>CAMZMU010000087.1:6279020-7479020 GCA_947311845.1 Poa pratensis | reverse complement strand
AACTACTCACGCATCACTCCGGAGGCAGGCATGGTGATGTAGAGCCCTCCGGTGATGATTCCCCTCTCCGGCAGGGTGCCGGGAAGAGTTTCTGAACCCTCCCGAGCTAGGGTTGACGGCGGCGGTGTCTCTAGAACTTTTCGTGGATAATGGCTCGGGTCTCTAGGGTTTTCGCGTCGGGAGGAATAAATAGGCGAAAGGGCGGCGGCTGCGGAGCCACGAGGGCCCCACACCACCCCACGGCACGGTTGGGGGTGGGCCCGGATGATCCCGAAGAGCAAGTCTTGATGCCTGCACAAATAACGGGATTTAGGTTGAGACTCCAAGTGCAGAGTGTATAGTATAGTGGAAGACAGTTTTCCCCACGAGGGGTGACTCGAGGGTTTAATATCGAACTCTCGGGGAATCTGAAGTGGTAGATTTATCTTCTTATCCTTCTTTTGGTTACCTACAAAACAAGGTTAGATGTTTTGGTCCTCAACCTCACCTGTGGTTGTCAAGCACAAGGTGTAAGAATGATATCAGGATAGTTATGCAATGCAAACAAGAAATAAATATGCAATGATGGTGGATGCAATGTAAATGATATTTTTGGGTTTTTAATGATGTATGCAAGATGAAAAGTATTTTTGTATTTTCGGATTTAATGATGGCTGAAAATAGAAAAGTGGTATATGGTGTTGGAAAGGTGTTTCTTATGATTAAAAATGGACTGGGGTTCATGGTTTCACAAATGCACTCTCTCTTTATAAAGTGGTAGACAATGGAACACACAAAGTTAACATATGAGATTGCAACACAGGGTTTGATAACAAGTTACTTAGATATATGGGCATCACGTCCTAACATAGAGATCTTTTGGTTATTAACCTCTCTTATACTCCACCAAGATGCGAACTAAATCATAACACCTCAGTAATTAAGATAACTCAGAGTATAGCATTAAGTATCATGACATGAAGTGAAAATAAGAACATGCTAGATCTAGTCATGGAGTAGTGGCAATGGTCACGCCCACATCCCCGGTAGCATGGTATTTTAGTTTATCCCTAGTGAGGTAACAAAGTAAGGTAAAGATACCAAAGTGGATCGCAGAACTTTCTCTCACGTTCACTGCACTAGCCACCCCCCGTTACTCCAACTAATGCACACGTTCCCCCACACGCTCTCATAAACATGCTTGATCAAAACAAGTAGACAAGAACGGGGTACATAATATGCATCTATACTCATAACTGAAACAAACATTGCAATCTCAAACATATATTAACTCATAAAGATCCACCACAAAGGTATTACAACGGTGACCGTAATCATGTTCAGCAGCTCATACGGTGCTAATTAGTGAAGCTCAAGAGAGGAGATACATAAGTTACTTCCACAAACCCATAGTCCAGAGGTGGACTACTCCCTCTTCATCATGGAGACGGTGGAGAAGTCGATGGAGAAGATGGAGACCACGCCGGCAGCGCCCCGCCGGAGTTTTCCCCCTCCAATCTGCAGCTCCTGATCTCCGTTTCGGTGTTTCTGTGTTTGTGCGGCGCTCCTTCCAGAGAACGACGGGGGACCTTTTTTATAGGCGTTTTTAGGTCAAGACGAAGTCGGTGGAGCGAAGATCGACGGCAACGGAGCCACGAGGCCCAAACGGGTGGGTCCCACGCGGCCACAGTACCTGGCCGCGTGGGCCACCCGTTTGGCCCTCGGGCCTCCGTTTGCTTGCTTCCTTTTTCCGTAGTCCTTCTTCCTTCCAAATATTGACGCCCGTAAATTTCCAGGTGATTTCGTTGACGTTTGGGTCCCTGAAACATTAAAATACAAAACTAGGGTTTTCTGCCTGTGCAGGGTTAATTCCAAAAAATGGAAAACTATGAAGTATTCCCAAAATCATGATAAAACATTGATATAACCCTTATATGATGCAAATATGATTGGAATATAAGCAATTAAAGTGCAAAGTTCATGTATGCATTTTACATGCATCAACATCCCCAAGCTTAATCCATGCTCGTCCTCGAGTATGAAGATGATAAAACTAACATGGACTTTGCAATTTAATACTTAACAATGGATATCAAAGATGATTACTATTGCTACATATAGTCAAATGATTCATTCTTCAAAGGAGTAGCAATATGCAAATAGTTTATGAAGTGATATCAAGTATTCAAGACAAGGATGTTCATTGATAGTTCACAAAGTGTAACATAGTAGCAAGTAATATGGAACACATGTATGCATAATGATAAGTAGAACATCCTACAATGGTCATAGAGTGTAGATGAAAATCTGAATATGATAGGTGTACACTTTGGAAAGATGTATATGTGAGTAGAGGTAAAGCATGCATAAGTTTCATCCAACTTCCAAACTCTTCTACTTAAGTTAATGATTGCAATAAGGTATTCATTGGTGTCAAGCTCTCATTGCCCCTATCATAGCATCTTGAATGATTAAGGTTAAAGTGAAAGCAAATATGAGTAGTGTGCTTGATAAAGTAAAGGTTGATGTCTCATGCCCCTTGAATACAAGTACTACACCATGTTACTCAACTTGGGAAACAAAGCAAGTTCAATTTATCATTGTAAGTAATAATAGTATCATCAAGAGCGTCAACTGGGGTACCTCTTGTCCCAGATATGGAACAAGCCCATATCAAAATGACAAGACAAACAAACAAAATGAACAATCTCAACACCCTTTTTATTTACCATTTGGAATAGTTTTTTATTGCAAGGTGTATCACAGAAGGTTCACCATAGTATGTAAGTAAATTTCCACCATGAATGATGCATGGCTTAGATTAGCGGCCCAGGCGTCTCTCTAACCATTTATACAAACTCATTTAAACTACTTCATTTCCACCTCATTTCACATGATAGCATCCATAGACAAAAGTACATGATATCAACTAAATGAGATGAAGAGCATGTTGAAAGCTTGCATGTGACAGCACATATGGGCTAACTCCAACCTCGAACATTTATCAAGCCACTAGCATCATAATCTTAATCACAATGGGTCATGTTTTATTATGCAATAAAAGAAATGTGCATCAAGTTCGTGAGAGCTATATAACCAATTTTTCCATTGCAATCAATAACATAAACATTTTCATTCAGAGGTAAGATAACACAAAAACATGTTAAACATACTCGGAATAGCATAAAGCCAATAGGTAGATATGGTGGACTCACTGGAATAACTTTGGTTGAAGGTGTTGGAAACAAGTTTTTGCTTGTTGGAGTTTTTGGGCTAGCAAAAGGGAGAAAGTTGACCATCTAGATGCATGCATGAGTGTCCATAGAACTAACTAATCCATGTTAAACCAAGTAAATAACAATCAGCACCAAAACATGAATAAGTGATAGCTCTACAAAAAGAATTTGCAAACTATTACTCATAAACAAGCTCATGAATCATGCAACTATATGTATCATTAAAAATCAAGTCAAACATCCCTTTTCCCAATCTTATAAAAGCATCCAACATATTTCAACCCATATTTCCAGTAGCTCTCTCATATATAATTGATAGTGTGGTGGTCTCTCAAGACTCAAACAAAAACAAAAAACGACGCTCCAAGTTTATGCGATAAAGTGTTTCGATCGAAAAACAGAAGTTGGACGTGTGCAAACCGAGAGTGTGTAGGTCCAGCGGGGTTGTCTTCACATCCCCAAGCTTATGGTCTTCACCATCCTTGGATAGCTCTTGGTGCATCTCCTCCAATCCCTGTGAAAAAACTTCAAAACACCGTTTCTCCCATCTCTTTTCTGTGGGGTGCATTAATAGTGATAAACAAATAGGTTCCTTGCTGCATATAATCCTTGAACAAAAATTCATATGAATGTCCAGAAAGTATATAATGTTGTATGCCTACTCATAAACTCAATTGGATCAAAAAGATTCAACTTAAAAGCTCAAAGCATGCATCAAACAAAATGGGACAGAATCTGTCCAGAAAAACAGCAGCAGCAAAACGTATTTTTCTACCCTACCAAACTTTCTCGAAAAATTCCGAAAAATTCATGCATACAGAGGATGAAAAGTTGCAACTACAGTTCAAATATGAGCTCATTCGGAGTTACAGAATAAGAATTAAAAATCATACCGTGCACTGATTCGTGCAGGAATAAAATCTCCGAACTATAAGCAACTTTTCAAACCAAAAAGGGTAAAACTTGGCACTTTATTAAAAACTCCAGAACCTAACTAGACACAAAATCTCTTGTTACAGCAAGAGGACACAAAGAAAAATCACACATAAAAATAACCGGGTTGCCTCCCGCAAAGCGCTTTCTTTATAGCCATATAGCTAGGCTTCTTACTTGTTGTTTTATTGTGGACGAAGCTCATGAGGGAGCTTGAACTTTGGTGGTTCCCTCTTCCTTGGAAAGTGTTCCATGCACTTCTTGTGTGGAAACTGAAACTTTACATTCCCTTCCTTTGAATCAATGATAGCACCTGTGGTACGAAGAAAAGGTCTTCCAAGAATAATAGGACTAGAGGTTTTATTCCCCATATCCATGATTAGAAAATCCACAGGCACAAAAGTCATATGTAACTCTACCATAACATCACTTACTTTTCCCAAAGCATGTTTAATAGAGTCATCAGCAAGTGCTAGTTCAATAGAGCATTTTTCAAGATTTTTCAATTCAAGCACTTCATATAGTTCTTTAGATAAAACAGAGACACTAGATCCTAGATCAAGTATGGCATGGTGTGTCTCTTTTCCAATAGTTACTAGTACCTTAGGTATCCACATATCCCCAAGCTTAGGTGGTATCATAGCCTCTTGGTTGTACCTAGCAATCTTTTCTTTCAAGACATGATTAGCAATATAAGAACCAAAACCTGCTTGGTTAGTGTTGATGGAAGGATCACTTGCAAATTTTTGTAAGATAGATATTAATTCATGCAAGCTACAATTTTCTAAGTCAAGCAAAGGATCCTTGACTTCATTAAGCATTTTAACTTCCTCAACTTTCTTTTCCTTTTTAACCCATACTTGTTGCCTAGCAGGAACCTCTTTCACATGTTTAAGAGATGAATCTTTTCTCAATGAATCACTAACTCGAACCAATTTTTCCTCAATATTGTTCAGGTAAACATCTTTTTCCAGAAATTCTTTCTCACAAATTCTCAACTTATGCATGACATTAACCAATTCATTGTTTATCTTTGGAATAATGTTTTCAGAATAAGAAACTAGTTGTTCAAAATCTTCCTTACTAGGTAGCTTTTCTAACTTAGTTTCAAATTTATCCTTTGATGAAGCAAGTGCTATTGTGGTGTCTTCCAACTTTTTCTTGCTACCCACAAAGCTACCAAAAATCCTTCTAAGTGTCATGGCTGCACAAGGTGGTGTTGACAAGACAAAACTTCCACCTGTAGCCCCATCTAAAGCATTTTGATACCAAGGATCTATTCCATAATAGAAATAAAGATTTAGCTTTTCATCTTCACAAGGTGTAGGATCTTCATAATGCATCCTATTAATTCTTACCCAAGCATCTTTTAATGTTTCTCCATGATATTGTTTAAAACTAGAAACAGAATTCCCTAGAGAACTCCCTCCTTGTTTGTTTCCAAGCACCATGATAGCAAGTTTTTTTGGTATTTTTAATTTTTTATGCAAAACTGAAATAAATATGATATGATATGCAATGACACTAACAAAACAAATAAATTGCTTTGTAAGTAAAGATGGATAAGATGGTGCTCACGTAGGTGCAACCTCCCCAAGCTTAGGTGTTAGCACAAGTTGGTGACGTTGACTTTGTTGTGAGATGAATGCGATGATGCACACCCTTGGATAAATCTCTCAGCTACGATTCCCCGGCAACGGCGCCAGAAAACGTCTTGATGATCCCGAAGAGCAAGTCTTGATGCCTGCACAAATAACGGGATTTAGGTTGAGACTCCAAGTGCAGAGTGTATAGTAAGTGGAAGACAGTTTTCCCCACGAGGGGTGACTCGAGGGTTTAATATCGAACTCTCGGGGAATCTGAAGTGGTAGATTTATCTTCTTATCCTTCTTTTGGTTACCTACAAAACAAGGTTAGATGTTTTGGTCCTCAACCTCACCTGTGGTTGTCAAGCACAAGGTGTAAGAATGATATCAGGATAGTTATGCAATGCAAACAAGAAATAAATATGCAATGATGGTGGATGCAATGTAAATGATATTTTTGGGTTTTTGAATGATGTATGCAAGATGAAAAGTATTTTTGTATTTTCGGATTTAATGATGGCTGAAAATAGAAAAGTGGTATATGGTGTTGGAAAGGTGTTTCTTATGATTAAAAATGGACTGGGGTTCATGGTTTCACAAATGCACTCTCTCTTTATAAAGTGGTAGACAATGGAACACACAAAGTTAACATATGAGATTGCAACACAGGGTTTGATAACAAGTTACTTAGATATATGGGCATCACGTCCTAACATAGAGATCTTTTGGTTATTAACCTCTCTTATACTCCACCAAGATGCGAACTAAATCATAACACCTCAGTAATTAAGATAACTCAGAGTATAGCATTAAGTATCATGACATGAAGTGAAAATAAGAACATGCTAGATCTAGTCATGGAGTAGTGGCAATGGTCACGCCCACATCCCCGGTAGCATGGTATTTTAGTTTATCCCTAGTGAGGTAACAAAGTAAGGTAAAGATACCAAAGTGGATCGCAGAACTTTCTCTCACGTTCACTGCACTAGCCACCCCCCGTTACTCCAACTAATGCACACGTTCCCCCTCACACGCTCTCATAAACATGCTTGATCAAAACAAGTAGACAAGAACGGGGTACATAATATGCATCTATACTCATAACTGAAACAAACATTGCAATCTCAAACATATATTAACTCATAAAGATCCACCACAAAGGTATTACAACGGTGACCGTAATCATGTTCAGCAGCTCATACGGTGCTAATTAGTGAAGCTCAAGAGAGGAGAGATACATAAGTTACTTCCACAAACCCATAGTCCAGAGGTGGACTACTCCCTCTTCATCATGGAGACGGTGGAGAAGTCGATGGAGAAGGTGGAGACCACGCCGGCAGCGCCCCGCCGGAGTTTTCCCCCTCCAATCTGCAGCTCCTGATCTCCGTTTCGGTGTTTCTGTGTTTGTGCGGCGCTCCTTCCAGAGAACGACGGGGGACCTTTTTTATAGGCGTTTTTAGGTCAAGACGAAGGCGGTGGAGCGAAGATCGACGGCAACGGAGCCACGAGGCCCAAACGGGTGGGTCCCACGCGGCCACAGTACCTGGCCGCGTGGGCCAGCCCGTTTGGCCCTCGGGTCTCCGTTTGCTTGCTTCCTTTTTCCGTAGTCTTCTTCCTTCCAAATATTGACGCCCGTAAATTTCCAGGTGATTTCGTTGACGTTTGGGTCCCTGAAACATTAAAATACAAAACTAGGGTTTTCTGCCTGTGCAGGGTTAATTCCAAATAAATGGGAAAATATGAATATTCCCAAAATCATGATAAAACATTGATATAACCCTTATATGATGCAAATATGATTGGAATATAAGCAATTAAAGTGCAAAGTTCATGTATGCATTTTACATGCATCAGGCCCACGCGGCCCCATGGTGTGGCTGGCTCGCGGCCCCTCTCCGTGTCTCCTCTGGACTCCGTCTTCGTGTTGGAAAATAGGAGGTTCTGTCCAAGTTTCGTCCAATTCCGAGAATATTTCCAGACTAGCTTTTCTGGAATACAAAAACAGCAGAAACAGGAACTGACACTGTGGCATCTTGTTAATAGGTTAGTCCCAGAAAATGCATAAAAATGCTATGAAGTGTATATAAAACATGTAACAATTGGTATAATATCAACATGGAACATCAGAAATTATAGATACGTTTGAGACGTATCACCAGTGTACAAAATTTTAGATTTGGTGAAATAACAAGTGCGCAAAATTTTAATCTTAATGGGATGACAAGTGTGCAATCTTTTACAAGAAGAATGTAATAATTAATGAGAGTAAATTTTGCATAAGTAAGAGGATTGGGGGATAAGCAATTTTCAAAATACTTCACTTCATTGTTTTATAAATTAACTTTTGTAACTCTTATCTAACGACCATGCTAACTAAGGTCTCTTAAAGTCAGCCTGGCTCTGATACCAGCTCTGTGGGGACCCTGGACTAGCTGTCCGAAATACCCGATTATGCTTAACACAACGATCCCATGATCAGTCTGTCCTTGCCCATAATCCGAACTGAATACCAAAGTTTACATCCATTACAATACCGAATAAAATACTTACACATATGGTCATCTAGACCAAGTCTTACATAGGTGCCTTCATGGGCTAATTCACATTATTCAGCGAAAGCTACTACGTGGTAGATAAGCACATCCTACGATAACCCGGCAGGCAACTGACTTATGGAGATCCCTAGTTCGCATAGAAGTCGCCGTACTCCTCTTCGGCGTAGTGCTCCTCGAAATCTGGCTAAGACAATAGCCAGGGACGAAACCAATATGAGTACATTTGATTGTACTCGCAAACTACCCCCGAATGAACATGCACTAGTTTTATGTTTAATTTCAAACTTTTATATATTAAGACATCTCTATATCTTTATTGAAAAAGAGGTAAGACGAATTTTGTAACTATCCTCCAATGAATCACCATCTTATTTATTTCTCTAAAACTCCTCCTTTTTCCGACCATAGCCCGTCATGGTCCATTTGCCTCCAACAACCTCATACCGATCCGTTGGTATGGTTGTATACAACATTCACCACTTCATTTTCTTTTCAAAGTTTAAAATCTCTTTTCAAAAACTTGCACATGGTCTTAGGACAGCCTCCCAACTGTCCATATCCGAGGACTCGGCTATTCGAATAGTTTTTACACTCTGCAGAGGTAGCACGCTTTTCCCACATCCATCCGGTAACTCATCGTGTCAGCCACGTCCCGCCATACAAGGTGTATGCGAAGTTGAGTCACCGACCATAGCCTGTCCTTTGCTCATGCTAGTATAGGACCCTGCCCTTATGACACTTTCCATCAACACTTAACCCAGCCCGTCGGAATCTAAGTGTGAGGACTCATAGTTTTGCCCGGCGGTGTATTGGGGACGATCCTTCTATCCTCCACACCAACGTGTGAGGACCCGGGTTAGGGGTAGGTCACCGAACCATCCCCTCATGCATAACGGAGTCATCTCCGTCGATGAGGTATCCCATACTAATATGAGCAAATTATATGACTACGCCCTTTCCCATATGTAGGTAAATGTGGTCGCACAGGGTAAGATTGGTCGTCATAGTACTAGGACACAATGTGCATTTTTCATAAACATCACCATTCTCCATTGCTTCACTTCAACACCGATATCTCGGCATTCCACCTTCATACCATTGATTTCAAAGGAGTTTTGAATAAACTTTATTTTTTTCCCATCCTATAATTTGATATATCTATCTAACACTTCTACTTTGGGTGGCAAAATAGTTTTTCATACTCTTTTGAAAAAGGGTTTTCAAAATTCTTGCTTCTTATGAGCAAACCATTTGGACAAAGTATATGCATGTATATTAGAGGTGCAAGCTCAGAGAAGTAGCTTGCCTTGCTCAGCAAAGTTCTCGGAGTCTTGCTCTGGTTGATCAAAGTAATCCCCCTCCTCGCAAGCTCCGGCAACGATCTCGTCTAAACGTTAAACAAGCAAGACAACAATCACGATACTACTCAATCAGCACCACAACATTACAATCTTGAATGCTATAAATAGCCACTGCACACACCAAGCAACACAATTTGGTTTCAAATTAATTGAATTAACCACTATTTATTTATGTTTTAAATAAGGCAGAAACTCGTTGAACATGTTTAATTGCATATCTCATGTTATGTTGGTCACAAAAATATAAACTAAATTTCTACAGAAAGCTACTGATGTGTAGAAGACAACCCAATTTGATTTGGATTAATTGGAGTTACCAAACTCCCTACACAATTGTTTTAATTCAGAAGCTTAATAATTAAGTTTTAGTTACCGCCTAAGTTCTATAGATCATAAAATTAAATCCTTTTAGGTGTAACTAACATTGATTAAATGTGATCTAACAAAATTGGTCCTAACTCATTTGGGTTAAGCATTAAACATCTATAATTGTTTTAGTACAGAAGGGTTTGCTATATTTAATCTAATGCCAAACAATTAATAATGTTTAATTAATTCTACCAAAATTAGGGAAGCTAATAGATCACAGTACCAAGCTAACAAAATTGGATTGGTATTATTTGGGTTAATATATCATCAGAAACAAACAATTTTAGGTTTTAAACCTTCTGTGGCATTTTTAATAATACACATTTATTATTTATTTAAATGAGATGAAACCACTTGGGTTGGTTAAACAATTATGTAAGCTATCCAGAACATTTTGATTTGATTTGTTTGGACTTATAAATCTCGAGATATCGAATTTCAAAGTTTAGTCCAGTACTGAAATTTCAGGAAAAATTAAATTAGAAAACTACTCTGGTTTGGATAATGTTGAAGATCCTGACGGGTGGGGTCCACTCGTCAGTGACTCAACGGAATTATCTCGCGCGCTGGATAAAGTTTAATACGCTGACAGTGGGTCCCACTTGACAGCGACTCAACTAAGCGAAGCGGTACGCTACCGTTGATCTCAGATCCAACGGCCTACGGAGGCCACGAACGGCGACGACTAAATATGGGCGGCACCGCCGTGCCAGCGACGGCGAGGATGGTCGGAGAGGCACCTGGGGTGGTTAGCAACGGTGGAGAAGACGGCGTTCGACCGCGGAGAACTTGGGGAGGCTCTGGAGATGAGTTGAGCTTGATGGGGATGACCCGAGCGTCGGTGGCGAGCTTCGCTGCTTCCACGGATGGATCCCTGCTCCGGCGAGCTCTCTGCGTCGTTCCTGTGCACGAAACAGAAGGCAAACGGAGGCGTGTGAGTGCGGTGGTGGAGGCAGAGAGTGTGCAAGCCAGAGAGGAGAGAAAAGAGGTGAGGCACTGCACGGCCGTGGTCGACGTCCACCTTCTCCTCCGGCAGCACTTGGCCGTGCTTGACCAGAGCAGCAAAGGCTGCAGCGGCGTGTCCGCCCTCCTGGCGGTGCACGAGAGGGTGTGGGGTGAGGGAGAGAGCTGTGGATTGGGGTGAAGAGTAGAGGGATGCGGTGGGGGTTTATATCGCCGAGCTCCGGCGTGTCGTGGACAGGGTGCAGGAGGGGTCTGGGGGTGGGAGAGCACGCCATTGGTGGCGGTGCGGTGTAGCAACGGCGTGGGGAGGTGGCAGTTAGGGTTAGAGGGAGAGAGGTGCAGCGGGGTGAGCTGTGGCCAGCTCGGGCCGACGGCGTCCATGGCGAGCGCCCGTGAGAGTTGACGGAGTGCTGGCATCGCCGTGGGCCACCAGGGGTGACGTAGGCGTGTCTGCGGGGGCACGGGGAGGCAGGTGAGTGGCTGGGAGGTGGTGTTCTAGTGAGGGGAGCAGTGGTGGCCGCGTTCACCGTCGATGTCCACGCGCGGCCATGGACGCGGCGCGCTCGCGTTCGAACGCACGAGTACGGGCGTGCAGCGCCTCTGGGGCGGTCTCCCCTTGACCAAGCGAGAGCGGAGAGGCAGAAGGGAGGGAAGGCACGGCTCAGGGCCAGCGACACGTCCTCCTTCGTCTAGCTCTCGTAGGTACGGTACGGCGGCGAGCTGCTCCAATGGCTACGGTCCAAATCGGCCAAAGCGCACATTTCCAACGCTCTCCGGCGAGGCAGTGAGGTGAGAGAGATGAGTGCGACGTGAGGGAGTGACTGGTTCATCGAATTTCGCTCGAAATCGAGCGGATTGAACTCGGAATTTGGGTAGAGTTCATCGGTGCTCACCAGGTGTTCGACAGAACGCCTGAACCAAATTCAAATTTTTTTGAAATATTTTCATATTTGGTTCACTGAGTAATTATCAAGCATTGGTGGTGCTGTGGTGATATTTATTTTGTATTTGTTCATAGCACATTTTGTGATTTAAAGAAGATAAAGAAAGATTTTGAATTTAATTTTAGGTTTTTGGAATTATTTATTTGAGGGGGAAAAGTTGTAGGAATAAATTGGGAGTGATCATATTACTTCATCTGACAAGTACAGTGCCAGTGACAAGCACAAGGGGTCAGCTTGCTCTGAGGACACCAAGAAGGTTGAGACACCTCGCTGGGATGAAAAACTGGAAGCATTGCGAGCTTACCGCAAGGCTAAGGGGCTGTGTTTCACCTGCGGAGACAAGTGGAGCCGTACTCATAAATGCCCTGCTCAAGTACCTCTACACATACTTGAAGAATTACTGGATGTCTTACCTCTGGACAGTGGACACAAAGATGACACTAGTAGTGATACAAGCTCCGATGAGGAGTTAATGTCTGTAGATATAGCAGCAGCAACTGCAACATCGCCAACAAGAAGACGGACAATCCGACTCCATGGTCATGTGGATGACCATGAGGTGCTCATTCTAGTGGATTCATGTAGTGGGGCATCCTTTGTCGATGCTGCCTTAGTTCACAAGTTACAAGTGCAGCCAACACCTTGTGAACCATCTCGCTTTGTGGTGGCTAATGGCGAGACGATGACTAGTGACCAGCAAGTTCGCCAGTTGGCTTGGAGCACTCAAGGTCATACTTTCACGCAAGACATGAAAATTCTTCCATTGGGCTGTTATGACATCATTCTGGGAGGCGATTGGCTTGAAGAATTCAGTCCAATCTGGGTGCATTGGCGCCAACGTCGAATGCGATTCACACATAAAGGAGAACACATTACTCTGCGTGGCATCCAAGATGACAGTTCTCCTGGCCATCAGATCAGTGCTCGTCAGCTGCAAGGATTACTTCGTGTCACAATGTGTCCAGGTTCAGCCTCTGCATCAAGAGGACAGTTTACACATCATGAATCCAGTTCCAGTTGATCAACTCCCTGAAGAATTAAAAGCAATAATAGCCGAGTTCGAGGAACTGTTTTCGCCTCTGACAGAACTGCCACCACGCAGACAACATGATCACCGCATACCATTGACACCCGGGGCTCAGCCAGTCAATGTCAGGCCATACCGATATGCACCGCACCAGAAAGATGAAATCGAAAAACAGATTCATCAAATGCTTCAACAAGGCATCATTTGCAGCAGTTCCAGCCCGTTTGCTTCTCCAGTACTTCTAGTACGCAAGAAGGATGGCACGTGGCTTTTTTGCATCGATTACTGTCAGCTCAACTCTATCACTGTCAAGCACAAACATCCCATGCCAGTTGTCGACGAACTTCTTGACGAGCTGGCGGGTGCCAAATGGTTCTCAAAGCTCGATTTGTCGTCGGGCTATCATCAACTGCGTGTGGCTGAAGGCGATGAATACAAAACTGCATTTCAGACACACCAGTGACTGTATGAATTCCTGGTAATGCCCTTTGGCCTAACCAATGCGCCTGCCACATTCCAGAGTGTTATGAATAACATTTTTGAGAAGCAGTTGCGTGAGGGAGTGCTGGTATTTATGGATGATATACTCATCTATAGTGCAACAGAAGAAGAGCATGCAAAACAACTCATGGAGGTTTTCCAAATCCTGCGTGCTCACCACTTAACTCTGAAGAAATCGAAATGCACCTTTGCGCAGCAGAATTTGGAGTACCTGGGGCATGTCATTGGCACAAATGGAGTAGCTACTGACAGTGCTAAAGTGGCAGCTATCAAGGACTGGCCCAGACCTAAGAACTTGAAGGAACTACGTGGCATTCTCGGTATGACGGGGTATTACAGAAAGTTCATTGAGAACTATGGCATGATCAGCAGGCCACTAACTCAGCTCCTACGCAAGGGTGTGTTGTTTCAGTGGACACCAGAAACAGAGGAAGCCTTTCAAACCCTGAAGAAAGCATTGGTGCAGGCACCAGTTTTAGCTCTGCCCGACTTCTCTAAACCATTCGTGATTGAGACGGATGCATGTCAGTATGGTGTGGGTGCAGTACTTATGCAGAATGGACACCCAATTGCCTATTTGAGCAAGGCGTTGAGCTCCCGTAACCAAACCTTGTCCACCTACGAAAAAGAGTGCTTGGCCATATTAATGGCAGTGGACAAGTGGCGGCCATACTTATAGCAACAAGAGTTTACCATCAGAACTGATCAAAAAAGTTTGCTGCACCTCACTGAGCAACGCTTAGGCACGGGGATTCAACACAAAGCTTTTGTGAAGCTGATGGGTTTGCGCTACTCCATTCAGTATAAAAAGGGAATTACAAACGCAGCTGCCGACGCATTGTCTCGCCGCCCTCCTGACAACGATTTGATGGCTCTGTCAGCGGCAGTGCCTTCATGGCTTGATAAGTTGGTCAGTGGCTATAATGATGATGAGGCCACCAAACAGCTGTGGACTGAGCTTAGTATCTCTGGAAGGAATGATGATGGTCATCAAGAAGCACGGTAGGGTGTGGGTAGGGGGCAATCCTTTAGCACAACAACATATACTTCAGGCGTTGCACAGTAGTGGCATTGGAGGCCACTCTGGAACTTTGGCCACCTATCAGCGTATCAAGAAGCTGTTCATCTGGCCTAATCTCAAGCAATCCATCAAGGACTATGTTCAGACTTGTGACATTTGTCAACGTGCTAAAGCTGAGCACACCAAATTACCAGGGCTGCTTCAACCACTGCCAGTTCCACCTGAGGCTTGGCATACCATCAGTCTGGATTTCTTTGAAGGGCTAAGTCTAATGGCCATGATGTAATTCTCGTTGTGGTTGACAAATTAACTAAATATGGGCACTTCATTCCGTTAAAACATCCATATACGGCCTTGCAAGTGGCGCAAGTAATGGTCGACAACATTTATAAGCTTCATGGATGCCTCAGTGCATTATCTCGGATCGTGACAAGGTTTCACAAGTAACATCTGGCAGGAGCTTTTTTGCCTCACTGACACACAGTTAATGATGAGTTCAGCGTACCATCCGCAGACGGACGGCCAGACTGAACGACTAAACCAATGTCTGGAGAACTTTCTCAGGTGCACTGTCCATGCCTGCCCGACAAAGTGGTTTCGATGGCTACCTCTCGCCGAGTTCTGGTATAATACTGCACATCATTCGGCCCTGGGAAAAGCGCAATTTGAAGCTTTATATGGTCATCCTCCTCGTCATTTCGGCATCTCAACTTCAACAGCTTGCACGGTACCCGACTTGGACTTCTGGTTGCAAGAGCGAGAGGTCATGACCTCATTGCTCCGCCAACACCTAATGCGAGCTCAAGACAACATGAAAAAGCAGGCTGATAAGCATCGACAGAAAGATCCTTCGAGGTGGGAAACATGGTGTTTCTCAAGTTGCAACCATATGTCCAGACTTCCTTAGCTCCACGCAGCAGTCACAAACTGGCATTCAAGTTTTTCGGGCCGTACAAGGTGCTGGAAAAGATTGGAGCTGTTGCATACAAACTGGATCTGCCTTCGTCCAGCAAAATACATAACGTGGTTCATGTCTCATAGCTGAAGCGTCAACTGCCAGCAACACAAAAGGTGAGTGATGATATTGCTCTTCTTTGTCTCGACGACTTTGCAGTGCTTCATCTGATGGCGATACTGGCTCGGCGCAAGATTCAGCGCGGTGGCGCTCAAGTTCATTGGGTACTGGTTCGCTGGAACGGTCTTCCTCCATCTTCAGTGACATGGGAAGATGCATCAGTGATAGCCAGCAAGTTTCCTCTTACACTGTCTTAGGGTCAAGCCAGTACTCAAGCGGGAGGGAATGTCACGACCTAGCCCAGCATCGCCAGGCCCAAGGGCCAACACAAGCCCAAGACCACTGCGTCGTCGTCGTCGCCTACTTCATACAGGCACCTTCCTCTTGTGGAGGGTTGAACAAGTTAGACTACTGTTCCCCTTTCCTCTCAGAGGAAACCCCAGGATCGATCCGATCCTTGTATCCATGACTGTGTAATCGAGATATTGTGAGATAGACACTACTGCATGCGTAACACCTAGTCCCCACCCACTCCCTGCCGAGCCGAGCCCGACCAGGCACCAGCCACCACAGCGCCGGAACGGGCGTGCCTCGTGGCTGTCGCCACTGTGCCGGAGACGAAGGCGACGAGCTGTGCGCTCCGCCAGGAAGCAGCCCGCCGCCGCCACCGCCAACGGCTTCGCCCTGGCCGACGCGCCGTCCTCGCTGCCCGCAGTCAAGGACGCCGACCACTGGCCCGCGCTCGCCGACACCGCCAAGACCAAGCCCCGGTCGTCCCCGCCTCCGACTTCCCCAAGCCGCCGCCACCGCTCGATCCCTCCTCCTCTCACGCCGCCGCCGCCTCGGCTGCCACTCTTCAATCTTCGGGATATTCAGGAATTCCCGATCCCGATCTCGAAATGTCGGGATCCCGAATTTTCGGGAAACAAAATTTTTGAGTGATTTTTGGGATTTATTTCCTAAATCCCGAACTATTTTTTTCCCGATTTTCCCGTCCCGAAATTTCGGGAAATCACGAACGCCCACCCAGTCGGCACACACTTCGTTTCGTTTCAAGGCGTACGTGCCGCGGTTTCAAGCGGCTGGCGCGAAGACGAAGGAGTCTCCTTCTCATCGTCGTCTCCATGGCGGCTAGCCGGGCATGCATGCCTAAGCGCGCTTGCGTTGCGTGCATGAGCTCGCTCGGGGTCGGACGCGGTGGCAGAACGCTGTGAGTGCATCGGGAAGAAGCAAGGCCACGGCGGGCGAGGGATGGCCGCGGTCCTGTCCAACCAATCCATGAGCTGGACTTCCCGGATCAGACGGTGCGCCCTTGGCCTAGCCTAGCCTGACACTGACACTGACCAATCGATCGAGCTGCTGCTTGGGAGCACTCACCTCCGATCGAGTCTCTGAGTCTGACTCACACCACCGTCCATCGCACATTCACGCAGCCCATTTTATTCTTCTTCCTCAGGTTTGTTGCTTTGGTTCCACGGCACGGAAATCTGATCATAGGCTGGTCCCGAGTTTCACAGCTCGGCTGCCGGAGACGTAGGATGGATTGGAACCATGGACAAGAATACAAGATGAATTATTTCGCTGCCTATGTTTTTTTATGAGCATCGCTGCCTCTGTATATGTTAGCCCAACAAAAGGCCCAAGGCCCGGGATACTTTGCAAGCCCAATAAGCGAGTACTAGGAGAAGATGACCCCCAACTGATTGTGCGCGGGAGGTGGAAGCACTAAGTAAGCCAAGGCAGAGCTAAGGTAATTCTGGCTTGGATCACGGATCGGCGACAGCTTTTTCGCACCCTCAACTACCATCTTCACGTAGTTCATCATCCTCTCCAAGCACGCGTCTCGTGTAAGGGCATCTCCAGCCGTTGTGCGCCCCAGGCCAAAATCCGGCGCTATTTTGGGCCGCCCGGGGGCAACGACGCTATTTCACGTGCTGGGGGCGACGTTTTCCCAGCCGCACCCCACCCAACACGAGCAGATGAAAAAGTACCCAAGGAACTGCACTTCGTGCTGCAGTGCACCTCGCCGGCGCTGAAGAGATAGTCGTCGGACCAGCTCTTCTCCTCCTCCCTTGGCACCTCGCTGGCGCCGCCTTTCCCACTCAAGCAACCGCCGGCCGCACGCCCGTCGTCGCAGCTCTGCAACTGGCCGAGGAGCTTCACACTGTCGGCGAGGATGGACAGCGCCCAGAGCGCAAGAGGAGCTTCACGCTGCCGGCGAGGATGGACTCGGCCACCTCGCGTCCCCTTCCGTGTCGGGCTCGATGGGGCCTTCGCCGCAAGTAAGCAGGGGGCGAAGCAGGAGGGAGCCGCACGGGCAGCAGGTGGCCAGGGCGCAACGGACAGGAGGTGGAGGGGACCATCAGACGAAGGTGGGGCCACGCCGGGCAGGAGGTGAAGGGGCCCGTCGGCGGCGATGGGCTATGGTGGTGTGCAGGGGGCAGCCGGCGGCGGTGGACCGCGGTGGCGCATCGGGGGCTGCCGGCGGTGGACTGCGGTGGCTAGCAAGGAATCGGGAAGCGAGGGAGAGAGGAAAGTGGGAAGGAGAGAGAAAAGTGGGGAAGGAGAGAGGAGAGAGGAAAGTGGGCGGTACGTGGCGGCAATTAATTGGGCAATCGTTGCCTCCGGCGCCCCCAGGCCAAGCCCGGCGCGCTGGGTTTGGGCTGGGTGCGCCGACGCTAAATTTTGTCCATCCGGCGCTAAATGAGGTCCTGGGGGCACGACTGGGAAGTTTTTTGCACTTTTCGTACCGCCGGCGCCAAAAAAGGGTCCTGGGGGGACGGCTGGAGATGCCCTAATTCCACCAAATTATACTCCGTATTTGCTGAAATATATTGTCAGTCTCTCTCGGTAAGGACGTTCGATTGAATTGGCTAGTGCATCAATTCAGTACCGTACCAGAACTAGGATGTCTCGGAAGTACCGTTTCCCCACCACGTGTTAATCGCGGCTAGAATCCACCCATTTTTTTCTCGATTACGTGGATGACTACAACGAAAATTGAGATTCACAAGCAGCAGGCGGCTCTCAGAGCATATAATTGTTGCTGGAACTCTATTGCTATTTCACAACGCTTTATCGATTGGTTACCAACGGATTTATATGCATTGCATTCTTCCCTTGCAACGCCCAAAAACGCAACTGACGAGGTGTTAACTCATCAAATCCCATGGTTAGGCACCTAGGTTTGAGATCGAGAGAGATTTGGTAGCGCTGGTAGTAACTACGGCTGACAAGCGAGGTTTTACCCAGGTTCAGGCCCCCGGAGAGTAATACCCTACTTCCTGCTTGTCTGATTATTGATGGTTGTGAACAAGGGAGCTACAATGAAGTTCCAGCGAGATGTCGATCTCGTTGGGGTTTTGGTGGCTATGGTATTACGTGACCTAGATCGGCGGCCCTCCCAGCCTTTATATAGGAGGCTGGGTCTCGGGGATTCGCAACCGACCAGGTTTACACGTAAGGTAAGTCTAAACCGACCTAATCTACGCTTGACTTGGAGGGTACTCCTTCTTTATGGGCCTTGGTCTTGATCCTCTAGTGGGCCTTCACACACGGGCCCAACACTGTACGTGCACCGGGTATATTCAAGGTAGAGCACCCGAAGGGTAGGTCCACATCAGCAACACATTTTAATCCGTTGCTATGGGTTCTAGAAACGCTTATATGGCCATTTAGATACTGATGAATGTGCGAATAGTTGGTATGGAGTACGGGCTCCACGGAGCCCTGTTTTAACTTTTTTGAAAACGTTCCTTAAAAATCGAAAGAAAATGACTGGATGTAGCAAACTTTATGCACTTTAAGCATGCAAGATTGTAATGTCAAATGCCTCTTATTTTAGGCTAGAAAAATATAAATCCAACAATCTCTGAGGAAAACAAAAGTTGCACTATTCACGCCTAAGATCTGCATGTTTGTTATTTTTGTTGAGTCTAGAATACAAGGTATTTTGCATCAAAAATTTACACACCTGCAGTGCATAGTATTGACTACATCATGATTTTTTTTGTAGCTTCAAAACTGAAAATTTTAAATACAAGAAAAAAGGGGCTACCTAGAGCCTAGGAGCCAAATCACTGTACTCATGAATGTGCTGCTATAGGACGGGTCCTCTTGTAGTGTTGTTTGGAACATAGTCTCTGCATGGTTTCGTTTCGTTGAAATAAAACCGGGGAGAAAATCCGTGTGAATTATAAAGGTGAAAGGTTTAGGTAAGAGCAGTGAAACAAAATTCGTCGAAATTTTGGATGTGTTTTAATAAACAAACGATTATCGTTAAGGCCAGAGAAAGTACATAATATCGACCGAAACTTGAATAAATCCACGGCATAACAATTAGAAGGGAAGTAAATCATGCATGCATGTTCCTTGCATAAACTCACTTGTAGTGTGACATAAACTCGTGAGTAGATAGCGTGGTATGTACGTACCCCTTCGTAACATAGCTCCAGGAAAGGCGATCTGAGGGTTTCCCTGCCTCCTGCCGGTGGCGCCGCCGATCGACCTCGTCTCCGTAGCCTCAGTGCCATGGTGGCGCGCTGGATCCCGGTGCGCGGTGGATCCCGGTCATAGCCGGCGGGAGGGCTCTGTTCTCACTTGTTTTTTTGTGCTTGGTTAGGGTTTGTGTCCTAATCAAGGAGATGAGGCGGCGGCTACTCCTTGAAGATGGAATAAGGTCCTCCCCGCCAGGCCTCCGTTCTAGCGATACTTCTAGCGTCGTCGTAGGGCGTGTGGAGGTGTGTCTCCGGCTGATCTTGCGAGATTCGGTTGGTGGTTGTGTTTGGTGGATCCGTTTGGATCCGATCTTTGTTCGTCTTCGTTCGTGTGTATACAAATTGGATCCTTCTGATCTATACTTCTCTTCATCGGCGACGGTTGCTGTTCTGGTGCGCTGGTCCTGTGGGACCTTAGCACGACGACTTCCCGACTGTCTACTACAACAAGGTTTGCCCAGCTCTGCTGATGGAGGGGTGATGACAGCGGCGCGCCTTCGGCTCGCTCTAGTGCTTGTAGTCGTCGCTAGGTGGTCTTCGGATCTGGATGTAATTTTTGTTGTTTCTAGATTTCTTTGTACTCTCTTGACAGTTGATGAATAGATTGGAAGTTTCTCGCAAAAAAAAAACTTGTGTGTAGATAGTTGTTTGTTAGGTTTGGAGTTCGGCTCTTCATCAGCGCGTTTATTTTTTCAAAAAATAAGTCGTATCGCGGATCTATGATTTTTTGAAAAGATTCTATGAAATTTGGTAACATTTATCGAAATTCACGGATCTTTGTCATTGTCATGTTTTTTTTTCTAGAGCAAAGGGGATAACCCCCGATTTCATTAACTAAACCATTGTCATTGTCATGTGCGAAAAATAACACGAGAACACGGAACCCCGGGTAGGGGGAGAGGGAGAATAAAACACGGAGTCCAGGGTAGAGCTTCATCTGAGCATCTCATGCTTTGTGCGTGCGTGGAGATGGAGGCATGAAGTATCTGTACATCGAATACTCAGCAATGCATACGTTGTCCTTTGTATCCAAGTATTTTATTAGGTACGATGTGTAAGCAACGTGTACCTTTTGATGATTCGTTTCCGTAAGAAGAAGACTGCGGGCACTCAATCTCCCCTGATATGGTGATCCGCTGAACAAAAGCAGCACAAGCCGATGTATGGACCTGAATATGCAGTGTGCATATATATGTACACATGCGCCCTCCGCCGCCGCGTGCTGTGCTCCCTAGCTCCCCGGAGTAATGGCGACGGCTGAGCACCAAGAGAAGAAGCAGACAGAAGACATCGAGTTCCTATGGAAATGGCGCAAGTACCTGCTGCTGCTCGCCACGCTGGTGGCCAGCGTCACCTACGCGGCCGGCCTCAACCCGCCTGGCGGCGTGAGGTCCGCGGAGGGAGGCAACAACGCCCGAGGGCAGCACACCGGTACTGTCGAGCACTCGCGTGCGTACCCAAACCGCGTCGGCGGCGGCGTCGACCCGCCGCTGCCCCCGGCGGTGTACCCGAACCGCGTCGGCGACCCGGTGCTCGTGTCCACCTACTCGCGCCGTTACACTGCCTTCTTCTACTGCAACGCCGCCGCCTTCGTCGCGTCCCTGGTCGTCATCATGTTCCTGCTGGACCGCCGCACCAGCAACAACCCGGCCGGCCTCACGGTGCTCCGCTCCGCCATGCTGCTCGACCTGCTCGCCCTCATGGCCGCCTTCGCCGCCGGGAGCTGCCGCGACGTGGCCGCCTCCATCTACGTCTCAGCCCTCTTCGCCCTCGTCTTCGCCTACGTTGCGATCCAGGTCAGCATGGAAAGCAAACCAGCGGCGGACTCCTGTCCTTCGCCGGACGCAGTCGCAGAGGACACCCTCAAGCTCAAAGACCGGCGCAAGTTCATGCTGCTGCTCGCCGCCTTCGCGACGCCGCTAACATACGGGGCAGGTTTGGTGCCACCGGGAGGCTTCTGGAGCCAGACAGAGCCCGGGCACCGCGCCGGCGCCCCGTTGTTGCACGATGGGCTCTTCAAGATCCGGTACGACGCCTTCTTCTACGCCAACGCCACCTCCTTCGTGGCGTCGCTCGCCATCATCATGATGCTCATGAGCAGGACGGTGAGCAACCGCCTCGCCACGTCGTACGCGCTGCCGGTGTGCGTCCTGGTAGAGCTACTCGGCCTCATGGCCGCCTTCGCCGCCGGTAGCTGCAGATGGGTCACCACGACCGTGTACGTTGTCTGCCTCGTCGGCGTTGTGCTCCTATACATTGTGCTGCAGATGGCCATCGCGGTGTTCGCCATGGACAAGTTCAAGACATGGCACAGCAGGCTCGGTTGCATACTCACGCAGCTAGAACCAGCACACACGTAAGAAATTAATTAACGTCACACCCGGCCAGTTATTTAGTGGAATGTACACAATTGATCGAGCTAACTAATGTCACATGGATATATAGGAATCTGCCACAACAACAAGGACAAGGAGGAGGCGGCGCCGAAGGAGGAGGAGATTCAATGAGGATAATCGACATCGAAAATGGTCAGGTTGCAGAGAAGGTGGAAGAGTCCCGGGCGCTTCTGCTGCTGCTGGCCACGCTTGCGGCGACAGTGACCTACCAAGCAGGCATGAGCCCGCCGGGCGGCGTGTGGCCGGACGAGGACGACCAAGTTCACCTACATCACATTGCGGGGAGCCCGATTCTTTACGATATGCACCCCAAGAGGTACATGGCTTTCTACCACTGCAACACGGCGGCGTTTGTGGCTTCGGTGATCATCATCATAATCGTTCAGAGCAAAGAGCTCAGCTCTCCCGCCGTCATCAGGCGCGCCGCGCTCAAGACGGCCATGATACTCGACCTGCTCGGCCTCATGGGCGCGTACGTCGCCGGGAGCTGCCAAGACACTGCATCCACCATCTACGTCTGCTCCTTGGCCGTCGTCGTCGTCATCTACGCCATCGCCAAGGTCGTGGCGTACGCGTGCAAGGCTCGTGTACAGAACAAGCCGATGAACCAGAACCAGCAGCTCGGATCCGACGACCTCAAGAAGAAGCTCGAGAGGAAACGCAAGTTCTTGCTGCAGCTCGCCATCCTCGCCGCCACCGTCACGTACCAGTCCGGACTGAACCCGCCGGGCGGGTTCTGGCAAGAGAGCAAGGGCGAAAGATCGCTCGCCGCCGGTGACCCGGTCCTTCTCGACTACTACGGGATCAGGTACCAGGCGTTCTTCTACTGCAACGCGACGGGGTTCATGGCGTCCGTCGCCGTCATCCTTCTGCTGGTGAACCAAATGCTGTACAAGCAGAGTATCCGGAGCCACGCGCTCCACGTGTGCGTCGTGGTTGGGCTGCTGGGCCTCATGGGCGCCTACGCCGCAGGCAGCTCCCGGCAACTGCGCACCTCCATCTATGTCTTCGCGCTCGTGGCCGCGGTGGTCGCGTCCCTCGTCCTTCAGATCCTATTCTTCGTGTTCGCCAACAGCCGTCATCTGTCGAAGCAGCCATGGCTTCCGCAATGGCTCACGGAGCTTGTCAAGCCGCTGTCGTCTTTCCCGGGGTCGGCCGGCGAGAACAAAGCAGGCAAGGAGGTCTCCGAGCAGCACATCGAGAAGCATAAAAAAGGCAAGTACCTGATGCTGCTCGGCATCCTTGCGGCGAGCGTCACGTACCAGGCGGGTCTTGCGCCTCCTGGCGGCACGTGGGGCGATGACGATGATACTGCATCCTCGCTGTCTCCGTCGCCTTCCCCGTCGCCGTCGGCAGTCGCCGGCAACCCGATCCTGCTGGACAGCAACCCAGCACGGTACCAGGCCTTCTTCTACTGCAACGCCACGTCGTTCGTGGCCTCCATCGTGGTCATCCTGCTACTGCTGCAGCACACCGTGAAGAAGAACAAGAAGCGGCGCGGCGTGCCGCTGTGGGCGGTGCAGACCGCCGTTGTGCTGAACCTGCTCGGCCTCCTGGGCGCGTACGCCGCCGGGAGCTGCAGGGGTTGGGAGACGTCCGCTTATGTCATCGCGCTCGTCGCCGCCGTGGGCGTCTTCATCACGATGTATGTGCTGGTGTCGCTGGGGATGAAACCAACGATGGACAAGGCCAGGAAGCTCAACGACAACTTGGGACGAAGCAACGATGACCGATGAAGGCGATGATCAGACCAGCGGATACGAGAACGTATGTACGTGCCAATCCGTAAACTAATTAACGACATCTTGCTTAGATTCCTTGATCTGCGCTTCAGTGAGTGAGATTGTTTTCTTTCTGATTTGCAGCTTTGCTGATCGGCGTTGGATTTTGGCTGCACCCTGTGTTTGTGTAGGCTGCAAATTCTGTTGTGGCTTTGGCATACGAACAACGAACTACCTTTTTAAATCTTGATTCAATTCAATTGTTCAGCCGTTCGCTTTATTTTTGAATGTTGCTTTACATTTCTTATTCGAAAAGCTTGGTAATCTTGCAAAGCGGTTTCTTAATTACTTACACCCAAATCTCATACACTAACATGGGGTAGTATATCTAATACAGTAATACTTTATCGGGTTGAGTTTAAAATACTTCTTACTTGCACCCATATCACATATACTATCATCGGAAAGTATATGTAAGACTTTATCGGTTGAGTATGTTCATATACGAAGATAATTCAAATCGAGTTACATGAGCAAGTGGACACATAGTTTGTACTTTATTTTGAAATACCTTGATAATTCAAATCGAGTTACATGAGCAAGTGGACACATAGTTTGTACTTACAAGATCCGTACACTTGGAACACTAGTTCAACGCTAGAAAATGAGAAACATGTCATGTCAACATGTTCTAAACTATGAAGCAAAATCAAATGAACAAAGAGGTGAAATCTTACATTGTCTTTAACTCCAATGCCACAAGCTCTGCCTATTCTTGATTTTCTCAAAGTAATCGCAGAATTTGTTGCACTGTTCTTGGATGGTAGCCCACGAATGGGCCCAGATAGTAGCTCGAGGTTACGGGCCAGAGGGTCCGACCTACAAATCTTGACTTGCAATAGTTTAAGCATTGGTAGTCTCTCTCTACTATAGGAAGGTTAATGGACTAATGGACACAAATATGTTTGTGTATGTGATTTGACGATTCCCAGCGTTACCATCCACAATCGGATCCCACTTAATAGTACGAATTTCCTAGCGACACGATAAAAAGAAAATTACCAACGTCTCTTTTCACCTTTTGAATGGGAGGCATCTAACCAACAACGCTTCCATTTCTGTGTGCCTGGACATTTTGCATTGTGCATTCCGCTTGAGCTTGGTGACAACACTTGATGCTTCCATCAAGCTGGAACACTTTACTTTATGATTGTTGCATGGTGAAGATTCACAAATTTCTCCTCCATACTCCACTATGGGGAAGCTTCACTTAAACATATCTCCGTATGCGCGCCCATTAACACCAAGTAAGATGCTCATCTTAAACTTGCACATCTCAACCTTGATGGCGATCATCACTCTATGTCATCATGGCTCTATGAAATTTTCCTTTCTATGGAATACCCACACATATAAAACACCAAACATATAGATCATAGGTAGTTCACAAAGTACAAGGACAAATTCTTACCAATCCACAAGAGCACTTACCTCACACGATACATATTTTATACTTTGTGTTTTTTTTTTGAACAAGGGGAAGGACCCCGGTCCAGACTGCATTTAGTCGGTGGGATTACAAATTACATCAAGGACTTCAAAATAAAAGAAAATTACAACCAAGCCCTTGGACTTTACAAAAAGGACCTCAACTATAATTTTGGGAACGCAATTGGGTCCTTCTCCACCGAGGAAGAAGAGCAGCTCGACACAGCGGCCGTCCGCGCCATCGCCGGGGACTATACCACTTGGAAATGGTGCGACGTTGGGCGCCGCCGCAGAGCTGATGAGGGGCCTCCATAGTGGCACGCCGGCCTGGAGGTTGTTGACACCATGGAGCTTGAAGCACCACGGCACGGAGTGGCCACATTGGCCAGAGATAACGGCAGCGCAAGATCGCCGCCATTGAGGAACTCCGTGAATTGCAGCCTGAAGATCTCCGCGTGGAGCAGCAGATCGAGTCCATCCGCTTTCCTTCCCGCTACCTTTGCGGCATAGGAGAGCAAATACACCAAAACCAGATACTCCACCACGACACAGATAGTGCTTATTGAATCGAGCCGCAGCACAGCACCATCTTACCTTCTTCCTCCTCGGAAGCACAACAGAGATACTGGGCCACCACCGTCCAGCGCCGCACCGAAGCACCAGAGCAGAGAAGCTCGAAAAGGCGGGGAAGACGGCCTTATTTTCGGAGATCTCTCGTCCCAGCTCCACCACTTGTAGCAGCTCCTGCCACCGGAGATGTACATCGATGATTACCAGGACGAGCACACCCCAGATCCGGCCGATGGGATGTAGAACTCTACTCCAAAACGCCACTAAGGGCAAGCAGCAACTAAAACAAGACCTACAGCTAGTATTTACAGCCCGCGCTACGCATCCTCGTCCACGCCGGCCGGCGACGCCGCCGGGGAGGAGAGAGGAGCGAGCCGGAGAAGGAAGCCGAAGGCAGAGGTCGACTCTCAAAGCAGGTGGGTGTCGGCAGGAAGAGAAAGAGCGGAGGCTCCCTTGAATCGAATTTATGTGTGTTTACCACTTTGAATCCAATCAATGCAATTAATCTTGGTATTCTATCTTCTTCAAGCTCTAACACAATATCTTGAGATACTTTTCACTTGATTGCATGCTTCAAGGTTTGTCAACAATGGTTCAACACATGAGACCATCATGACATCGACATAGAGTCATATCGTGAAATCTTCTCTTGCACCATCTTCTCGAGATTTCGACTCTTCCTTGTTTAACATATACGAAGGGTTCCGTGTCCACACACAACAACGCCATTTTCTCATTTTCTTCTTCTTTGAATCTTGAATCCAACATACGGTATTCAAGCATTGTCTATGAAAATTACTTAAAATATAACTTATTTAGTCCATAGTGATTGTCATTAATAATCAAAACAACACATTATGACTTCATGCACTTCCATTACAGATGCCGAAGATTTATGAGGCACCATTGGATCATCTTCCCAATAGAGATGGAGCTTAGAAGTATATACTTCTCCCCAATAGAGCTTATGAAGTAAGAATTTCTTGGTTGATTGTATCTTTAACCATTTCTCTCTTTTTTTTACACGAGGAACTCAACATGAATACACTAATTGCTGTTGTTGCTGGATTGGCCTTAGTGGTTGCTTCTATTGGGCCTAGAGTTTGGTCAAGGTACTGCTACAGGATCTTTTTCTACTTGTTTTGTTATTTCTTTCGTTTCTTTGTTTCATCGTTTGTGACAGAATCACAGATTATCATCTAAACAGATTGATCCTCATATTGGGTCATGGCAAGACCTTAAGTTAAGTCAACCGTGGAGGCTACAAATTTTGTAGAAAGTACTGCGAGACAGCCAAAAGTAGAAGGTAAAATACAAGGTTCCATTACAGATGCAGAAGATTTCATCACAATGTGGCATGACCACAATCAAAGCCTCATAGGAAGCTAAGGGGCAATTGCGGGTGCAAGATGTTGACAATCAAGGATACAGGCATTGTACGTGGGTGCAAGAGTATAACCAAGAAAAACTTAGCATTCCTATTTCTTCAGAATCGTATATGTTTTAATTGTTAAGCTTTCTTGCCTAGTGACTACGGATTTTCACAGTTGTGCTGTCAAATATGTTGAGAGGGAATCGAGAGGCAACACGAGAGACAACCAAATGATTCAACTGTCGTTTATTCCATTGATGTCCAGCCTATTTATACAAGGGGAAGGGACACGAATATGGGTCGCGTCCGTTCGATCGAAGGGGTGTGAGGAAAGTCGGTTGACAGACCAACCGACATACAGAATTACAGAGGGAGGATTATCCCTTTAATTAAATGGTTAATTAAATCCTAACACTCCCCCTAATCCTTCCTCGTCCTTGCGATTGAACATCTCTGGAATAATCTTGGGAATAATCTCCTCCAAAAACCCTGTGGGAAAAATATGAGGAGAGTAGTGTGTATGATATGTTGCTAAAACTCCTTTAAACCCAGTGGGAAAATAAGGAGAAAATGATGCAACATATAATGGTTGTATATGCTGTTAAAACTCCTTCAAACCCGGTGGGAAAATAAGGAGAAAATGACACAGCATATAATGATTATTGTCTCTCTTAACTCAATATGAAGTTAATCCATAGAATTTAGAGATCAATAAATATGTCGTGTATACTTTCCTAAAAAAAACCCGTTGGGGAAAACGGATAGTATGACATATGATCTTGTGTTGATATTACCTCATTAAAAACCTTAATGAGAACCTGGATAGTAAACTCATAAAGGGAAAAAGAGTGTAATATGATGCTTTGAACATGAATAGTTCAGGAAGATACTCCCCCTGACTCTTGCATATCTTGAAGCCATCGTATACCACCTTCAGGAGTACTGAAGTTGGTAGAGACTTCATGAACAAACCAGCAAGGTTCTTGCATGATTTGGATTTGCGCGATGTTTATTCCCCGACTCTTCTAGAATTCATAGGGATAAACAATTGAGGGCAATATGCTTAGTGATATTGCTCTTTATGTATCATGTTTGCATCCATGCAACACAAGCAACATTTTCTGTGTAGATAATGGTTTATGGTTCAAGAGAACCAATGCCACATGACTGATGTATGTGGTTCATCATTCCTTGAAGCCACACGTATTAACATGCAGCTTTGCATTTTAGAATGATTGGTAGGTGTAGTCACCAGAGTCTGTATGAAAGACGTCAATGGGGTGACAGCTCTACCCTGTAGGAACACATTGTGGGATCGTACATGTAGCAGTGTTAGTGCCTGATGTTATTGGAGTTCAGATTTCTCTAAAACAGAAATAATAGGTCAAGATATTTAGTGCCTTGGAGATATCGAAAGATATTCTTGATTCCCAACTAGTTGTGTTGGTGGGTCCAATGGCGTTGAGATATGGAACTTTAAGTTCCAACTTCTCTTCTACATCTTCCCGTGGTTGAGTGAATTTTCTCTACGTCTAGAGATCGAACAACCGTCATGGGAGATGGATATGACTTGTCCCTATTAATTTTTTTCCAATATTTTCTGACATAGACAGCTTGGTGTACCATAATTCTTGAGTGAAGGTGCTAGAGTATTAGTCACAAGCACTAATTGGTTTTATCCAAATCCTTCATCTCAAATTCCGTCTTTTAGATGATCACGTGCTTTGTCATTGCAGGAGTAATCCTTGAGCATGATAAACACGCATGGGCAATCATCAGTGTAGGAGTGATCCTTGTGTAAAAGGTACTCACTACGTATGTTGTACCAAAATATGCCGACAACAATAAGCCACGTAGTGACTCATTGACTTTACACGATCATGTTGCATTTGTATTTGAATTCGGATGGAGATTCCTTCAGGAACCATACATGTCCGAATCTAGTGATCCACATGGCTATGTAGTCACTGCATCTATCAACTGCATAGATATATGAC
This sequence comes from Poa pratensis, assembly GCA_947311845.1. Classification (NCBI taxonomy): domain Eukaryota; kingdom Viridiplantae; phylum Streptophyta; class Magnoliopsida; order Poales; family Poaceae; genus Poa; species Poa pratensis. The sequence continues at coordinate 7,449,490 of CAMZMU010000087.1, read as the reverse complement.
TTTGTAATGCCAATGATATAGGTATCGGAAAATGAGGATTCCACTCATGTCTGGAGAGTAGGTCTCGGATCTCTGCGGAAACCCGACCTTATGCTACAAGCCCTGCTTTCTCACCACCTTGTTCTCATTCTGTTTATAGAAGAAAACATATTGAATCCCATATAGGGAATTCATTTGGAAGAGCGAGGCTATTTTCTTCTTGGATTGCACCCTTCGATTGTTTCAGTCCGAGTGAGTGGTTTACACTGTTCCATGGCCATGGTATTTGGATCTGAATCATTGTGAAGGTTATTGGCAATCAGACAAGAGAAATGTTTGTCGACAGTTGTAGGCTTTTGTTGTAAGATTCTCCAGAATTGATATAGTTGGAGGAAATCGCATCCACCCATGATGACTCTTCGTGATTTCCCAATACGCGTGAGTCTGAGTGTTCCGATGTCCCAGCCAGTGTGTGCAACCTGGAGGTGGGTTGTGGAGGTTTCCCTTCCACTGGGTGTATACTACCCATCAGGTGTTTGTTAACGCTAGGTTAACTTGCATTTACTGACTTAGAGGATTTTTCCTCAATTTCCTTTGTTGCTTGCATGAAGCTAGATCCTGGTTAGAGGCCTTACTACTCCCCCTCTTCGCAGGAATGGGGAGTTAAGTGGTTTTTGTTGGTACCTCCACTCTTTCGGGCGCATTTCTAGCCGGATTATAGGACTTTGTAACACCTTTAGATCAGTAAATGGATCTGGCATGTTATTTGCAATATGTTGCAAATTTGTGAATGTTGAACGTAGAGTTCAAATTCTTGTATACATGGATATGTGGTGGGACATGGAGTCCCAGTTGATTTCCTGGCATTCCATGTGGTACTTGAAATCTCCCCCTAATGCCCGGAAATAATCCATCCTTGAATATAGCAATCAACATACTGGGCTATGAATGGATCCCGTATGAAGGGTTCCAGGTACGTTGTGATCGACGGAGATCTGTACCCCACATAGATCCCTAATCTGTGGGCCCAATGATGTATGTTGCGGTGGTGAGATCGGTACGCGTGAAGCGCTTCCGAACTTACGCAGATGGGAAATGCTCGGAGGATTTCCACGTATCAATTGCAGAGGGGAAGTACTGCGATATGCAGTTAGTCAATAAGCAGCGTGTAAAACTGTATGACTCCAACGTGAAAGTTGGTAAGTTGCAATTCAGTAACAAAGGTCTTGCAAATGAGTTTGAACCTCATATTTAGGGATTCAACCAAACTATTTTGAGTGTGGACATATGGAACAGAGTGTTGAACTTCTATCCCCAAGGCCATGCAATAGTCATTGAAGGCACGTGAAGAGAATTCTGCAGAATTGTCCATGTGAATTGATTTAATTCGACTTTCAGGATAATGGGCCTGTAACTTAATTACATCCCTCATTATCTTGGCAAATGCATGGTTTCGTGTGGATAGAAGGCACACATGTGACCATCGTGTAGATGCGTCAATCAGAACCATGAAATACCTGAATTGTCCAGATAATGGTTGGATATGACCACAAATATCACCTTGAATTCGTTCAAGGAATTGAAGTGGTTTAGCTTGTATTTTGAGGTGCGAAGGCCTCAAAATTAGCTTCCCTGTGGCACATGATGTACACACAAAGTCTGAGGACCGAGGAAATTTTGACTCATGCAAATTGTGACCAATGGAATTGCTAGTAATCTTCCTCATCATCCCGATGCCGGGATGGCCTAGGCGTCATGCCAAGTTTGGAATGCTTCAACATTCTGGAAGATTACCTTGTAAGCAACATGTTCTACGGCCTTGATGTACGTATAGTACAGTCCAGTCGACAGAGAGGGTATTTTTCCAAATACTTGTTCCTCATCCATCGGATTGAATCCCGTAGAGATCTATATATCGAGTTGAAAAAATTTCGCGATGGAAAACTTTTCTCAAATATATAGAATACAATCTTATTTGTATCAGAGTGATACAATATGTATGTTCAATTACAACAACATACATGGACAAGAATAAAATGATCACTATGGAGATAGTGGGACTATTCGAAGTCTCCAAACACGTCGGTTGATTAATGTTCAACCATCATGTTCTCCGTTCTCATAGGGTTCTGTGGCAGCTGGAGTGTCATGGTGTTGCAAGGTCCAGGAGGAACGACTTGTGAACAACTATCTCCATTGGTGCCATCTGGATGAAGGTAGAAATTGGCTTCAAACCTTTCCCTTGAGGTGATTTGCATCCTTGGGATTGCTGGTAGAGAATTGCCAGATGCTTTGGGGTCTTGCACTTGTTAGTTGGGTGCGTGTAGCATCCATACTTGTCAGAAAGCTTAGTTTTCTCAAACGTAGGCTTGGCGGTGCTATTCCCATGGTCTGAGTTTCTAGGCTTCCTGTTCCGGTTGCGCTTTCGCTTACCCTTGAAGTTCGACGGTTTGCCGTTGAAGGCACCGTCAAACTTTCTTTCGTTCGCGACATTCATATGAACTTCAGGTAAAGGTTGGGAACCAACCGGGCGCTGAGAGCTATTCTTAGCGAGTAGCTCATCATGCTATTCAGCCTGAAGTAGGATATGAATAAGATCTGAATAGACCTCGTAGCCACGAGCGCGGTACTTTTGCTGGGAAGCCTTTCAAATGGAAGCATAGTAGATAGAGTATTTTTTTATCTTTTTCGCATCTATAGGTTCCTTCCCGCAAAAACGCAGTTTGGAACTTATCTTATGAACCTCATGATTGTACCCCTAGACGGACTTGAAGTCCTGAAATCGAAGATGGGTCCATTCATGAAGTGCTTCAGGCTGGACAACTGCCTTTCTGCTGTTCATACCTCGGCGTGAGGGCCTGAAACAAAGTAAATGGGATTTCCCCCTCCAAATACTTAGACTTAATATCAGGGTGGATATCCTGCCTTATGATGTATAAGGCGGCATATTTATGGTTTTCTCTCAGCGGCGTGACTCTAGCCAGAAGGATCCTCCGGGGTCTAGATGACGCGCACTAATCCATGGTACGCAAGGGTGATCTTGATGTCCATAGCCCTGGTAGGGTAGTCGTGGCCATTGAGGTCGACTGAATCGAAATTTCTTTCGGTTACCAATATGGGTAAACCATCATGGTTATGTTGTAATGAACGTTGCAAAATTTATAATGACTTCAAGAAGTGGGCTCGAAATCATAAGTGTGAACTTCAAATTGTTAAGTTTGACACTTTGTAGATACTCCCCAAAAGAAAATTCGGGGTCCGTCTCTCAGCACTCGATACTCGATAAGTAGAGTGCCTTATGTCAAAAACTTAATAAAATGTATGGGAGAACACTTGTTAAGCAATCATTATGTCGATATGACAAAATGTAGGCTTAAACAGTAGTGGTGATAATTTGTAAGAACAGTAGATCAACACACTACCTTGTGGTACCAAAACATCAATTTGAAGAAATCACTTTGAATTTTGCATACCAATTCGTGCTCGTATCGAGTCAAAAAGACTCAATTAAGACGATGAATTGATTTATTTGCAAGAAATTGAAAATCTCGATTGCAAATAGTGGACGTAATTAAATCTCAACATGTGCACACATGGAAATTTATTACATCGCACATTTGTTCTGGAGTACAAAGTACTCAACAGATGAACAATACTAAAATAGTTGTACTAAAATTAACAGAATTAGGAACTAGCAAGTAGTTCTCTAACACACCGATTTGCTAAAAGTTAAATAGCAGGAGGCTCGGTGTCGTTCGACCGCATGCGCACGGGTCATATTAGGCAGTCCATCGTAGACTGCAACTGGATAAGGAGAGAAAAAGCTGCAGAGTCCATACAACCCAAGCCAAATCGATGCCCAAATCCAGACCACGAGTCCACGACCATGACGGGGCGGCGACCTCCACGCGGGGCTCCTCCTGTGCCGCTGCAGCGAAGCTCACCAGCGGTGTCCGCCGCGCTCGTCCTCGTCAGAGGATCCCCCAGGAAGCTGCGTCCCGAGCGCGACGCCATTTGCCAGCCCAGCGCGGCCAGGCTCCACGAGCCAGCACTGCGACCGCGGCTCCTCAATGGCGAGGCCGCCGGCGAGCTGGACAGCGGGAAGCCGAGGGCCACGAGGCAGGGACGTGCGCCTGTGCTCGTGAAGACGGAGGCGTTGCTGGGGGGCTGTGGGCGAGCGGGCCGTGCGCGGGCGGCACAGCGTCGTCCTTGACAACGGGAGTTGACGATGAGGGCGCGGCTGCGACCTCGACGACCGCGGGGTCGGAGATGGCGGCGGCGCGGCCACGTCCTCGTCGTCGATGTCCAGGCCGGGCATAGCGCCGGCGCACCGCAAGGATGCGAGCCGAGCGATGCCGCGGGCTGCGCCACAGCCAGTGCAAGCACGGACGCGGGCGAGCGTTGTGGAGATTAGTCGGCGACGCCACCGGAAGGCCGCGTGCAGACGTGCAGGCGTGCCCCTCGCTGGAAGCGCCTTAGGCGAACTCTTCGTGGAAGTGGCGCCGGAGGCCGCGGACACGGGCGCCGAGGGCGCCGGCCGCCGCGGGGAGCAGCACTGCGTTGGGCCACCGCCTGGGGTGGAAGCGCAGCGTCGGAGCGACGCCGGGAATGGGCTAACCTTTCCTGGCGGAGGAGTCGACGGTGGTACCGGAGCCGCCATCTGCTGCTTGTTCTCCTCCTATTCTGTTCTCCCAGAATCAGCGATTCTGTGCTCGATCCGCTCTCGGTAGAGCGTGCTGATTGTTAGGAATTAATTAATTAGTTTAAGGGTTAAATCCCTGCTTATGTCGGTTGCACTTTGGCAACGGCCTCCTTGTAAACCGCCTGTACCCATATTCTATCAATGAAAACAACAGTTCGATTCATTTTGTCTCTCGTTCGATTCTCTCTCGATCGCTCCCGATTTCCTTCTAACACGTTATTAGCACGCTCGCCGTTCAGCGAGTCGATAGAGCCAGAGATCGCCGGCGAACTCGCCGGAAGAAAGAAGACACAAGAGGAGGAAAACGAGAAGCAGGCTGCCGCCCTGCAAGTACCGTCGACGGACGACGGTAGACCACCGGAGACTCCTCTGCACAACAAAGGTGAGCCAATCACGGAGTCGCACGGCGCGGACCGCCGACTGTGGCCGGCCCCGCGCAAACCTCCGCAACGCTCGCGTTCCCGCTTGTCTCGGCGCGGCGTCGCACGGCTTGCATCCTTGCGGTGCGCCGGCGCCCGCGACCGCGGCCTCCCGACGTGGTGGTGCTCCTTGCGGCGCGACTTGGTCGTCACGACCAGTGGCCGGGCGACGCGCCCCTCTCCCGCGTCGCTGCTATCTCCGACCCCAGCGGTCGTTGAGGTCGCCGCGCCGCCGCGCCTCCTGTCGTAACACCCGCAGTTGAGGGCGATGCTGTGCCCCTGGGATACCCGCGCACGCCGTCCTCCGCGGGCCGCGGCTCCCCTGCCAGTCCTTCGCCTTCACCGCGCACGGACGCTCGCCGTCACCTCATGGCTCTTGGCGTTCCACTCTCCAGCCCGCCGTCGAGCAGCCGCGCCCGCGCGCGCGAGGACTTGGAGCCCGGCCGCCCTCGGGCTTGCAAACGCCGCCTTCAACGGCGTCGCTCCGGGCACCCTGCTCCCTGGAGGATCCTCGGACGAGGACAAGCGCGGCGGGAGCGCCTCATGACGCCGGTGAACGCCGCTGCGGCAGTGTGCGTGGAGGCAGCGCCGGTCGGCCGCGTGCTTTCCGCCTGTCTCGCTGTGGCTTTGGGATAGAAGTTGCTGGGGAATTTTCTTTCCTCTGCTAGCTCTCCCTTATCTACTCGAGTTTTTTTTTTTTTGAGAGATTATCTACTCGAGTTGACCAGCCTGGGATTCCTTACGTGGCCTACGCATATGCGGCTGGAATTTAGGCAACCTGCCGTAGCGTTTGCTATATTACTTCTTTTGATTAGCAGTTTAGCATATCAATCACTTAGCAGTACTTCTAGCAGTGATTTTATTCCTGTTTTAGACTCTGTTAAATTAAATCAGTACATATATTTCAGTACTGTTTTCTGTTGAGTACAAATGTAATATATTTCCACGTTTTTCACGTGTCGAGATTAATTACGCCTATTTGCAATTGAGATTTTTAATTTCTTGCAAATATAAATTCAGTACCTCTATAGTACTGTTTCTCTGTCGAGTACCGGTGTATTCCGAAATCTTTCTTAGATTATATATCTCCATGTTCGCCACATGTCGAGATTAATTACGTCCTTTTGCAATTGAGATTAATTTTTCTTGCAAAAATTAAATATCAACTCGCCATCAATTAAGTGCAAAAATGCCTAAAAGGCACAAAATTGACTTAATTCGAATTGAATTGATATGCAAAATTATAAAGTGAATATCTCAAATTTATATATGGGATCACAAGGTAATGTGGCATCTACTGCATAATCAGATTATCCACAATTATTGTAAGGTCTACATTTTGTCAAAATTGACATTATGACTACCTTCAACGTGCTCTCCCATATATTTAAATCAAATCATAGCATAAGGTACTAAGATCAAGGCGTCTACTGATTTCGGTCAGATTATGCTTCTTAGTACTCTGAGGCGGACTCCATAAAAATGGTGATATCTCCAAGTGAGACGGACCCCAAATGGTGATATCTCCAAAGTGTTTATGATAGATGTTTGAAACTCACAATTTTGCAAATTTTATTACAACATAACCATGATGATTTTAATTTACATACAAGTAAATTTACAAAATCTCTGGTTCTCATCCATGTAAGCCAAGATGACCATATTTCGATGAGCTTGCTCTCGAAGGTCACAACTAACCTACATGAGTTATATAGACAATAAGGTCAAATAATGTGTCTCATGAAACTATGGCGGCACTTCAATCTCCCCTAGAGAGATGCCCCGCTAAATAATAATATTCTGTGGGACGCAACCGACCTACTCAAGGGTAAAGATATGAAGCACACTTCAATCTCCGATCTGAAAATACTAGGGAAGTCAGATGTTCACATAATGTAACAACAAGCTCCCCAACTTTCAGAAAATCCCATGAACATGGAGAACATGGTCATCGAATATTATTCACATGACATGTTTGGAGACTTTACTTGTCTCCCCAACTCCTTATCTACGTCTATTTATTGTTGTAATAAACATAAGATTGTCATCAATTACTGTATATCACACTATATTGTATCAGCAGTTATGATACAAAGAAATTTGTATGTGTTCTATATATCTGATAAAGGTTTTCATAATGAAAATCTTCAATTCTATATATAGAATTTTACGAGAGTCAATCTGATGAAAGAGTAAACATTCTTTGTACAATGAACCACAAACTATATACATGGGCAAATATATATATTCAAAACTCTTACTAAGAGATAACAATATATTTTAATCGCTAGACGTGATGTTGTAATTGTTGGTTCTGTCAGTACCAAATTTACACTCCCTATGGGGTACTAAAGTATTAATCGAGAACGCTTTATAGTATCTTGATTAAGTTCATACCCTACAAGATGTAGAGATATCCGTCAGAAATGGTTTCCATATCGAAACCCATGATGAAAACAAAGAGGAGTATCTCCTTTTTACTACAACAACGGATATGACAAGCATTTAAATGCAAAATTCTCTCATTATCGTCAGGATTGCATTACACATACATTAAAACCGTAACCAATGTTGCGAACATGGATATAAATGATCCTAAATTCCCACAATCTTCGGAGTTTGTGGACACATCGAACCATTGTGTGGACCTTTAAGAGTTTCATGGTTATAAATGACACATCTTCACGATGGTCCCACGTGTGCCTATCATCCACACAAAAACCATGAATTCGACAAATAATGAGACAAGCTATTAAACTACAAGCTCATTATCTGAAAGGGCAACGCTGTTGAATTCTCCACACGTGCCTTCAATGATTATTTCATGGCACTAGGGATTGAAGATCAGCACTCGGTCCCGTATATCCACACTCAAAATGGCTTGGTTGAATCTCTAATAAAGAGAGAATTAAGCTCATAGCGTATCTCTTACTAATAAATTGCAAATACCAACCTTGCGTTGGAGTCATGCAAATTTACACCCCGCTGACATAATTCAATTGCAGTGGACTACATATCGTAGTACCTTCCCTCTAAAATTAGTACGTGCAAATCAAAAGTATTTCCCATCTGCGATAATTCGGTTACATACCGATATCACCACCACGGCATACATCAATGGCCCCTCACAGAAAATTCGGGATCTATGTGAGGAATAACTGTATTTCCGTCAACTATAAATACCTCATGCCCTGTCAGGGGGAGTTATTCAAGGCTAGTATGCTTAGTGAGGACAATTTCCAGGCATTAGGGGGAGATTTTAAGTACCAAAAAGAAAGCCAGGAAATCAATTGGAATGTTCAACACATTTCTGCCTCAAATTCACGTACTCAAGACACCGAACTTCGCGTTCAGAAAATCACTAATTTGCAACAGATTGCAAATAACCTGCCAAATCCATTTACTGGCTACAAACATATCACAAAATCCTATGATCCTGCAACAAGTGTGCCCGAAAGAGTGGAGGTATACCAACAAAACCACTCAACTCCTTGTTCAAAACAAGAGGGGGAGAAGTACAACCACACAGCAGGATTCAGCTTCTTGCAAGCAACAAAGGAAACTGAGGAAGAAACCCTCAGAATCAGTAAATGCAAGTCAACTTCACGTTGATAGACACAAAATGGGTAGTATACACCCCGTGGATGGAAAACCATCACAACCCAGCTCAATAGTGCACACAATGACTGGGATATCGGAATACCTAGACTTGACCGTATTGGGAAACCACGAAGAGTCATCAAAGGTAAACAAGATTTCCACCAAACCACATACATTCTGGAGAATCTTATAAATGAAAGCCTACAATTGTCGACATATATTTCTCAGCAATGATTGCAAACAACCTTTACAATGATCCGGATCCAAAGACCATGGCCATGGCAGAGTTCAAAACACTCGCTTGGACTGGACTCAATCAAAGGATGCAATCCAAGAAGAAATAGCCTTGCTCAATAAAGGAAGGTATACACAAAAGAAATACCTACACCAGTTTTCGTCCAAGAACGGAATGAGAACAACAAGGTGGTGAGTCAATAGCAAGGCATGTAGCATAAGGGTTCACGCAGATACCCAAAATACATTCTCTGGATACAAGTGGAATCAATTTCCGATAACTTGTCTCAATGGCAGTACAAATCATCTATTTATGCAGTTGATAGATGTAGTGACCATATATTCATGTGTCACTTGATTCAGACATATAAGTTCCCATGGGAATCCCAATTTTGAATCCAAATACAAATCGCAACATGCATAGTGTAAACTCAAAAAGTCACTACATGACTTACAATAGTCGAAACAAATCTGGTACTACCGACTTAGTGAGTTCCTTATACAAAAGGATTACTCTAACAATGATGATTGCTCACACATGTTCATCAAGAAATCCTCGAAAGGGTATTCATAAAATCAGTGTATGTTGATGATTATAACATCACTCGCAACACACAACATATTGATGAACCATGTAATCATCTAGAGACGGAATCTTAGATGAAGGATGTAAGAAAAATATCAAACTTTGCTTTAGCTACAATTCGAGCACCTTCACTCAATATTATGGTACATCATTTTACCTATATCCAGAAATTATTGGAGAAATTCAAATCATGGACAAGTCATATCCATCTAAACTCTATGGTTATTCAATCTCTAGACGTAGAGAAACATAGATGCATACCATGGAGGATGGATAAGAGATGTTGGGACATATTGTTCCAAATCTCAGTGCCATTGGACCTAACACTAGTGACAAGAACAAGAGTATCTTTCTGATATCTCCAAGGCATCAAATATCTTGACCTATTTGTTATTTCAGAGAAATCTGAACTCCAATATCATCGGATCCGCTGATACTAGCTACTTTTACGATCCCCATAATACTAGATCACAGACGGGCTTCATGTACCTACATGGTGGGCTTGCCATTCTATTGATGTCTTCCAAACAGACTCTATGGCTACACCCACTTATCATTCTGAAATACAAGGTTTCACATCAATATGTGGGGCTTTATGGAATGATAAACCACATCAACATTCATGTTGTATTGATTCTATTGAAACACCAACTATTATCTACAAGATAATAATGCTTGTGTTGCTCAAATGAAAACAGGTTATACAAAAGCAATATCACTAAGCATATTGCCCCTATATTGCAAGGATCAGGGGGTCTCTTCCTGAATTATAACCTACTCAAACATTATATTACACTCTTTTTCCCTTTATGAGTTTACTCTCAAGGTTCTCATCAAGGTTTTTAATGAGGTAATATCAACACAAGAATATATGTCATACCTCCTATTTTCCCCACCGGGTTTTTAATGGATGTATACTTACCAATGAGTTTTATCCTTTCAAGGTTTTCTCATATAAGTTATCAAAGAGACAATTATCATTATATGTTGTATCATTTTCTTCTTATTTTTCCCACTGGTTTTAAAGGAGTTTTAACAACATATCAAATACTATTCTCCTCACATTTTTCAAAGGGTTTTTTTGTGGGAGAAATAATCAACTTCAAATAACATATGTCATACTTTCTGTTTTCCCACTGGGGTTTTTAAAGGAAGTATACATGACATATTTATTGTCCTCCAAACTCACATATGTGTTTATCCTTCTATCAAGGTTTTCTCATATGAGTTACCAAAGAGACAATAATCAATATATGTTGCATCATTTTCTCCTTCTTATCCTACAAGGTTTAAAGGAGTTTTAGCAACATATCATACACACTACTCTCCTCATATTTTTCCCACAGGGTTTTTGGAGGAGACTATTTCAAGATGATAGAATCTACAAAGGACATTGTTTTACAAGGACATCCTCGCGAAGAACGCTCTAAAGACAAGCATTGATTAGGGGGAGTGTTAGGAATTAATTAATTAGTTTAATTAATGGGTTAAATCCCTGCTTATGTCGGTTGCACTTTGACAACCGCCTCCTTGTAAACCGCCTTTGTACCAGGGTATATATACCCATATTCTATCAATGAAAACAACAGTTCGATTCATTTTGTCTCTCGCTCGATTCTCTCTCGATCGCTCCCGATTTCCTTCTAACACTGATAACGTGTTGAGAGGGAATCGATCGCTCCCGATTTCCTTCTAACACTGATAACGTGTTTCCTTCTAACACTGATAACGTGTTGAGAGGGAATCGAGAGGCAACACGAGAGACAACCAAATGATTCAACTGTCGTTTATTCCATTGATGTCCAGCCTATTTATACAAGGGGAAGGGACACGAATATGGGTCGCGTCCGTTCGAAGGGGTGTGAGGAAAGTCGGTTGACAGACCAACCGACATACAGAATTACAGAGGGAGGATTATCCCTTTAATTAAATGGTTAATTAAATCCTAACAAAATAGATTTTATTTCACAAAAAATATATCAAAAGATCCCAATGTTAGATGAGTGCAACATAAACCAGCCATTTTTTGGACCATAACAGACCCTGTTTTTTGGGCCACTCCGCTTTGTACATGATTTCCTTTGTATAGAGTAACAAAACTTCTGTTTCAGAGATTTTGTTTGCGTAAAGAAAACTGTGAGGTTTTATGGCAAAAACACAAGATCCATTATACGATTCTCTTCAAATGGGTAATTTATTTAATGTTTTTGGGTTCTCAAAGAGAACAGTTTGAAGTATAATTGAACAGTTTGAGAATAGTAGACAACATAACAGTAGCAGCCAGTTAGGTCTCAAACATCTCAAAATCACTCAGCTGGACAAAAAGTCGTAGCTGTACAATTTGGGCATACAGAAATAATTTAGTACACAAAGAATTCAATTAATTTAACACCATACAGCGACCGCCAATCAGTCGCAAAACATTTTTGAATTTTGTTGTCTTGCTCTTCAATTGTAGTTCCCAGCCTCCATATACCTTATAAGGACAGGAACAAAAACAAGAGACGCTGACAAGTAGTGGGAGCCTCAGACACAGACCAAAACAAAGTTTCAATACCAGAAAAGAGAGGAAAAACAAAGTGAACTGTAGAATTTTCAAGATGCATCAAATGAAGACCTCAGGATTGTGGATGTGACAGCATGGCTTGGTAAAGCCAATCAGTCCCGAAAGATGGTTGTTTTTCATATAGGTTATCATCACAGGTCTTGTTGCACCCCACCAGAAACAATACACGAAAAAAATATGAAAAACAAACAATTAAAATACATCAAATCTGTTCAATTTCGCCTCAGAATTGCAGAATGACAGCATAGCCGCATCGCAGCTTATCAGTCCCGAAAGATGGTATGATATAAGGTTTTCCTCACAGGACAACTCGGAACAAATAGCACTGAAACAAAACTTCCAGGAATGCAGAAATTTCAAGGAAACAAAAAACCTTCAATTTGGTAGAAATTAAGAGACTGGACATCAGAATTGCAGATGCGACAGCATGGCGCACAGAATGCACCAATCAGTCCCGAAAGATGGTGTGTTTTGTTCGTGTTTTTCATCATTGTCCAGCAAATTAAAGAAAAGAACCAGAGAGCATACCAAACAAATAAATATCAGACAAATAAATAAAAAACAGTAAACAAAGACAAATGACTACAACAGATGTTCAATTTGACCTCAGAATTGCAGAATGACAGCATGGAAGCATAGCAACCAATCAGTCCCGAAAGATGGTATGAATATAAAGTTTTTCATCACCGGACAAAAATGAACAATGCAAACAAAATTGAAATGCAGAAACCTAAAAATATGGAATTGACAGACAAGGAAATGAAAAAGGACAACCATTAGCAAGTTCAAATATACCCTCAGACATCTAAGGAAGGATCTAACCACATTAGCTCTCAAGCCTGGGCGAAAGCTATTAGCTAAAGCTATTAGCTCTCAAGCCTGGGCGAAAGCTCTTAGAAACAAGCCTTAAACTTATCATCACCAGGTACATAACCACTCGCTGAATAAAAGATGGAACTGAAGCAAAAAAAAATTGAAGCCTAGCATTGCATCAGACATCCAAGGAAGGATCTAGCAGCATTAGATCTCAAGCCTGGCTGGGCGAAAGCTCTTAGGCGGCAACTGCGAATGTTTTGAGAAACAAGCCTTGATTTCTTCATCATTTGCAACAAAAGCAGACTGAAAATACTATGGAAGACTGTCAAATTGAATTCAGGAAAAATAACAACGCTTAGACATCCAAGGAAGGAATTAGCAGCATTAGCTCTCAAGCCTGGCAAGGCGGAAGCACTCAGGCGGCAACTGCGAATGTTTTGAGAAACAAGCCTTAAATTTAACATCATCGCCATGTTTTCCCTTTGGCAAATATACTACAACTTAATTAGCTATAAATGACTAGAGGCAATTTAATCACAATAATCGGCTCTGTGGACCAAATAAAATGAAGTCCAAGGTTCCTATCAATATGTGAAAACTGATTATTGGCACGATCATAGATCCTCAGGTAAATGCTTGTATCTACCAGAGAAGGACTATCAGGCCAAAGCTGGACTAGTATATAGCTAGAATATAATACTAACAAGTATCAGAAGAAGAATGGCATAATCAATATATTAAGAACAACAATAAGGTTACTAACATAATGACTCAAATAAATGAAACAGCTTGAATGAACCTCAGTAAGCCGCATAAAATTTCGTCATTCATAAATCTGACGGTAATTCCAACATGTAGCTAATCATCATGGGCACAAGCACTAAATTGACCAAGGAACAAAAATCAATCCAGAGATAAAGCCGATAAAATTTAAATAAATCAATAAATACATGCAATATTTTAAGTTTAGCATCATCAGAATATATGTGACTTCTCATTCACAGGATAAAAGCACTGTGTCAGAAGGTGTCCTAAGATTGTTTCAAGGTTTCATCAACTGATGCTTGTGAAAAAAGTAAAGAAATAATGCTAGGATACGAGCAGATATAAAATATTGAAAAAACCAGAAAACAAATGAATATCAAGACTAAGTGTAGGAGGATCCAAAGTTACTCAGTGGTGGCAATATGTTATTAGGTTCGATTCTGCCGGCAATGTCCTCAATGCTTTCAGAAGAGGGAGCTTGTTTGTCTTCATCACAACAGACTCCAAAAACAAAGTCCACAAAACCAGAAAGAGATTCAAACATGAACAAAACACAAAACCAAACAAGATCGAATTAGGATGGCTTGGTTCAGCGGGATAATCGGCACACAGATCAATCTCAGGTGAGACGGACCTGTGATTTGGTATGTTGAGCTTGAATATTTGCAAATCGTCACTGCCATCACCAAAAAAACACACATTATGGCTCGGTTCAGCGGGATAATCGGCATACATATCACTCTCAAGAGAGAAGACATGTGATTTGGTCTGTTGAGCTTGAATATTACGAAGTCGTCACTGCCATTACCAGAAAAAACAAAACGGAAAGAAAAGTATTCCGAACTACTAAACCCATCACCAAATTAGAAAACATTTGGCTAAGCATTAAATTCTAACACACAACTTGCTAAACTACAGAAACAACAGTCAGATGGCCAAGAGCAGCATATGGTAGGTATAACAATGCATATCAGGTCTTAAGATGCATACTTGATCACATTCATTACCAACATCACAGTCATACATATCAGGTCTTAAGATGCACCATCAGTACTGGAAAACATGCACACTGACTAGTAGGTGAACAAAAATAGAGAAGGGTGGGGATCGATCAGGAGGCCTGCCATGAGATCTACTTCTCCGAGGAGTTGGGGCCGCGCTTCTTGCCGAAGCCGACGACGGCGGTGACGAAGCGGCGGTTGTACTGGATGCGCTTGTGGGCGCGGCCGCGCGGCTGTTTCTTCTTGTCCTGCTTCGCCACCTTGGGCGTCTGGCCCCTCACCTTCCCGGCGCGAGCCAACGATCCGTGTACCTTACCTGAAATACCACCATAGCTGCCCGTCAGAACAGAGAATCACGGCAACCAGAGTAGAGAGACCGATGAGAGGAGGGGGCGGATGGTTACCCATGGTGTCTGTGGAGAGGAGCGGCGGCGCTCGTACGATGCGTCGACGACGAGGGGGCGGCGGCGGCTGTGGCTGTGGCTCCTGCTGATGGTGGTGGAGACCTAGACTGGTGGGAGATTTTATAGAGAGGACTAGGGTTTCTTATTGGGCCGTGGGCCGGAGGCCTTCTGAAATGTTTTAGTCTTGGGCTTTACAGCCTGTGGCCCATGAAGACGTCCAGCTTAGCGTGGGAAGCGGAAACCTCCTTCCCGAGAGAACCCTCACACCCAAGCTCGGCGGCGGCGGCGGCGGAGGAGCGAGCTGAGCGGCGGCGGCGGAGGAAGAATCCTAGAGAAGCGGAGGCGAGATGCCGCGGCCGGAGGTGCAGGCGCCGCCGGAGATATTCTACAACGAGGCGGAGGCGCGCAAGTACACGACCTCCTCCCGAATCATCGAAATCCAGGCGAGGATTTCCGAGAGGGCGCTGGAGCTGCTCGCCCTCCCCAACGATGGCGTCCCCAAGATGCTTCTCGACATCGGTCAGCTACCTCCTATGCTCACTTGCAATCCAATTTCGCATAATACTATCTTAGGACAGGACACCGAATGATGTGTTGTTATGGCTAAAATTATGTTTACGTTTGGAGAATCCCTTTGTTGAATTGTAGTATGTGATACGCAGGGTGTGGGTCTGGACTTAGCGGCGAGACACTGACGGAGCATGGGCACCACTGGATTGGCTGCGATATTTCCGAGTCCATGCTTGGTGAGGAGGAACTCGCCTCGTCTCGTGCTCTTATGGGCAAGCCGTGTATTGCTTAAATTTCTGGCTGTGAGCCTCACTTTTACTTGCCCTCGCCCTCGCAGATGTCGCTCTTGAGCGGGAAACAGATGGTGACCTCCTACTCGCCGACATGGGCGAGGTAAAATATGCATTGCATCACTGGATTGGTCTAGAAATGATTGTCTTATGTAATTCTTCACACTACAGTTGAGTTGTATGTGTTATGTGTTCAAACAAATCCTTTTTTGGGTAATGTGCAGCACCCTTTCGTTCATTCATGAAAATAAGGATTACATATAATGATCCTGATTACATCAGGGAACTCACTAAACCAACAGGATATAAGACATCCTTGGTAGTGATATTAATACACATGACTTGTATTCAACATGATCTCAGGATCAAACCTGATTGATACTATAAAAGTTAATGGGCTTTCAGACCTGTAAGTTGAGGGAAAATAGGAGGATGAATCCACAGAACCTGAACATTTTAGTACTTCCTTTTTCTATCATTGTATGGCTGCCAAGTGGGTATATAGTTTTTGTGTGCATGATGTACACGCATTTTATGAACATTAAGAATTTGCCATGATTTCCAATCTTTGCTTCACACAACGACAACGAGCTCTTCACAGTTGTGTAACTCATCTTCCAGGGCTTAGGCCTGCGCCCAGGAGTTATTGATGGTGCAATAAGTATTTCAGCAGTTCAGGTGATTCTTCAAGTTTTTTTTTGTTTCTACAATACAACTTATCATGTTCAGCCCATTCGTAATTGATTCACAAACGTGCCTTTTGTTGACTGTGTAGTGGTTATGCAATGCTGACAAGTCTTCTCATGAACCAAGATTGCGGTTAAAGTATGTGAAGTTATTCTGTAGCATATTCCTTGGCTTATATGCAACCAGTTATTAACCTTTATGTTTGCACAATTTTCAGGGCTTTCTTTGGATCTTTATATAGATGCTTAGCAAGAGGAGCAAGAGCTGTTCTACAATTTTATGCTGATAATGTGAAGCAAACCGAAATGCTCGTGTCTTTTGCCATGAATGCTGGATTTGCTGGTGGAGTGGTTGTTGACTGGCCTCATAGGTAAGAATTCCATTGCCCCAGAGCCATGGTGTATGAACAGTCTTACAAATTTCATGTCTGATGTAGACTTATACGGTTGCCTTTACTCTGACAGTTCGAAAGCAAAGAAGTCCTACCTTGTCCTCACGTGCGGTTCACCTTCTATTAATACATCTCTTCCAAAGGCTAAAGGTGAAGATGGTGCGATGTGCAGCAGTGATGATGATGACGATGAGAGCAATGATGACCAAACAGTAAGCTCGTCTTAACAAGACAATTTTCCTGTTCATACATTTTGAACTTATTTACTGCTCTTAATATCTATCCCTTGTCTGCTGCTTTATTCCATGATGTTTTCTAGTCTTAAGCTTCTTTACAAGCAAGGTTTTTAATAGCTAGTTATACCTGTGCTACAGCGTTTCTTGGGAGCCTAAAATCTAGGCTATGGCACTTTGTACCGCTATGCTAGCTACGGACACTATTTGGCATAGTGCGTCTTCAGCTATGGTGGTAGCTTTTACTTTGTATAAGTGTGCATGGACCAAAAAGAGCATCCCGTCATCCATTTTGTAGGTAAATTTAGGCCCAAATGACCACCTATATAAGCAAATCACTTCGAAGAACCGAAGCGTTTTATCTTGGAGCTTCAACTTGCCGGCGGTTGCCTCCTAGATTGCGTCATGAGAGATCTAGTTTTTATTAAGTTTTTTAATTTGTGATTAAGTTTTATCAAGTTCAACACTAAACTGGAGTAAAAGAAAAGGAAACAGAACAGAGACCCCATTGTGATACCATTTGAATATGTTCTTGAGGATGATGATAATGATTGGCTTCACGAAACTGCAAGAGACCTACCAATCCAAGGCCAAGCAGTGAATCCTGAGCCTAAGCATCTCTGATCCGTTCATGGTACAAGCAAGAGGAAGAGTGTTAGCAGGAGTAATCGATCTAAAAGGACTAAGCTCATTCCAGATGAAGAAGAAGTGACTTCAGCTTCCTCGTCAGATGAGGATGCAATTACCAAGTGGTCATTCATAGTCGATAACTCTCGACCAACTATAAAGAAGAGTAGATGAAGAAGAAGTGACTTCAGCTTCCTCGCCAGATGAGGATGCAGTTACCAAGTGGTCATTCATAGTCGATAACTCTCGACCAACTATAAAGAAGAGTAGGCTCTAGTTTTCACGTCATCGTTGCTAATACTTGTCAAGATAAGATTAAAGTACTTCATGCCCTTTCACTCTTTGGACATGTTGTTTATGTTACTATGACTGGTTCGGTGGTTCGAGCTCTGAAAATGGTGCTATGGACAAGTATTAGTACTTCTAAATTACTATGGTCTTCTAATTTTTGTTTGTTATGATTTTTTGTTAGTCCTTTTAATCTTTGTTTAATTTTTCTTCTAAAACGTGATTTAAAACCTTTGTTTACGAGTATCGAAATGTATGCCATCTTAATCACGTCAGATCCATGTAATCCAATTGTACACAAACCGGTTAGGCAAGAAATAGTGTTACATAACCAAATAGGCCGTTACTCCCTTATGACCAGGATATGTTAGTTATTTTTGTGGTTATCTTCCTACCAGTCTCTGTAATATTCGGGTGCAAACTTCTAGCTTCTTCAGTTATGCCCAATAATTCCTAGTAGATGATTAGTTACTCTTAAAACTGTTGCTATCATGGACGTTGGAGCTAACTGGCCTGTGCTTTATCAAGAATCAGCTTAGATCATACTTCTCTGCTACCATGAGATGAAGCCTTGGTGTTCTACTGACTGACCATATGTATTTTCTCCGATGCAGGTTGGCACGTATGGACGAAACCGGTCAAATAAGAGGCGGAAGGTGAACAACAAGAACAACGGAAGGGGCAAGGATTGGCTCCTGAGGAAAAAGGAGCAGATGAGGAAAAAAGGGCGCGAGGTGCCTGCAGACACGAAGTACACTGGGCGCAAGCGGAAGGCCCGCTTCTAAGTCTGTAGCTAGCCAGTGGCTGGAGTGCCTATCCCTACCCATGTGTGTTGTCTTTGCCGGTCGTTTAGTAGTTGTAGCTGGTCAGATGCAGCGAGAATGTTCTGCTTGAGAGTTGTCTGGACTGCGTTTCCTTTGTATACCAGAGAGGTGTTGTTCTTAAGCTGCGGCAGTTTTGACAATGCTTATCGTGTTTGTGATACCATAATACCATATAGTGACATGGTTGGTTGTTTCATGTTTGCTTGGGTGTTACTGCTTGCTTGAGCGGGCGTGATGCTCACCTTATTTGAGTGTTTTTTTCGTCACCTTCTTTGAGCATTTGTTTCCGTTAAACTAGCTGTTGACAGACGAATAATCAGGCTAATTTTTTTAAATAATACATTTTTTTACAGAAATTCGATGAATATTACGTGTTTTGGGAGAATTTGAAAAATAATGCGGCCTAATTTGCGGCCTGGACGATTAGTACCTATCGTCGGGGGCCCGGACGATTAGTCCCTGTCGTTAGCGGCGTAGACGATTAGGTCTTGGGTGGGCCAGCCCACGCGACCGACAGGCCTGTCGTCGACGGCGTAGATGATCAGTACTTATCGTCGGGGCCCTCGTCCAGGCCCAGGATGACTGGTGTGTTGCTCACGTTAGCAAAGCAAGAGCAGACGATTAGCTCGACGTGCGTGCTCGCCGGGCTGCCGTGCGTGCTCGCCGGTCTGCCGTGCGTGCGGGCGCTCGGCGGCTGGCAGTGCGTGCTCGCCGGGCTAGCCGTGTGTGCACTCGCTGGCTCGCCGGACTGCCGTGCGTGCGGGCGCTCCATTTTCTTTCTTCCCCATACGTCTCTTCTCCCCCAACCTCACACAATCACAACGGTATCCGTCGGAGCCTTAGCGGATATCTCCGGAGAACACTAGGCTGGATTCATGGGATTCATGAGTGGGCCAGCTATTGGAAGATCTACCATTAGGCACTTACTAAAACACCACTCCATATCCGGGCTAAAAACATGTGGCCTCAACAGTCACCACCTTCACCGAAGTGTCGTCTACTTGTTGAAGATGTTGTCTTTGTGTTCATAATCTAACATTGACAGGTTGGATCTGGCACCACAAATAGAGTACCTTGATTTGTGTTGTTAGGTCGGACACAACGATGATGACACAAGTGTGTGCCCCTTCTTGAAGGTGTTTGGTGTGGAAGGCATTGACTTAGAGCATCTCCAGCAGATTCCAGAAAAAGTCGTCCCATAAAACCAGTTTCGGGCGACCCCGAAAACGGGTTTGCGGTCGGGTAGAAGAAAAGGAAATTTAAATAAAAGAGGTCACACGAGATTTCAAGTGACATTTTCAATTTCATCAAGCTTTTTTACATCAATATAACTAACACAAACTAGATAGAACTAAACTAGATCCCGAACTAGATCACGACGGTCTTGATCTTCACCGGCGTGCTCACTTGAATTTGGCACAACCTGCTCATAGTTGCTATTTGGAGGGAGAAGCCCAGCCCACGCTAGCCCTCGAAGGCGGCCACACTTGCTCGTGTCGACCGAGCGGCGGCGCTCCTCCCCCTTCTCCTCGCACTGAGGCGTACGACCTCCGCCGCAGCCGCCATGCTCGCCAGTGTCGCGCATGGACGACCCCGCCATCGATATACTGGAGAAGTGGGCGAACTAAGCTAACACTAGCGGCTAATTGCTCGCCAGAGCTATCTAACCCTAACGGCAGAGCTAACTAAACCACGGCGGAGTGAACCAGGGGTAACCCTAAATGTCCACCGACACCGGGAGGGGATGCTGATCCGGATCCCCGGATAAATGTTTCCACACCAGGGCGATATGCGGCTTGTACGGGCCGTAAAAATGACCAAAACAATCGAAATTTCCATACCCTGGGATTTATTTGAGATATGTCGGAATCTCTTAGTCGTCATGCATGTTTTTTGTCACATCCTGTAAATGGATTGACCTTTGTCGATCATTTCATGCACTATGTTTATAAAGAGTACTTAATAAAGATGGTTGTAAGAAAAATGGAGAATGAATAAACGAGTGGGCATCGAAATTTGATCGAAAGGACTTGAGTTTTAGTACTGACATACATAAGCCCTAGTCCGCCGCCGCCTCCTACAGCTGCCCGCCGCCGTGCCGTGCTTGGCGTCGCCGCAATCCCCCACAACCCACCACCGACCCCTGCTCTCCTCCCCCTCTCGCGCGCGCGGCGCCGCTGCCGCCTCCTACAGCTGCGCGCCCCCGTGCCGTGCCTTGGCGTCGCCGCCGGCGCCTCAATCCCCCCCAACCCACCACGAAACACTCCCGCCCGCCCCTCCTTTCGCGCGCGCGCCGCCACCTCGAACGCCGTCCCCGCTCTTCCTCCGCGGGACATCGCGCGCTGTCTCCACCCCGTCCGCCGTCTCTGGCCATCGAGTTTTGAGGTATGGGGCTGCTTCCATCCGGCGATTAGCTGAATCCCACTGCCCATCTGCACCCGCCCCTGTAAATCGCGTCTCCCATGCTCCTGCGGCGGCTGCAGCAGCGCAAATGGTGCAGAGCTTCAGCCACTGAGCCATCCCCTCTCCGCCGCCTCTCCGCGCTCGCCGCTGCAGCGCAGCCGGCCGACTACACCTCCAGCGGGACCTCCAGCGGCAGCGACGACGCCGACGAGAGGCCCACCTCTGCTCCCACCTCAACCGTCCAGAGAAGAAGCCGCGGTCTAAGCCCTGCCCGAGTCGTCGAGAATCTGCAGCACCTCAAGAGGAGGCCCGATGTCGCCTTCGCCTACTTCAAGGACACCGCGAGCATCGGCTTCACCCACGACCTGTCCACCTACGCGGAGATCATCGTCATTCTGTCCCATTCGGGCCAGGGGAGGAGGCTGTTTTCCTTGTTCAGCGAGATCGTCTCGCCGGTGACCAATGGAGGCGGCCCTGAAATCCTACCGCTCATGGATCATCTCAGGAGGACGTGCACCGATGATTCGTATCTGCTCTTGTCTGCGACTAATTGCTTGATCGCGGCATACATCACTTGCCACGATGCACAGGACACGATAGTGTTGTTTGCTGAGCTCTGTAAGCTTGGAGTTACCCCGACAGTTTGGGCTTGCAACGCCCTTCTCAAATTTGTGGCTGGGAGTGGTGATTCGGAGATTGTTTTATCAGCTTATGAGCAAATGAAGTTATTTCGGTTGACTTTGGATGCTCATGCATTGGGCATTATCACTAGGTCTCTTTTTCAAGAAAAGAAGGCAGACAGGGCATTTGAAGTGTGGGTTGAGATGATTGAAATGGGAGTGACACCAGATGTAAATGGATACTCATCATTTATAACTAGTCTTTGTGACTGCGGAAAGATTGATTTAGCTCACGCTATTCTGCAAGAGATCATCAGGGAGGGGGTTCAGGTTGAGGCCATGGCGTATAACAAGGTAATGGATGCACTATGCAAGGAAATGAGACCGGAGGAGGCTGAAAAACTCTTGGAGAACAAGACCAGACTAGGATTCACCCCGGATATATATGGTTATAGCTATCTCATCCGGAGTTACTGCAAAGCGGGCAACATACTTAAGGTGCTGGATCATTATCAAGCAATGGTATCCCATGGTCTCGAACCAAACTGCCACATCGTGAGTTATCTTCTCCAATGCTTTACGAAGGGAGGCATGGCATCTCATGTTACAGAGCATTTCCAGAAATTTAGAGCTTCGGGACTCCGTCTAGATGGAGTTCTGTATAATATTGCTATGGATGCTTATTCCAAGCTTGGGAACATGGATGAGGCGGTTAAGCTACTGGGAGAAATGAAGACTGAGGGTGTGGCACCTGACAGAATCCACTATACATGCCTGATCAAGGGTTATTGTTTAAAGGGAGACATATCAAATGCACAACAAGTGTTTGAAGAGATGCTGAAGGACAATGTAAAGCCAGATGTGGTTACATATAACATTTTGGCCAGTGGATTTTGCAAGAGTGGTCTTGTCACTGAGGTGTTTGACCTTCTAGACCATATGCAGGATCAAGGGTTAGAGCCTAATTCACTTACTTATGGTATATCAATTGAGGGGTTTTGTAGAAGAGGCAACCTTAGTGAAGCAGAGGTGTTATTTAATATAGTTGAAGAGAGAGGAATTGATCACATTGAAGTAATGTACAGCTCAATGGTTTGTGGCTATTTAAATTCTGGCTGGACTGATCATGCTTACGTGCTTTTTCTTAGGGTTGCTAAGCAAGGAAAACTTGTGGATCGTTTCTCACGTTCCAAGTTGATAAATGATCTTTGTAGGGATGGAAATGCCCAGGGAGCTGCAACTGTATGCAGCATCATGTTAGAAAAGGATGTTGTTCCTGATCTAGTTTCATATAGCAAGCTCATATCAGCCTATTGTCATAAAGGAGATATGCACAACGCTCGTCGATGGTTCCATGATATGGTTCACCGAGGAATTTCTGCTGATGTTATTGTATACACTGTACTAATGAATGGTTACTGCAAGGTTAGTCAGTTGCAAGAAGCTTACACATTATTTGTTCAGATGACAAATTTAGGTATTAAGCCTGACGTAGTTTCATATACAGTGCTACTGGATGGTCACTTAAAAGAGGACCTGCAGAAATGCTGGCAGGGCGTTAGTAAGGAGAGAAGGAGCTTTGTTCTTAGAGCAAAGCAGAACCGGTTGCTCAGCTCTATGAAAGAAATGGAAATCGAACCTGATGTACCCTGTTACACTGTATTGATTGATGGGCACTGCAAAGCAGATTATTTAGAGGAGGCCCGGGGACTGTTTGATGAAATGTTGCAGAAAGGACTGGCTCCTGATCTTTATGCATACACGGCTCTTATAAATGGATATTGCAGCCAGGGAGAAATAGCTAAGGCGGAAGGTCTTTTTCAAGAAATGGTAGATAGGGGAATAAAACCAGATGTACTGACCTTTTCTGTCTTAAATCAGAAAGTCCTGAGGCATAGGCGGGATCAGCCATATGTATGATTATCCTGCAGTTATGTCCCCTGAAATCACGTCAACAGCAAGGTAATTAATTTTCGAAGTCGTGAATTTACTAGAAGTTATGATTTGTTTTGCTCCCGCTTGATTATATATGAAAATTTGATTATTTTATCCATTCATGTGCTTATTGCTTAATGTTTTGATCTGTAATGAACTTACTATCTATACGCTTTGCAGACAGTTGTAGGGTGGATCTTCTTGAGCTGCAAAATCTAGCACACAGGGAACAATGCCAATCTTGTGTTGATGGGCAAGGTTTTAACCTTCAGAAGACAAAAATGCAAATGAGTGTTCAAGTCCTTGTGTCTGATCCAAGGGAGCTGGAGAAGATCCGTCAGAGGTATGTTCATTTTCTCTCACACAATTCATTATTATACTCATTTCTGTTATCTCCCGATTGAATCTGCAATGAGTGATTTAATGGTCTCCAGTAGTATAACTACTACCTTCTTTCTGTAGAGAATCTGACATAACAAAGGAGCGAATTGAGAAAGTTCTCAAGGCTGGTGCTAATGTTGTATTTACCACTAAGGGAATTGATGATATGTCATTGAAGGTACTTTTTCATCAGCTCAGGCAGAACTGGTTGCTGTTCCTGTTCTTAATATGATTTTGTATATGGTTATCCAGCACTGCATTACAAACTATTTGGTTGAACTGGTCCACGTTAGTACTGAATGGCATATTCTGCTTAGTTGCTGGTGCCTTTGGTTGGGTGGTGCATACAGAACATGTAGTACTACACTTAGCATAATATGCTTTATAATGTTAGACTTTCGATAGAATTTTCTTTCCAACAATACTTGCTCTGAAATTTATGTCCTCACAAGTTTCTGTTTCGTAATTTATTTGATTTTATGATTTGATCTACTAGGTTTGTTGTGATGTATGTGGATTAACTTTATGATGACTATAACTAAATGTGCTTTTTTGTTGTGTGGCAAAACATCATTTCAGTACTTTGTTGAGGCTGGGGCAATTGCGGTAAGACGTGTGCCTAAGGAGGATTTGCGCCATCTTGCCATGGCAACAGGTGCAACAATGGTATGGCTTATTTCTTCATATTGTTTATTACAGTGGTTATGTTGACAGTCTTTTCATGCTTTATACTCTTTTAATTCTAATTCATGACTTATCTATGCGGTGCTCATGATTCTTTTAAATTTTAATATTGCTTGAATCGTGTGCTAAGATTCTAAGGGAATATGCAACACATCATCTGAACTCAGTGACCTCATAATATTGGAATACATTTATTTGATGATTTATTGTTTTTGAATATGCTATTCTAGCATGGCAGATTTTAAGGTGCTATAAATCGATTAAAGCATTAACTTTATTTGGAAAACAACTCAACTCTTGACGATCCCAAGTAATAAGGCAAATACTTGCCTGTTCAGGCATAAGTGAACTGTTTGTCAATATCCTAAAGTACTAAGAACCTGCAGGTGACTACTTTTGCTGACATGGAGGGTGAAGAAACATTTGATCCATCATTCCTTGGACATGCCGATGAGGTTGTTGAGGAAAGGATTTCTGACGATGAAATAATTCTTGTGAAAGGCACAAAGAACACAAGTGAGGTTAGTCCTTTTTGCATGCCAATCTTCAGCTAGCTTTACTATGAATGACAACAACATTTGTTTCGAAGCTAGAGGCATCTCACTTGCATACCGTTCGTGCAGGTTTCCCTTATTCTTACAGGAGCAAATGACTTCATGCTAGATGAGGTTGAACGGTCTTTGCACGATGCACTGTGCATTGTGAAGAGAACTTTGGAATCCAATATGGTAGAACCTTCTGCTGCTGTTCGTTTACTTTTTGTGTTGTTTGTTCCCTGTTGAATACATAAACATATTTCCGTTGTCATGATTTATGTGGAACATGAGAAAACATGAATCTTATTTCTTCTTCCTTAAGCATTTTACGTGCTACTAAGTGTGATTTGCAGTTAAAAGTTTAGCTTGTGCATCCTGGTTCTCATAGTTAATATTTTCCCAAGATTCTCATGTATATCGTGCTCATTGTTGGCCCATGCTTGTGGCTATTTCAATTTTGTATTTTAGACCTTGTTTTCAATAACTGCAATCCCATTTCTCACGAATGCTTGGAAAAAGAATAGGAGCAGTTAAATGTCATCATTTGAATGAGCCTACTTAAATACTTAATGCTTTAGTATCTGCATCTTTCGTCTGGCATTGCACATAGTAATGCTATCATTAAATCCTCTTTTGTGTTTGGTGAATGTAGATCAGTAAGTTTAAATTTTCGTTTTCTTTTAACTAACTAAAACACCCACCCACACGTGCACACACACAAGCATTGTCTTTAGAAACGATTTGTGGTCAGTAGTGTATTTAACATGTATGGGGGTCATCCAGGTAGTTGCTGGTGGTGGTGCTGTAGAAGCTGCATTGTCTGTGTACTTGGAAAATCTCGCTACAACTCTTGGATCTAGGGAACAGCTGGCAATTGCTGAATTCGCAGAATCTTTGTTAATCATACCGAAGGTTTGATTAGTTATATTTGGTGCATGTATGATACTATACTGAACCACATATAATATGCTAATGGGAGTATGGCTGTGTGATGACAGGTCCTCTCTGTCAATGCAACAATGCCAATCTTGTGTTGATGGGCAAGGTTTGCTACTTGAATCTATTAGCTGCATTTCTTTGGCTAAATAATAATAATAAGAAAAATGGTTTCTGTTTTGCAGTAGGTTTTTAGGGAGGTAAGGTAGGGGCTCTCGCCCAGGAGGTGAAGTAGGCGATTTTGTTTTTCAATTTTATTGCTCTGTATATTCCTCAGGGCCCTCTTCATATATAGGGCTTACAATTGAAATTAAGTAACAAATTGTACCTTAAAAAAGTAACAATATGTAGTAAATTTTATCTCTAATTGGCTTCAGGCCAAGCTAAATGATATTTTCCATAGGCTCATGTATATTGGAATGGAACCTAAGGTTACATATGTTTTTATCTTGACTTCACTTGTTGGCTTCGGTTTTTAGCTGCCGACTTCTTTTGTATAGCAATTATCGCTTCATCATGTGCTTTTTCTTTTTTTCAAGTAGCCTGGCGCTGTATTCTGGAGCATTGATCATTTATTCATATCAAATTCCACCGAGAAGATTCTGCAGGCCTGATGTGAGCTCTGCCAAGGCAAGTCTGCTCTTTTTTTGTTCCCACTTACGCTTATTTGTGCATGCTGAGCTATCGAACGTTGTTGACCAGGGCCCTTTTTCCTCTCTTTTTTTCTCACATGGCCCCCTTTAAGAACCTATCAGCTAGGTGTATACTGTCGCCATGAGAAAAATAATGATCTTATCTGCCAAGACACCACATTAGCTTGACTAGATATGCTAAATGGAAGCCATGGGTCATCGTTACCTAGAATTTGTTACATCTGAATTTGGTGTACTGCATGCTATACTTCCAAGTCCCAGAGTGATGGCATACCATGCACCACAAACCGTATCTGCATAAATAAATCTGGAAGGTACAGAATCATGAGATGCCAAGGTCAGATGACATGTTTACGTTTGTAGAGCATGAATATTGCAAGATCATGGCATCATTATCTTAAACTCTGGTCCTGACTCTCCATGACAGAACCTGTTGTCCATGAAATTTGCGTACTATAATCATATATCTCTAAGGTAAAATTACTGGCTATAAGAAATGCTAATTTTACCTTGTGCTGTAAATACATTCTAAAGTCTCACTAAACATGGGCCTCCTTCAGTGTTCGCTTACATTTTTTTGCAGTTTCAGTGTACTGATTTTATGAAACAAGTCAATGAAACATGGTAATTGTATATTTGTATCGAGGGGAAATTCGGTCATTCACATTCCAAACACCCATATGTAGTCGGACTGAATGCCTGATTTGTTGCCAAGTAGTTCTAAAACGTCGCATCTATCATTTGCATCAGCCAAAATTTGCAGAAGACTGAATTGCCCTTATGCTCATCCTCCCTTGCCTCCTCTTCCACTGCAGCTTCTCCGTTACCATGGTGATGGGGGTGCGCCCCTACCACTGTGAGACCGCCTACTACCTGAAGAGTATCGAACAGCGGCCACCGTGCTGCGCAACTGAAGCCACTGGTGCTCAGGGCCATGGCCATCACGCCACGCGTGCTGTCAAAGTCGCCACCACCACCTTGGTGTGCTCAGAGGCTGGGATGATAAGACCACAGACACTAGGCCAGATGGTGCCAGGTGTGCTTTTGCCCATCTCTGAATTAGACTGAGTTTCCCTTAGTTTTAGGCCTGTAGTTAATAATGAATCAGATCTTTTTTCTTTTGCTGTCCATGCAAGGATGCAGCTGGAGGCCTGGACGGATAGAAGCTTTGGCCGACGCTGATGGAATGCTGCAGTGACTCTCTTCTGTTGCTCATGACGAGAGTTCAGCTCGCGAGGATTGCTGTGGAAGACCGAGAAGGAGAACAGCAATTTGGTCCTCAGCGTACTACCACTAGAGATTGGTCCTCTTAAAATTTTGAGTCAGGTGCAGCCGAATGCATCTGATTATGGGCTGACTCGATTTTACCAGGCGAAAGAGGAGCCGGGGCGAGCGGTTTTTACCGGCGCCCGCGGTTATTAGACACCAGACAGCGGTTTCGCAAGGAGAAAATGATGCATCGTGTATAGTCTTCTTCGGCCACCACAGGAAGACTTCTTAAAAAACAAGGGGAATTATAGGGGCGTTTTGATTCGGTACGTTGGCCGGCCATCATAATCTGTGTGAAACCATTGGCGGCAACGAACTATGTATGGTTAGTACTCCTAGTAATTGTCTGCGGACAAAATAATTCCAGTTTCGTTCGCTCGGTAATCTCGCCACGTACCCATCCATTCATCTGCATCTCCTCCCGCCACTGCATCTGCTGTCGCTGGCAAAGTGAGTGAGAGACACCGCCGCCGTCTTCCTCGATTCATGCCCTGCTCCGCTACTTACCATTTTACCAAGGCGCTTTTCCTCGCTAATCCCACTGAGTAATTCCAATGAGGCGGGTGGCGCCGGCGACCGGCGATCCTGCACCAGGCTCGGGTCGCCACTTCTTGCCGCACGGCTACGTCTGGGCCCCCTACGACACCGGCGCCGGCGTCTTCACCAGGCCGGAGCAGCACGTCGTGGAGGCGGAGGCCCCCGCGCTGTGCCTGGACGCCGCCACCCCGCGCACCAGTCTGCGATGGAGCCGGCCGGGGAAGACCATCTCCAAGGGCCACAGGAACTACGACCTCTGGGAATAGATTGTGAATTTGGGTGGTGATCTTTGTATCTAGGCACGCGGTGGGGAAGTCGGCGGCGAAACCGACGCGGGAGCTCCGGCTTGCGGATTTCGATCCCGACGAGAAGTTCTGGACGCGGTTCCCGCCGGCGGGGTAGAGGCTGACGCCTCCGCATCCATCCTCCGAGTTCCGGTGGAAGGACTACTGCCCCATGGTCTTCAGGTGGTTCCCGTGTCAAACGTCCAGTTCAATCACCAGAGCGGGCTCTGTAACTGACTGTGATTCTTCGCTTGCTATGTGTGTGTGTGGCAGGCATATGAGGGAGTTGTTTGCCGTCGATCCAGCGGACTACATGCTCGCGATCTGCGGGGACGACGCCTTGCGGGAGCTGTCGTCGCCCGGGAAGAGTGGGAGCTTCTTCTACCTCACGCAGGACGAGGGGTTCATGATCAAGACCGTCAAGAAATCAGAAGTGAAGGTAACAGTAACGTTGACGTTTCTTATTATTGACGTGCTCTGTTGTATTTACTTCTGCTGATCAGAGTTCAGTTTCTGGGTGTGCAGTTATTGATTCGGATGCTGCCAAGCTACTACAGACATGTCAGGCGATACAAGAGCTCTCTGATCACCAGGTTCTACGGTGTTCACTCTGTGAAGCCAAATGGTGGCCAGAAGGTGTGTAATGTTTGCCACAATCCAAGCAACAACCACCTTGGCTCCTAGTGCCTGGTTTATGACACTTGGTTCTTTTGCAGGTGCGGTGTATCGTCATGGGTAATCTATTCTCCTCCGAACACCGGATCCATCGCCGTTATGATCTGAAAGGCTCCTCCTATGGTCGGAGATCCGACAAGTTTGAACTGGGGATTGACGAAGCAACCACGCTCAAGGACTTGGATCTCGATTTTGTGTTTCGGATGCAGCAGTCTCGGTATAAACAACTTCATGAGTAAGTTTTCTGACCCGTTTTCTGAGCCCCGTGATGCTCTGTCCTACTCAGATGAAACAATAACACTTGCTTCTGCCGTGATGTTATTTTTTTATATTTTAGGCAACTTAGACGAGATTGCGTGTTTTTGGAATCAGAGGGCATTATGGACTACAGTTTATTGGTTGGAGTTCACTTTCGTGATGATACCCCTGCTTCAAAGATGGGATCGTCCACTTTTTCCACTTCTCCCGGTAAGTCCATGTTGCTTGACGGAAATTTTAGGGACATAATGGATTTTTTCTAACACCAACAATCTTATTACCAGAGGTTTCAGCCAACATGGTGTCGACATGTCAAGGCACTGTCGGCATGCCTGAGCCGTGCTTACCCGCTAAAGCTTTAGACATGATGCTTGATCACCGGTATGTCATTAATAGTGTTTGGGCGTATGCATCCCTGTAGCTTATTGGCCCATGAGGTTTATTGTTTATCCTGAATTATATCTTGTCATAAATAGTACTAGTAATTGTTCTAATCAAGCCAAAACTAATAAAAAGAAACTCGGGAACCTCTTTTCGCTATGACAAGTTACCTGTAAACATCATATCAGTGACATGAAAATGATATTTGATGTCACTCCTTTAAATATTTGGTAAAGTACATGATACATTTTTCTGGATTTGCTGCAAGATTAAATCTGTTGCTTGTAATGTGAGCTCACTCTTGTTAAGCATATAGTCTTGTTCTACTCCCTCTTGCAACTACTTATCTACTTCCTGCAGATAACTGTGCTTTAATATTTGTATGTACAGTACAGGACTTCCCTACTGTTTCCCTGTCAACAAATGTGTTGCTATCTCAGGACTCTACTGAATAAGATAACCACTTTATGCTAAAAAAATTAGTAAAGTACTTCTATTTTTATGAGAACACCTTGAAATATACCAAAAGAACATTTTTATTTCAGGAGTTTCATCCCTTGACAATTCTATCATTTTTTATCGTTTCCTCTTACGCAATACCAACTGGACACACTGAAGCTCCAACTCCATGTCCACTTTTAATCGGTATTCTACAATGACTTCAGGAAATCATCGACTAGATTGGGTGCACGCTTACCGGCTCGAGCAGAGCGTGCATCCACTAGCAGGACCGACTCGTTTCTCTCAAGTGGCAGGGGAATAAGCCGCAAGAACGTGGAGGCCTGCTACAACGTCGTTCTCTACTTCGGGATCATCGACATCCTCCGAGGCTACGACATGAGCAAGAAGCTAGAGCACGCGTACAAGTCGCTGCAGACGGACCCTGGTTCGATCTCCGCGGTGGACCCGAAGCTCTACTCCCAGAGGTTTCGCGACTTCATGTGCAGAGTCTTCGTCAAAGAGGGCTAGCAATAGGAGCTCCAAAAGTGTGAAACGATCTCCGTGTTTGACTGCGTGTTTGCCAGCAGTCATCTCTCAGATCTCGGACGCATGCAGTCATCTCCATCATCTTGTTTTGTTAGGGTTTGGTTCCTGGGCTGTTCCCTCTTTGTATTATTTGTATATATAATGTGTTGGTGAAGGGAGAGACATGGTCGCTGGTTTTGTAACTATAAGGTTGTTGGATATAGTATGACAATAGGAAGAGAGATCTTGTACAGATAACACACTGGTGCAGGAGGAGGACATGGTCTGCTTGAGAGTTGGCTGGATCGCGTGTCCTCCATGCCTCAGAGAGAGCTATTCTCAAGCTAGAGTAGTTGTGACGATCATATCAGGGCTAAGTTTGGACAAGTTTGCGCATTTTGTGTCCCGAGTTCAGCTAGTTCCCAATACGTCGTGTTTATGGGGCTGGAGAAAGAAGAGACCACAAATAAAAATGATAAAAGTATTATGCAGAAACAAGATAATACTTGCGATAAAGCTTTCGATTCATCCCTCCACATTCCTCTGCCGTGAATAATGTGCTCTGGAGAATCGGATTCCACAAAGGAGATGTCATCAGGATCTTGGCACTGCTTTGCCTTCGCCCGAGATCGACCGTCTACTGTTTCTCTGGGTTGAAGGAGACATGGAGAACGTACCGCATCCTGACCTGGTCCACGTCGTAAACTATGTACTCGTTGTAGTTCAGGACACCCTGCAACCACACCACAGACAAACATGGCGCATATATAGTCAATACCACGGTATGCTTCTTGCTTATGTGCCCCCGCTAGCCATAGGCTGGATTTTTGGAAGATACCTTGTGGGAAGATACCTTTTTAGGTTTCCCAAGCGGGACAATCACACCGTCGTCGGTGATCTTGCAATTCGCCATGTCCGGGGCCATCTTTCCGACCCCTTTCGTGCTGCACCAAGATAGTTTTGCAATGATATTGTTTTATTCATTAAGACGTATCGAAACAAAATAGTTCAGAGGTTCTTGGGTTGATGTAGGGTTATTTTTGAATCTGCAAGTGGGTGTAGAAATTTTATGGAAAGGACTTGCATCAGCAGCCTACCTTAGTTTTCCCTTGGGCAGGTTATTGGCCCTTTCATCACCATCGTTTAGCTCATTCATATCGCCAAGTGCAACCTGAGAAACCTCAAATAAGTTCGACATACAACTCCATATGATATCATCAATGAACACTCAAACTAAGACTAATCATGCAAAGGTATGTGATGATCCATCTAATCGTTTGTGGGTGACTATAGCAAACAGACCTCACACAGAAGCAGCACTCCAGATCTAGATGCCTCTGAAGGATTACAGTAGTTTGCGCTCTTCGAGAACATATCAGCAAAATAAACTCCTTTCCCAAACATGTAGCCATTATTAGGCGCTTCAGGAGGAGCGACTCGCAAACCTTGGAGAAAGATTAGTGTTAATTAAAACTATCTTTCATACTGACAGAGGTAATATTTATACTCCTGAGAATTAAGAATTCCAAGAAGACCAAATGGTAGGCAGTAACTTATTAATAATATGAAGAAGGCTGGATGAATTTATCTTTTATGCAAGTAAACACAAGGTTATAACAAAAAAGTAGATAGCATGAATTACCCTTCAAAAATATCCCGGTCCAGTTGGTCAACCGAGAGCCATGCCATAAAAGCATCCTATTTCCTGCACCGATAAACTGCGTGGACAATTTTTCAGAATTAGTCATCTGACAGTTTATTGCGGCATTGCAGTTTTTCTTGGGGGTGCTTATACATAGCTGATTAGGAAGACCCACTCACCTTCTGAAACCGCTTTGTTTCACCCTGTCTCGCCACCTTAAATATTTGCACTATGTCGACAGTATAACCCGAATGGTTTTTGCCATGTGTGTTCGTCAAATATGTTTTTATCTGGACAAGCAGAAATTTTCAGACATGGTTGAAGTCTCTAGGCTCTAGCAATGGTGCCTCTTAAGAAAAGAGCGACACAAGTATTACCATGGAGTACTCTTCGGAATCAACTTCAAGAGGTGTGAAGTCACAACGAAGCTGCTTGTATCGAGCATACAGTGGATCGTCCTATATCGCAAATGAAATAACTTACAAATTCAGAGTTTCATGTGTGTACCACGTTTTCTTTTACCAATGTCTTACCTGATCCGTCGAATTATCTTCTAGAAGCTTGGTCGCAATCTCAATCTCACCAAGGGCTTCAACCTTAAAAGCAGCAAGACAGGTGGTAACATTAGATACAAAGGTGGAATTGGTATGGGTATATGAATGCTCTTGGAAAAAAATATAATGTTCAGTTACAATTCATTCCAAACTCTGAGAAGAATGACATGTACATTTTTTTCATTAGAAATGACCAAAGGAGGCTCTGGTTCTGAATCTCTTCAGAAGAATCAATGCTCTAAATTATCCTTGAAATAGCCATTATTTATTGGGAGTGGTGTTTTGGCTCCCGGGTGTATATGCATGCTTTATTTAAAATGCATTTTGCACGTATTTGAAATGTCAAAAAATTTGGAAAAAATGTTCGCGCATAGATCTTAACATGTTATATGTTCACAAAGTCGTTTCACGAAAACCGACATTTTTTGTGACTTTTATAAAAAATAAAAAAATTGGTGCTAAAATAAGGCTTTTCACAACACTTTTTTTTTTGTCTTTTGTACACAAGGCAAAACATATATCGGTTTTTGGTGAAATGACTTTATAAACACATAATATGAAGATGTATCCGTGAAATTTTAATTCAGATTTTTTGACATTTTAAAATATGTTTCATACAATATTTCATAACAGATCAATGCTAGATCAAAGCAAAAATACAGTAGCCTTTTACCATTTCCAGCTTAGCTTTTAGTTTCTCAGGAGTGTCGATGATAAATTCACCTGTCAGATAAATTTTGTTAGAAGATCCTGACTTTAGGGTGGATTAAGCAGAATTTTGAAACTTACGCATCTTTTTAAAACCAAAGTCGTGAGGAATCACGGTGTAGAATTCCCTGAAACCAGAGAGTAATACAGGAATATATCGGTAAGTACAAACATAATTCAAAGGTAGAAAGTGGTGGATGTCCTTATGCATTGCACAACTAGCAGTATTCATCAATGCTCATTTTTTTTTTTGCGAAAGTATTCATCAATGCTCATAAACCTGCCAATTATTTACTAAACAAAATTCAAGTCATCGAAGATAAAATAGCATTAAACAATTGTCATGATGCCATAAACTACCACAATCTACAAAATGTGAAGTAACATAATGCTGAACTGCTAGGATTCACAATAATATGTCAGGCCACACATCAGGTTGTTCATTATTCTTGTACTCTATGCAGGCAAATGAAAAAAAAAACATGGACTCACCCGGTCAATTGTTCCAGTTGTCCCCTATCAGCCGTCGAAATGGCATTAGAGATCCTCGTCAAAACATCATAGCCCTGTGGAAAGCTAGGAAAAGTCATCATCAAAAGGAAGAAAGATAGGACGAAAGGAATATGAAACTGAGACCTTGATATGTAAGCTCTTACAGCATACAGCGCTGAAAGTACATCTAACAAACTTTTAGAGTGCATAAAGATTAATTTAAGTGACTTACTTGAAAGTAAGTTAAAATGCAACCTTATGTCACTTTTTGCTAACTTTGGCAGATAATTTAAGTCTAAGTTGTTTATGCACATTGTTCTTCAACATGTAATCTTGTGTCCGCACTGTACCGGTAATCCTGGACAGAAGCATAAAAGAACTCACCTTACGTATTGTAGATTTGCTTATCTTTCCAAGAGGAAGTTTATCAGCATTATAACCTAATTGGTTAGGAAAGATGAACGAATTAGTAAAAGCAAATGCTACATGAATAATCGAAGGGAACATACTTAGAAAAACAAATAATCACAATCCCGTAGGGCAACAATGAACAATCCAAAGATACTTTTCAAACGTGTTAATCCAACTCCTGGATTTGAGCAGATCGTATTTGCCACTTTGGCCATGAAATATGTTCGATTCCTTGTTTTAGTATCAATAGTTCCCATAAAAAAATAAGTCGCACGGTTCCAACACTCACATTATAGGATCTACCAGACTACAATATATTTACTTAATTATTCCATCAAACATGAGCCTGTGAAGGTGGGTTTATTTTTTAAAGAAAGAAAATTTCACAGTGGTACTAATATCGGATGTAGCAACATCTATATGTGTGAGTTATTTGGTACTTTATTAGTTTTTCAAATGATTTTTTTTAGAGCAACCGGCAGGAGCACTGCCTCTTCATATAGATAGAAAGAAGTGAAACCACATTGTACACGGGAGTGTACACAAATGGCATGTTTTTGTTAGGTGGTAAAACATGCCAAAATCCACGATGCTCTAAAAAATTCAAATGATTTTTTAAGGGCTCAGAAAAATCCATGTGTAAGGTTATATTATGATTCTCAAATCAGTTCAAAGAGCACTAGCAATCAAGCAATCTACCAATTTCCATCATTTGCTGCTTCATCATGCTAATATCACAAATCACAGATATGAACTTTGCAGTTCGAGCCTCAAGCTTCGTCTCTTTTATCTGATTGGCAACAAAATCTTTCTTCTGAGCCTTATCCTGAAACAAATTACAAAACCAAAGCATTAAAATGTATAGAAAGGTGCTAACTTCTAAAGTACTACTCCATCTTACTGTTATGAAATATTCTCTTCGATCCGTCCCATATTTATTAATTGACGCTAAAACGGATTTATCTAAACCTAATACATCCGTTTAAGCAATTAATACAGGATGGAGGGAATACTAGTAATTAACGAAAAACCTAATTAAGGCACATCTTACTGTTACCTTGTCGGCTATACCGTAGTCCATTTCAATCCAAGTGTATTTCTTTTTATAGCACCTGAAGTTGTGCCGACTGGACCATTCGTTGTTAGTTTTGTGCCAAAACTTGAATTTGAATATGCGAATCGCTTCGTGTCGTGGGTGGGGACCGAGCAGCTCAGTCCGACCTCGGGACCCTACTCTCCCGTATCTCCAGTAAAGCATGAAGCTTTTCCCGTCATCAGATTCTACGATTAACAGGCACGTACTGGTTAGCGTTTATGTAATATAAATTGAACAGCGGCCGAACATGAATTGGATTGGAGGAGTACAGACCAAGAGCTTGGATGATGAAGAACTTGTTGTTGTTGGCTCCGACGTTGGTCTGGTTCAAGGTGGCGTCGTAGATCTCATTACCCTGCATGCATCATGCAACGAAATAAGAAAGTCCTGTGTCATGACATGAAAGATGTTCCAGAATTTCGTGTTAGCGCGCGGGCCGGTGGAAACTGTAACGCACCTCTTGGAGGACGTGCCAGGACTTCTTCATGTCGTCGGGATGTGCGGGTCCAGCACCGCGGCGCCCTTCGTGGTGGCCGTCGCCATCTTGGCGGCGGCCGCCACCTCCTCGACCTTCCCGTCGCCGCAACCTGGGCCGCCAGCGACCCTGGCATTGGGCGTCGTGTCTGCCGCATCCTTCTTCTTTCTGCTCGCTCTCGCCGCGAGAGCGCGTGCCGGCACGGCGAGGGGGGCGCGCACGAAGAAGTCTGCATTATGGCGATGAGGAGGAGGACGAGGCCTGCTGCACGGGCTGAGGTGGGCGTGGGCGTGCAGGGCCAAGCGACACCTGAGCGTCGCGCGCAGGAGCGCGTGGAAGTGCGCAGCCATGCTTTGCGCCGGCGTCAGGCAGACAGACCAGAATCTCGATGCACTTGATCGAAGGGGGTGTTTAAACAAGGGACGTGTAAGAACAAAAGGCTCTTAATTTGTTGCAGGTTCGAGGAAATATGCGATGATATGATTCCTTCTTTTGAAGGAAAGGAAGTGTAATAAATCTTTAATTTCCTGCTCAAAATAATAGGTTAGGATCAAAGAGAGAGATCGGCTGAAAGGAAAATTTTGGTTGGACGCAAAATTTTGCTTTCCTTGATATACCACTTGTGTGGGTTCCACCTGCAGAGATTTTTTTTTTAAGATTATATATGCAGAGATTTTTTTTAAGATTATATATGCAGAGAAGTTTTGGTTGCACGCCTAATTTCATGCCCTCGCCCGTTGCCCTCATGCTAGGGCTCTTTGGCACGCCATGGGCTCCTGCTGGGATCTTCCGAACCCGGACGATACTCAGAGAACGGTGTCGTTTCCACTTCGGTTCATGATCGAGTCCAGAACTCCAGATAGATCACGCACGAGTCATGCATATATGGTTTCCAATATACGAAAGAAGATCTTCGATCGATCGATCGATCGCTTTACCCATCCTAAATTCTGAAAAAGCTGGAATTCTCCGAAGCTCCTTCTTTGAGAGGCTGGGAACGGTGGTGCCACCTGACCCCAATTTTAATTTCTCTGATTTCATCCATCCGGTTGATGGTTTGGATTCGCTTTCTGTCCCTTTTACTCATGCTGAAATTGATGATGCTGTGGCTGAATTGCCTTCTGACAAAGCGCCAGGCCCTGACGGTTTCAATGGCTTGTTTGTCAAAGTCTGTTGGCCCGTGATCAAATATGACTTCTA
The DNA here is from genome assembly GCA_947311845.1 of Poa pratensis. Taxonomy (NCBI): domain Eukaryota; kingdom Viridiplantae; phylum Streptophyta; class Magnoliopsida; order Poales; family Poaceae; genus Poa; species Poa pratensis. The sequence continues at coordinate 7,411,472 of CAMZMU010000087.1, read as the reverse complement.
TAGACTGATTTTTGAATTATGGGAGGGTTCAGTTAATCTGCAGAGCATCAATGATGCTTTCATCACTTTGATCCCCAAGGTTAATGCCCCTGAGGGACCAAACGATTACAGACCGATCTCTCTGCTTAATACATGCTTTAAGTTGATCACTAAATTACTGGCTATTCGCCTTCAGAGGAAAATCTTAAGCCTGGTTCATGTTAACCCGTATGGCTTTCTTAAGTCACGCACCATTCATGACTGCATTGCTTGGACGTACGAGTATATTGATCAGGTCAAAAAGTCTGGAAGGGAGGCTATTATCCTCAAACTTGACTTTGCCAAAGCATTTGACACTGTTGGGCATCAAGCACTCCTCCAGAAACTTCGGTGTAAAGGCTATGATGATCGTTGGCTTATGTGGATTCAATCTATTTTTGCTACCGGCTTCTCTTCTGTCTTGCTTAATGGGGTTCCATGTGGCGCACCGACCCGACTGTTATACAGTGATGCTGTGTGTCACCGGTTAAGCGATACAACCGGAGGTTACGGATTTACCAATCCCCGGCCAAAACCTTTGGCAGGCGTTGCTCGGAATGGATCATCGGCAACACAACACCCCGATTGATGCCTTAACACAGGCACAACCCTCAATGTATAATAGAGAGATCAAGACTTGTGGAACAACTGGCACATCACAGACTCTACGACACAAATCATAATAGTTCAACTCTTATAATAGAGAAATATAGCAAATGACATCCAGAGGTCACAGACCCAACATTACATCAAGCGGAAGCAGATTAGGTTGTTCTAAACAATAAGAACCAAATTATGGCCTAAGAGGCCTACAGATAAACATCCAACGCCAGCTGTTCCGGGATGTCCCAAGCTGCCACCTGGGAACCCCAGACTACTCGTCGACGTCCACAAAGAACCCACCTTCGAGGTCGGTGAAGTCCTCCTCTGAAACAAAACAAACGACGTTGAGTTCGACGAACTCGCAAGATTATATATAGAGCTTTAGCTCGATGAGGCTTACAAGGTTTTATGGCTGTTTTGCATAAAGCTGATTTTATTTATGAAAACATAACTCCATGCCATCGACTATTCAGAGTATTTTCAAAAGGGGTAAGAAGTAACTCTTTTCTTTGATCACCTTTCTCATCATCAACCATCATCAACCATTGTACCTGTTCATCAAATGCACCTCCCCGAATCACCCTCGAGGAAGTTAACCTTGCACACTTGAGTGGTACCTCTAGTACCCAGGTTTTAATCATTCCGTTCAAGTTATTCTATGATCTTATCGTCCTTTCCCAAGTTGTCCGTAACCGTGGACACGACTTTTCGAAAAGATTTAACCCTGCAGGGGTGCACTGTGTTTACCTTCGGTACCGCCCGGCTCATTGCCTACACGTAGCTCTCTTCCGGGGAAAGCCGGCTGAGTAGGAACGGTTACAACCTTTACCTTGTTAAAGACTAACCCAGAATCATCGGTGAGGACGGAGCAGCGGATCCAACACCCTGCCCCGTGGCCACTCATTTTCTTAACACCACCATCCTCATCTCAGTCTTGGCCACCATCTTCACGCACACGCAAATGGAAGCTCAAACTAGAGGACCCTGGCTAGTCCCGCTCAAGTTAGTCGGTCGACGAGGGCTCCATATACCCCACCGAAAGGAAGCGCGCTCATTCTTGGTTCAAGAGGTAAAGAACTTGCACCTAGGCGGCGAGAGTGAGACAAAGCACCACCATACCAAAGTGGCCTCTCATCCCCACCTTTAAGCATCTTATTACCTGTCACCACAACTTCTCCACCATCATCTGAACACTTCAACAACCTGTTTCCAACTTGAAGTATCCATCGGAGGGCTAAGCATTTAACTAAGCATGGCTAAGCGTCAACATTGCATAGTTAATTTTTTCAGGCCAACAGTACAATCCTATGGATAATAAGAGGGCTGCAACTATAGGATACTCTAATCCAAGCAAAATGACATTTGGAACCGCATGCAATATTATAGTGGAGAAAATATTTGCGGAAACATAGGATAAGATATGCTCAGAGGGGGATTACGCTTGCCTTGATCAAGGTGCTGGTAGTACGGCTCTTCGGGGTATTGTGGAGTAACCCCGGCTGCTTGATCTATCGAAGCATAACACACGGGAAAGCAATCAATTACCACACATGCTTTAACAAAATGCAATGCGCAAACACATGATGGCATGACATCTTTAGTGCATTGAATTTATTATAGCAAGATCTACCCATTTTAAATGGGGTGCGAGATAATTATTTAACAAGAGAGAAAAATATAGCTCTACATTTGTTTTAATTTTTTCCTGTGCTAAAGATCATGTAAACATGCATGAAAATGATGCTACTGATTAATGCACATTTTTCTGAGCGTTTCGATATAAGGAACACATTTTTCGGATGTCCCGATAAGAAGTTATTATATTTATAATTTCCTCTTTTTAAAGAATTGCTTTTAATAATTTAATTTCCAACGATAAATATATTATTTACTCGACTCGAGAGGGAGAGATGAACTAGTAGGAATCATCGGAGTCGATGTCCCTAACGCGCGAGGGGAAGCGGGTAGCATGCGCAAAAGGGAGAGGAAATGAAAAAAAGAATCTCAAAAAAAAAACAGTACACCTGGCCTCCAGCCCGGTCTGGGCCGGCTGGCAGGCCGGCCTAGCAATAGAGGGGACCGGCCCCCAGCCCAGCTTGGGCTGGCTCCGAGGCCGGCCAGGCGGCAGAGAGCATCGGCCCCCAGCCCAGCTTGGGCCGGGCCCAAGGCCGGTTACGGGCCCGTGAGAGCCAGTCCGCAGCCCGGCTTAGGCCGTCTCCATGGCCGGTAGTGCGGCGAGGCGACGATGTTCACGACTCCGGCGGCTCCGGCGAACAGCACGGCACGGGGAAGGGCTAGGAAGAGAGGGGAGGGTGCCGCGGCACGGGGTGCTCACCCTCTAGTCGTTGGAGAGGTCTGGGACGGCGGAGGGAGGTCGTCGGCGACGGAATCGAGCGCGGCGGAGCTCGGGCGACAGCGGCGAAGAAGGACATGGCGTCGTCGAGCCGCGGTGTCTCCGGCCGATTCCTTCCACGAGGAGGCAGAGAAAAGCACGGCGGAGGTGCTGGGGCCCGTCGATTTGCCCGAGAGCTCCTCACGCGGCGGCGACGAGCACGGCCATGGCGGCTAGGTCGGTGAGCTCACGAGAGAGAAAAGAGAGCTTGGGGCGGTGAGCGAGTGGGGAATGGGGGAACAGCGCGCGGTGGGGACCTCCTCTTCTCCTCGGCGCGGCAGGAGGGCGCTGGGCGCAGTGGCGCGGGGCTCGGCGACGAGGTGGTCCGGCGGGAGCGCGACGTCCTCGGTCGCTACAGAACGAAGGAGGAAGCGAAATTGCAAAAACCCCCCTGGAAGTTTTAGGTTCATCACCGATAGGTCCTTTTCCATTTCTTTTTAAAATTCCAGCAGGTTTTAGAGATTTATTTGAAGCCTCTAGACATTTTATAAAAATCAGGCAAAATTTGGGTAGCCTCCCAACAGCTTGTAAAGGCACCACAAAAATTGGCGTTGCAAAAATAAAAAGTTTGGAGCAACATTTGTTCATAGGGTTCGTTTGAGGCATTTTTGCTAAATTCAAAATACTGCTCCTTTGGAAATTTTAGAGCACTTGCAAAATATGGTTTTGAACTCTAGGAACTTCCTTGACAAATATAGAAGTTTAGTTGAGTTGGTTTTGTCACCAACAACTCATTTGAGTTTAAGTTGGTTGAGAACAATTATTGATTTTGGTTTCCCTTTGTTGTCATTGGTTTTCAAAACCTTGGTTTCAACTTAAGCACTTCCACAGATAATGCCATGAGGTATGCATGAAATGCAAAAGCGAAAATTTTACTCGGTTTTCAGGTTCCCAACTTTGGGCTGTTACAATTCTACCCCCCTTACAGGAATCTCGCCCCGAGATTCTAAGATTGCGGAAAGAAGTCGGGATACTCCTCACGAAGACTAGACTCTCTTTCCCAAGTTGCTTCTTCCTCGGAATGATGAGACCACTGAACCTTGAGGAACTTGGTAGTCTTGTTACGAGTCTTCCTTTCGGCTTCATCCAGGACACGAATAGGATGCTCGCGATAAGTGAGGTCTTCCTGGAGATCTAGCTCTTCATGATTGACTCCATGGATAGGATCTTTGAAACACCGACGAAGTTGGGAGATATGAAACACATCATGTACATTTGGGAATTTGACCGGTAACTCCAACTAATACGAAAGATCTCCTCGCTTGGCCAGAACGGTGAAAGGGCCAACATAGCGAGGGGCCAATTTCCCTTTGATACCGAAGCGGCGAACGCCACGGAGGGGAGAGACGCGGAGATAAGCTTTATCACCAATTTCATAGTGAATTTCCAGATGGTGCTTATCATAGTAGCTTTTCTGCCTAGACTGAGCAATCTTCAGATTCTCTCTTATGATTCTAACCTTCTCCTCAGCTTCATTAATCACATCTGGACCAAAGAGTGATCTCTCTCCGGTCTCGGACCAATTTAGAGGAGTGCAGCATTTTCTTCCATAGAGAACCTCAAATGGAGCCATGCCCAGACTAGCTTGATAGCTATTGTTGTAGGAGAACTCCGCGAAAGGGAGATACTTTTCCCAACCCTTGCCAAAAGAGATTACACATGCCCTAAGCATGTCTTCCAAAACTTGGTTCACTCTTTCGGTCTGACCATCAGTTTGAGGGTGGTAGGCGGTGCTGAAGTTGAGACGGGACCCCATAGCAGTTTGGAAACTCTGCCAGAATTTGGATACAAAGATACTTCCACGGTCCGATATGATCCTCAAAGGGACCCCATGCAATGGAACAATACGAGCCAAATATAGGTCAGCGAGTTGACTCGCACGTATTGTCGTGGGTTTGTCACGTCAGGTGTCATAGATGACTTCGTAGGTGTGGGATTACGCGAGTCAAGCATCTCCGAGCTTGGGATCGCAGGAACAAAGATCAACACAGATTTACCCAGGTTTGGCCCCCTCAATGTGAGGTAAAAGACCTACTTCCTGCCTACCCTAGATTGGTATTGATATGATAATCGAGGTGTTACAATGGAGGCGATCCGATCTGGTACTCGCCGTATGAGCTAGGGTTTGGGGCTTGATAGCTTGACCCGCTCTAAGTCCTGCGAGTCCTCTTTATATGCACAGAGGCTCGCTAGGTTACAAAAGGAAACTTCCCCATAAGGAATACATCCACAGAGGCCTACTCGGAGACTACTTGGTCTTCACGTCCTCCGGGATTTATCTTCTAGATCTTTCTCCTTATGGCGGTTCAATATTGGGCTTGTTCCCAAGTGGGCTTTCATCCGTGCGAGTAAGTTAAGTCGCACTGGGCCGCGGGTTAATCCAGAAAGTATTCCCCCGACACGTATCTCATCACGGACTGGTAGGAAGTGAGCAACCTTGGAAAGACGATCAATGATTACCCAGATTGCATTGTTGCCCTTTTGAGATCGGGGAAACCCGGTGATGAAGTCCATACCAATTTCATCCCATTTCCACTCGGGGACTGCAATAGGGCGAAGAGTGCCGGCAGGTCTTTGATGTTCAGCCTTTACCCGTCGACAGGTGTCGCATTCAGCAACATACTTGGCAATTTCTCGTTTCATCCGAGTCCACCAAATTGTGGCTGGAGGTCTTGGTACATTTTGGTACTACCGGGATGAATAGAGAGAGGTGATTCATGAGCTTCTTGTAGGATGAGCTCCCTCAATTCCGGTTCTTTGGCACTACCAAGCGGTCACCAAAATAAACAACTCCGGATTCATCTTCCGAGAAACATTTGGCCTTCCCGCTAGCAATGTTCTTCTTGATATTCAGGATACCCTCATCCAGCTTCTGAGCATCCTTAATCTGGTCTACAAGAGTAGCTTTGATCTCCAGATTTGCAAGGTAGCCAGAGGAACAATTTCAGGTTCAAACAGGCAAACTCTTCATGAAGAGCAGGTTGGGCCTTTTCAATCATCAGATTGTTGCAATAGGACTTCCGACTTAGCGCGTCAGCCACGACGTTTGCTTTGCCGGGTTGATAGTTCAGACTCACATCATAGTCCTTGATTAACTCCAACCAACGCCTTTGCCTGAGATTTAAATCCGGCTGGGTGAAGAGGTACTTCAGACTCTTGTGATCCGAGAAGATCTCGCAACGGTTACCAAACAGGTATGGTCTCCATTGCTTCAAAGCATAACCACAGCGGCAAGTTCTAGATCATGAGTTGGGTAGTTGTGCTCATGCGGCTTAAGTTGGCGAGAAGCATATGCCACCACATGGCCATCTTGCATTAATACACAACCCAAGCCTTGCAGAGAGGCGTCACAGAAGACGACGAAATCCTTGCTTGTGTCCGGCAGGACAAGCACAGGAGCGGACGTGAGTTTGGCTTTCAGTGTTTTGAAGCTCTCTTCAGCTTCGGCCGACCATACGAACTTTTTATCCTTCTTGAGAAGGTCAGTCAGGGCCTTGGCTATCTTGGAGAAACCTTCGATGAATCGGCGGTAGTAACCCGCCAATCCGAGAAAGCTACGAATGTCCTTGACTGACATTGGAGTTTTCCAATCCAAAATGGACTGAATCTTGTCGGAATGACAGCCACACCATTAGCGGATATCACATGACCAAGGAAGACAAGATTATCCAACCAAACTCACACTTGGAGAACTTGGCATAGAGGCGGTGTTCTCGAAGTCGTGTCAGAACCAAACGAAGATGTTCCTCATGCTCTTCATTGGTTTTGGAATAGATAAGGATGTCATCAATGTAAATGACGACAAACTTGTCAAGATAATCCATGAAGATGGAGTTCATGAGCCTCATGAAAGTAGCTGGAGCATTTGTGAGACCAAAGGACATGACGGTATACTCATATGAGCCATAGCGAGTAACAAATGCCGTCTTTGGATATCCTCCTTTCTGATTTTTATCTGATGGTAGCCTGACCTCAGATCCATCTTGGAGAATACCGTTGCACCAGCTAACTGATCCAACAGATCATTGATGGGGAATAGGATACTTGTTCTTGATTGTCACCGCATTCAACGGTCGATAGTCAGAGACTAGACGAGGCACGGTAGAATCCCTCTTCTTGACAAAGAGTACCGGACAACCCCAAGGTGAACTGCTAGGCTGGATGAAATCCTTCGCTAACAGCTGATCAATTTGCTCTTTCAACAGAGCCAACTCTTCCACCGGCATACGGTAGGGCTTCTTGGAAATGGAGCGTACCGGGAAGTAGATCTATGACAAACTCCACACTTCGGTCAGGAGGCATGCCAGGCAATTCTTCCGGGAACACATCCGGGAAGTCACACACCACGTGTATGTCCTGGATTTCAGGAGGGGATTCGCCTTCCATAAAGCAAAGGAATCTCAGGTGAGTTGGGTATGATTGAACATGGAGGTCTTGACAGTGCAGACCAATACTTAACACTGTCGCCGGAAGAATTGGTCACGGTGACGGTCTTGGCAGCACAGTCGAGATTAGCCGGTATTTGGCTAGCCAGTTCATGCCCAGTATGACATCAATGCCACTTGACCTCAGAGCTACCAAAGCGAAAGGAAAAGAGTAGTAACCGATAGTAATCTGGACTTCAGGAGTAACCCCATCGGTTTGCCATTTGGAGCCAGGAGTGGCGATCACCAAGGGACGTCTCATTTTCTCAAACGGTATTTTGTGGTCTTTTGCAAAAGCTATGGATATGAATGAATGCGATGCTCCAGAATCAAACAAAACTGTAGCAAGATTGTTGTTGATTCGTAGCTCACCCATAAGGACGCCGGGGTCCTCTTCAGCTTCTTCAGCAGAGACGTGGTTCAGGCGACCACGCACAATAGGTCCAGCCTTGCCAGCTGGAGTGGCAGGGGCTCGTGCAGGAGTTACGCGAGAGGTGCCTTCTGGGGGCACTCCCTGGAGTAGTGGCCAGCCTGGCCACAGGTGTAGCAAGTGAGTCCAGGTGGAGCAGGTAGCATAGGACGGTACCCACTCCGCCTACCCCAAGTGTCGAAGTAGTGGGGCGCGGAGGAGGTGGCCTGTATCCCGCGGCCTCGGCATGAATGGAGCACGCGGTACAGCGCTGTAGGGAACAAACACCCTGCGCTTCTTGCTCTCAGAACCCGAGGAACTCTGGTGGTCCCCGTGTGCGGGCCTCTTGGAAGCCTCAAGTTCCTTTCTTCCTTGCTCAAGAGTAAAGCCTGGTTGAACAGCTCCTGGTAGGTCTGGAACCTGAAGGGCAAAACTCATAGCGGAGCTGCGGCGAAGACCCTTGCGGAACAGCTCTTGCTTGTCAGCATCATTGGTCACGTCCCTTGGGGCGTAACGAGAGAGATGGTTGAACTCACGACCATAAGTGCGGAGGTCCATCCGTCCCTGTTGCAAATCCAGGAACTCCCTCCTCTTCAATCCATGATCGGCTGGGGAATGTACTCCGCACGGAAGGCAGTGCGGAAATCAGCCCAGTGAAGACATGGTTGGCTGGAAACAAGCCACATGGCTTTCCCACCAACAGCCAGCAGCACCAACCAAGAGGTAGGTGGCAAAGTTGACTTGCTCGCCACTGGGACATGCAGCGCGGAGAACTTGCGCTCCAAAGCACGAAGCCAATCATCAGCTTCCAGTGGCTCCTTAGCATCAGCAAAGGTGGGTGGCTGCGAGCGCAGGAACTCAGTGAGAGTGTTGCACTCGTTCCTCCGTGCATTCTGCTGCACCAACTGCTCAGCAAGCGCTCATTGCGCCCACGGTTCTCCTCAATGGCCATCAAGACCTGAGCCATCGAGGGTGGTGGCGGCAGATCATCCTCATCATTGTGGTTACCGCGCCTCCACGGCCTCCGCGGCCTCCTCGAGCCATTCTGGAGATTTGACAATGACACAGTTAGTATCTTTCTCCGAATGGTCGAACAATAGCATTAGCGTCTACTCAAGTACACAGACTAGGGACGATAATACATTGTGTAACAATTAACAAGGAATCAACAAGATAGAACTTGGGTCAAAGATCAGCATCATGTGCTACTAGCGAGAGATGCAATGGTTAAGGAACCATATGATTCAACACACTCTAGTTGGCACAATCCGGGACCTTATGTTCAAGTCCTTGGGTTAAAACCCACAAAATTGAGGCTAATCACTTGTTCCTTCGTTGGGTAACAGATCTTAGTTTGCAACGCAGCGGGAGCAACTGGACACATAACACTAAAGGTCCACGTAACACGTACTACCTTCAGTGTTATCCTAATACTTTTGAAGTCACAGCGAGAAGTAAAACTTTAACTCAAATCGAGGTAAGATTGCTCCGAGATTAGAGGGTAACCAGATAAGGAGTAAAAAGAATCCTAAGATGGTTTTCACAACTCATTTTTAGGTTAAAAATATTTTCACAAACACTAGACTCAACGTCGACCAGTAGAAGGGTTTCCTACAGGCAGTACTGCTCTGATACCAACTTGTGGCGCCCCGACCCGACTTTATACAGTGATGCTGTGTGTCACCGGTTAAGCGATACAACCGGAGGTTACGGGTTTACCAATCCCCGGCCAAAACCTTTGGCAGGCGTTGCTCGGAATGGATCATCGGCAACGCAACACCCCGATTGATGCCTTAACACAGGCACAACCCTCAATGTATAATAGAGAGATCAAGACTTGTGGAACAACTGGCACATCACAGACTCTACGACACAAATCATTATAGTTCAACTCTTATAATAGAGAAAGATAGCAAATGACAACCAGAGGTCACAGACCCAACATTACATCAAGCGGAAGCAAATTAGGTTGTTCTAAACAACAAGAACCAAATTATGGCCTAAGAGGCCTACAGATAAACATCCAACGCCAGCTGTTCCGGGATGTCCCAAGCTGCCACCTGGGAACCCCAGACTACTCGTCGACGTCCACAAAGAACCCACCTTCGAGGTCGGTGAAGTCCTCCTCTGAAACAAAACAAACGACGTTGAGTTCGACGAACTCGCAAGATTATATATAGAGCTTTAGCTCGATGAGGCTTTCAAGGTTTTATGGCTGTTTTGCATAAAGCTGATTTTATTTATGAAAACATAACTCAATGGCATCGACTATTCAGAGTATTTTCAAAAGGGGTAAGAAGTAACTCTTTTCTTTGATCACCTTTCTCATCATCAACCATCATCAACCATTGTACCTGTTCATCAAAGGCACCTCCCCGAATCACCCTCGAGGAAGTTAACCTTGCACTTGAGTGGTACCTCTAGTACCCAGTTTTTAATCATTCCGTTCAAGTTATTCTATGATCTTATCGTCCTTTCCCAAGTTGTCCGTAACCGTGGACACGGCTTTTCGAAAAGATTTAACCCTGCAGGGGTGCACTGTGTTTACCTTCGGTACCGCCCGGCTCATTGCCTACACGTAGCTCTCTTCCGGGGAAAGCCGGCTGAGTGGGAACGGTTACAACCTTTACCTTGTTAAAGACTAACCCAGGATCATCAGTGAGGACGGAGCAGCGGATCCAACACCCTGCCCCGTGGCCACTCATTTTCCTAACACCACCATCCTCATCTCAGTCTTGGCCACCATCTTCACGCACACGCAAATGGAAGCTCAAACTAGAGGACCTTGGCTAGTCCCGCTCAAATTAGTCGGTCGACGAGGGCTCCATATACCCCACCGAAAGGAAGCGCGCTCATTCTTGGTTCAAGAGGTAAAGAACTCACACCTAGGCGGCGAGAGTGAGACAAAGCACCACCATACCAAAGTGGCCTCTCATCCCCACCTTTAAGCATCTTATTACCTGTCACCACAACTTCTCCACCATCATCTGAACACTTCAACAACATGTTTCCAACTTGAAGTATCCATCGGACGGCTAAGCATTTAACTAAGCATGGCTAAGCATCAACATTGCATAGTTAAGTATTTCAGGCCAACAGTACAATCCTATGGATAATAGGAGGGGAAACAGGTAATTGGCATCGGAATCTTAATGCAACTATAGGATACTCTAATCCAAGCAAAATGACATTTGGAACTGCATGCAATATTATAGTGGAGAAAATATTTGCGGAAACATAGGATAAGATATGCTCAGAGGGGGGATTACGCTTGCCTTGATCAAGGTGCTGGTAGTACGGCTCTTCGGGGTATTGTGGAGTAACCCCGGCTGCTTGATCTATCGAAGCATAACACACGGGAAAGCAATCAATTACCACACATGCTTTAACAAAATGCAATGCACAAACACATGATGGCATGACATCTTTAGTGCATTGAATTTATTATAGCAAGATCTACCCATTTTAAATGGGGTGCGAGATAATTATTTAACAAGAGAGAAAAATATAGCTCTACATTTGTTTTAATTTTTTCCTGTGCTAAAGATCATGTAAACATGCATGAAAATGATGCTACTGATTAATGCACATTTTTCTGAGCGTTTCGATATAAGGAACACATTTTTCGGAGGTCCCGATAAGAAGTTATTATATTTATAATTTCCTCTTTTTAAAGAATTGCTTTTAATAATTTAATTTCCAACGATAAATATATTATTTACTCGACTCGAGAGGGAGAGATGAACTAGTAGGAATCATCGGAGTCGATGTCCCTAACGCGCGAGGGGGAAGCGGGTAGCATGCGCAAAAGGGAGAGGAAATGAAAAAAAGAATCTCAAAAAAAAAAAAAAAACAGTACACCCGGCCTCCAGCCCGGTCTGGGCCGGCTGGCAGGCCGGCCTAGCAACAGAGGGGACCGGCCCCCAGCCCAGCTTGGGCTGGCTCCGAGGCCGGCCAGGCGGCAGAGAGCATCGGCCCCCAGCCCAGCTTGGGCCGGGCCCAAGGCCGGTTACGGGCCCGTGAGAGCCAGTCCGCAGCCCGGCTTAGGCCGTCTCCGCGGCCGGTCGTGCGGCGACGATGTTCGCGACTCCGGCGGCTCCGGCGAACAGCACGGCACGGGGAAGGGCTAGGAAGAGAGGGGAGGGTGCCGCGGCACGGGGTGCTCACCCTCTAGTCGTTGGAGAGGTCTGGGACGGCGGAGGGAGGTCGTCGGCGACGGAATCGATCGCGGCGGAGCTTGGGCGACAGCGGCGAAGAAGGACACGGCGGCGTCGAGCCGCGGCGTCTCCGGCCGATTCCTTCCACGAGGAGGGAGAGAAAAGCACGGCGGAGGTGCTGGGGCCCGTCGATTTGCCCGGGAGCTCCTCACGCGGCGGCGACGAGCACGGCCATGGCAGCTAGGTCGGCGAGCTCACGAGAGAGAGAAGAGAGCTTGGGGGCGGTGAGCGAGTGGGGAATGGGGGAACAGCGCGCGGTGGGGACCTCCTCTTCTCCTCGGCGCGGCAGGAGGGCGCTGGGCGCAGTGGCGCGGGGCACGGCGACGAGGTGGTCCGGCGGGAGCGCGACGTCCTCGGTCGCTACAGAATGAAGGAGGAAGCGAAATTGCAAAAACCCCCTGGAAGTTTTAGGTTCATCACCGATAGGTCCTTTTCCATTTCTTTTTAAAATTCCAGTAGGTTTTAGAGATTTATTTGAAGCCTCTAGACATTTTATAAAAATCAGGCAAAATTTGGGTAGCCTCCCAACAGCATGTAAAGGCACCACAAAAATTGGCGTTGCAAAAATAAAAAGTTTGGAGCAACATTTGTTCATAGGGTTCGTTTGAGGCATTTTTGCTAAATTCAAAATACTGCTCCTTTGGAAATTTTAGAGCACTTGCAAAATATGGTTTTGAACTCTAGGAACTTCCTTGACCAATATAGAAGTTTAGTTGAGTTGGTTTTGTCACCAACAACTCATTTGAGTTTAAGTTGTTTGAGAACAATTATTGATTTTGGTTTCCCTTTGTTGTCATTGGTTTTCAAAACCTTGGTTTCAACTTAAGCACTTCCACAGATAATGCCATGAGGTATGCATGAAATGCAAAAGCGAAAATTTTACTCGGTTTTCAGGTTCCCAACTTTGGGCTGTTACATTCCAGGAAAAAAATTCCCATGTCGTCGAGGTGTTCGTCAGGGTGACCCATTGTCACCAATTCTATTTGTGGAGGGAGCTGACCTTCTGCAATCAATGGTTAACTGGCTGGCACATCTTGGCACACTTGTGGCTCCTCTCCCTATCCCAGATACAGATTTCCCTATTGTCCAGTACGCCGATGACACGCTCTTAATTGTCCAGGCCTGCCCTCAGCAGCTGCAGGCCCTCAAGGATCTTATCCAGCAGTTTTCCTCGGCCACTGGCCTTTTCGTGAACTACAACAAAACATGCATGATGCCTATCAATATCTCGCCTGACAGACTTCAACAACTTGCCAACACATTTGGATGTGTGACTGGGGTGCTGCCGTTTCCCTATTTGGGTTTGCCTCTTGGCACTTCTCGACCATCTGTCAATGACCTATCCCCGATTGTGGATCAGATTGAGAGAAGGCTCAATGCCACTGCTAGATTCCTGGATTATGGTGCTAGAGTCAACTTGGTGAACTCTGTGATGTCATCCCTTCCCACTCATTACTTATGCTCTCTCAAAATTCACAAAACAATCATCAAGATTTTTGATCGAGGTAGAAGACACTGTCTGTGGGCTAAGGAGGAAGATTCTAGCTCCACTCACTCTCTGGCCACGTGGGAGGTTGTTTGCCGTCCAAAAAGAAATGGAGGACTTGGAATTCTAAATCTGGAAACTCAGAACACATCGCTGCTCCTAAAACAACTCCATAAATTTTTCTGCAAAGCTGATATTCCGTGGGTCAAACTTGTTTGGTCGTTGTATGGTGACAGCCCACCACAAGCTCAGTCTAGTCGTGGATCTTTCTGGTGGCGTGACATTTTCAGTCTGATAAATATTTACAGAAGCATTACGGTCTCATCGGTGAAGGATGGTAAATCTACCCTGTTTTGGAAAGATTTCTGGCTGAATGACACCCTCCTATGTGATCGTTTCTCCCACCTGTTCTCCTATGTACTTGATGAAGACACTTCTGTGGCAGAGGTGTCTAGTGACATCGGTGATCCTGCTCTCCTCTTCGCCCTCCCCTCTCGGTTCAGGCGCATGAGGAAAAAGAGCAACTATTGCAGCTGCTAAATACAGTGGACCTTGTTCCGAATGTGGTTGATACCCGAAGTTTTGCCTGGGGGAACTCAACCTACTCCTCTGCTCGATATTATAAGTTTCTTTTCGCCAATGCGCCTAGAGATAGAGGACTTGATCTCATCTGGGAGTCCAAGTGCTTGCCCAAGCTGAGGATATTTGTTTGGCTGCTCATGCATGATCGCTTAAATACCAAGGACTTGATGATCTGCAAACATTGGCATGTGGAAGGGGGGCCTATGTGTGTGCTATGCACGAACCAAATTCTGGAAACAAGAGATCATCTCTTTTTCGATTGCCCCTTTGCAACTGAATGTTGGGATGCAGTTGGAATCTTGTGGGACACTCGGTCTCTAATCTCACCCAGGATGTTGGAAGCCAAAATGGCGTTTGGAGGACCATGTTTCATGGAAAATTTTGCTGCGGCTGCCTGGAATATCTGGAAAGCCAGGAATGACCACATTTTTAAGAACCAAATTCACTCTTTTGGGAGTTGGAGGGTCAAGTTTCTGAATGATGTCTTGCTTCATCAGCATCGGGTTAAGCCCGCACTAGTTTCCCCTCTGATTGAGTGGGTTAGACTTTCCTTTACCTAATTATTATGTATCGCTTTTTCCTCTTTGATCCTCCCTGAATTGTAATAATCTTGAACTTGTTCTGGTGGTGCTCATCTTGAGCATTCTGAGTTTATAGAAAATCGAAAATTATACCGTAGGGGTCTTCCCCTACGGTAATGTGCCTCAAAAAAAAAACCTGCGCCTTCACCTCCTACTCAGGATGGGAATGGGTTGACCCGGACCTGGCTTTGGACCTGGCCCCCTTGGCCTTGAGGCCATTTCTAGGGGCTGTGGGCCGACCCATTCGAAGAATGCATGCGGCCTCGCTGACCCAACGGGCATCATGGGTCGACCCGGATTTTGACTGTAATATATAAGCATTGCACATGTTTTGTGTTTACACAATGATTATCAAAGTTTACACAGGCCGATCAAACTTTACACAGGAATCATCAAAGTTACAGAATCATCCACGATAGTAATATTCAGAGCATACAAGCAAACAATTTTTAGATAAAGATACAAGCAAACAATAGTGGAACACCATCGTTTGCTGCCTTGATTACCTACAGGAAACTACATAAGTGAATTGCTTCAGATGTCCTCTGGCACCATCGTGAACCTACACTGAAATTACAGAAGTGCAGTACACTGAAACTGCAGAAGAGCGCTACTGGAGGCCAGAGGGCAGTACTCTCACCTGTGCTTGTCTAGCTGCAGCGCTGGAAGCGGCCATACGGCGATCGGGACGGAGACATGGACAAGCTGGAGAGGAACAGACGGTGAGCTGGACGGCGGCCGGGACATCGAGGTCGACGGTGACCGAGATGACGAGCGGGAGGAACGCCGGCGGCGGCGGCAGAGAGGGCGCTGGCGGCCGAGACAAGCGGAAGGCGCGGCCAGGATTGGGAGGAATACAGGTGGCGGCAAAGATGGTTGGCGACGGCCGCCGGCGAAGGGCATAGCGATTTGTACGCGAGATCTATACGAGATGAAGACGGTCAGGTCGGCCCTGCCGATCGATTGACCTCCTACGTACGTGCATCGTACCAATCTATGGCTATGGAGGCGATGACGCTCCCTCCACCACACCGGCGATCCATTGCTCCGTCTCCTCATCCACCCAGTCGCCACCAGCAACGACGGCGTACTGCCGCTGGACGTCCTCTACCACATCCTGCGCCGCCTCCCCAGCGAGTCGCTCTGCCGGTTCCGCGCTATCTCTAGGTCATGGTGTTCCCTGCTGTGCCACCCGGAGTTCATCGCTGCCGCCAACATAGTAAATATTGGGCAGCTTTGCATAACCTGCAGATTAGGAAGCTCTGAGGGTAGGTGACGATACACTGGGGCTTCCCAGGGACACAAGGACACAATGAGAACTGATGTCTTTGCTGTTGTAGGCTTGAAAAACTACCTGGACTTGTAAATATGGCTGATGCTCGAGCAGGGTGAACTGTTTAGTCCCCTTCTGGTAGGACTTGTAAATATGGCTGATCCCTCTCAGTTTCGCTAGCCTGATGCGGTGAACTAGAGGTTACTTTCTGAAACTTTTGCATAGTGGATGTTGTTGGTTTTGGCTGTATTTCGTTATCTAATCTAAATGGTATTGAAATTCGATCTCGTGGGGATTGTGTGGAAAAAAATCGCTGCCGCCCACAACCCTGTTCTGCTCCTTGCTGTCGGCATAGCCAATTACTCTTTGAGCAATGAGATGAGCGTCGTGGACATGGAGTCGGGTGATGCCTTGTCCAGCGGGTAAACATCGTCGCCGATGACCTTTCGTATTGGTATGTGTCCCTGACCAGCACCATCGAGGGTGTGGCCCCCTTTCCTGCTCATGGAGGTGGTCTAGCCAGCCGTGGGACTGTGGGAGGCTTCGTCGCGGCCCGACCCGATCTGGCCCGTTGGCGGTTGCCGGCGGTGAGGAAGAGAAGATGCGTCTGTCGGTCAAAATCGGGCTTGCTTGGGTATTGGTGGACGATGGCAGCGTCTTGGCGCCGTTACCTTGTTGAAGGCATCTTCGTTGCGGACCTCTTCTTCTCGCTCGGGCTGCTCCGGGGAAAACCCTAGGTCGAGGTCTCCTGAATCGGACGATGGCGACGCCCGACGCCACTCTCCCTCATGGGGCAATGTTTTGGAGCAACTGCTGATTGGAGGGATCACGAGCCGGTGCGGCGTAGCATCTATCGCATCGTCGGCGTGATTGCGGGGTCTTGGCGACGGACGCGCAACGATGTCCGGCGTCGTGGCGGCGTCGATGGCAATCATGGTCAATGCGTTGGTCCCTTCTAAAGATGGGTTAAGACGTTGGCGGCGGCTTTTGTAGCGTGTGCATATGACGCATGTCGAGAGTCTGCTGGACGGGTTTATGCTCCTAGTTTGTCGTTGGACGACTAAGTGAGGCCTCCAATTTTGAATGATGAGCGTAGGTGTGAGATCTGGGCACGACTGCTCCAATCATTAATTGCCACCCCTTTCATATGGCGAGGCCCGTGCCATGAGTCACGGCCACATGGTATGCGTCCCTGAACAGCACCATTGAGGGGCCCCGTGTCACCTTCGGTTCTAGCATGTCGAGAGGGGGTGGGTGTGGCCCCCTTTCCTGCTCATGGAGGTGGTCTGGCCAGCCGTGGTTGCTGATGGTGAGGAAGAGAAGATGCGACTGTCGGTGAAAACCGAACCGGCTTCGTTCTTCGTGGACGATGACGACGTCTTGGCGTCGTTACCTTGTTGAAGGAATCTTTGTTCCAGATCTCGTCTTCTCGCTCGGGCTGCTCCGAGGAAAATCCTAGGTCGAGATCTCTCGGATCGGATGATGGCGACGCCCGACGCCGCTCTCCCTCATGGGGGCAACGTTTTGGAGCAGCTGCTGATTGGAGGGATCACGAGGCGGTGCAGCGTAGCATCTACCACATCGTCGGGCGATGAGTCTCGGCGGCGTGGCGCCGCGGGGTCTTGGCGATGGACGCACGTCGATGTCTGTCGTCGTGGCGCGTCGATGGCAGGCCTGTCATGGTCAATGTGTTGATCCCTTCTGAAGATGGGTTCGTGGAAGACATTGGCGGCGGCTTTTGTAGCATGTGCATACGACGCGTGTTGAGAGTGTGATGGACCGGTTTGTGCTCCTAGTTCGTCGTTGGACGACTAAGTGAGGCCTCCAATTTTGAATGATGGGCATAGGTGTGAGGTCTGGGCACGACTGCTCCGATCATTGCCACCCCTTGATCAAGTTGGTAGGTTTTGCGACAGTTTTCGCCATGAAGGCAACTTCCGGTGAATCGATGTATTATTTTGTAATACCTTTATTGAGTAAAGCTAATAAAAATGGTGTGTGCATCATTTCGATGCAGAGGCCATGAGTTTTAATTTCCATTTTGAAAAAAAAAGGTAATCAATGCCATGGCTAACAAATATGTAGTAAAAAACTTTCATAATTCAGAGGCAATCAATGCCATGGACTAACATACATAGTGAGCAACAATCATACTCAAACACTAAGGAGATGCCTAAGGAATTAAGTTGATAGCAGCGTTCCCGATTGAAGTGACGTACGGAAAACTACTCAGACAGTTGCACTCACGTCTCAATGCAAGTAGCTCTATCTGAAAGCTGACAAACATGAAGAAATAACAAACCAAATATCGGATCAGAATTTAAGAGGAAGTATCGAGGGGGCAGCTAGTCCGAAGATGTGCTATCACCGGTAGTCCACCACAATTTTGATCTGATTGTACTTGGAGCGGCTCTCGTTCTCCCTCTTGAGCTGATTCAGTGCATGGATCAGTGCCGGGTCGTTTTCACTACCATTGAGCTTGACTTCTTTAAGGTTCTTCAAGTTGTTGATGCCGTCAAGAATCCTCTTGTCCCGATTGAAACTCAGTACAAGCTGCTCAACCTTGGTCATGGCGCCTTCCTCAAATCTGAGTGCTTCGGGTGACGTGGAAGTGGCGGACACATTCAGGATCCTCAGCTCCGGAAATTTGTAGGCAGTGCGCACTATCAGTTGTTTGTCTATGCAACTCCAGGTTCCCAGTTGGATGCTCTGCAGGTTGGGCAACTTGCATAAGACATCAAATATTTGGTCGGCATCAAGTGACCCGCGCTCCATGCTAAACTCAACGAGGTGAGAGAGTGATGCGATCCAGTCAGGCATCTGACGGATGGCGCCATTGATGGTAAGGCGCTGGAGGAGTGGCGGCGGTGAGGTGACACGAAGGAGAGAGTTCATCGCCGTGCTGCTTGTGCTTGCTTCCATGTGGAGCCATCGGAGGGAATAGGTCTTGCTCAAGGAGGAGCCAAGCACAAACCAGAACCTCTCTTCGGGGTCGAGGTCGCGCCGGGTGAGTTCGATAATCAGCACTTGCAGCTGCTGCAGCTCCCCGATCTCCTGCGCAATCTGGATGTCGTCTGCAAGAATAGCCTTACTCACCTCACGGAGGGCCTTCATTTTCTCGAGCCCCCTTGGCAGAGTCCACGAATCACACTTGAGGAACTCGAGCTTGCTCAGCATTGTCACGGTTGGAGGCAGATCGCTTATCTTCGAATTCTCTACATCAAGGGTCTCCAAATGCTCCAGGTCGCCCACTTGGCTAGGCATCACGCTGATTTTCGTACCCCTCAAACTCAAGAACCTCAGAAGATACAACCGACACACATCTCCCATGTTCTTGTCTTCAAGGCTCATGCATCCTTCCAGGTCAAGTACTCTCAGCAGCTTGAACTCATCAAGTCGATGGATCAGCTTCTCAAGGCCTTCAGACTGGAATGTCGTCAATGACCGGACATGATGCAGTTTCATCGCCTCAATGCCACTTGCACGTCTCTGCTTCACTCTCTTCTCGGGTCTACGTTCCACAGCATCGTCATGGACTGAGAGTCTGCGAATCTTACCATATGTCATGTCTTTGTAAAGCCGACCTACCAAGCTAACAAAATTAGTCTCCAGGGATTTTGACACCATCACCTCCAGCATCATGTCATGCACCTTGCAGGCTTCCACCCTTTCATTGATCCAGTTGTCAACCACCAACTTATCGGGTTGAATCATGTTCCTACTTATCAGCTCATTGAAGTAGTCTTCTGCAACCTCCAACAAAGTCAACCCACGCTTCTTAGCAATCAAACCTTCGGCAATCCATCTGTATAGCAGCCTGCTCTTTGCAATCACACGATCTTCTGGAAAAATGCTCATGTACATCATGCAAGCCTTCAGGTGATGAGGTAGGTAGTCATAGCTGAGTGCAATTAACTGCCTCATGCCCTCGAGGGTAGGGTGGCTCTCCATCTGCAAACCACTTGAGCTCGAAACTCTTTTCCACATATCTATGCTTCTATCTGAGTTATAGCTTGCCAGAAGGCTGGCGATGCTAATAATAGCCAATGGCAACCCACCACATTGTTTCAAAATTTTATCCATGAAATCTACCAATTCTCCAGGGCAGGTACGCATCTTGGTGGAGCCAAACACTCTCTGGACAAACAGTTTCTTAGAGGCTGCTGATTCCAGCGGTTCCATATGATGGATAAAGCTTAGTGACTCACTAGCTGCTCTGGCCACGGTCCCTATCCGAGTTGTGACGATGATTCTACTGCCATATTTATTGTCGGGCAATCTGATGCGGATAGCTTCCCAGGCTGGTACACTCCATACATCATCTACCACAATAAGGTACCTGTTTCATTCGGACATAGATTGTAGGGTGTTAGAAAATGTGTTGTGTGCACCAAAAGAGAAATACTCGAAAGTGTTGCCAAAAGATAAATCTGAATGTATACCGTTTTCCGTAAATCAAGTTTTTTTTTTGCGGATTCAAATCAAGTTTTTCTTAGCAGATATAAAGGAAGTATATTGGCTTCTCTTCAAATAGAACCCAACTTTTTTTTTGTCCACACACTGCAATACAGTAGATGTACGTAAATGCCTTTTTTTTTTCATTGAAGGTAAACGTGCGACTTTCGTCATAAGGAAGGCATACATACTTCACTTTAAAGTACCGTGGAGCCTTTGTAAATGTTTCAATGAAATTGCTAGTTGTAGACGTCCTATAAACCTAGTTACTCCATCCATTCCACAACATAAGGCATTTTAGTGTTGTCCAGAATCAAAATTAAAAAATTTGACAAAATTTACGGACTGAAATATCAACATATATGACACCAAAAAAATACATTTATTATAAAACGTATTTCATTATGGATCTAATGATTAAAAACTTGGTATTTCAGATGATAGGACATTTTTTGGTGAGGGGGAGGAGGCAAAGTTTGAGACTCATTTGTGTATCCAAGAATAACAAACATCAAGTGAGCATTGAAAACAGAGTAAAATGACTTGAAGGCTCCAACCATTTTTTTTGAAACAAGGAAGGCTCCAACCATAGCTCACACGTTTGTTCACTCCAGCCTTTGTGACGGGTCTTCTTCAATCTTTAAGAGTACTTCGTGGATTGTTGGATACATACTAATAATATGCAAAAAAAAGTTCAAAAAATGAAATCCTCATGGAGGTTCACCAGGCCTAGCTAGCCCATCTTTTGGTTTAATCCACATTTACTTTCAATCTCAACCATTTAAAGTGTTTTCAAGACTTTTTGAACTAAAACATCTCGAACCATACCATGACGCTTGCAAGAAACTCCCACAAAACTGATCAAGTAGTATGCTAAAACACACACACACAAGCCTCATTGTCTCTAGACACAACAATGAGAAGTCGAGAACCAATTGCAAAACAAGATGATAGCTCGGTCCATCCCTGCCCGCACGCGGCCTGCTCCCGCGGGCCGCGGAGCCACCACTCGCTACTCCTCCTACGTGGGTGGCGGCATAGCCCGCGGATCAGACTTAATTCATCTTAGACAATTTTTTCATAATCATGATGGACTTGTGTAATCTGCCATTTATCTTCCACTCTCTTCGGTTGTGTTCATTGACTTCATTCTATCTATGCATAGGTTAGGTGTTTGACTGATTTGCTTGCATCATCTTGATGCGAATTTCAATTATAATAAAAGCACCTTTTGTTGTTAAAAAAATGCATACCTCTTCTCATTGAGGACATCCTTGAGCGTTATGGTTAACTCTTCCACACCCATCTGGTCAACATTATGTTTGTGGCTTTGGATAACCACGTCCTCTACTCCGAGATACTCCTGGGACTTCCTACAATATTTGATAAAAGGACAAATCTGGCTGAAAACTTTTAATAATACTCGAGTGTATTTCAGAATAGCGATTAGCATGTTCGCAATGAATGCTATGCTTCTATATGGAAGAACTGCATAAAAAGCCATAGTAGTTTTCTTTTTCACATTGGGAAAGGAGTGAGCGTATACCAGTCTTCCATGATAATCTTCTTGATAAACTCCTTAAGTGTATGGAACAGCTTGTCCACATCCTTGTTGTCGTCCATTCTATTTTCAAATAGAGGAGGTAGTAGTCAAAGCTAGAAAAAAATTAAGTACACACTTTCTAGGCATTCATGTATTCATGAATGAATGATAGAACTAAATATTTCTAGGAATATTATTGATAAAATGACATGCTGTGGACTGGGGCTAGACTATTTTCCAAAATTTCATCGGTCATGTATTATGTGCATGAAGTTCGACAGTTAATTGGTTAATTTGCTTTACACTTTATTTTCAGAAAAATGAAATCATGCGCTCCTTAGAACTCCTGGAAATGACCCATTTGCTTCCACTTCCATTACGCTCTCCTTCCACGAGCCTACCTTTCATCCTTCAATTCTTCAATTTCCCGATTATGCACTACTTAGTTACCGGATTACAAAATAACTTGTTTGTCGTTATTTGACAGATTATTATTACATACTTGGCAGATTTGAATTTTGTTGCCGGATAAATACTTGTTTATCAGCAGTCACCAGATTGTATCACATACTTTTTAGATTCTGCGCTACTTTGTTGCCGGATGAAAAATATATTTTTTGTCGGTTTTTTATGGTATTCTACATTGATGCCATGTTGCATTACACTAATTTTCGTTAAATGATATCATCTCTTAGTTGTTGGAAACATTTTAAGGGCGCTCTCTAACTGTGCAAATCACTGTGATGTCCACCAAAGTAAGCAACAATTTATCTAACAACTATTGTGATAACTCCTTGCTTCTAATATGGCAACCATATTAATGTAATCTAGTTAATGGAGATAAAAACATGGTATCTAGCATGAAAATTTTGTATCGAGACAAACTCGACAATGTAAACAGACCGCTAATCCGATTAACAGTCTAAAAGATATATCGTTTTAAAATTTTGGATTTAGCAATTAAGACGATGATGTCATAGATTCTTGTATACATATATGTATGCTCTTCAACAGATTAAAAAAAGGCAAACAGCCCGCCGCGTGAAAAGAATACCCGGTGCAGCGCCTCTATATAGAATTCTTCTTTTGTCTTTAGCACTTTGTGCTACAATGGTAGGGAAGGCTGGTCTTCTCTTACCCCTCCACGTCACTTAGAGAAGGCAATAAATAGTAGTCGTACAATGTGTTATCTCTTATTGTCATCCCTATCAATTAATGAGAACTAACTAGATTTAGAAAGAAATTATGTAAATAAGGGAGAGCATATGGTACAATGGACAAAATAGTCTTCTCTTAATTTTTAAGAGATCATCCCTTAGCTAAGGGAAGACAACCCTCTCTCCCTTCATTCTCTTTCCTCCAACTAAGCAAAAATCTGACGTGTCATCTCTAAGGGAAGGCTGACATCACCGCATTGTACATGCCCTTAGCTTTATGCCTCAGCTGGGAGAGGCCAAGAGATTATGACTATTCTATTACGTAGTAAAAAACAAGGAAAGAGCTACATATACTATTTATAATGTGGATCGATCAATGAAGAGTATGGTGTATACCTCTCCGTTTCAAGAAGCTCCTTAAATATGGTAGCTAGCTTTTCATCCTCCTCTTCCCTGAGACGATCTTCTTTCCTGAGGCGCTCCTCTTCCCTGTGACGCTCCTCTTTCACCTGATCCTCCACTGCCTTGAGAAGCGCCAATTGGTTGAGACGCTCCACTTCCCTGCGACGCTCCTCTTCCTTTTGACGCTCCGCAAATGTGTTATCGTCTTCCTTGCGATGCTCCGCAAATGTGTTATCGATCTGGTTAGATTGTTTTTGTTCATTGCCGTCGGTTCTAGCCACGTTCCCCTCTTCCTTTTTCTTTTTCGTTTTCGATCGGGCGTCCTCCTCTTCCTTTTTCATTTTCTTTATTCGAACTTCCTCCTCTTCCCTAAGACGCTTTGTGTTCCGAATCAAGTCTTCCTTGAGACGACTTAAATTCTGGAGCGACTCTTCCATGCGACGTTCCTTTTCGAAACTCCTAAACAGTTGACACAGGAAAAGTTATTTAGGATTTTAAGATATTAGTTTGAGTGTGTTTCAGAATTGCTGCTAGCCTATACGTAAGGAGTTGATGACTAGAAAAATTATATGAAGAGACCATGTTGATCGAAGTTATACACTAATTTTTTTTTTCTTACCGCTTATTCTCGAGAAGCTTTTTGAACGCGCTGTCCAACTTTTCTGTATCCATCTCGTCAAGTTCCTCGTTTCTAATTTGCAATGGGGAAAGAGTCAAAGTTAGACAAGTTTAAAAACACACAAAGAGGAGGTCATGTATTCAAGAAAGGAAGACAGCATAAATTTGGAGAGATGATGTAATCAAGATAATAATAATACAGTTGGTTCAAAAAAAAAATACAGTACCTCTTCTCAAGAAGCTCCTTGAATGCGCTGGCCAGATGTACCACATCCATCTTGTCAATTTCCTCATCCGTGAAGGGCAACTTCTTGCTTCGCTTGTCCTGTTTGACCTTGAGGATCTGCTGGAGTAGGCGTGCCAGCAGTCCCTTGATGTCCTTCCTTTGGTCGAACACCTGTGAGACGGACACTAGGGCCTGCCGGTGAAAGTCTGGTTCCAGCCGCCGGCACAACTCCATGGCCATGGTAGTCTTCCCCAGCCCTCCGAAGCCCACGATAGAGAACACCTTGAGCTTCTTGTCGTCCGCGTTGACCATATTGACCTCCTGGGCTAGATGGTCGGCCTTATCCCTGATGCCGACGATCTGGTCAGCGGCGGCGAGGCGGAGCGAACGCGCAGCGGACGCCGCCGGGACGGGGTCCAAGTGCGGAGATCTGCTTATGGCATGCCGGTCGATGGCGTAGCGAATGCGACGCTCGTTGACGGCGGCTGTACGGGCGAGGAGAGCGCGGACGTCGGCGGCGAGGGTGCGCTGCAGCAGCAGCTTGCCGAGCTTGTACTTGGGCCACCTGACGATGTAAGGCAGGAAAGGGACGGGGCGCTTGATGCGGAGCCAGTAGATGTCGATGCAGTCCTCGGAGTCGTAGGCGAGCTCGCGCACCTGCTTGGCCCACGACCGGGCGAGGTGGTCCACGGAGCTCTCGTCCGCCTCGGAGAGCATCCGGAGCACGGAGTTCATGGTGTCGAGCTCGTCCATGAGGTAGACGACCTTCACGCCCACGCCGCGGATCTCCTTGAGCTCGTCGGCCAGTAGCTGCCCGAACTTGCTCACGACGGACTGCACCGAGCTCTCCATTCTCTCTAGCTCGACCTCCTCAGCAAGGTGGGTGGAAAGTGATAACGAATCTGAAATTTGGAACGGAGGGAACAGAGGGAGTAATTTGGAACGGAGGGAACAGAGGGAGTAGATCTTTACTGTAGAGCGAGATACTGACTGCCAGTGGTCGATCGCCTCACAAAGATAGTAGTACGAGAGAGAAGAATGGCAGTGGTGTGATGAGGATTTTATTTTTCCTAAAAAATGACAGGCGCGTCGGCCGATCGGGATGGAAAAATAGGTCGGTTTTTCTATACTTGTCTTTCCTAGTACTCGCGTGCGCGTTGTCAGCACTGGTCGGCTCGCGACATGCATTCACTGACCTGACGATGTGACCTTACGTGTAATGCTAACCCAGTACTCAGGATGGGAATGAGCTGACCCGGACCTGGCTTTGGAGCCTCAAGGCCATTTCTAGGGGCTGTGGGCCGACCTATTCGAAGAATGCATGCGACCTCGCTCACCCAACGGGCATCATGGGTCGATCCGGATTTTGACTGTAATATATAAGCTTTGTAGATGTTTTGTGTTTACACAGCGATTATCAAAGTTTACACAGGCCGATCAAACTTTACACAGAATCATCCACGATAGTAATATTCAGAGCATACAAGTAAACAATTTTTAGATAAAGATACAAGCAAACAATAGTGGAACACCATCGTTTGCTTCCTTGAATACCTACAGGAAACTACATAAGTGAATTGCTTCAGATGTCCTCTGGCACCATCGTGAACCTACACTGGAATTACAGAAGTGCAGTACACTGAAACTGCAGAAGAGCGCTACTGAAGGCCAGAGGGCAGTACTCTCACCTATGCTTGTCTAGCTGCAGCGCTGGAAGCGGCCATACGGCTATCGGGACGGAGACATGGACAAGCTGGAGAGGAACAGACGGTGAGCTGGACGGCGGCCGGGACATCGAGGTCGACGGCGACCGAGATGACGAGCGGGAGGAACGCCGGCGGCAGCGGCAGAGAGGGTCGCTGGCGGCCGAGACAAGCGGAAGGCGCGGCCAGGATTGGGAGGAATACCGGTGGCGGCAAAGATGGTTGGCGACGGCCGCCGGCGAAGGGCATAGCGATTTGTACGCGAGATCTATATGAGATGAAGATGGTCGGGTCGGCCCTGCCGATCCATCGGGTCGCACGGAGCCGGCTCCACCGACCCATATATTATTTGAGGCCGACCCACCTGGCCCAATGGCCTCGACTTTTTGGGTCGGGCCATCGACCCAGCGGGTCGCCCCGGCCCATTCCCATCTTGACCCAGTACTAGCCAGCTGTAGTACTTTGTAGACACCCGTAGTAGTCTGAACATTGTCTATGTATTTACAACAAAATATTCATAAACATGTCTAAACTAACACCAAGAGCAACTCTACTCCCAATAGCCTTCTCAGAGCATCTCCAACCATGATGGGAAAATTTCGCCCCCAAACTGTCTGCGGACACGTCCGGACGTGTCCGCGGACAGTGACCGGACCGCACCTAAAAGTGGTCTCCTCCAACCGTGTCCCTCAAAGCCTCCCCAAATTGTGGGGTCATTTGCATGTGATGGGTGAAAAAAGAAGACAGAAGAGTCAATGAAAGATAAAAGAAAGGAAAACAAAATAAAGCGGACGCGACCGGACGCGTCCGGTCGCCCCCAAACCCTCCACACATATGGGGTGAGTTTGGGGTGTGCCGGACAGCCCGGAGGTATGGGGAGAGTTTGGGAAGACGGTTAGGTGCACAATTTTACTCTGTCTCTCCTGTCCGGAGGGCTGTCCGGACGTCCGTCCGGACGTTTGGGGAGGATTTGGCAACCGTGACTGGAGATGCTCTCACTAGGCTATTGGGGATGTCGGACATGAATTCAGCCAACGAGACCAATACCATAGCTAGCACTCCCACGATAGTGAGCGACGCGGTAATGTCGGACAGACGCGGCAACCGTCGTCATGACGGATATCGGCGGGTGGGCCAACCCTATCATCGATTAAAAAGACCAGCTAGTCAAACGAAGTTCGCCACTCAACTTTAATTTAATTGGATCAGCGGTTCCAGGCGAGCACATACCATGTGGCGTGTCGCCGGCGTTAATGCACGACAACCGGTTCTCGGCATAATGGGCGCCACCCACCTCCTCTCCAGGACGGCTTTAAAACTGCGACACCCTCTCTTTACTTCTCATCACAGTTCTCGCATTGGATCTCTCATCTCCCACATTTCATCGAACACTCTCCAATGAGCAGATCCACGTGTATTCTAGCCGCCGCCAACAGACCGTCGTGTCCCACAAGTTTCGCCTTGTGCAGAGCGCTGAGCACGCGCTTCACCACGACAGGCATCGCCATGAGGCTAGCCCCATGCGAGCCTCATGCAAGGAGAGGCGAGCTCGTCCCGCACGGCACCATCTCTAACTTTGTATCCACCGCTCCCACCGTCGGACACTCCTGGCAGCGGCCATGTGCTGACACCACAAAAAGTGTGGGACCACGTGCGCAACATCACCGTGTTGCGGGCCAATTTCCGCCTCCCGAAGGTTTGGACGACCAACTTTGTAGAACCACCGAGACGTGGAACGGTGAGATGAACCTACTCCTCAGGAGAGGTGAGCTCGTCCCGCACGGCGCCATCTCTAACTTTGTATCCACCGCTCCCACCGTCGGACACTCCTGGCAGCGGCCATGTGCTGACACCA
This sequence comes from Poa pratensis, assembly GCA_947311845.1. Classification (NCBI taxonomy): domain Eukaryota; kingdom Viridiplantae; phylum Streptophyta; class Magnoliopsida; order Poales; family Poaceae; genus Poa; species Poa pratensis. The sequence continues at coordinate 7,383,528 of CAMZMU010000087.1, read as the reverse complement.
CAAAAAGTGTGGGACCACGTGCGCAACATCACCGTGTTGAGGTGTGGTCTGTTAGTTTGGGTTTAGTTTCCCATGTCTCAGGCACAGACGACGTTCATGAGTTAGAGTGTGCGGTTTTTTAACCGCGCTTTGTATGGTTTTGGGTCCGGTTTCTCTGATTAACTGGATCAACTCTTCTTCTAATAATGCATAGGCAGAGCTCCTGCTATTTACCGTAAAAAAAAAACCTACTCGTCAAAATAAATTTCAAACGAATTACGGAAATTTTACGAAATAGAAATAGTCATGAGAGTTATGGGAATTGGTCGGAATAGAAAAAGGGTTTGTACCAATACCAACGAATCAAAAACACAACCCCGGCCTGGAGAGCTGTTGGCCACGTGAAGTCTGCATTGGTATTGGTACAAACCCTTTTTCTATTCGTTGCAAAAGGAGATAAAGTTGATATTATAGTTTATTCCGGCAATTTTAGCATGGATAAAAACATATTACAATCTGACCTGCATGGGACACTGAGTCACTGACAGTCCCTTCTTAAAAGAGCCGTTGTCGACCAGATCTCGATAGATGCGCTGCCACCACACCGGTGACACTAAACGAAAGAAGACTTGAAGCGAGATCTGAGCGTCGAGTCTTTGCGTTAAAGTGGCCCATGGGAGGAGGATTTCTCATAAACATGAAGCATTTTAGTAACTGGATATTGCTTAGGCACCGCTTGGTTCACCTTTTTTCTTTTTTCCCGGTGGAAAACCACGGCTGGTAGCACAAAATTGCGGAGGTTCCATGCTTCGTATGATTATACCGTCCCTTTCCAGCCTGAATATCCGCAATCCAATCGGGCCTTAGTTAAGTTTTTCCGTTTAGGCCCCGCCTGGGTCGATTTCTACCCCTTCGGGCTTGTTTGGTAACTGCAATTCCGGGGGGATCCCGGCCTTTTCCCGGGGAGAATTTTCCTCTATTCCGGAGGTCGGGAATAGAATCCCGGAGTTTTGCACCTGGTTCTTCAGATTCCCGACCGGGATTATTTTCCCGAGAATATTTAACTTGGACAACCAAACAAGCCCTTATAGAAACGAGGGAACTCTCTTGTAAATGAAGGGCCTCTACAGGTCAGTGTTTTTCTCCGAGCCATTTACGGAGCTGAAACCGGTCTCCCAGGCGGGGCCTTAGTTAAAAGTATTCTCCACCCCTCCCCCAAAAAAAAAAATCTCGTCACCAATGCTTCCAGACTTCCGGTACTATTATTTTGTGTTTCAATTTAGTGAAAATATGAAGCATGCGGACAAATGTAGCAGTTTGACATCCGGGCTCCATGGAGCCTGGTATTTTCTAAAATGAAAAAATGATATTTGGAGGCGTAAAAAAATAACTATGCACCATGACATTAAAGGAGAGTCACAACAGTAGTATTACAAGTGAGGTGCAATGTGGCACGCCACTACTATCTAGCTGTTAGGGGTGTGCCACCATCCGAAGCACGCCACTAGTTCGTGCGACTCACCCATCTAGCGGGGGCAACATTTAAGTGCGGCGTGCGGTATATTGACCCGCCACTGGTGGGCATGTAGCGATGATGTGACATTTCATGTCTCTGTGTACACACGCCATCGAGCAGCGTGGGGAATGGCAGCGCCCACTTAGGAAACCGGCGAGAGATTAGTGCACCATCAAATAATCTGACCGGCTGCTCGAGGCGCTGGCGGTCGGCTTAATTAATAGGCACCCACCTCTCGCCAGGTTCCCAAGCGGGGCTTGCAATTTCCCACGTTGTGACCATGCTGAAACAAGGCTCTAGATTGGATCTTTGCGGAACAGAAACTTGCAACGGCAGACTCCAAAAATCTTTGTTTGTTTTGAGGGTTTCGGGTCCAAGGAAAAAACATAGACGTCGAGAGGCGGTGGAGAGGAGGTCCGAGGACCAAACGCGAGGGACCCACGTGGCATCAGACCACGTGTGAGCCCTGTAGGGCCTCCCAGCTACCTTCTATGCCCTCTGGCTTACTCCCAAGGAATATAATTTTCATGATTTTACCCGTATTTTTGGTCCTCCATAAGTATTGATTTTTTGTAAAGTAAAAAAATGCTGAAAACAGCAACCGGCTCTGGCCATTGAGTTAATAGGTTAGTCCATAAAATGGTATAAAACTATACAAAAAAGTATGTAATAATCATATTATAATAGCATGGATCAATCAAAAATTACATATACATTTGAGTTCAGTCACTTGCATCTTCAGAGAGGTTCGTTTGTAGCTACAGCTCCGGTGGTAGTTTCTTGTAGCACCATCGGTAACGCTTGCAGGTCCGGTGACTGTCCTTTGCAGCCCACACTAGTACAAAACCTGAAAGGATCGAGTAGGTTGACTAGAGGGGGGGGGGGGGGGGGGTGAATAGGCAACTATAATTTTTTTCTTTTTCTTTTAATCAAATTTAGGAATTGCTCAAATATAAGTTCTCTAGATATGCAACTAGGTGAACAAACCTATACGATGAGCAATAAACAAGCTAGCAAGATATTCTAAACAAGTTAAACTAGCAATACAAGTAAAGAAAGGATAAGAGATAACCACACGGTGACGCGGAGATGATTCCCGAAGTTCACTTCCCAATGGAAGCTACGTCTTCGTTGGAGCGGTGCGGGGTCACAAGTGAGCCCCGAATAGCCTTGATATGGCACACCGTATCTCCCTCGTGTTATCCTCCAATGAGGAGTTCCACGAGTCACTATATGATGCCCTCGAGGTCGGCAACGAACCTTTACAAGGATGAGCCACACTCCACAACCGAATTGGAGGCTCTCACCAAATTCCCGCGGCTCCCAAAGCCACAAGAATCACAAGGCCAAGGCACGCATCCACAACTCAATTGGAGGCTCTTGGCTTTTCCCCGCGGCTCCCAAAGACACGAAGAACACAACTTCCGTATAGGGTTCAATGAACCCAAGAGGTAACAAGATCCGCTAGGGATTAGTGGGGGGAATCGAAATTGCTTTGGTGGAAGTGTAGATCAAGACCTCCTTCGTCACTCCTCAAAGTATGAAGGTGTTTGTACCGATGGAGTGGGAGATCTTGTATGTTGAAGCTTTTACAACAATGGTGGAGAGAGATTTGTTAGAGTATAGGATTAGGACTCCTAAAGTCGGTTGTTCTAGGTTTCCTAATAAGACTCATAGTCGGTTTGTAATACCTAGCCTAAGTCGGTTTGTACCAATATATAAAGCCATGTACGCAGCACCCAATATTAATCAATAATATTCAGCAATATACACAATCTATCATGGTATCAGAGCGGTTCGCTCCGCAACCTAGGGTTTAGCCACCAAAAGCTTCCGCCGCGCCGCCCCCGGGGAGATTTTTCTCCGCCGGGGGCTGCGCAAGTAGATTAGTTCTTCAATCATCGAAATTTTCTCGCCGGCCACTTGACCGGCTTTTCTTCTTCTTTCGCCGATCATAGATCGGATTGCGTCGCCCGCCGCCTGTCGTCCTCGTGCGCCTCTACACCCACATGTCGTCGACTCATCTCCGGCCACTACTCGTCATCGACCGTGTGAAGGACACCGTACAAGGCGCCACACGCCGTCGCCGGCTGCAACCTCCGCCCGTCGCCACCACGCCGGATCGTCTTCGACGACATCGACCATTACGCGCCTCGCCGTCATCACAAGGGCTGCACCAACAACGTTCGTGGTCATCATCGCCGACAAGTTCTACACCAACAACGCATCGGCATCTTCTACCTCTACATCGCCGACAACTATCTACATCGACATACGTCTTCAACAACCACCACGCCGTCTTCGTCCACCACAACCGAGCCGCCAGAGTTGCAGTCTATTTTTATTTTTGCTTTTACTTTTTGCAACCTTTTCGTCTACTCCGGCAACAATGGCGGAAAATCTGCGCTACGCGCCGCCGACCACGGAGATCTCCTCTGCTTCTTCATCCGGCTCTGGCTCGCAAGGTTCATGGTGGTCCCTATCTTCGCATGTCCGGTACTGGCAACACTGGTGCGTGCCTTCGTCCCCGACACGCTCCCGAGTCTGGCAAGCTCGGCAAGGCATGTCGCCTACCTCGTCTACATCAACTCCAGCAAAAGTCTATCTCGTCTACCCCAACAACGGCAACATCGACCATGACTACAGCGCCCACAACACGGCTACATCGACATCAGCATTAAGGGCTATCACCTCGGCTCACTCTCCAGTTCGCGACTTCGGATTGTGCTCCAGTCAGACCGTCCGCGACGCTCCAGCTGTTCGCGTCACTACCGATCCGACTGCGGGGGGGATGTTAGAGTATAGGATTAGGACTCCTAAAGTCGGTTGTTCTAGGTTTCCTAATAAGACTCATAGTCGGTTTGTAATACCTAGCCTAAGTCGGTTTGTACCAATATATAAAGCCATGTACGCAGCACCCAATATTAATCAATAATATTCAGCAATATACACAATCTATCAAGATTTTCAAAGCTTAGCTTCTTTGGAGAAAAAGACTAGTATTTATATGTCTCCACACAAAAATGGCCGTTGGCCAGTTTTCTGCAGACGCGCGGTACTACCGGGCCAAAAGGCCCGGTACTACCGAACGGCAGAAAACAGCAGTCAACAGACACTTTGACCAGGCGACGTGAGCGCCTGGTACTACCGGCGTTTCCACCGGTACTATCGAAAAGCGCGGGATCGGTAGTACCGGAGATTTTCCGGTACTACCGCTTAGGAATTACGCCGAGTCCAGTAGCATTTTGGCGTTCGCCGGTACCTGGCTCGGTATCAAGTCCGGTACAACCGAGCGAACTCGGTACTACCGGGCCATTTCATCCGGTACTACCGGAGCCAGGAAAATGTGCCAAACACACCAAAATTCAGGGAAAGGGATGGCTGTGGTGTGCATATTTGGTTTGTGCAAAATATGTAAACAAGACTGATTCCGCCAAAACCTCCACAGCGGATCCCCCTCTTAATAGTACGGTTTTCCTATAAGGTAAAACCTAGGAAAACTACAACTTCTCGCTTGACGCTTGTAGAGGAGAAATCCCACCATAATGTGTGAATATAAAAGATGAACCTGCAAATCTTTTAGCATACAATTAGTCCGCTTATTGTGTTGTCAACAAACATCAAAACATATAGGGATAGAAATGTCCTTTCAAAACCACACTTTGCAGACAGGACCTTGAGCCGGTCAAACCAAAAAAAAATTACATCTGTCTGGGACATATCTCTTCAAGCGGTTCTTATTTGTGGCCGTCTCTTATATAACATGCGACGGCTGAAACTCTCCGCCATCTCCCATACAAAACGATTCGAAACGGTTAGTAAACCTCGCCGTCTAAGATGGATTTCTCGCGCTGAATCAAAGGAACAGAACTCAGAAGACAAAGTGCACGCGAAAACGTGTACAAAATCATGAACTGATCGAAGACAAATGCGCGCGAAAACATGTACAAAATCATGAACTGAGAACTGCGATTTAAACATATCGATCAGAGTTCATAACTTATATTACTAATATAATTAGTAGCAAAATACAGTGGTTTTGTACCAAATCATCACCACACCGGCGGCCGGCCGGCCTAATCCTCAATTCGAACGATCTTTCTCTAGCTACGATTGATCTGCCCGGCCGGCCTAGCTATTCTAGCAAAATATGTACCGCGCGCCCCTGCACAACTCACACGCGAATATGTTATCGACCAATGGATGATCGATCGATCGATGGATCTCGGCCCCTGGCCGGATCAATCAAAGCTAGCTATCCTAGAAAAATATGTAAGTCAGATCTCGAGCTCTAATATACTACTAGCTAGATCGAGCTGTACCTACTATTAGATCCACCGCGCGCACGATAGATCGGTCGATCTAATAGAAGAACTCGTCGTCCTCCTCGATGGAGGAGCCTCAGCGGCCGTGGTCGGGCATATCCTCATCGGAGTCGGAGTAGTAGAAGGCCGCTGACATGCCCTCGTCGTCGTCGTCATCGTCGTCGTCGCCCGCCTCGCCACCATCGGCGTCCGGCATGTCCTCGCCACCATCGGCGTCCGGCATGTCCTCGTCGTCCTCACCGTCCACGCCCGCGGCCGCCGCGCGAGCCGCCGTCACAGCCTCGAGTATTTCGCGGTTTTCCGCGACAAGGCCAGTGTCTGCCTTCATCTGCCCGATGAGTGCGGCGTCCACGCGGTCGGCCTAGATTTGCTGCCAGGCCGCGCAGTGCTCTTCCTCGACGGCCTCCAGACGGGCGAGTGACCTGGGCGCCGACGCGTAACCGCCATCGGCTGCCGCGACGGCCTGGCCCTCGCCCTTAACGCCATTGTCCGCCGCCGAGGCCTGGCTCGACTCCACCACGACCTCGCCGCCAGCAACCGCTGCCGAAGCCTGGCTCTCCACGCCCTCGCCGCCATATGCCGCCACCGAGGCCACCACGCTGTCCCCGCCATCGGCCGCCGCCACGGCTAGGCGCGCCGGCACGCCTTTAAGGCCAGCGCGGCCCACCAGGAGCTCCACCACGGCCTCTGCCACGGCCTTCGCAATGGCGAAGAAGATTGCCATCGCCCCGACATTGCCCGGCGGGCGCATCTTCGACTGGGTCGTGGGCAGACGGCGAGGCATGATGCGCGCGGCGGCGGGGCTTGGATTTGCCGACGGGGCTTGGATTTGCCGGTGAGAGGTGGATGCGCGCGGCGGCGGCTAGGGTTAGCTCTAGATGGAGGGGAATCTCGGAGGGGATGGATTTCTACCGTCCGGCGGCGTAGTTAATAAAGCTCTCACAAGTCCGGAGGGTAATCTCGGGCGCTGCGCCGGCCGGCCCCGGGTCCGGGTGGGACCGGAGGTCATGTCCATTAATCCGGAGGTTCGGACAATGCGACATTCACACTGGAAAAAAAATGTGGTCAAAGCCTGCACATGCAGGCATGCATGTGATCTGGTCATCCATGTTAAAAAGTCCAGAGGGTACGGATGTTTAAAAATATGGAAAAGATCAAGTTTTGATATATTTTCTATATACGTGATAAATTCTGAGCTATATGTATGCATCTGTATTGTCTTGTTGTCGTTATATTGGGAAAATACTGCGATATAATCAGGTTTATAAAATCCGAAGGGTCCGGATATGATCCAAATTTTTGCAAATTTAATATACCGAACTAATATTTCTTCAAAACTTATACAATAATTTTTTGTATGCAACGTACGAGTAAATCTATATAAATATTTTTTTATAAATATATAGGGTTTACTTTCTGTATTTCACGAGTTAATGTAACATATATAGTCATTTTCATATTAAAATGAAATATGAGCAAAGGGCACACGTAAAAATTGATGTACATGGATGAATAATTCGTATTATGGTACATCTATGAGCCCATTGTCTGAGACCGTAGAAATTACTCATATTTTGTGAAAAATTCTTTCGTATGTCTGAAGTACAGCTGTAAAGATCTCATCGTTCTAAACACACCAGACCTTTTCGTGTAAGCTACAAGTTTTTTACTACCTAATAAATTGTCTTCGGTGTATGAACATATATTTCCTTCTACAACTCATTTATATTCCCTTTTGTTTGAATATTTTGTAATTATTTGGATTATGGTAAATCTCAGACGGAACGAACATATTCGGACGGTGCGGAATGTGATTAACTGGCGGCAAACTGAAAATTTTGGACCCCAAATCGATAACGGGAAGGGGAAATTTTCCCCTTTTGTCGCCACGCCAAAAATCGAAATCTCGCCCACCTCCCCCTCCCCCACCAAACCCTCGCCCGCCTCCCTCACTGGCCGCCTCCCCGCCACCGCCCCCCTAAGTACCCGCCTCCCCGCTGCCATTCCCCGTCGATGCGCCTCCCCGTCGCTGTTCCCCACGGCTGCGCCTCCCCGTCGCCGTTCCCCGTCGCCGCGCGGTACGCCCTGTCCATGCGCCTCCCCGCCGTTGTACGTGCCTCTTTCGGCCGCCCTCCGCACCGGCCCGCCCCCACATCACTCCTTGTCCTCTCCCTTGGTTTGCTACATGTTCTAACCCCTAGCTAGTTCTCATTTCCTTATAGAAATTGTGTTGCCCATTTTTAGGAATTTATGGTGCATGTTGATGCACCACCTTACGCAAATCTATAGTTTTAATTTGTGATACCCATTTATACCACACTTAAACTCTGTATATTTGTTTTAAAACTAGCTTGAATTGCTATGATATAGGATACGTGATATGCACATGTTAACTTGATTAATTAACAGGAAATGACGTGCCCATTATGCAAGAACGAGTGCTTTAGGTTCCTCAGTGGATCCAATTTTATTGTTCATCACAGCAAGACATTCGTAAGTAGATAAGACTACAACTTCTAATTTTATAACGAGTTTCTCTTGCACAGATAGTACTATAATACTGCTTATTATGTTTCTGTTGCACAGGTAGTACCGTGCAACGCTCGGGAAACGTTCAACCAGACAGTAGGCGACACCGTGTTGTTTTCTGCTTTCGAGAAAACATTCACCATTTATGTGACCAAAGGATGGAGGACAACCCGCTTGCACGGCTTGGGATGGGAATTGTTCGTCAAGCACACCAGTCTTCACGGGGGAGTAGTGCTGCTTGTTTTTACTACGACAGGACCAAAACCCAGGATCTCTGTTGCCTTTACGGAACATGGCAACAATGAAGAGGACAGTGAGGAGGATTTTGACAGTTTTGGCTATTATTCGGATAGTTCTGTTGGGAGTGACGAAGGGGCCAGTTACATAGTTTCCCCAAGAGTTCATCTGAAGACACATGAGAACGACCGCCTGATTCATCTTCTACCCGTAAAAGCCGATGTTGGTGTTCCTTTTGTGACTCGTTTGACGACCACAAATTTGAAGAGACATGATATGGTATATATGTGCCTCTTTTTAAAGTTAAAAATTCAAAAAGAACTGCCTCTTTACCCGGTATATATGCCTCTTTCCTAAGTTAGTATACTATATGATGTCCTTAACACGCAGAAACTACCTAAGCTGATGGTGGAAGACGCTGGCCTACCTAGTCATGGCAAAGCTGGACTACGACTTGGAGCAGTTGGGGCTGTCACAATCATTACCTACAACAAGAAAAATGATGGCCGCATTGAGTTTGACAAGCTTGGGTGGAAGAATTTCCTTGAAGGCAAGCATTTTAAGATCAATCAACCTGTTTTGATCATTATGAGGAACACCAATCACCTAAGCTTGGAGGTCATGATTGAGATGCAGATCATATAGGACAATATTTCATCGAGATTGTTGATCAATTTTCTTATTAGGTAGTTTGTTTCCACAAACATTGCAGTTTTCAACAATCTATCTATATGGTTTCCTGAACATTTTCTACATGTACGTTGTTGTATAACTGGTTTGAATAATGATAGGTTCTGCTTTGTATAACTAGCTGGGTATAAAAACCAACCGGGTTGCTGTAATTATTCTGTTTTGCTTCACAAAGTTGGACCCCCGGATATATTTCTGGAGGCAACGAATATTACGCCCGAAGTGATATGTCGGACCCCACGGTTTTGTGCGACGGCCAGTATTCACGTACGTCTATGATTAGTCATGTTTACAGACAGGGGCATTTATTGACCGTCTCTATATCTGAGACGGTTGGTTTTCCTGGCCGATTATAGCCGGCCTGAGCCAACCGGCTCTAATGAAGCATACATTAGAGACCCCGACGTAGAGACGGACACTAAAACCGTCGGAGATGACTTCCTGGGGCCGACTCTAATGCGAGGTTCTGTACTAGTGCCACTACGTGCAGCTCTTGTGTTAGTCACTTACATCTTTGGAGACGTTCGTTTGCAGTTACGGCGACCGCTTGCAGCTCTGGTGGTAGTCGCTTGTAGCACCATCGGTAACGCTTGCAGCTTCGACGACCGTCCTCAGCTCACTGCGTGCAGCTCCGCTAGTAGTCACTTGCATCTTTGGACACGTTCGTTTTCAGCTATGGCGACCGCTTGTAGCTCCGGTGGTAGTCGCTTGTAGCATTGTCGGTAACGCTTGCAGCTCCGATGACGGGCCTTTGCAGCTACAACGATGATCCTTTGAAGCTAACTGCGTGCAGCTCCGGTGGTAGTCACTTGCATCTCCAGAGACATTCGTTTGCAGCTACGGCGACCGCTTGCAGCTCCGGAGACGGTCTTATTCAGCACCAGCGGCCACCGTTGGCAGCACTGTGGTCTTGTTGCAGACCTCCCTTTTGCAGGAGCGGCAACAAACTTTCGTTGTGGTAGCGCCATGTAGAAAGAGAGGGTGGGAAGGCGATGGGACCCATCAACATCGATGACTCCTACCCCTTGCAATGTTGGTGATCGCGGTATCCGAGCAGAGCGCGTGCGAGAAGGAGAGATCTAGCCGTGGTCAGAGCTTGAGCAGCAGCTATAGAGGGAGTCGGATGTGTGGAGCACGTGCTGGCGGGGCGGAGGCGGCGACGTTCGTGGTGGAGGCGAACAATGATACAAGCTCTCTATGTAGAGGCGAAAAGCATGCTCTATTGCCTTATTCATTAGGTTTGCGTTGTTTTGGAGCTGTAGGAATGCAAGATCCTCGCCCCCTCATTGTGATGGAAATGAAAAACCATCCATGTGAAGAGGGGGACTTGCAACCTAAGCTCTAGACATGGATTTCGTCGAGAGTGAAAACGGATTGGGATACGTTGAGAGATGTGGGGTACTACCTTCGTTAAGTAAGCATATATTTTTTAGTCAAAAGTCAATATAGTCTAATTTTGACCAATCTTATAGGAAATATACATATTTATAAAATTTAATAAACGTACAATAAACTTATATTCTATGCATGGTGCATCTATTGATAATGATTTGGTATTCGAAATATTCATACTTTTTCAATAAATTTATCAAAATTAAACTATGTTGACTTTGGACTAAAATATACGACTTATTTTATTTCTTTTCCAAGTTTAAAGTGTCATTGTGGTTTTATTTATAAATCGGGGCGAATGGCTGTTGCAAGAGTCATCGATTTTGTATCGGAGGAGGATCTCCTGACGAAACCACCTCTGCCTTGAGTGCCTGACACGTGGGGTTCGTCTGTCGGCAACCGAAGTGACGGATTACTACGCGATGATCCATGTCCAATTGTCCATGTAGTATTCGGTTACTTAAGAAAAAGTTTAGGAACTGCCAGTTGTGGATAACGCGAGCAAAACCGTTGCTGCTTTCCTGTCGCGGACGGTGGTCGGCGCTCTCGTCTCGTCTCGTCTCGATGCCGGGTGCGTGCGCGGTAGCCGCGCCATCCCCGTCCGCCACCTCCATCTCCGGCGCGGCGCCGTCGCCCCGTCTCAGCTTCCGCGTGAGCTGCCGGCGCCCGGCGAGGAGCGGCGGCGTCGGCCGCGCTCGCTTCTCCCGCGACACCAACGGCGCCGAGGACAGCAAGGGGTCAATCCCGCAGGTCAGTGCACTAACTGAAGCTCAAACGTGTTTAGAATTCAGCAGCCATTCCCGAAGCTCCATCTCAGTAGCATTAGAATGCTACCAGTAAAATCGCACGATTTCTTACCAGCTTTTGCAGTATCGATTTGAGTACCACTAGCGCTCAGAAAATCGCTTGACATTTTGAATCGACTTCCCCTTTCATGTGTGACCAGGATGACTCCAGCTACCTGTGGACGCTGGGACTCGGATCCTTCGGCGGCGCGGCGGCCATAAAGTACGGGAGCGTCCTGCTGCCCGACCTCACGCGGCCAAACCTCGTGCAAGCGCTGCTCATGGTATCCCTGCCCGTGGTAGCCGCCGTCCTCATCCTGCTCAAGCTGAGTTCATCGGAGGATTAAAGACGAAGGTGTCTTGAGCTGAGATGATATGATGTGTCTTTCTTCAGTTTCATTCTGTACACGTACATTGTAAGATTTGAAGAGGAATACGCAGAGGTGGATGAACAATCTTGTATCTGGGAGCGTGACCAGAAATTCTTTTCTGTTGCAAAAAATTACACTTCTGGGTATGGGCCGGTGTCCGTTTATATTCTGAATTCAGGTTAACTTATTATGGATAGCAGGGAGTAACCAGCCTGATGTACCGAGATGCTCTACTGGAAAAATATATGTATTTACAGTTACAGATGATGTAGCTTCACTGAGTTCGATATCAGCGTCCGTGACTCGAGACTGTTACATTCTCTTCTCTTGGAAATGGATGCGACTACAGCAAAACTCATGCTTTACAAGGGTATCAAAAACAAAAATGGCGTCAATAAAATTAGTTGACACTCACTCAACCTCTTCGTTGCCACTACATAGCCTGTAACAGATGATGAACCTCTCCGACAGAACACATGCACCAGCTCGTCGGACCCCGATAAATTGAAGAATTGCAGATTGTCCTTCAGCAGTAAATATTTACAGGCTACAGGTTGTCTTTCAGCCACTTGGATGCCCCGTTGACAATGGATCTGAAATAATTCAACAATGGACTTGGTTATCATCAGAACATAATACACAAGATTCCATTGTTTAAATTCAAACTGACAGTGACTCTGCACTGTACTTATCCTTCCATTGCTCGCTTATACTTCAAATTTAACGTGTCCGTTGTTAGCATATATTTGGAATTCTAACAAGTCAGAGAGGGCATGGACAGTACAAGATTTTTCAGCACCATAAACCAGCAAGAGACATAGTAAATTACCAGTAGGTTCAGCATAATAAAAAACATTTTGACCATGAAAAACATGAAACAGAAGAAAATCAATGAGAATATAACTCAAGTATAACTGACAGTCATCAGCGGGGCTTTTGAGGATATTATACAGCCCTCTGGCAATGGTGACACACAAACAAGACCAAATACCTTATATCAGCAATCGCATTGTAATAAAATTGAGTTTAGTATTTACCCAGCAAAATCTGAGAGTTTCTTCAACCAGTCAACCTCCTCTTCATCGGGTTGATCTGGTACTTCTTGAGCAACACTGCTTGCGTTCTCTTGACGTATAGCTGCAAAACACATGCAAGACTTTAGTTTCTTTACATCCTTCCTGATCAAGCCGTAATGATTGGACTCCAACAAAGTTCGGGCGAAATGATGCTTTGCTGCAGGGATGGAGAGACAAAAGAAGGATCTAATCGATGCATGCTTACGCTTTGGCTTCACAGGTGCACGAGCAAAACCACCTTTGGTCAACGACGCAAGTTCCTCAAGCAACTCCTTTTCGCGCCCACTGAAAGAAACACCAGTTTATTGTAATTCAAAGGCAAGGGTTGACTGCTTATGTAGCTCCAAAGTTTTGGCAGTGCACTCAAAAAGTAAGCTCAAGAGACAAGTGTACCTTATACGCTTTGGTATAGAAACCTTAATAGTGAATAGGTGATCACCACGTATAGATGGCCTATTCAATGACGGAACACCCTGCTTCGCTAGGACCACTACATCACCAGGTTGGGTGCCTGGAGGTATTCGAAGTTCACTAGTTCCCTCAACAGTTCTGACCTGCTTGCAATAAGAGTTTGAAAGGAATGATCACACACCACCATAATTTGAACAAGTAGGCAGTAGTCCATACATGAAATGAACAATTACAATATGTCATCATACTTGAAACAAAACATCCACTAACAAGGCAAAATAACTTGAATCAGATCGAGAAAAATAAATCTGACCAGGTCTCGCATAACAGTAGCTTGGCTTAATTCAACATGATTGAAAAATCATGGCTAATACAGACTTGCTTCTAATCAAATGTGGCATCTAGTCTAGGTCAAGATATCACCTCCTCTGGTCATGAAAGCAAGGAACATAGTGTTCTTTCCTTTCGTTGCATTTACAATGACCTGACGTTTGAGCAATTGAATCTTAACAAAGGGGGGGGGGGGGGGGGGGGGGGGGGATATAGTTACTGCATCCAGGGATAGAAATTAATAAACCACTATCACTTCTTCTGTTCGATGATTACTGTGAGCCCATCAACATTTTTTATTGTGGGGGGGTCCACACGACAGACAAAGCAGGAAAATACGCCTAATATCACCTTTGCACAAGCAACACTGGAATAAACTCTCACATACACTTACGGTATCACAACACATACACATCCACAAGAAGTTTGGTAATTATATCAGAACTGCGAAGAAACAACCAAAGCTATTTTACTTTAGTAAGGTCTTGATCTCAATTTTATTTTGTTCAGTTGTTTCTAATCACCAATTAGATGAAGTGAGAACTTCATAATTTCAGCTGAATATGTGTTTACTGAAGAAAGGCAGTGTATAGCTGAAACCAAATATCACAACTGATGGTCATAAAGAGAAGGAAAGTCCTGAAGAGAAAGATTTACCTTTTCAACAGTACCCAAAATAGCTTCAATGTAGCTTATCGACACAGTTGAATACAAGTTGATTCCATCCCTTTTAATATCAGATGGCTCTTCTACATCAAGGCAAACAAAAAGATCTCCAGGAGGCCCTCTGTTTCCAAAAGAAAAAGGGTTTCAGCATGGATTTATTTGGATATCCACGCAATGAAATAAGATACAAAAACTTACAAGGTAGAGCATGAGGAACCACACAATTGTATGAAAGCTAAGGAAATGCACACAACAAAAAAACATGATCTGAACATTTCCTGGAAGTTTTTCTTAACTGCAGGCACAATCATAAATTATTGCAATGTCCCTCTACAAATACAAATTTAAATCCATATAGCTCCAAAGTTAATTCGCATTGCTACATGCACTTAACACATTCAAATATTGTCTGCACAAACTTCCACTCACCTACACAATACAGAAACACAATAGATCAATTCAAGGATGATGTGTGCATATTGTGTGAATGCATTGGCAGTACTCCATGGCTCAATTATCGTGTTTTAACAATAGTTAGTTCCAAACATATGTAACGTGGACTACAAGTAAGCCTAAGCATATCGATCAACAAAGCTACAGAGAAGATCCACATAATTGCCTCTAGGACAACAATGATCACTTGCGAGTATTTCAAAATGTTTGAAGTACGAATGAACTTTATGTTTGGATCTTCTGAAAATGTTTGCTTACCCTTTCGGTCCTGCATCGCCTTCGCCACGTACACGAAGAGTACTACCTTTACTAACTCCTGGAGGAATTTTTACTTTGATCTCCTTTCTGATACGAACACGCCCTCTCCAGAGCATTTCCTGCAATACTCTGAAATGACCTCACCCTCTCCTGCACAAGTGGGGCAAATAGAAACCTACAAAATAAGACAATGAAAAGCTCTTATGCAACTATATAACTATATTTTTCATAAATATCAAAATGAACAGAACTTAAACATAGAAGTACAGGCTAGCAAGACTATTCATTGCTGATTTTTGGATACTGTACTGAAACAAAACCCTGAGCCTCAACAGCCTTATACAGCATATTTTACATGCTATGCCAGTGTTAGACCAGTTTACAGAAGTGGGCAATATAACTCAAGTGCTATCTTCAAACAAAATTAAAGATAGTTGGACAAAGAGGAGATCTGTCATGTTATGAATGAGACTAAATTTAGTGCAAATTACCATCTCCTGGTTGTTTCAACCCATTATAATTAGTTTATATGTGTTCTCGAAATAAAATTACTCATTCTGAAATAAAAGGAACCCTACTACCAAAATAATTCAGGAGTCAACATAGCTTACATAGGTGCTAAGCTCCCAGATGCATTGCCAAAGTAAAGTCCGCTTTAGCCCCTGTTCTTTCTCAATTTTTCTTGTTTGCTACTCTAAATATTGAAGTTCAACTCCTGTAATGTTTCACCCATTTGTATGCATTTAACACAAAATAATGTGTTTATATCCTAGTGTATAGTACAAGTATATCTTCTTTGCTTTCATTATTCTCATTTACAAGTTTTTGCTAATGTTTAATTTGTTATGACGCTACACTCAATAAAATGAGAATGTATCCTGTGAAACAGCTCTACTCGTGCACCAGCTGAAACCCTGTCACATGAGCCGTTGGATATGAAAAGAACGGACAAGATGCATCTAAGAGATGGACTGGTGGTACATTTTGCAAAACGAACCTCACTGTGCCGCTGAATTGCGTGAATCGTCCTTCCCAATCCTGTCCAAATTCCCCATCGTCTCTCTCCCCGTTCTTCTCTGTACGAGCTGTGCCATGGGGCTACGGTTACAAAAACCACCGGTGTCGTCTAGCCGTAGATCCTGTACCCCTCGAGCCTCTCCTTCCCTCTCATACAAAGCGGTACCTATGCGGCGATCTCCGGCATAGAATCTCAGCAGGTGGCCTGTTCCCCGACCAAGCCCGTTGATGTGTTTGGGTGCGGTAGCAAGAAGCACACGCAGCGCAGGGGAAGGACGAGGACAAGGGCCAGCAGAGGGCGCCGCTACGCGAGTACCACGAGTCGTCTAGGGGCTCAATGCCGGCGGTGAGAGAGAAGAGTACATAACAAGGGAGAGAGACGATGGGTTCAGTGAGGTCTGCTTGATTCAAAGGAACTTTAAGGTCTGTTTTGAAAATGCACCGCCAGGGCCACCTCGCATATAGATCATGTCCCTCAGTTTTCAATCCAACAGCTCACGTGTCACGGTTTCAGCTGGTGCATGAGTTGGTCTGTTTCACGGGATACGTTCTCAAAATAAAATATAGGCCCAAAGCTATTTATTGCAACATGAAAGCTGCGACAGTGTCGTCAGTTCTGCTTCATTGTTACCTGGGAGAAGAGACCAAATGGTGTTTGCTCAGTTCGCATTACTTGCCCTCGCCCACCACAAGTGGAGCATATTCTTGACTTTGAGCCAAACTTTGAACCAGAACCGCTACAAGTATCGCAAGTCTCCAAATGGGATAATATTATATCTTTTTCTGTTCCAAATATTGCCTCTGAGAACCCCAGAGTCACATCATATCTAGTGGAATAAATGTGTGTTAAGTCATGAGATCACACTAGATTATATATACAAATGTTATAAATTACAGGTACAACTTTGTAGAACAATTTGGTGGAACGGTGGCCTTGGTTTCTTTTTTCAAACTACCTTGGCCACAAGACAAGCAATATGCCAGAATCACTAATAAGTGCAATATTGATTGCTAATAAACACAAGACAGCCAAGATCATAACACGAGATAGTACTATAATTTGATTAATTTCATACTAGTAATATAGACTGATTTGCAGGTAATGCTGGACCTCAAATGCAAAAAATGCTGGACCTCAAAAACATGCAGCTATGGTCATGCTAATCATAAATCACGATGTTATTAACTTATTGTCTGAACAGCTTTAGCAAGTCCTTTCACTAGAGAAACACCCGGGCTCTGAATATCATGTCATTTCAACCCTTCTTACAACAAACCTGATGTCTTCACCCTGAGCAGCAGTGCTCCTTCTACGTGTCCTAAATGCGCTCTGGTCCATGCCAGGAAAGCCACCACCACCACCACCACCACCCATG
This sequence comes from Poa pratensis, assembly GCA_947311845.1. Classification (NCBI taxonomy): domain Eukaryota; kingdom Viridiplantae; phylum Streptophyta; class Magnoliopsida; order Poales; family Poaceae; genus Poa; species Poa pratensis. The sequence goes on along the minus strand of CAMZMU010000087.1, from coordinate 7,366,117 downwards.
TTTGCTCCGAAGAATGTCTCAAACAGATCAAATGGATTAGTCTGCACAGAGAAATGGGAAAGAACTCAAGCCTTGTTTTAGCAGAAAAGCTTGCAGTAGTTACTTCAGTCTAGTATTCTTATAAGCCAAGTAACTCAAGTTAACATACATATTATATTATTATCACATCGAAAGATACTTTCATTTAAATGCTACTAGAACAAAGAAGAGCTGAAAAGCCGTACCGTATAAGCTCCAGCAGAACCCCCAACCGCACTCTTAACCCCAGCTTCACCATATTGGTCATACATCGCTCTCTTCTTATCGTCTGACAGCACCTGATGAAAATGAGATTCAGCACTACAGAAAGCGGAATAAAGACAAAAAGGGAAACGGAAAGGCTTTATTCTTGATTAAATATAGTAAACAGTATACCAAGACAGAAGAACTCATAAGTCTGACAGCATTTCCATCCAAACTGATTACCGAGTAGGTTTGATTGTAGCTCACACACAGTGTTTTGTAAAATATTTAAACTATGTAGTGCATACCTCATAGGCTGAGCTTATCTCTTTAAACTTGTCAGTTGCTCCAGGGTCCTTATTGACATCAGGGTGATACTACAAAGTAAGGAGAAAAAAAATGTCACAACTCAAAACTTTTTTAATGGAACTTGAAACTGATGTACACATCATATGTTAGAACCTGCTAATAGAACAAACCATGTCACTTGGTGAAGTGATAAACCGCTCACTTCAAAAATTTAATCATGAAAATCAATTAAAGTCTCGGTTTTTTTTGCAATGAATGAAGACATTCTAAACCTATCAGGGAGGGGTGCTTTAGTCCCACCACTCTTCTATAATCTACGACCTAAAGGATCCTCTCCTGGGTCGAAAACAATACCTTGTGGGCTTCTAATGGTATTCCAGCACCCTGCTGCAGCCAAATTCATGTGAAACAGATATAGATCCTTCCAAGATCTATCTGTATTCACAACTCACAAACATATCATCTAATGCCCCCTCCTATGATCAAAGTTAACTCCAACGGCCCCATACTTAGCTCAAATGGCATGTGATCAAAGGAAAAAAACATTGTATTGGATATGTAGACATAGCCCTAAATAGCATCAATACGAAATTTAGGCTCCTAGCATGGTAGCAACTCAATGGTGCTAGTTTGTTCCTAAATGGCACAGTGCACACTGATGTCACTAGGTAGGAGAGTTGTGCTCTCCAATGTTAATGTTTCCAGTATCAACATTGCTAGAGTAGGACGTTAGAAAGGAAAGAAACCAACATGATTTGTTCATGTGGATGTAACTGAAATGATGCCACGCAGAATTCTTCTAAATGGCATCAGGACTCACTCTACTCTATTGTCTACCTCTAAAAACAGTCGCCTCTCATCTAAAAAATTATAGACCCTTTATTAGATCTAGTGGTGTAATCACTTACTATACTAAGGGATATTTCGTGTACAAAAGCAAACCTCTGCGCATATCAGGAGACCTCTAACTTCAAATACTGAAGATGCATAAAAAATGAAACTAGGAAGTGTTTATTGCGAAATATTCGACACTCCAACCGCCAAGACAACGTGCAAGTCAAATTAAGCCAGCACGCATGAACAAAGAAGCTACAGATAAACTGTGTATACCCCTACTTTATCATCCAGTTATTCACCAACGCCAATATGGATTACTACAATTTATTTACAAGATGGGCCGAGAAGTTGGTCTATCGTAGCAAGTACTAGATTTGCTGCCAGGCCGCGCAGTGCTCTTCCTCGACGGCCTCCAGACGGGCGAGTGACCTGGGCGCCGACGCGTAACCGCCATCGGCTGCCGCGACGGCCTGGCCCTCGCCCTTAACGCCATTGTCCGCCGCCGAGGCCTGGCTCGACTCCACCACGACCTCGCCGCCAGCAACCGCTGCCGAAGCCTGGCTCTCCACGCCCTCGCCGCCATATGCCGCCACCGAGGCCACCACGCTGTCCCCGCCATCGGCCGCCGCCACGGCTAGGCGCGCCGGCACGCCTTTAAGGCCAGCGCGGCCCACCAGGAGCTCCACCACGGCCTCTGCCACGGCCTTCGCAATGGCGAAGAAGATTGCCATCGCCCCGACATTGCCCGGCGGGCGCATCTTCGACTGGGTCGTGGGCAGACGGCGAGGCATGATGCGCGCGGCGGCGGGGCTTGGATTTGCCGACGGGGCTTGGATTTGCCGGTGAGAGGTGGATGCGCGCGGCGGCGGCTAGGGTTAGCTCTAGATGGAGGGGAATCTCGGAGGGGATGGATTTCTACCGTCCGGCGGCGTAGTTAATAAAGCTCTCACAAGTCCGGAGGGTAATCTCGGGCGCTGCGCCGGCCGGCCCCGGGTCCGGGTGGGACCGGAGGTCATGTCCATTAATCCGGAGGTTCGGACAATGCGACATTCACACTGGAAAAAAAATGTGGTCAAAGCCTGCACATGCAGGCATGCATGTGATCTGGTCATCCATGTTAAAAAGTCCAGAGGGTACGGATGTTTAAAAATATGGAAAAGATCAAGTTTTGATATATTTTCTATATACGTGATAAATTCTGAGCTATATGTATGCATCTGTATTGTCTTGTTGTCGTTATATTGGGAAAATACTGCGATATAATCAGGTTTATAAAATCCGAAGGGTCCGGATATGATCCAAATTTTTGCAAATTTAATATACCGAACTAATATTTCTTCAAAACTTATACAATAATTTTTGTATGCAACGTACGAGTAAATCTATATAAATATATTTTTTATAAATATATAGGGTTTACTTTCTGTATTTCACGAGTTAATGTAACATATATAGTCATTTTCATATTAAAATGAAATATGAGCAAAGGGCACACGTAAAAATTGATGTACATGGATGAATAATTCGTATTATGGTACATCTATGAGCCCATTGTCTGAGACCGTAGAAATTACTCATATTTTGTGAAAAATTCTTTCGTATGTCTGAAGTACAGCTGTAAAGATCTCATCGTTCTAAACACACCAGACCTTTTCGTGTAAGCTACAAGTTTTTTACTACCTAATAAATTGTCTTCGGTGTATGAACATATATTTCCTTCTACAACTCATTTATATTCCCTTTTGTTTGAATATTTTGTAATTATTTGGATTATGGTAAATCTCAGACGGAACGAACATATTCGGACGGTGCGGAATGTGATTAACTGGCGGCAAACTGAAAATTTTGGACCCCAAATCGATAACGGGAAGGGGGAAATTTTCCCCTTTTGTCGCCACGCCAAAATCGAAATCTCGCCCACCTCCCCCTCCCCCACCAAACCCTCGCCCGCCTCCCTCACTGGCCGCCTCCCCGCCACCGCCCCCCTAAGTACCCGCCTCCCCGCTGCCGTTCCCGTCGATGCGCCTCCCCGTCGCTGTTCCCCACGGCTGCGCCTCCCCGTCGCCGTTCCCCGTCGCCGCGCGGTACGCCCTGTCCATGCGCCTCCCCGCCGTTGTACGTGCCTCTTTCGGCCGCCCTCCGCACCGGCCCGCCCCCACATCACTCCTTGTCCTCTCCCTTGGTTTGCTACATGTTCTAACCCCTAGCTAGTTCTCATTTCCTTATAGAAATTGTGTTGCCCATTTTTAGGAATTTATGGTGCATGTTGATGCACCACCTTACGCAAATCTATAGTTTTAATTTGTGATACCCATTTATACCACACTTAAACTCTGTATATTTGTTTTAAAACTAGCTTGAATTGCTATGATATAGGATACGTGATATGCACATGTTAACTTGATTAATTAACAGGAAATGACGTGCCCATTATGCAAGAACGAGTGCTTTAGGTTCCTCAGTGGATCCAATTTTATTGTTCATCACAGCAAGACATTCGTAAGTAGATAAGACTACAACTTCTAATTTTATAACGAGTTTCTCTTGCACAGATAGTACTATAATACTGCTTATTATGTTTCTGTTGCACAGGTAGTACCGTGCAACGCTCGGGAAACGTTCAACCAGACAGTAGGCGACACCGTGTTGTTTTCTGCTTTCGAGAAAACATTCACCATTTATGTGACCAAAGGATGGAGGACAACCCGCTTGCACGGCTTGGGATGGGAATTGTTCGTCAAGCACACCAGTCTTCACGGGGGAGTAGTGCTGCTTGTTTTTACTACGACAGGACCAAAACCCAGGATCTCTGTTGCCTTTACGGAACATGGCAACAATGAAGAGGACAGTGAGGAGGATTTTGACAGTTTTGGCTATTATTCGGATAGTTCTGTTGGGAGTGACGAAGGGGCCAGTTACATAGTTTCCCCAAGAGTTCATCTGAAGACACATGAGAACGACCGCCTGATTCATCTTCTACCCGTAAAAGCCGATGTTGGTGTTCCTTTTGTGACTCGTTTGACGACCACAAATTTGAAGAGACATGATATGGTATATATGTGCCTCTTTTTAAAGTTAAAAATTCAAAAAGAACTGCCTCTTTACCCGGTATATATGCCTCTTTCCTAAGTTAGTATACTATATGATGTCCTTAACACGCAGAAACTACCTAAGCTGATGGTGGAAGACGCTGGCCTACCTAGTCATGGCAAAGCTGGACTACGACTTGGAGCAGTTGGGGCTGTCACAATCATTACCTACAACAAGAAAAATGATGGCCGCATTGAGTTTGACAAGCTTGGGTGGAAGAATTTCCTTGAAGGCAAGCATTTTAAGATCAATCAACCTGTTTTGATCATTATGAGGAACACCAATCACCTAAGCTTGGAGGTCATGATTGAGATGCAGATCATATAGGACAATATTTCATCGAGATTGTTGATCAATTTTCTTATTAGGTAGTTTGTTTCCACAAACATTGCAGTTTTCAACAATCTATCTATATGGTTTCCTGAACATTTTCTACATGTACGTTGTTGTATAACTGGTTTGAATAATGATAGGTTCTGCTTTGTATAACTAGCTGGGTATAAAAACCAACCGGGTTGCTGTAATTATTCTGTTTTGCTTCACAAAGTTGGACCCCCGGATATATTTCTGGAGGCAACGAATATTACGCCCGAAGTGATATGTCGGACCCCACGGTTTTGTGCGACGGCCAGTATTCACGTACGTCTATGATTAGTCATGTTTACAGACAGGGGCATTTATTGACCGTCTCTATATCTGAGACGGTTGGTTTTCCTGGCCGATTATAGCCGGCCTGAGCCAACCGGCTCTAATGAAGCATACATTAGAGACCCCGACGTAGAGACGGACACTAAAACCGTCGGAGATGACTTCCTGGGGCCGACTCTAATGCGAGGTTCTGTACTAGTGCCACTACGTGCAGCTCTTGTGTTAGTCACTTACATCTTTGGAGACGTTCGTTTGCAGTTACGGCGACCGCTTGCAGCTCTGGTGGTAGTCGCTTGTAGCACCATCGGTAACGCTTGCAGCTTCGACGACCGTCCTCAGCTCACTGCGTGCAGCTCCGCTAGTAGTCACTTGCATCTTTGGACACGTTCGTTTTCAGCTATGGCGACCGCTTGTAGCTCCGGTGGTAGTCGCTTGTAGCATTGTCGGTAACGCTTGCAGCTCCGATGACGGGCCTTTGCAGCTACAACGATGATCCTTTGAAGCTAACTGCGTGCAGCTCCGGTGGTAGTCACTTGCATCTCCAGAGACATTCGTTTGCAGCTACGGCGACCGCTTGCAGCTCCGGAGACGGTCTTATTCAGCACCAGCGGCCACCGTTGGCAGCACTGTGGTCTTGTTGCAGACCTCCCTTTTGCAGGAGCGGCAACAAACTTTCGTTGTGGTAGCGCCATGTAGAAAGAGAGGGTGGGAAGGCGATGGGACCCATCAACATCGATGACTCCTACCCCTTGCAATGTTGGTGATCGCGGTATCCGAGCAGAGCGCGTGCGAGAAGGAGAGATCTAGCCGTGGTCAGAGCTTGAGCAGCAGCTATAGAGGGAGTCGGATGTGTGGAGCACGTGCTGGCGGGGCGGAGGCGGCGGCGTTCGTGGTGGAGGCGAACAATGATACAAGCTCTCTATGTAGAGGCGAAAAGCATGCTCTATTGCCTTATTCATTAGGTTTGCGTTGTTTTGGAGCTGTAGGAATGCAAGATCCTCGCCCCCTCATTGTGATGGAAATGAAAAACCATCCATGTGAAGAGGGGGACTTGCAACCTAAGCTCTAGACATGGATTTCGTCGAGAGTGAAAACGGATTGGGATACGTTGAGAGATGTGGGGTACTACCTTCGTTAAGTAAGCATATATTTTTTAGTCAAAAGTCAATATAGTCTAATTTTGACCAATCTTATAGGAAATATACATATTTATAAAATTTAATAAACGTACAATAAACTTATATTCTATGCATGGTGCATCTATTGATAATGATTTGGTATTCGAAATATTCATACTTTTTCAATAAATTTATCAAAATTAAACTATGTTGACTTTGGACTAAAATATACGACTTATTTTATTTCTTTTCCAAGTTTAAAGTGTCATTGTGGTTTTATTTATAAATCGGGGCGAATGGCTGTTGCAAGAGTCATCGATTTTGTATCGGAGGAGGATCTCCTGACGAAACCACCTCTGCCTTGAGTGCCTGACACGTGGGGTTCGTCTGTCGGCAACCGAAGTGACGGATTACTACGCGATGATCCATGTCCAATTGTCCATGTAGTATTCGGTTACTTAAGAAAAAGTTTAGGAACTGCCAGTTGTGGATAACGCGAGCAAAACCGTTGCTGCTTTCCTGTCGCGGACGGTGGTCGGCGCTCTCGTCTCGTCTCGTCTCGATGCCGGGTGCGTGCGCGGTAGCCGCGCCATCCCCGTCCGCCACCTCCATCTCCGGCGCGGCGCCGTCGCCCCGTCTCAGCTTCCGCGTGAGCTGCCGGCGCCCGGCGAGGAGCGGCGGCGTCGGCCGCGCTCGCTTCTCCCGCGACACCAACGGCGCCGAGGACAGCAAGGGGTCAATCCCGCAGGTCAGTGCACTAACTGAAGCTCAAACGTGTTTAGAATTCAGCAGCCATTCCCGAAGCTCCATCTCAGTAGCATTAGAATGCTACCAGTAAAATCGCACGATTTCTTACCAGCTTTTGCAGTATCGATTTGAGTACCACTAGCGCTCAGAAAATCGCTTGACATTTTGAATCGACTTCCCCTTTCATGTGTGACCAGGATGACTCCAGCTACCTGTGGACGCTGGGACTCGGATCCTTCGGCGGCGCGGCGGCCATAAAGTACGGGAGCGTCCTGCTGCCCGACCTCACGCGGCCAAACCTCGTGCAAGCGCTGCTCATGGTATCCCTGCCCGTGGTAGCCGCCGTCCTCATCCTGCTCAAGCTGAGTTCATCGGAGGATTAAAGACGAAGGTGTCTTGAGCTGAGATGATATGATGTGTCTTTCTTCAGTTTCATTCTGTACACGTACATTGTAAGATTTGAAGAGGAATACGCAGAGGTGGATGAACAATCTTGTATCTGGGAGCGTGACCAGAAATTCTTTTCTGTTGCAAAAAATTACACTTCTGGGTATGGGCCGGTGTCCGTTTATATTCTGAATTCAGGTTAACTTATTATGGATAGCAGGGAGTAACCAGCCTGATGTACCGAGATGCTCTACTGGAAAAATATATGTATTTACAGTTACAGATGATGTAGCTTCACTGAGTTCGATATCAGCGTCCGTGACTCGAGACTGTTACATTCTCTTCTCTTGGAAATGGATGCGACTACAGCAAAACTCATGCTTTACAAGGGTATCAAAAACAAAAATGGCGTCAATAAAATTAGTTGACACTCACTCAACCTCTTCGTTGCCACTACATAGCCTGTAACAGATGATGAACCTCTCCGACAGAACACATGCACCAGCTCGTCGGACCCCGATAAATTGAAGAATTGCAGATTGTCCTTCAGCAGTAAATATTTACAGGCTACAGGTTGTCTTTCAGCCACTTGGATGCCCCGTTGACAATGGATCTGAAATAATTCAACAATGGACTTGGTTATCATCAGAACATAATACACAAGATTCCATTGTTTAAATTCAAACTGACAGTGACTCTGCACTGTACTTATCCTTCCATTGCTCGCTTATACTTCAAATTTAACGTGTCCGTTGTTAGCATATATTTGGAATTCTAACAAGTCAGAGAGGGCATGGACAGTACAAGATTTTTCAGCACCATAAACCAGCAAGAGACATAGTAAATTACCAGTAGGTTCAGCATAATAAAAAACATTTTGACCATGAAAAACATGAAACAGAAGAAAATCAATGAGAATATAACTCAAGTATAACTGACAGTCATCAGCGGGGCTTTTGAGGATATTATACAGCCCTCTGGCAATGGTGACACACAAACAAGACCAAATACCTTATATCAGCAATCGCATTGTAATAAAATTGAGTTTAGTATTTACCCAGCAAAATCTGAGAGTTTCTTCAACCAGTCAACCTCCTCTTCATCGGGTTGATCTGGTACTTCTTGAGCAACACTGCTTGCGTTCTCTTGACGTATAGCTGCAAAACACATGCAAGACTTTAGTTTCTTTACATCCTTCCTGATCAAGCCGTAATGATTGGACTCCAACAAAGTTCGGGCGAAATGATGCTTTGCTGCAGGGATGGAGAGACAAAAGAAGGATCTAATCGATGCATGCTTACGCTTTGGCTTCACAGGTGCACGAGCAAAACCACCTTTGGTCAACGACGCAAGTTCCTCAAGCAACTCCTTTTCGCGCCCACTGAAAGAAACACCAGTTTATTGTAATTCAAAGGCAAGGGTTGACTGCTTATGTAGCTCCAAAGTTTTGGCAGTGCACTCAAAAAGTAAGCTCAAGAGACAAGTGTACCTTATACGCTTTGGTATAGAAACCTTAATAGTGAATAGGTGATCACCACGTATAGATGGCCTATTCAATGACGGAACACCCTGCTTCGCTAGGACCACTACATCACCAGGTTGGGTGCCTGGAGGTATTCGAAGTTCACTAGTTCCCTCAACAGTTCTGACCTGCTTGCAATAAGAGTTTGAAAGGAATGATCACACACCACCATAATTTGAACAAGTAGGCAGTAGTCCATACATGAAATGAACAATTACAATATGTCATCATACTTGAAACAAAACATCCACTAACAAGGCAAAATAACTTGAATCAGATCGAGAAAAATAAATCTGACCAGGTCTCGCATAACAGTAGCTTGGCTTAATTCAACATGATTGAAAAATCATGGCTAATACAGACTTGCTTCTAATCAAATGTGGCATCTAGTCTAGGTCAAGATATCACCTCCTCTGGTCATGAAAGCAAGGAACATAGTGTTCTTTCCTTTCGTTGCATTTACAATGACCTGACGTTTGAGCAATTGAATCTTAACAAAGGGGGGGGGGGGGGGGGGGGGGGGGATATTAGTTACTGTATCCAGGGATAGAAATTAATAAACACTATCACTTCTTCTGTTCGATGATTACTGTGAGCCCATCAACATTTTTTATTGTGGGGGGGTCCACACGACAGACAAAGCAGGAAAATACGCCAAATATCACCTTTGCACAAGCAACACTGGAATAAACTCTCACATACACTTACGGTATCACAACACATACACATCCACAAGAAGTTTGGTAATTATATCAGAACTGCGAAGAAACAACCAAAGCTATTTTACTTTAGTAAGGTCTTGATCTCAATTTTATTTTGTTCAGTTGTTTCTAATCACCAATTAGATGAAGTGAGAACTTCATAATTTCAGCTGAATATGTGTTTACTGAAGAAAGGCAGTGTATAGCTGAAACCAAATATCACAACTGATGGTCATAAAGAGAAGGAAAGTCCTGAAGAGAAAGATTTACCTTTTCAACAGTACCCAAAATAGCTTCAATGTAGCTTATCGACACAGTTGAATACAAGTTGATTCCATCCCTTTTAATATCAGATGGCTCTTCTACATCAAGGCAAACAAAAAGATCTCCAGGAGGCCCTCTGTTTCCCAAAAGAAAAAGGGTTTCAGCATGGATTTATTTGGATATCCACGCAATGAAATAAGATACAAAAACTTACAAGGTAGAGCATGAGGAACCACACAATTGTATGAAAGCTAAGGAAATGCACACAACAAAAAAACATGATCTGAACATTTCCTGGAAGTTTTTCTTAACTGCAGGCACAATCATAAATTATTGCAATGTCCCTCTACAAATACAAATTTAAATCCATATAGCTCCAAAGTTAATTCGCATTGCTACATGCACTTAACACATTCAAATATTGTCTGCACAAACTTCCACTCACCTACACAATACAGAAACACAATAGATCAATTCAAGGATGATGTGTGCATATTGTGTGAATGCATTGGCAGTACTCCATGGCTCAATTATCGTGTTTTAACAATAGTTAGTTCCAAACATATGTAACGTGGACTACAAGTAACCTAAGCATATCGATCAACAAAGCTACAGAGAAGATCCACATAATTGCCTCTAGGACAACAATGATCACTTGCGAGTATTTCAAAATGTTTGAAGTACGAATGAACTTTATGTTTGGATCTTCTGAAAATGTTTGCTTACCCTTTCGGTCCTGCATCGCCTTCGCCACGTACACGAAGAGTACTACCTTTACTAACTCCTGGAGGAATTTTTACTTTGATCTCCTTTCTGATACGAACACGCCCCTCTCCAGAGCATTTCCTGCAATACTCTGAAATGACCTCACCCTCTCCTGCACAAGTGGGGCAAATAGAAACCTACAAAATAAGACAATGAAAAGCTCTTATGCAACTATATAACTATATTTTTCATAAATATCAAAATGAACAGAACTTAAACATAGAAGTACAGGCTAGCAAGACTATTCATTGCTGATTTTTGGATACTGTACTGAAACAAAACCCTGAGCCTCAACAGCCTTATACAGCATATTTTACATGCTATGCCAGTGTTAGACCAGTTTACAGAAGTGGGCAATATAACTCAAGTGCTATCTTCAAACAAAATTAAAGATAGTTGGACAAAGAGGAGATCTGTCATGTTATGAATGAGACTAAATTTAGTGCAAATTACCATCTCCTGGTTGTTTCAACCCATTATAATTAGTTTATATGTGTTCTCGAAATAAAATTACTCATTCTGAAATAAAAGGAACCCTACTACCAAAATAATTCAGGAGTCAACATAGCTTACATAGGTGCTAAGCTCCCAGATGCATTGCCAAAGTAAAGTCCGCTTTAGCCCCTGTTCTTTCTCAATTTTTCTTGTTTGCTACTCTAAATATTGAAGTTCAACTCCTGTAATGTTTCACCCATTTGTATGCATTTAACACAAAATAATGTGTTTATATCCTAGTGTATAGTACAAGTATATCTTCTTTGCTTTCATTATTCTCATTTACAAGTTTTTGCTAATGTTTAATTTGTTATGACGCTACACTCAATAAAATGAGAATGTATCCTGTGAAACAGCTCTACTCGTGCACCAGCTGAAACCCTGTCACATGAGCCGTTGGATATGAAAAGAACGGACAAGATGCATCTAAGAGATGGACTGGTGGTACATTTTGCAAAACGAACCTCACTGTGCCGCTGAATTGCGTGAATCGTCCTTCCCAATCCTGTCCAAATTCCCCATCGTCTCTCTCCCCGTTCTTCTCTGTACGAGCTGTGCCATGGGGCTACGGTTACAAAAACCACCGGTGTCGTCTAGCCGTAGATCCTGTACCCCTCGAGCCTCTCCTTCCCTCTCATACAAAGCGGTACCTATGCGGCGATCTCCGGCATAGAATCTCAGCAGGTGGCCTGTTCCCCGACCAAGCCCGTTGATGTGTTTGGGTGCGGTAGCAAGAAGCACACGCAGCGCCAGGGGAAGGACGAGGACAAGGGCCAGCAGAGGGCGCCGCTACGCGAGTACCACGAGTCGTCTAGGGGCTCAATGCCGGCGGTGAGAGAGAAGAGTACATAACAAGGGAGAGAGACGATGGGTTCAGTGAGGTCTGCTTGATTCAAAGGAACTTTAAGGTCTGTTTTGAAAATGCACCGCCAGGGCCACCTCGCATATAGATCATGTCCCTCAGTTTTCAATCCAACAGCTCACGTGTCACGGTTTCAGCTGGTGCATGAGTTGGTCTGTTTCACGGGATACGTTCTCAAAATAAAATATAGGCCCAAAGCTATTTATTGCAACATGAAAGCTGCGACAGTGTCGTCAGTTCTGCTTCATTGTTACCTGGGAGAAGAGACCAAATGGTGTTTGCTCAGTTCGCATTACTTGCCCTCGCCCACCACAAGTGGAGCATATTCTTGACTTTGAGCCAAACTTTGAACCAGAACCGCTACAAGTATCGCAAGTCTCCAAATGGGATAATATTATATCTTTTTCTGTTCCAAATATTGCCTCTGAGAACCCCAGAGTCACATCATATCTAGTGGAATAAATGTGTGTTAAGTCATGAGATCACACTAGATTATATATACAAATGTTATAAATTACAGGTACAACTTTGTAGAACAATTTGGTGGAACGGTGGCCTTGGTTTCTTTTTTCAAACTACCTTGGCCACAAGACAAGCAATATGCCAGAATCACTAATAAGTGCAATATTGATTGCTAATAAACACAAGACAGCCAAGATCATAACACGAGATAGTACTATAATTTGATTAATTTCATACTAGTAATATAGACTGATTTGCAGGTAATGCTGGACCTCAAATGCAAAAAATGCTGGACCTCAAAAACATGCAGCTATGGTCATGCTAATCATAAATCACGATGTTATTAACTTATTGTCTGAACAGCTTTAGCAAGTCCTTTCACTAGAGAAACACCCGGGCTCTGAATATCATGTCATTTCAACCCTTCTTACAACAAACCTGATGTCTTCACCCTGAGCAGCAGTGCTCCTTCTACGTGTCCTAAATGCGCTCTGGTCCATGCCAGGAAAGCCACCACCACCACCACCACCCATGTTTGCTCCGAAGAATGTCTCAAACAGATCAAATGGATTAGTCTGCACAGAGAAATGGGAAAGAACTCAAGCCTTGTTTTAGCAGAAAAGCTTGCAGTAGTTACTTCAGTCTAGTATTCTTATAAGCCAAGTAACTCAAGTTAACATACATATTATATTATTATCACATCGAAAGATACTTTCATTTAAATGCTACTAGAACAAAGAAGAGCTGAAAAGCCGTACCGTATAAGCTCCAGCAGAACCCCCAACCGCACTCTTAACCCCAGCTTCACCATATTGGTCATACATCGCTCTCTTCTTATCGTCTGACAGCACCTGATGAAAATGAGATTCAGCACTACAGAAAGCGGAATAAAGACAAAAAGGGAAACGGAAAGGCTTTATTCTTGATTAAATATAGTAAACAGTATACCAAGACAGAAGAACTCATAAGTCTGACAGCATTTCCATCCAAACTGATTACCGAGTAGGTTTGATTGTAGCTCACACACAGTGTTTTGTAAAATATTTAAACTATGTAGTGCATACCTCATAGGCTGAGCTTATCTCTTTAAACTTGTCAGTTGCTCCAGGGTCCTTATTGACATCAGGGTGATACTACAAAGTAAGGAGAAAAAAAATGTCACAACTCAAACTTTTTTAATGGAACTTGAAACTGATGTACACATCATATGTTAGAACCTGCTAATAGAACAAACCATGTCACTTGGTGAAGTGATAAACCGCTCACTTCAAAAATTTAATCATGAAAATCAATTAAAGTCTCGGTTTTTTTTGCAATGAATGAAGACATTCTAAACCTATCAGGGAGGGGTGCTTTAGTCCCACCACTCTTCTATAATCTACGACCTAAAGGATCCTCTCCTGGGTCGAAAACAATACCTTGTGGGCTTCTAATGGTATTCCAGCACCCTGCTGCAGCCAAATTCATGTGAAACAGATATAGATCCTTCCAAGATCTATCTGTATTCACAACTCACAAACATATCATCTAATGCCCCCTCCTATGATCAAAGTTAACTCCAACGGCCCCATACTTAGCTCAAATGGCATGTGATCAAAGGAAAAAAACATTGTATTGGATATGTAGACATAGCCCTAAATAGCATCAATACGAAATTTAGGCTCCTAGCATGGTAGCAACTCAATGGTGCTAGTTTGTTCCTAAATGGCACAGTGCACACTGATGTCACTAGGTAGGAGAGTTGTGCTCTCCAATGTTAATGTTTCCAGTATCAACATTGCTAGAGTAGGACGTTAGAAAGGAAAGAAACCAACATGATTTGTTCATGTGGATGTAACTGAAATGATGCCACGCAGAATCTTCTAAATGGCATCAGGACTCACTCTACTCTATTGTCTACCTCTAAAAAACAGTCGCCTCTCATCTAAAAAATTATAGACCCTTTATTAGATCTAGTGGTGTAATCACTTACTATACTAAGGGATATTTCGTGTACAAAAGCAAACCTCTGCGCATATCAGGAGACCTCTAACTTCAAATACTGAAGATGCATAAAAAATGAAACTAGGAAGTGTTTATTGCGAAATATTCGACACTCCAACCGCCAAGACAACGTGCAAGTCAAATTAAGCCAGCACGCATGAACAAAGAAGCTACAGATAAACTGTGTATACCCCCTACTTTATCATCCAGTTATTCACCAACGCCAATATGGATTACTACAATTTATTTACAAGATGGGCCGAGAAGTTGGTCTATCGTAGCAAGTACTAGCACATAATACCGTTTATCCACACAAAACAATGACATTAAACTGAACTCCACATGGAACTACTAATAAAAAAGGACTAATAGTTCAGTAAAATTGAGGCTCTAGTTAGAGGTGATGAGCGTCGAACACCTGGCGCGCGAGCTTCCGGTAGGCGGCCTTGATGTCCTTGATGGTCGCGGAGCGCTGCACGCCCAGCGTCGCGTAGTAGTCGGCCGCTGCCCACACCACCAGGCCCCGACGCGCCGCCTCCGCCGCGGCTCCTCGGAGCGGCGCACGCGAGCGGGAGGCCGACGCCGCCGCTCCTACCGGCGGCAGGGAAGTGGGCCCCGCGGGGAGGGAAAGCGGCGGCGGCGGCGCGGGAGGTGGGGAGGGCGCGGCGAAGGGGGTGGAGAGCGCAAGAGCCATTAGCGCCGCTCGCCGAGGAGGGCTCGGCCTCGGCGGCTTGTAGACGGCTGGGCGGCGCGTGTGCTCGGCGTTGGTCCGCGTCTCGTCTTAGAGAGCTGCAGTTGGGATGGGAGGGGACGATGTACGAATAGGGTGGGCCCGCAATGTCAGTACCGGGATTTTTTGGTCGACTCAGCTACTCCTCTGACCCGAAAAAAAAAACCGCTGCCTCTTCGCTCAAAGAAATTTAGTCGTAGGATTCTAAGACAAACCACTATGTTGCACAAAAGCGAACTATGTTTTCAGCAGCTCGTCGGAGCTGGTGGATGTTGCGGCTCGTCAACGCCTTCGGGTAAGGAGTTCTTCCGTTCCCTTGGTGTGTGGCGCTGGCGGCTGGTTCCTGCGTCGTCTTCGACGGTGGAGGTCTTGCGCGCTCGGTGCCCTCGAGGTTGATGATGGAGTGTTGCAGCAGTGTTGCTCTCTGTATCCTCTCTGTTTTTTCGTTGCTTGTATTTGGCTGTGTAATGTTTTTCTATCCGTATGAATACAAATTTTAGCTATCAAAAAAAAAAACGAACTATGTAGGACTTCGAACCGGTTCCACACATAGTGGAGTATCAACCATGATGTCTGACATAAAAGGCGAACCAAGACTTGGTGCGGTTCCAAGTTTTCATTGTGTGAAGAGCCCCATAGTAGGCCCATAGGATAGGGACATAAAATGATAGATAAAATATGAATTGCATGTAATGAATGGGCATATTTGTCTGTCCAAACCGAACCAACATATAGCAGGCAAACCATTTAGAACCAAAGTCTAGCACCTTTTTTCTTAGATTCGAACCCACATAATGCATGGTCTAAAAGCGCAGGAATGGGAAAATTATATGATTGTAATGTCATGCCCACTCCAATCCCACGGTATTTGATATGCACAAAAGTTTGTTTGATTTCATTAGAGGAAAAGTAAAGGATTCGAAAAAAGATCTTTGAGTGGATGTTAGATTTCGTACGAAATCTAGTGCGAAGGATTTATTAGGAAAAAATCATATATGATTCCTATATATCAAATGACCAATATAGGAAAAATTCAAAGGATTTGAATCCTACGATATTCGTACGCAAATCATTTGAATCAAGAGGCTCTTAAGGTGTTACTACAATCAATATAGGATCGATATTCCTACTATATTAATTGCAATAACATCTTATGTTATACTCCCTCTGTTTTGAATTATAAGATGCTTTATCCTTTTCTGATTCACATGTAAGTATTTAGACGTATTTTAGTATGTAGGCTCGCTCATTTTAGTCTCTATATACCCCCTTCAATCCATATTATAAGGGATTGACTAGGGATCGAGAAGTTAATTCTCACTCAGACGACGTCATCCAGTTGCATGTGCAACTCATGTGTAATTCATGTGCAATTGAGAAAATTTTACTTACAATCCATGTGTAACTGGGAAAATCCCAGTTGCAACTCATGTACAACCATGTGTAACTGAGAAAATTTCATTTGTAACTCATGTGCAAAACATCTACACCGAAAAAATCTCAGTGGCAACTAAATGCAACCATGTGCAACTGGAAAAAAATATGAGTTGCAACACATATAGAACTCAGATCCAGTACGAATCATGATGTAAATCTAACGGAATTAGAGTTGAGTGAGCTCTAACTTAATTCTCACTCGAGTGAGAAATAGCAAAACCGATATTATAATTATCGCTGAGTCGGATGTATGTAGCATTAAACGTGTCTAGATATATCCAATTTAGTCGACAATTAATATTGATAGTAGTACATATTGAAAAAGCTAAATATCTTATAATTTGAAACGTAGGAGTAGAACATAAGGAGTACATTTAGATTCCTTCGTACCATATATACTTGGAAAAATCATACATATTAAATACATATCTTGAAAAGATTTCTTTCTTTTATACTTCAACCTAACAAACGTGTATGAGACCAAAATCAAGTACTCCCTCCGTTTTTATTTAGTTCGCGTTCTACGTTTAGTCAAATTCAAACTTTATCAAATTTGACCAAATATTTAAAAAATATCAACAATTATAATATAAAATATATAGTATTAGAATCATCATAAAGTATATTTTTATATTATATACACTTGGTATCATGGATGTTGATATTTTTTCATGTATTTTTGGTCAAACTTGACAAATTTGACTTTGACTAAACTCAGAACGCGAACTAAATAAAAACGGAGGGAGTAGGGATTGGAGCAAGAGAGTTCAACAATCCCAAGATTGCTAGAGATCATAATAGTACTACTCTCCTATCCGAACTTCTATACAGGGCAGCAAAACCCGGATCTATGATAAATCTTGTATCGATCTGTGGATGAAAGTATGGCTTTTCTTCCAGTCTTGTTTGTGTCTGGTTGTTATTCATTTTGTGATTTGCTCTAAATGTATTTGTATTTTATATACAACTCTTCGTCATAGTTGTATATAATTATAAATAAAACTCTCGTTCACCCGGCCGCAAGAGAAAGATTATGTGTAGCCGTGAAACAACTCTGTTGCTTGTAACGGAAGAGACAGGGAGACTGCGATTGGTACTGTTCGTGCATGCCTACCTATCTAGGAGTATATATTACCGCACAGGAGTTCGGACAGCGCACGTACGTATGCACACGAGAGCACCACCGGAGCCCTAGCCGCCGCCGCCAAACTCCGACGACGAGTCACCCTCTACCGACGAAGACGGCTGCCTACGGGAGCTCAGGAAGAGATGCCATCAACAATGACATGCGCTCACGTGGACACGGCCGCCGCGGGCGAGGACGACGACGGGCTGAGGGGCCTCCCCGACGACGTCCTCCTCGACATGATGCAGCGGCTGGTGAACTCCGGCGACGTCTACACGGCCGCCAAGACCTGCATCCTTTCGCGCCGGTGGCGGCACCTGCCTAGGTACCACGTCCGCCACGTCTCCCTCGACGTCGGCGACTTCTTCCTCGCCGCCGGGTGGTGCGCCGCCGGGCAGCCGGCGCGCGCGCGGCGCCGCAAGGGTGGTTCCTGCCCTACCAGCACAACGCCTGCCAGGGCCTCGTCCAGGCGCTGTGGCATTACCTCCAGGCGCCGCCCAGCGCGCGGGTCATCGAGACGTTAAAGCTAAAGATGATCCTCACCAGGTACGACCTGCTGCGGCGCGTCGGGAGGCTCGTCGGCGAGGCGGCCCGCAGCGGCAGGCTCAAGTCCGGCGGCCCCGTCGAGCTCGAGCTCCTCACGGAGACGCGCGACCTCTGCAGCACGTGGGACGCGACGGCGGAGCTCATGCTCGGCTACGGCGCGCGCTTCACGCAGCTCGTGCGCGGCTGCCCGCGCGCGTTCCGGGTGCTCACCAGGCTCTCCGTCGAGAACCTCAGGTTCCGCGACGCCGACGCCGTCACCGACCTTGTCCGCCACTGCCGCGCCCTCGAGTTCCTGTCCATGCGCTTCTGCGGGTTCGTGCCGCGGACGACGGTGATGGTCGTGGACGCGCCGCCGGAGTCGCGGCTCAGGACGCTCCTGTGCCTCGAGTGCAACGTCCCCGGCATCGCGCTCGTGCAGGCGCCCAGCCTCGTCGAGTTCCACTGCGGGTGGCGGGTGCTCCTCCATGACGAGGAGGGCCCACAGCCGCTGCCAGCGTCCTTCGGGTGGACGCCCAAGCTCAAGAAGCTCACGCTGCAATACCAGCAGTACGAGGAAGAATATGGCGAGGCTTATCATGCCGAGTGGACGCTCAGCGAGTTTCTGATGCTCGAGCGCCGCCAGCTAGAGGTCCTCACGCTCTCCTTAATTTGAAGCTACCAAGGTATGCATGCATGGCCTAGTTAACTCCATCTCGCGAGTTAGGGTATGGGGTTCAGGCAGAGAACTTGATCACCTTTCTTAGCTTGAAGCTAACTTATTTTCAATTCGGCATCATTAGATTTCTCGTCCGTCAAGTCAAATAAATTCAAATGCATGCACATCGTCTTGATTTTTTTTTCCTTTTTGTCACTGTCTAGTAGATCAAAATCTGACTAATATCGAATTCAAAATATGTTAGATGCGAGACGCTCTAAACTTCACCGAGGATATAATAGGACGATATGCTAGAAAACCAACACAAAAGATTCCACGCGTAAAACCGACACTGCAAAGGATGAATTTAGAGTTTGGCTAAATGACATTTTGCATGTTTGTAGGAGTTACTACGATCCTTTTGAAGCAAATCGTGTGGGCTTCTATCTTGTTTTTTTTTTACGTGATCACATACAAGCATGCATGTGCATTGTTGTGTTCTTTGAGATTTTGTACATCACGGCCTACATATTACAGATTTGGCAGAATTGCCGAAATATCTGAGAGCCGCACTCGGCGGGCTAAAGGAGCTCCATCTGGAGAAGATCCATCCGACCTGCGATCTCTCGTGGGCAATCTTACTACTCGGAGCCGCACCACTCTTGGAGATTCTTCACATCGAGGTATGTCTATTGTTCACGCTTTAACGAGAATTAATTTTCCACAATAATTCAGTGCATCGGCATCTTAATCATATTCAGTCGTCGAGCCACTTTGAAGTTCCATATTGTTTTTGATAGTAGTATTATTGACTCAGCGTATACTCGTAAAAAATTATAACATTACATTATGTTTACTGAGCTTTGAGCCTTTGATACATGTGTACGTGTGTGTGTGCGTGAATGCAGATCTTCAACCACGTGTGCCACCCCAACTGGCACAAGAAACTCTACACGGAGTCGGACATGTCGGTGTTGCCGTCGCCCGGGTTCAGACACCGTTGCCTGAAGGAGGTGATGATCCGCCGCGCGTTCCATGTGGCCAAGGACATCCCGTTCGCGAAAGCGATCTTGAAGGCGGCCGTGAACCTGCAGAAACTTACCCTGGGCGTGCAGGAGCTAGGTTGCGACGAGTGCACGGTCACGTTGGCGAGGTGGCCGGCGCTGGTCAGCTCCAGGCTCAGGTTCGCCAAAGCCAGCAGGGACGCCGACGTGCTCGTGCAGAAGCTGAAAGATGGCATCCCTACGGCTGCCCGGATAGAAATACTTTGATCTGAGGCTGAGAATTTGGGTTTATGCTATTCCTAGGGATTTGTTATACTACTCTAGTTGTTTCCTGAACCTAGCTACGTACTGCCAGTTAAGCTCGGAACTTTTGGGTACTATTCAGTCGTGCATTATGAGTTTATGACTCATGTCTGGGACAGGTGATTCCATTTTTTGTTGGATGAGGTAAGATGGTTCTTAGATATTTTCGTCAGCTTTTTTCTAATTCAAAAATACCAAATAACTTTATCATCACGGAAAAATAGTGCCTTATTTCTTAGCACGCTATAGTATATCTCGAAAGTCCACGCCAATTTTTATGACTTCTTCTCGTTATGGTGCTAACTCGCGAAATAGCAAGTTGTATCGCGCTAAAACTTCATAGCATTAGCGCGCTATTTTATTCAGCCTATCGGGCTAAAGCCCGAGTTTTCCACCATGGGAAGAAGAAGAAATTGGTTCCTGTTTCTAGTGGTGATGAATTGCATTCTAATGGTTCCTCTTCTAAATCGAAATATGACATCTCTAATGTCGATGATTCTGAATAAGTAATTTATGCTATTGCCCCATGGGAAGTTGATGTTAGGCTTCTAAACAATTGGAGAACAATTTTTGTATGTTGTTATCCATATATTGTTCTGCCTTTTTTGGACAATATACTTTATTCTTGTTGAAAATATTTATTTTTTAGCTATATCTGATTTTTTTCAAAACAATATTTGAAATATAGCATGCTATAGCGTGTATAGTACTATGTCGCTATTTCTCTTAGCACACTATTTTTACCTTTAATATACCACAAATTAGTACAACAACATTCCTAGTTACAAGCCAGGACAGTATATGAACTAATACACAGATCATTAATAAGGAAAAAAGCCTGAATGTACAAGGCCTTGAGAGGCAACATTTTAGCTGCATCCTCTTAATAGTTATAAATAGACGAGGTTATACTTGTGCAGCCGCCAGTAATTTCCTGAAATAGCGCAAAGATTTCATTGTTTAGGGAAAAATTCAAAACGAACATTGCATTGTAAGAAAGACCAAAAGTATATTTTCTTCTATTTTATTTTTAGCCTTACTAAACAAACAGCTCATGTAACAAACCTCCCAAGAGAAACAACTAAATAGACACAGATAAATGATATGTTTACTAAGATACAAATATATGTGTTTAAGCATATATATATATAAACTGTAAAACATAGTAGAAGCCTCTATGGTCATATTTAATGTCTAAAACTTTGGCCTAGAAAACTCACATATTTCCTTTTAGTTAGCATATTATAGTTTTATCCAAATCTAGTGATTGATTCCAGTGTCGCCCTTAAAACAAGATCGTCTTTGCTTGAGTTCTTGTAATATTTATTTGT
Source organism: Poa pratensis (assembly GCA_947311845.1). Classification (NCBI taxonomy): domain Eukaryota; kingdom Viridiplantae; phylum Streptophyta; class Magnoliopsida; order Poales; family Poaceae; genus Poa; species Poa pratensis. The sequence continues at coordinate 7,344,594 of CAMZMU010000087.1, read as the reverse complement.
AGCTTTTGTAGACTTGCCACGCTTCTCCTTACTGTGACTTGAAGACATAAAAAGGGTTTAATAGTAATAAATAGTGTATTTATAATTAAAAATATGCATCCATCTAGTAAGATAGTCCACTTTTAAATTATATCTCTACTTTATACTAAGATCCAAGCTCACCCACGAACCCTAGATCGATAGATATATGGTGCCATATATCGTGCTCTTGTGCGTGAAGTATACTGATATGGTATAAAAACCATTGGAACAAAGGAAACGCTTAAAAATATATAAAAGAACTGAATATTTTTGCGGAAAACTCTGCGATGCCGTTTCGAATAAAGGAATATCTCAGCAGGCAATGCCATAAAATTCCTATGGAATATTCTATAGGAACTTTGGAGAAAAGTAAACATGATGCTTTCTAACATATTTTGTTCTACTTATGTCTAGAATCCATGTGTTTTTTCTGTCTAGATTGCAATTGTTAAGTGTTCATGTATCCTGGCTTTCTGCAGGAATTCAGTGTATATGACACATCAATTCCTGCAATATCTCTACGCCCATGTATTGTTCCTACGATCCATGTGGGGCTTTAACTTTTTTTCTGGTTGTTGTTCCACTGTCACTAACAACAGGTTAGTGACATCTTATGTAGTAATTTGAGCTTCACCAATTTTTGTATAAAGAAGTGTAGTGTTTTCATCATAATCGCTTCCTGTGCTTTCATAACAAGTCGCTTTTTCCAAAGGAAATAATAACAATTAGCACAGACAACTCTCGAATAAACATGAAGAGGCTCACCTCATTATTAGTTCCCTTACTCACATGACAATTAGAAGCAGTTCTAATTAGCCAGAACCAAGAGGTAGAATATAACTAAAGCCGATTCAGATGAATAAGCTTAGCGTTTCAGGAAATCACCTGTTGGTACCGCCGGTCACCACCACTGGCTGAACCTGCTCCGCCACCGGCAGTCGGATAAGGGGGCTCTGACCCATATCTCTCTCCCTCTCGGCTACTCTTCTCTGATTGGTATGTTGTTTGCTGCCTTGGGAGCGATGCAGGTTGCAGCTGTATATAAAGAGTTGTAAATAAAATTGAAAAGTACAGATAATTACCAAAAGTGCTGAGTCTTTATGGGCTAGGTCTGTGTTGTATATGCGCCTTTGGTACTAAACAATTTACTCTTTGTACGCTTTGGTGAAAGCATGAAGTGTGCCGCCTCACAAGTGTCATTTGTCAAAGCATTGCTGACCCTTAGACTGTAGCCTGACGTAGATGGGGTTTCAGATTTATATTCTGTATATTGTCAAGTTGAGGTTGATGCTTCCCCAGTACGTAGACGGAATACAATGTTATTTAAACTGCACTTTGTTTGCATAAATTGATAGATTAAAACTCTAGGCTTAAGCAGAAGTGTGGTAGACAGCCTTGTTCCGTCACATCTCATTTGCTTCCAACGGATAATATACAAGTGCAGCACATGCCAGTGCAAGGTGATGAACTTAAACTCCAAAAGGTCCCAACATGACATTTTACACCTTCTTCCAGATCGAGCTCTTCGTAATCCCTCCGGACTAAAAGTTCACTTTAGGTTATTCAGAATTTTAGAGAAGTATTGGAATTTTTTTTCGGCGATCAGCTAGTTAGATTTGCTATATTGCCATTGCACCCCTCGGAGTTTCAAGGCATTTTTCATACGAAGAAACTTACAAAATATGACCATTTAAAACTTTAGGAAAACATCTGTGAGGGCGTTTTTTGTGTGCATAGCTCTTCTGGTTTTAAAAGGTTCACATAATGACATAGCTCCTAAACATACTAGAATAAAAATATTTTCGGTCTACCCATTGTTTAGTACTTACTAAAAAATTGTAAGTTGACAAAAAAAAAGCATACATATATGTTGAGTCAAAACTTACTTTTTTTTGTGAAATAACATGATCAACGTCTAAATTTAATGAAAACTTAAACTGTGGCATTCTAATTTTCACCAAGGTAGTCTTACTATTTTACAAAAAAAATACATGTCTAAGTTTCTAACCATATGTGCATTGTTATTATTTTCTTAATTATTCAAAACTTCAAAATATGCTACTTCCTCCGATCCACAATTAGTCGAGGTACGAAGGAATTTGTACTAGCCAAGCGTTGTTTTCCCAACACTTATATCGAACTGGAGGTAGTATTTTGCTACGATTTTCTAGAAATCTCTTGAAACAAAACTGAAGATGGAATCAAATATTTCATAATTAGGGGCGGAGGAGGGCGACGGCGCGATTGCAAGAAATGGAGGACTAAGGCAAGGCAAGAGAGGAAAGTCGATTTGGAGCAATCAGGTCAACTGGAGGGATCTTGGGTGAGTCCGGCCAAACACATCCAAGCATGTCCAGGCAGCCCCAAATCCACCCCACATATGGACTAGACATGAGAATTTTCGGACAGGCGAGATATTTAGTCAAGTGTAGGGTGTCTGGCTAGTTCGGTGTCTTTTGTCCGGTCCATGTCCAAGGCTGTCCAAGTGGAGGACGGCTGGAGATGCTCTTTCTGCTATCAATCATAGCTCTAATTACTCTGTGTTCCTAATCCCTACACATTCAGTCAATGTAAGACTGGGAGTGAAGCTTTATCAAACAACAGAATGGAATGTCAGGACGCTTAATTCAAGTCAGGTTTTCATTTGATTTTAACCTTGCAGTGAATGCAATCTATGAGCATTCCGCTTCCAGATGCTGATGACTGTTGTTATCTCATCCTGAAGTTTAGTGTAATACCCAATTAAGCAGGGCCATATGGAAAGAAAGTCTCTAGGGTAGAAGGCAAATTGTTGCCCCATAAGCTTACCTTTTTGGCTTTTTCCTTACAGCTATTTTTTTACCGTCAAACTATCATACGGAGAGCATCTTAACACCTTGGCTGAGTTATCATAGAATGAACAGAGTTTTCAACAAAAAAAACTGAAAATAAATTGAGACATGAAACACTTGGCTACTGCCAATTCCATAAATTCAGAATACCAGATACTACTATTCAGGTAAATAAGAAGGTTCCAGGCAAACATTATACATTCTAGAGTAGATATAGATGATATATATATACAAGCACAATGAATGGCCTAGCTGCCTGTGCACGAGTGCACAAGAAGATGATAACTGCTCTTGCTGAGTTCATCATGCTAAGGCAGCTTACCACCACTACGGAGATTGTCAAACCAACCGAACAACGAGCCAGCAGTAAGAGATTGTATAGGTCAACGTAGGGTGTCATAGAACGATTCTAACTTCCACAGGCCAAGCAGTCCTCCCGGTTGTTCAGGGAGCAAGTCACCTGTGCCATCTTAGCCTGGAGATCCTCTTCCTCCTCGACGAGCTTCTTATCCTGCATGTTTGGCGTTACTCACGTAAGAATAATGTCTTCGCAGTTGAGTGAAAAGGACTGTAAAATCTGTAGTTGGGGCAGGAGTACATTCTCTTATTACCTTGAGAAGGCTGGTGTCAACCGTGAATTTGATCGCATCGGCAGCAGCTCGCGTCCTCAGATAGTACATCCCAGTTTTGAGGCCCTGGGCACCAGACAGGAAAAAAACTATTATGTTTTCTGTCGATGCACTTGTGTTTTATTAGAAAGCAGCAACTTAAACAAGTTGCCACCATGCGAAATACAGACTCGGTACTAACTGCTGAACTTTTTTAACAAAACTGCAGAGTGCTATAGTATTGAAATAAACATGCAAACCTTGGACCAGGCGTGGAAGTGCAGGGAAGTCAGCTTCCCAGAGTTTGCTTGATCCATGTGGATATTCAGGCTCTGGCTTTGATCGATATAACAGCCACGGTCGACGGCCATGTCAACAACAGTTTTCTGCTTGATCTCCCAAACAGTCCTGGTTCAGTGATATAAAAAATTTAGATACACATAAACTGACACCTTACGAAACTACAGCGTGGATGATCATATTTCACGTACTTGTAAATTTCTTTCAGATCATCTGGGATCTCGGTGATCTTTTGGACAGAGCCATCCTGGTAGATAATGTTGTTTTTCAGAACAGGAGACCAGACACCCATCTCGGTCAAATCATGGAGGAGATGCTTGTTCACTACAACAAACTCACCGCTGCCAAGAGAAAATAATTATGTGCATCTAACCATCAGAATGTCAACAGCTGAACACTACAAGGAGCAGATTAGCAAACCTTAGAACTCTTCGACTGTAAATGTTTGACGTGTAAGGTTCAAAGCACTCGTTATTGCCAAGAATTTGACTAGTGGAAGCAGTAGGCATTGGAGCAACGAGAAGAGAGTTCCTGAGTCCAACTTTGGAAATCAACCCCCTTATAGCTGGCCAGTCCCATCTGTCTGATGGCACTACATTCCACATATCAGGTTGAAGAATGCCCTGCACAGAAGTGTATTTAGCATTAGAGGGAAGGGCCTATCTCACAGGTACAGTCACTGATGGAGAGCACAAATGAATTTCTTTTTTTTCTACATCAGTTAAATTTCTCTATGTGAAATGCATAGTTCAAAATAATCACATACATAATATATTCAGCACAAATGAGGCACATTTACAGACATAACAAACCTTGCTGACTGGGCTCCCAACATAAGTTTCATAAGGACCTTCTTTTGCAGCAATCTCAGCAGAAGCTTTCAAAGCGTGATAATAGATTGTCTCAAAAATATCCTTGTTTAACTGCTGGGCCTGAGAAACAATTCCATAATAATGTGTCAGAGAAGTACAAAATGAAATAGCCCCACTTTTGTTAGCTTAGGGATGTACCTCTGGTGAATCGAATGGCATGCCAAGTAAAATGAAAGTGTCTGCTAACCCTTGAACCCCTATGCCAATTGGCCTGTGCCTCATATTTGACCTCTTTGCTGTCTCAACGGGGTAATAATTAACATCAATAATCTTGTTGAGATTCCATGTAACAAGTGAAGTAATCTGTGACATAGCAAACAATTTGTTAGTAGCATTCAGACTAATGGGACGAAATCATACACTGTAAAGATGAGCCAAGCAAACCTCAGCTAATTTATCGAAGTCAAAATATCTGTTTTTTGATCCAATGCTACCAACAAGCTTAGCTGGGTGTGACTCTATAGGAACACCCTGAAACATCAAGCAGATGTTGAAATGTTATACACGCAAGTTACTGGATAACACCAACTGACCAATGAATTCAGTAGGCATCAACACATACATTTTCCCTTACAAAACGTGGTAAAGCAATTGACGCAAGATTGCAAACAGCAGTTTCAGTGGGACTTGTGTACTCGATTATCTCCGTACACAAGTTGGAAGATTTAATTGTGCCCAGATTCTGCTGATTACTTTTCCTATTGCAAGAATCCTGCACATCAATAAGTAATTTAAAGCCAATCCATTGGATCTTTCAGTAAGAGAAGGCATGCGTTAACAGAATTACAAATTTAAGAGCAACCAGTCACCTGATGAAATATATTACCTTATAAAGCATATATGGTGTTCCCGTTTCTATCTGTGCCTTCAAAATGTCAAACCAGAGAGACTGTGCTGACACAATTTTCTTCGCCTTACCCTGAAGTTGTGTAGCTAGGTTATTTAATATTCTTCTATTACTTAAATAAATATGTATATCCAGCATTCAACTTACTTCTCTTTCATATTTCTTGTATAGATTCTTGAACTCATCTCCCCAGCAATCAGCCAAACCTGGAGCTTCACTGGGACAAAATAACGACCACTGCTCGTTACTTTGCACCCTTTCCATGAATAAATCAGGAATCCAGAGAGCATAGAAAAGATCCCTGGCACGATTCTCCTCCTGTAAATTGCACATAATAAGACTGAGATAGCATGGTATAAGGTAATAGCATATTCTTACAGCTAAGTAGTGGTGATCAGATGCTAAAAGCTAAATCCAAGCTGGTAAAGTTTCTACTGTCTCTACCCAAAAGTGTATTGTGTAGTATTCAAGAGTGTTTACCTTTCCATGGTTCTTTCTTAGATCAAGGAACTCAAAAATATCAGCATGCCAAGGCTCCAAGTATATAGCAAATGCACCTGTAAATTAGGAATCCATAAGGAACCTCAAGACTCATATGGAACAGGTCTGGCTAACTGATGCTACTTACCTTTTCTCTTGCCTCCACCCTGATCAACGTAACGTGCAGTATCATTGAAAACACGTAGCATGGGGACAATTCCATTGGAAGTTCCATTTGTTCCCCGAATGTAACTGCCAGTAGCACGAACATTGTGAATTGAGACACCAATTCCTCCAGCAGATTTGCTAATGGAAGCACATTCCGAAAGAGTGTCATAAATTCCCTCAATACTATCGTCTTTCATGCAGATGAGAAAGCAGCTACTTAACTGCATCACAAAGAATAAGTAAATAAATATACAATTGGAGAACCAATATTGAATTCTTTTATAGAAGATGGTGCAGTACTTGAGGTCTTGGAGTGCCAGCATTGAAAAGGGTTGGGGAAGCATGAGTAAACCAGCGCTGAGACATCATGTGGTAAGTTTTGACAGCAGAGTCAATATCATCCTTGTGTATCCCAACAGAAACTCTCATTAACATATGTTGTGGTCTTTCCACAACCATTCCACCAACTTTCAATAGATAAGACCTCTCAAGCGTCTTAAACCCAAAGAAATCGTAGTCAAAGTCTCTATCATAGATGATCTCACTGTCCAAGCGAGTAGCATTCTGAAATGATACAGCAATCAGAAATTATTCCATAAGTAACGTTGTATATCAAAGGACACATATACATCAATATGAAATGAAGTATCTGATAAATTCCATTCCAACACTCATATGAATTGCAACACTACACATGAACAACCAGATACTTATGTCAGTTCAACCAGAACGACTAACTGATTTATAAATATGATGATTGTTAGGTGATCATGCTTAGCATATTATATCTCAAAGTACATTCTCCTTAACTACTCCTCCGATCCGTATAAAGTGTTTGGAGGAAATGAACTATGAACGCACAAGTTGTGTTGTGCTAACGACATTTTTTATGGATCGGAGGGAGATTATATATATCAAAGGGCACAAGCTATCAAGACACGGTTAGGCTCTAGACCGCACCTTCATAATGATCTCATAGACGTCATCAGCGATCAGGGGAGACCTCAACCCAGTCCTCTCATTGACATGAGTATACATGACATTCACACTGCATCCAGAAAGCAACGTCACAACACGGATCATAAAAACAAATTCCATCCTATATGCGAAAAAACAAGAAGCACGTACGTCTCTGAGAAGGACTTCATGGTGTTCTTGTGCAGGTTGGAGACCGCGATCCTCGCCGCAAGCTGCAGACACAGCGCAAAGAGAAGGAACAAGATCGGTTAAAATACCCATCGACCGCTCAGGCAGCCGACGGAGATGGTGAGGGAGAGGGGTACCGTACCGAGGCGTAGTCGGGGTGGGAGGCGGTCAAGGCGGCGGCGGTCTCGGCGGCGAGCTCGTCGAGCTGGCTGGTGGTGACGCCCTTGTAGACGCCGGCGCAGACCTTCTGGGCGACGAGCACGGGGTCGCAGTGGTCCTGGCTGAGGCCGTAGCTGAGCTTCTTGAGCCGCGCCGTGATCTTGTCGAAGTGGACGGCCTCCTGCCGCCCGTCGCGCTTCACCACGTACATCTCCGCGCTGAACGGGCCTTCAGTCGAACACGTCGCGGGCACGTAGCGCGGCGGCAGCGGCGGCGGACGCTGGGAGAGTCTCCGGGGAATCGGGGAACGGGAAGATGGAAGGGGAGAGGAGAGGCGGCGAGGGATTTGGAAACTGCTTCGAGAGATCGGCGGTGCGATGTGTATCTGAACGGGAGAAGAGGGGAAAATTTGAGGGAGGAGCGCGGGAATGGCGAAATAGTTTCGCGCGCGTCTTTTTGGGTGGGTGAAGTGGAGGAGTAGTTGGTAGGCGGCGATTGCTTATGTGAGGGCGGATGGCCCCACGCGTCAGTCTCTACACAGCGGGTCTGTTGACGTGGCAACTGCGATGCCGTCCGTCTGCTTCCTCCCCACCATTTTTGACATTTCTCGAAACAACATTTCGCCCCATTCTATGACTTATGAGTAAATTCAGAAGTCCGAACCGATAAGACATGACGAGCTAACTGTTTTACAGAGCATATCGAAGGTACACGCAAAAAACAAGGAGAACCAAACTTGCTATCGAGGACATATGAGCGAAACTGAGTCGAATCGGAGCTCCATGATGACTCCCCAAGAAGGTAACCGACGCATTCTGCCACCATCGTCGAGACCGAGTCGGTCAAGAGTTTTCACCCCCTATTGCAAAGAAGCTGTCCACAACGACACCTTCGAGAGGGTTATGACACCCGCATGCATCGCCGCCGGTGCGATGTGCTTTCGCTCGAAAAAACCTTCGCACCACTCCCGGTATCTCGGACGCCTAGTGACCAGTGACCCCGAATCATGCCACGAACACGCGATATGGGAGCTGTTTAAACTGAAGTGCCGCCAGCACCATGATCCCCTGTTGTCCGCTCCCCGCCAGACACTTGGCCAAGTAAAGAGACCATCACCACCAAGACCTCTCACTCGTTGAGTAGACGACATGAGCACAACAAAACCAACAAGTAGGATGAGGGAGGTCGAGGTCAGTCAATCAACTCTTAGACCACGAGGTATAACGAGTGGACCCCCGCAAGTCATGCTCATAGTGTCGGGAATGTCAGGTGGTCACGCAATCTAGGCTCGTGGCCCGAATCTACCACCCCAGCCACACATGGCTAAGGGATGGGTTCCAAGGCGTTCTAGGAAGTGTTAAATGTACGACCGGTCAGTTCCATATCTTTTTAAATTGTTCATCGCAGGTCCTAATTTGACCCGACACACGCTGACTTGCCTGGGTGGCGCTTTCACTACTGCCACGCCACCTATAATTTGCAAAAAGCCCCTCAATTTTGTATTTCTTCAAAATCACAGTCATTTTCCTTCCAAATCACAAGCTCAACAACACCAACTTGTGGCCATGTTCCCCACACCACATCATGGTTGTGCACCATCATTCCGGACGCGTCGGCTTGGCGTAACTTTGCCGCCTCACGGCGCGTGCACTAGTGCAAGCAAGGCCCGCGTCAGTCTGGCGTCAGCAAGGTACCCATTGGGAAGAACGGGGCCTGGAGGAATTCCTTCACGTCGACAATGGGGACGACGTGTTTCGGAGTACTGCGAGTTACATAAGTTCAGAACTTTCGGGTACTATTCGGAGTAGTACATTATGACTCATGTTTGAGATAGGTGATTCTTTTCTGTGGGATGAGGACATGAGGTAAGACAGGTCTTAGATATTCGTCTACTTTTTTTCTAATTAGAAAATACCAAATACCTTTATCATTTATACCACAAATCAGTACAACAACATTCCTGGTTTCAAGTCAGAACAGTATATGGACTAATATACAGGTCATTAATTAGCAAAAAACATGAAAGTACAAGGTCTTGAGAGGCAACATTTATCTTCTTTCTTGACAATATTAAACATGACGAGTGGAGCAGCTGCATCCTCCTAATAATAAATATAAATAGACAAGGTTATATTTGCGCAGCCGCCAGTAATTTCCTGAAAGAACGCAAAGATTTCATTGTTTAGGGAAAAAATGAAAACGAACATTGCGTCCATACGAAAGAACAAAAGTATATTTTTCTTCTATTTTAGTTTTAGATTTACTAAACAAACAGCTCATGTAACAACTTCCCAAAAGAAACAACTAAATACACTCAGGAAAATGATGTGTTTACTAAGACACAAATGTATGTATTTAAGCATATACAAAACTCTAAAACAATACTAGTAGAAGTCTCTTTGGTCATAGTTAATGTAAAAAAATTGGCCTAGAAAACTTACATATTTCCTTCTTTTGAACAGATTGTAGTTTTATCCAAATCTGGTGATTGATTCCAGTGTCGCCCTTAAAACAAGATCGTCTTTGCTTGAGTTCTTGTAATATTTATTTGTAGCTTTTGTAGACTTTCCACGCTGCTCCTTCCTACAACTTGAAGACATAAAAGGTTTAATAGTAATAAATTGTCTGTTTATAGTTACAAATATGCATCCATCTAGTAAGATAGTCCACTTTAAAATTTATATCTCTAATTTATACTATAAGAACCAACTGGTTGGCTCACCCTCGAACCTAGATTGATAGATATATGATGCATATACCGTGCTCCCGCGTAAAGTAAACTGATATGGTTTAAAAACCATTGGAACAAAGTAAACACGTAAGAAAAATAAGAGAACTGAATTATTGAAAGAAAAATTCTGCGGTGCCGTTTGGAATAAAGGAATAGCTCAGTAGGCAAATCCAATACAATTCCTATGGAATTTTCCATAGGAACTTTGGAGAAAAGTAAAGATGATGTTTTCTCACATATTTTGTTCTACTGATGTCTAGAATTCATGTGTTTCTTCTGTCTAGATGGCAATTTTAAGGTGTTTATGTATCCTGGCTATCTGCAGGGAATTCAGACACATCAATTCTTGCAATATCTCTACGTCTATGTTTTGTTCCTACGATCCATATGGGGCTTTAACTTTGTTCTGGTTGTTTTACAACTAACAACAGGTTAGTGACATCTTATGTAGTGATTTGAGATTCATATTTTTTGTATAAAGATGTGCATTGTTTTCATCATAATCGCTTCCTGTGCTTTGATAACAAGCCGCTTTTTTCAAAGGAAATAATAACAATTAGCACACACAGCTCTCGAGATTGTCATGCTCAGGCAGCTTTACCACTTCAGAGTTTTTTTTTTGATGCCTCTCATTTGTGGTACAGCTGTATTATCTGAACTTGCGCACACAACTCACACCACACGCACACCCCACGCACGCACCCATTACGCAAGCTAGACCTAGCAACTATCCACCTAACACGTGCACTTTGAAGTCAAACGTTGTGGCGCGAGTGCCCGCAGGAGGCAACTGAAATTATTCCCCGTGAGACACCCAATATTCGCTCCCTAGGAGTCGAACTTGGACGGGCTGGCCGGCCACTGCCGCACCTAGCCATCGCGCTAACAGCGCGGTCTCACCACTTCAGAGATTGTCAACTCGATCAGACAACGACCCAGCAGAACAGATTGTATAAGTTAGCGTAGGATGTCAAAGACCGACTTTAACTTCCACAGGCCAAGCAGTCCTCCCGGTTGTTCAAGGAGCAGGTCACCTGTGCCATTTTGGCCTGGAGATCCTCTTCCTCCTCGACGAGCTTCTTATCCTGCACGTTTGGTTGTCACTCATGGTAAGAATATTGCCTTCGCAGTTGAGTGAAGACTAAGAAAACCATAAAATCTACAGTTCATCGGATTATCAGAAAAAGAGGCCGGGGAATGTTCTCCGATCACCTTGAGAAGACTAGTGTCAACCGTGAATTTGATCGCATCCGCAGCAGCTCGCGTCCTCAGATAGTACATCCCAGTTTTTAGGCCCTAGCACCAGGAAAAAATAGTTATGTTTCGGTACATGCACTTGGGTTTTATTAGCAAGCAGCAACGTAAATAAGATGCCATCATGCGAAATTACAGAATCACCACTCACTGCTGAATTTTTCAACAAAACCAGAATGCTAGAGCAGTATTGGAATGAACAGGCTTACCTTGGACCAGGCGTGGAAGTGCAGGGAAGTCAGCTTCCCAGAGTTTGCTTGATCCATGTGGATATTCAGGCTCTGGCTTTGATCAATATAGCAGCCACGATCAACGGCCATGTCAACAACAGTTTTCTGCTTGATCTCCCAAACAGTCCTGGTTCAATGATATAGAAAAGTTTAGATATATATAAACTGACACCTAGCGAAACTACAGCATGGGATGGTCATATTTCACGTACTTGTAAATTGCTTTCAGATCATCTGGGATCTCGGTGATCTTTTGGACAGAGCCGTCCTGGTAGATAATATTGTTTTTCAGAACAGGAGACCAGACACCCATCTCAGTCAAATCATGGAGGAGATGCTTGTTCACTACGACAAACTCACCGCTGCCAAGAGGAAAATAAGTAATGTGCGACTAACCATCAAAATGTCAACAGCTGAACACTACAAGAAGCAGATAAGCAAACCTTAGAACTCTTCGACTGTAAATGTTTGACGTGTATGGTTCAAAGCACTCATTATTGCCAAGAATTTGGCTAGTCGAAGCAGTAGGCATTGGAGCAACAAGAAGAGAGTTCCTAAGTCCAACTTTGGAAATCATGCCCCTTACAACTGGCCAGTTCCATCTGTCTGAGGGCACTACGTTCCACATATCAGGTTGAAGAATGCCCTGCACAGAAGTGTATTCAGAATTAGATGGAAAGGCCTATCTCACAGGTACAGTGGTTTTGAGAAGTTCTCTGCAGTTGATAAATAGATCATGCTAAAACCTGATATCTACCTAAATACCTTGCCACTGATGGCAAGCACAAAAATAATTCTTTTTTCTACATCAGTTAAATTTCTCTATGTGAAATGCACAGTTCAACATAATCACATAAATATTCAGCATAAACGACAGTCACATTTACAGGCATAACAAACCTTGCTGACTGGGCTCCCAACATAACTTTCATAAGGACCTTCTTTTGCGGCAATCTCAGCAGAAGCTTTCAAAGCGTGATAATAGATTGTCTCAAAGATATTCTTGTTTAACTGCTGGGCCTGAGAAACAATTCCATAATAATGTGTATCAGAGAAGTACAAAATGAAATGGCCCAACTTTTGTTAGCTTTGGGATGTACCTCGGGTGAATCGAATGGCATGCCAAGTAAAATGAAAGTGTCTGCTAAACCTTGAACCCCTATTCCAATTGGCCTGTGCCTCATATTTAACCTCCTTGCTGTCTCAACGGGGTAATAATTAACATCAATTATTTTGTTGAGATTCCATGTAACAAGAGAAGTAATCTGTGATATAGCCAACAATTTGTTAGTAGCATTCAGAATAATGGGACAGAAGCATACATTGTAAAGATGAGCCAAGCAAACCTCAGCTAATTTGTCAAAGTCAAAGTATCTGTTTTTTGATCCAATGCTACCAACAAGCTTAGCAGGATGTGACTCTATAGGAACACCCTGAAACATCAAAGCATACGGTGACATGTTATACACGCAGGCTACTGGATTACACCAATTGACCAATGAATTCAGTAGGTTTTAACACATACCTTTTCCCTAACAAAACGTGGTAAAGCAATTGACGCAAGATTGCAAACAGCAGTTTCAGTGGGACTTGTGTACTCAATTATCTCCGTACACAAGTTGGAAGACTTAATTGTGCCCATGTTCTGCTGATTACTTTTCCTATTGCAAGAGTCCTGCACATCGTTAAGTATTTGTAAAGACAATTCCTTGTATCTTTCAGTAAGAGAAGGCATGGTTAGGTGGGTGGTTGTACCCCCAGCCCACCAGAGTTCAAACCCCAGGTTTGACGCTGGTGTTTCTCATTTAAGGCGGAATATTCTTCAGTGGGAGGCGACGTTCCCGTCGACAGCGAGGCGCCCGTGGTGACTTCGTCAATCTCAAGACTCGACCCGCCGGCTCAGTCTCTCGGAGGTGCTCATAGGGGTAGGGTGTGCGTGCGTGCGTTCATAGGGGTGAGTGTGTGCGCGTGTATATGAGCGCTTGCGTTGTACTGTGTTTCGCAAAAAAAAAAAAAGAAGGCATGTGTTTATAGAATTGCAAAATTAAGAGCAAGCCAGTCTTCTGATGAACTATATTACCTTATAAAGCATATAAGGTGTTCCGGTTTCTATCTGTGCCTTCAAGATGTCGAACCAGAGAGACTGTGCCGACACAATTTTCCTCGCCTTACCCTGAATTGTGTAGCTAGGTTATTAAATATCCTTACAGAAATATGTGTGTCCAGCATTCAACTTACTTCTGTTTCATATTTCTTGTATAGATTCTTGAACTCATCTCCCCAGCAATCAGCCAAACCTGGAGCTTCACTAGGACAAAATAACGACCACTGCTCGTTACTTTGCACCCTTTCCATGAATAAATCAGGAACCCAGAGAGCATAGAAAAGATCCCTGGCACGATTCTCCTCCTGTAAATTGCACATGATGAGACTAAAGATGGGATGGTATAAGGTATAGCATATTCATACAGCTTAGTACTGGTGATCAGATGCCAAAAGGCAAATCCAAGCTGGTAACCAGTTTCTAGCATCTCTACCCAACAGTGTGTTGTGCAGCATTCAAGAGTGTTTACCTTTCCATGGTTCTTTCTTAGATCAAGGAACTCAAGAATATCAGCATGCCAAGGCTCCAAGTAAATAGCAAATGCACCTGTAAATTAGGAATCCATAAGGAACCCTTAAGACTCATGTATAACAAGTATGACTAATTTGATGCTACTTACCTTTTCTCTTGCCTCCTCCCAGGTCAGCATAACGTGCAGTATCATTGAAAACACGTAGCATGGGACAATTCCATTGGAAGTTCCATTTGTTCCCCGAATGTAACTGCCAGTAGCACGAACGTTGTGAATGGAGACACCAATTCCTCTAGCAGATTTACTAATGGAAGCGCATTCCGAAAGAGTGTCATAAATTCCCTCAATACTATCGTCTTTCATGCAGATGAGAAAGCAGCTACTTAACTGCATCACAAAGAATAAGTAAATAAATATACAATTGGAGAAGCAATATTTGAATTCTTTTGTAGTAGTGATGCAGTACTTGAGGTCTTGGAGTGCCAGCATTGAAAAGGGTTGGGGAAGCATGAGTAAACCAGCGCTGAGACATCATGTGGTAAGTTTTGACAGCAGAGTCAATATCATCCTTGTGTATCCCAACAGAAACCCTCATTAACATATGCTGTGGTCTTTCCACAACCTTTCCACCAACTTTCAACAGATAAGACCTCTCAAGCGTTTTAAACCCAAAGAAATCGTAGTCAAAGTCTCTATCATAGATGATCTCACTGTCCAAGCGAGTAGCATTCTGAAATGATACAGCAATCAGAAACTCCATAAGTAACGTTGTATATCAATGATCACACATACATCAATATGAGATGAAGCATCTGATAAATATCATTCGACAACACTTTTTTTGCGAATGATTTGTGACACTACTCGTGAACAACCAGATACTTATGTCAGTTCAACCAGAATGACTAACTAATTTATAACTGTGAATGAGTGTCAGGTGATCATGCTTAGCATATTACATCTTGAGTACATTCTCCTTAACAATGATATCAAGATAGGGTTAGCATTTAGACGGTTAGACTGCACCTTCATAATGATCTCATAGACGTCATCAGCGATGAGGGGAGACATCAACCCAGACCTCTCGTTGACATGTGTATACATGACATTCACACTGCATCCAGAAAGCAACACAACCACGTCAGAACACGGATCATCAAAAAAATCCTCCTATATGCGAGAAAAAAGACAAGAAGCACTTACGTCTCTGAGAAGGACTTGATGGTGTTCTTGTGCAGGTTGGAGACCGCGATCCTCGCTGCAAGCTGCACACACAGTGCAAAGAGAAGGAACACGATCAGTTAAAACATCCATGGAACCAACCGCTCAGGCGGCCGACAGAGATGGTGGAGAGGGAGATGGGGGTACCGAGGCGTAGTCGGGGTGGGAGGCGGTGAGGGCGGCGGCGGTCTCGGCGGCGAGCTCGTCGAGCTGGCTGGTGGTGACGCCCTTGTAGACGCCGGCGCAGACCTTCTGGGCGACGAGCACGGGGTCGCAGTGGTCCTGGCTGAGGCCGTAGCTGAGCTTTTTGAGCCGTGCCGTGATCTTGTCCAAGTGCAGGGCCTCCTGCCGCCCGTCGCGCTTCACCATGTACATCTCCGCCGGCCCCGCTCCTCAGGCGCGCGGACCTTCCGTCGAACAAGATCGCGGCGGCTGGCGGCGCGGGGTTGAGGGTCTGGGAAACTGGGTGATGAGAGGGGAGGCGGCGAGGGATTTGGAAAACGAAGGCTTGGAGAGATCGGCGCGATGATATTGAGCACAAGGAAAGGAAAGTTTTGATTTTTGATTTTCGCGCGTGATAGCTTATGTGAAGGCGGACCCACGTCTGCCGCTTGGATGACCCCACGCGTCAGTGACTACACAGCGAGTCTGTTGACGTAGCTTTACGGAGTGACGTGGCAACTGCAGTGCGTCAGTCAATTTCGAGATGATATCTGCTACAAGATGTTTACCGTGCTACGGTAAGGAAAACAATTTAAATGTTTCAAGAAAACACAAATTTTGTACTCTCTCCGTCCAAAAATAAGTGTATCAAGTTTGCTCAAAAGTGGAGGTATCTAGACATATTTGAGCAAACTTGATACAATTATTTTTGGATGGAGGGAGTTTTTTTTTTGAGTAATTCCGATTAGATAGAAAAGAGTGTTATGTACAAAATTTCACGCTAGGGAAGAATCGCTTTACAGACAAATTTTATAATTATTTTGAAACATCTAAAATTCAAACATAGCACCGGGAGCATCTAAACGGGTGGTAGTACTCGATGCTTAGTCTGCTTCCTCCTGCTCACCACCCTTTTCGACATCTCTAGTACTAGGCAATGGGAAAGCTTTACAATTGTTTTTGAAATTTTTCCATGATTTTGATCAAGACTTTTGAATATCCCTTGATCTTGTAGCACATCATCAGAAGCCATCGTCACAGATATCTTGTTGCGCAACTTAGTCTTGATAATGTCCATCGTTGAGAAGGCTCGTTCACCTATTGTCGGGGCCACCGATAAAAGCAACGTTGACTTGATGACGCGATAAACCGTAGGAAGCATGACGTGTCTTTAAATATCAAGACAAGCTCTAAAGTCTTTATATTCTCCGCCTATGAATAATGAATAGCTTAACATTATCTTTTGTATGCTCATGCTCATTGTTAGAGAATTCTCTATGGTAAATCTTTGTAAACGATCAAATTTATTCAGATTAAACTTAAAAAAATAAATCTCTTGAGTCAAGACAAGATAATCTCTGAAGCAACTCTAAAGATGGATCATAAAAAATCGATATGGTAAAAATCGGTGCTAATAGAGTCTATAGCAACACATAAGACATCCAAATTATAAAAAAAAATCAACAACAACATGATATTTTCTCCCTTTTACCGATTCACTCTATTTTGTTACCATTTCATCAATTTCTTCCAAAAGGGTCTCAACTAGTATCATTCATGGAAAAATCTAAGCAGAGACGCCGCTCCAGAACGCTCGCGTGCGGCGCATCAAGATTCGAAAAAAACCTGCTGCTGCTGCTAACCTTATCCCCTCCTCCTGCTGCTGCTAACCTTATCCCCTCAGACTCGTTACCACGCTACCCACTCTCTCTCTCAACCAACAGACCACCATGGGAGCAGCACCGTGCCGCGCCGGAGATGCACGAGAAAAGGAGCCGCCGCCGACGAGCAGAGGCGCACAAGAGAAGGAGGCGTCCGTTGTCTAGCGTGGAGAGAGGTCGCCGCCGAGCGTATGAAGACGCGCTCCGCGCCCGTGAAGACGAGGCTCGGCGGCCAGCGCAGGGAGGCCATCGACGACAAGCAGCGGGAGGACGAGGCGTCGCTTGCGCGGAGAGGCCGCCGCTCCCGAACGCGTCGGGCCTGTCGCGTACGCCTCCGATCCGCGAGGGTGCAGCTTGAGTGACGCGTTGACCTCCGCTTTAGAGCCGATTCCGCTGCTGGAGGGAGTCATGCCCGCATGCGCTTGATCTCCCGACCTCCTCTGCACCGGCAGGCCCTCGCCGCCAGAGTACGTTAATTTTCCATGCCCTCCTCTTCGTAGGATGTGGTCCTTTTCATGTTCATCCTCCATTTTCTAGTTTAATTTGTATGACTGCCTTCATGTGCTGATGTGACTATGCGATAAATAGTTGGGGCTACGTGGTTACGGTGCTTCCTTCTACTTCATGTTTGTTCTGTTGTTCTGCAAAATTGTTTCCCTGCTTTCAAGTTACCTCTTACTATTGCTGCTTGCGGCACAGCGGCAGGGGTAGGGAGCCTACAAGTCATGGAGTCCACACGGTAGTTTTTACATAGTTAATTAATCTGGTAATCGTGGCTAATTAGTATGTCAAGTGTGACTAATTAATCTGGTAGTTTATTTCTCATACAACATGGTAATTGTATAAATCGATAATTAATTTGATAATTGTGGCTAATCATTCTGTAAAGTGTGGCTAATTAATCTGGTAATTGCTTTTTCAAAAATATGGTATTTTTTATATAGATATTATTCTGCCAACTATGGCTAATTAATCTGTTTCTTTTTTCAAAGAATCATGGTAGTTTTCTTTTTTACATAGATAACATGTTATGTGTGACTAGTTAATCTGATAATTGCTACTAGGATAATTCGGTGAGTGATTTATAAACACCAGTAACCATGTCCAGGCAGTTAGAAAAATCAAAGACATGAAAATCAGTTGATGAGGTTCCAGAATGAACCCAAGACTGAACATATTTCATGCCTAGAATTTTTATGTAGCACTATGATGTCCATTTGCTCTGTTTTTGCTACCGAGGTGCGCAACTTTTACATGGCATCTATATTGAATTTATCTGATAGCTATCATGAATTAATCTAGTAGATAGCTTTTTTGAATTCGAGCAGTGCCACCTGAGCCCTGCCGCGGATGACGCCAATCCGTGAGTTTGCAATCTGAAGGTTGCGGTCGTCGCAACGCCTCCGAGGTCCTCGCTGGAGCTGATGGCCGCCGCACGTGCAGGTCGCCACCTCTGAGGTCCTTGCCAGGGCCCATGCCCGTCGTGCGCCAGAGTAGCCGTATCGCCGTTGGGCCATGGTCACCTTGAGGCAAAGCTCGCCGTGGAGGGTGTTTCATAATTCGAAGGGATGTGACAGTGACACCGGCTGTGGAAGGAAACACCTCGCTGCTGCAGTCAACCCCGCCTCCCTCTACCGTCGTTCTCGTGCCGTATTTGTCCGCTACACAAAGCAAGTGTGCATCCCCATTGATTTTATCTGTCAACCACGTGAAATTTATCTGTCAACCATGTATGTTATATTTGGTAACAGCATTTAGTTATGTGTGGTTTATCGTGTTTATTGGTCAACTATGTGTGGTTTATCTGGAATCCACATGCAGTTCATATGTCCATGTGTAGTTTATTTATCAACCATCTGATGTTTATTTAGTTTATCTGTTAGCCACCGTAGTTTATCTGATAACCACGTGTAGTTTATTTGTCAACCATCTGTGGTTTATTTGTCAACATGTCTAAACCACGCGGTAACTATATCTAACAACATTGGAATCGTCTTGAAGCAAAGTACTTAAATTGCGCACAAAGTTTTTGTTAAAAAAATGGCAACCAAATAAGATTACAATTGCATGTAAGCATCACATCATGTATATGGCATCAGTCCCTATTTTATTCTCGTGATTTTTATTTCTAAGCATGCATGTCTCGTGATCCACTATCGGTAGGTGGGGATGGAATGGAGTCTCCAAGGACCTATCTGTATTTTTGGTTTCTTCAGGGGTGTGTTGTACTTCCGCGTTTGATAATAAATCTGGGGTGTTAATCGTAAAACAAAACCAGTGCTCTGCCGCTGCAGCTTTTCGAGCGTGTGGTGAGTGCGCCGTGCTTGCAGGTTAGTTGCTAGCTTGGTCAACGCGTCGTAATAAGCGGCTGATTACAGGGACCACCGTACGCATCCGCGCGTCCGAGCTGGCTAGGGGCCGCCGCTCGGAACGACGTATGAGCGGCGCCGCTCCATAGTACAGTCCATCATTCATTTAATTGAGCAAACATGTCCCCACATGCTTAACCAATGGTATTGACTGAACTATAATACACTTAAAATTTTAGATCAATAAAATATAAGAGGACAACCCTGCCTCCTAAGCTGGCTGAATACTTTCAAGTTGACTCCATGACACGATAAACCGTAGGAAGCATGACGTGTCTCTAAATATGAAGACAAGCTCTAAAGTCTTTATATTCTCCTCCTATGAATAATGAATAGATCAACATTATCTTTTGTATGCTCATGCTCATAGTTAGAGAATTCTCTATGGTAAATCTTTGTAAACGATCAAATTTATTCAGACTAAACTTTAAAAAAAGTCTCTTGAGTCAAGACAAGAGAATCTTTGAAGCGACTCTAAAGATGGATCATAAAAAATCGATATGGTCAAAATCGGTGCTAATAGAGTCTATAGCAACACATAAGACATCCAAATTGTAAAAAATAATCAACAACAACATGATATTTTCTCCCTTTTATCGATTCACTCTATTTTGTTACCATTTCATCAATTTCTAGGATTGTGAGATTGCAAACTGATATCTTCCAAAAGGGTCTCAACTATTATTCGTTTAATTGAGCAAACATGTCCTCACATGCTTAACCAAAGGCATTGACTGAACTAAGGCCTCCTTTGATTCACAGGGTAGGAAACATGAGGGAAAAGGGATTGTGTAGGATTGACTTGTCTAGTCCAATGGAATCCTAAGGGAGTATGAACTTTCACAAGATTTTTTCCATGAGGTCCAAGCTCATGTTAGATTTCCCATGAAAATGAACTACAAAGTTCATACGGGAATATTTCCTACAGTCAACAATCCTACACCCTCCATTTTTCAATATAAGATGTTTTAGCTATTTCACATATTGTCTAGATGCATACTAAAATAAGTGAACATATACACTAAAATATGTCTAGATACATTTGTATACATATGAATATAGACAAAGGCTACAATATCTTATATTTAAAAGCGGAGGGAGTATGAATCAAACAACTCAAGAAGAAAAAATCCCACAGGTTCAAAATCCTATAAAATTCCTTAGCAAATCCTGTGAATGAAAGGAGGCCTAATACAATTAAATTTTAGATCAATAAAATATAAGTGGCCAACCCTGCCTCCTAAGCTGGCTGAATACTTTCAAGTTCTCCTCAAATATCCGTCTTTTTAGATTGGGATTCCGTTAGATTGAGAATTAGGTATTATAAAGAGATAAAAAAGGTTTATGACTAGACTAGAACTAGTGTTATTTTCATTTTAGAACAAGTTTTGCGTAGTCTTCACTAAAACAATAATAATTTTCTCGTATGTAGTCATTTTTTATGTACGACCACTCAAAAAAATTTGGCCAATAATCAAGGTAGGACGAACTGCCCTACCTTGCGCTACCAGGAGATTCACCCCTGATTATTTGTTATCAGGAGGAGCTTCCGCCTCAAGCGCCTTACATTTTGAGATCAAGGGTGTACTTTTTAGTTACTATTTTGACGGAGCATTTTTTATACTACTACTATTGGCATGTAAAATTCATCGGTAGCCTGAAACTATGCATGGTGTGTCAATTGGGTCCTAGTACTTCAGAAATAAATTTGTATCATAAAAGTATTTAGGTTGTCCATCGCAGGTTCTAACCCAGTTTGACTATTCATTGACTAGTGCCCACGTATGATCGAGCAGTTTTGGTGGCACAAATCCCGCCCGAAGCACTTTGGTAACCCCTATTTTTATAAACACAATGGATCTCTTCTCGTCTCTTGTTTCTTTCTTATATGTCCCCTACATCTTGGAGAGGAGCTCTTGTTAGTCTAACAAGTCGATGTCGTCGCCGTTCTAACAGATGGCCGGGACATCATCGCCGCTTGTGAGGTGTGCATGACTGCTATGGCTAGAGGACAACGATTGGGCTCGTGTCGAAGTCGCATAAGAATCCATGCTAAGTGTGTTTCAAGTGATTAAATCACATGGTAAACTTGAGTGTCTAGTGTTCCCGTATTTTCTCCCAAACCATTTGTGTTTCCAAATTTTGCTCTCTTTATGACGATTTTTTTGAAGGAATGCCTAGTGGTGTTTTATTGAACGGACAAAATCGTTACATCGTTTATTACATACGATAATATAAAAGCTGAAGGATCCCTATTCCATACTACAGGATCCTTCGAAATATAAGCCTTCTTTGTTTGCAGAAAGAGGGGACAAAAGAGACTTGGGGTTTCTGCTTTTTTCTGACGGACTGAAAATTATGTGGAGATGACTAACGGTGTTGAAGTTGCTAGTGTGGAACTTGAGATGCTGAATGAGTACAAGAACAGTAGCCAATCAGAACTTCTTTCTTTGCCAGAAAAAGAGCGATCAAAACAAACACTTTCACATATGTATGTGCGGTAATCTGATGGCTTGTAAGTTCTTTTTTTGTGTCGGTGGTGTTGCAACAATAGTGCATCTTTCCTGGAGAGCAACAGCAGTACATTTTGTTGCTACAGTCTCTTGTTTAAAACGAAGAACAAAAACATAACGACGTGTGAACCAATTGTACAACAATTTGTTGATTAAGTTCTCTTAAAATTCACGGCAAGTTTATTAATGGAGGATTAATGATGCGTGGGCTTTACATGTATGCTCTTGGTCACTTGGGTCATCACAGTCGATCACGGATTATTTGATATATTTTTTCCCAGTATCAATGAAAAAAGACATTTCACCAGAGAAAAGAATAGGGTTTTGCAAAAATCCATGACATAAATCTGGGTCATCTAAAATTGAACATAACTTTGCATAAAACACACTCAGAAAGTTAATCAAGATTCAAGAACAATCAAAACAACTTTGTAAGGGGATAGAATTGCCGAAGCGGTGATCGGACTCCGCACAACATGCTTCCTCGACACCAAGCTCAAGCTTCCCTCTATGTGCTCTCTTCTATCAAGTTTTCCGCTCACGGAAACGCTAAACGTTTTCTTCTCGCCAGCCTTGGTGAACGTTAGCTTGTCTGGAGTGACCTGTATCTTCAGTGACTTGGGTGCTTCTATCTTTGCAATGTACGTTGATGTTGCTGGCCATTGGGTTTTGATCAAAGCTTACGCTTGGACTGCCGATTGAGATTGAGAGCACGTCCACCCCATCCTTGATGGCTGCTTCGATTCCAGCAAGTATGGCGGGCACATCACATCCAAGAACATATAGCACACCTTGTACATGGCGATGTGGGCGCCTGCAGCAATTCCAGCTGCGATGCCTGCTCCCAGACCATTGTAGGACGCACCAGTGACGAAGTTCCCGGCTGCCGTGGATGATGTGTGCGTCCCGTGCCCCACCTTGTCGCCAGAGTCTTCGCCTATAACGAGTGATCGGGCACCGATGAGCTTGTTGTTGCATCGAGCCGCCTTACACGAGCCCTTCCACTTTGTTGGCGGTGGTGGGATGCGTGATCGTCGAAGGACGGGTGTGGCACATAGATGCCGGAGTCAAGCAACCCGACAATGACTCCCTTCCCATAGCCAGCACCGCTCCAGAAGCGAGTGACGTTCCGAAGCCCGAGAAACTCCGGTGTGTGTGGTCAGGAGATGTAGCCTCTGGTCCGGAAATGCACGGATGAATCCTGCCTTCTTGGCAACAATTTCAAGCTCCCCATCAGCAAGCCTTGCGGCGAAGCCACTGAACACCTCAGTGTAGGAGTGGATAAGACGTGGCTCGCCCGATTCGTCGACATGCGAGCTCAGCAAGAAAGACTCGTACCACTGGCGGTGTCCATCTTCACCGACGTTTGAGGGTGATGGCTCGACGAGCACAATATAAGTATGATAGGCAGAGGTTTTTGTGGCACCCTCCTCATGTACCCTTGCGGGAGCTGGATTCACAAAGCAGAGTATCGGTGTAGGAGAGAAGGTGGCGAGCAACAGAAGCGATAGTAAGACATTGGCGAGCGATGCCATTGTACAATACCTAGCTAGGCAAGGAAAGAAGATGACGGTGATGCAAAGGCCAGCAATAGGGGTTCTTAATTTATACACGTCCCACGAATGATATGGTGTAATCTCTGCCGAATAAATAAATGAGACTATGTGATCTTTCGATATCTGGAGTAATGAATCAGGTTAATTAGGCTAACTGGCTAAGACTACCCATAGTGGGAGTAACATAGGTAGTAACATAAGTGCCACATAAGCAAAAATGATGACGTGGCATGCAATTAAAGAAGAGAGAGACAAATTGAGTAACTAGTTATGTTACCATAACATCACATATCCCAAGACAATATGAGTCCACAACCTAATTAATAAAACCTTGCATGACACCACACATATGTTACTATTTACTATGGAGGTAGTAACATATACTCGTAAAATGTGTATGTTACTACTATATGTTACTCCCCACTGTGACTAGCCTAAGATATGTGCATGGTGCTGTAATCTCGAAGTTATACAAAGGGTTGTAACTTGCATGTCTTGGTGCAGTATAATCTTTATAAATGTAACAATAATGCATACTCCCTCCGTCCTCGAATAAGTGGACATATAGAAATTTCAAGACAAATTATGAATGGATTAAAAAATGTATTGGGAATGTGCAAACCACCATCTCTCTTCTCCTTAATTCCCCTCTTCCAATTAGCTAAGTGCATGTAGAAAATGAGTATACCATGCATTAGACATTATTAGACTTGATTCCCGTGTAATGAGAGAACACCATTTTTTTCACTTTAAAGTGCATTGAGAACCTAGATGTATACTTTTTTTTGGAAAAATTCCAAATCTAAATGTGCACTTATTCGAGGACGGAGGGAGTATGTTAAATACGAAATCTAGAAGCTATCAATACACATATCCTGCTAAATACGCATGTGTTCTTTTCTCTTTACAAATTGGATGTACTTGCATGTCTTGGTGGAGTAGTATGATCTTTCAAAATGTACTATTAATGTAGTGATAAGAAATATCGACGCTATTTATACGCATATCTAGCTGGATATGCATGTACTTTTCTCTTTACAAATTGATATACTTTGTCTTGGTGGCTAGATACTGCAGCTTCCTCACTTCCTGGTCCTTCTAGTCTTCTAGACCTGCCCCTTTGTGCAAAAAAAAAAAAAAAAAAGGAGTGCGCGTGCTGGGCGAGCACCAGGTGCACACGTCGATGGTTACAAATGCGTGAAACTGATAAGAATTCCGATCTGGGACTGGACTGAACTTATGTTCTCTTTTCTTCCTTTTGAGAGAGAGCTGCTCTGCTTCAAACCGTGAAGCTCTCAACACGGCTATTTCGGCCATGCATTTGACACTTGAGACGGCTACTTGTCTCCGACAGAGCATCTCCACTCGTTCGCCCCCTAGGTTTCGGCGGCACCTTTTTGCGTTTACGCCGACGCAAACTTGGGCCCGGGGGGGGGGGGGGTGTGGAGGTGTGCAAAATATGGAGGGAAGGACCAAAATATGGAGGGAAATCGACTCGGCTCGCCGACAGGTCTAGCCCACGCCGCCTTTTGCCCCCTCAGGCGAACCCAGCGCGCTGGGTTTGGCTTGGGTGCGCCGGCGCGAAACAGCGCAAAGCGGCGCTAAATGAGGTCCCGGGGGGCGACTAGTAAAATTTTGCGCCGACACTAAAATAGGCTCCTGGGGGCGCTGGGGGACGAGTGAAGATGCCGTAATAGAACTACTCCCTCAATTCGGATTTAATTGACACACGTTTTGTTACACACGGATGTATCTAGACACCATACAAGTATAGATACATCCATATTTAGACAAAACCAAGTCAATTAATTTAGAACGGAGTGAGTAGTTTACTATTCCGCCTTTTATTTTGAACCTGATCAGACAGATGCTGCTGGTTTCGTTTAAGATTAATGGAACCGGGAGCGATCCCTGAGAATAAAAAAAAAACTTTGACACCCTACTGACGATTCTGAAAATCAGCATGTACGTACTGATTTTCACCGTCAGTAATCACGTCACGCTCCATAGTATAGTGACACGGCATGCAGGTCTACAGGCATAACAGTAACAGAAGGTAAACGCTGAGGAAGTGACAAGCTTACAGCGGTTTGAAGCCAACGTGTCTAGTACAGAATGACACTATTACAAATACGTGTCGTTCAATACAGAACAGCACGCGAACATACAATGTACAAAAATTCAAAAAAAAATAAAAATACGATGTACAATTTCAACGCATTGAGAAGAGTAGTGTCACACAAGGTAGTGATTTTACAACAATTCTCAAACCAGAAGTGTGTCCTAGCTGGACCTTCGCTCTGCTGAGCTGCTGCTTTGTGGCTGCGGATGCAGAGAAATCATGTAGCTATATGCATGTTAGGTGGAACCGTGGAACTATTCTGGAGCTGGAATGGCTGGTCATGGCTGCCAGTTGGCATACCATGATGCCAGGCTGAGGCTAGCCAGCTGCAGAGAGATTAACAGACCCTCGCCGACCCGTCGTGCAAGCATCTCCCCACCTGGCTTCCGTGCTTGGCCCTCAGGCCATATAAGCTGTGGAGGCAAGTATTTGGCTTTCTCGGCGACTTCTCCTATAGTGTAGGTCACGCAAATGGACATGCCTGCTGGAGTTCAATCTGACGGCCTAAATCTCACCATGCGACAGAACTGATCCCTCAAATATTACTTGGTTATTTGAGCATCGAGGCCACCACAATCATCTTGGTGGCAACAGACATGTCACCTCACCTGTCTTTCTCAGGGGCTTACTTAAGAACAGTGCTAGGCGTCCCCGGGGGATCTTTTCTTCCCATCCTCCGGGTCGCCAGCCGTCTGATCGGATCGATCGGAGCCGTCAGATCCCGCGCGACCCCCACCAACCCCGCTTTTGCTACCGGGTAGCAAATAACTGCCCGCTTTTGCTACTGTGTAGCAAAAAACGGTTCGTCTAGAAAATAGAAAAAAGAAGACTGACTTCGCCGGAGACCTCGCCGGAGATTTCGTAGCAACAAAAATGTGCTACTGTAGCAAAAATCGAGTTCGCTGGAGACATCACCGGAGACATCGACGAAGACCTCGCCGGAGACATGGTAGCAAATTATTTGTTCTATTATAGCAAAACCACATAACAATAATAGCAAAAAAAAATGTTATATTGTAGCATCGCAGCAAAAATCATTGCGGCGAGATTCTCCGATGAGACTTATGGTGCAAAACAGAATAACATATTGTAGCAAACAAATTCTTCTTATAATGCAAAAACATTATGCTATTTTAGCAAAACTATAAAACTATTGCAGCAAAAAAAATGTCTGAGAACACCGCCCTGCCGCCATGGCAGCACTGGCCGACCGTCGTCGGTAGCACCACCTTCCGACGCAGGTAGCATCCCCAAATCGCCGTAGGTAGCACTACAGTCCATGTCTCGCAGCAACGACGACCACCACAATAGCAGCACCGCCGCCCACATGAGTATCCTACTGACGGCTCACATCGGCGTTGCTGCTCATAGCAGGGTGCGCCACCGTCCCATGGCGGAAGCTGCACCGCCTCTATAGCAGCATCTCGAGGTGAGGAGGGCGCGGCATGCTCGGGGTCGAGGGCGATGCCCGTAGGTCGAGCCCGAGCTCGCCGGAGCCGGTGGCCATGGCGCCAGGAGCTTGAGGCCTCGGCCATTGCTCGAGAGTCTCGAGGAGCTTGCCGTCGATGAGTTTGACCGCGGGGGCCCAAGGCCAGGTCGGCGGCGGCGCGGAGCCTGGTCGAGGGCGACGCTGGGCGGGAGCTCGCCGAGGATGCGCGCGGCGGCGGCCGGGCCGGGCCGAGGATGCGCGCGGGGCGGCGACCTCGCTGAGGAGGCGTGCAGCAGCGGCCGGACGGTGAGGCGTCCTCGCCTGAGAAGACGTGCTGCGGCGGCCGGGCCCGGGAGGCGTGCGGGGCTGCGGGAGCGGCGACCTCGCCTGAGAAGACGTGGTGCGGCGGCCGGGCCCGGGAGGCGTGCGGGGCGGCGTCGTCGCCGGTGAGAATCTGATCGAGAAACTAGTGGAGGGGAATCGGGGGAGGAGATAAGGTAGAGGTGGGTCACGTCTCTTTCTGCTGCCAAGCTGTTGGACGCGTGGCGCGAGGAGAAGCAGGAGGACGCGAGCGGTAAGATCCCCCGGGGGACTACAACCCTTTCCCCTTACTTAACAGAAACAGGGTCATTAACTCTGCAGAGAAGAAATAACTGAGAATATAGTGAAGTGTGGAGCAGATGAAGACTACAATGGACCATAAATAGCTATAACTAGTGCTGTTTTCTCCAATGTTGAACAAAAGCTTGCTAAAACTGAACTGACCAAACAAATAAATATCATCAAATTAACATATGCAGTGTCAGTTCTGCGATTGAACGCTAGAGTTTGTACAAATTGGACCAACGACCTTAATATCTAGTGTTTCTGTAATTCATGATTTGGCTTACCAAGTTGTATTGCTCGTGAAATGTTCGGATGTTCCACATAAAGATACACCACCACCTAGAAGAAACCAAAATCCAAACCTGAAAACTTGAAAACAATACTCATATTTAAAGCCCCACACATGCTTGCGTGCATGCGGTATCAAATTCAAACAAGTGTTAAACAGCATGAAGAAAGATTAAAATCGAACCAAATTCTCCCAGCACTAAACGGAAAAATACAATGAGTTTACCAGACATGAAGCAAGAAAACAAATAGACTTAACTCCTCAGCTGTCCCTTCTGCTCCACATACTATGCAGCATCCCATAGATGCGCTTTCAGGAATTGGAACGATATATGACGCGAAACAAGTCATCACTGGAGCGTCCCACGCTTGGAGGAAGCAGATTTGGTGCACCGCACCATTTCAAACAAGAAATTTGGAGAAGTGAATAATTTAAAACTCTATGGATGTTCACTTGTGGTGTCAAATTCAACCAACTGCCGGCAGCATGAAAATAGTTCCCAGAATCAAATAACTCAACGAAAAACACTGAAACAAAAAAAAAACCTTTCAAAGCACATAGCAAGAAAGAAGAAAAACACAACTCCTCAGTTGTCCCTTCTGCTCCACAGAATGTGCAGCATCCAACGGATGCTGATTTTCAGGAATTGGAACGATATATGATGTGAAGTAAGTCATCACTGGAGTCAGCATGCAAATAGTTCAAGAATTGAACAACTCGAATTAAGACTACCGAAATAAAAAGAGTTCTCCAAGCATTGGCGAGAAGAAAACCGAATTGATCTCCTCAGATGTCCCTTCTGTTCCACACAATGTGCAGCATCCTCATCACTGGAGTCAGCATGCAAATAGTTCAAGAATTGAACAACTCGAATTAAGACTACCGAAATAAAAAGAGTTCTCCAAGCATTGGCGAGAAGAAAACCGAATTGATCTCCTCAGATGCCCCTTCTGTTCCACACAATGTGCAGCATCCATGGATGCTGCTTTCAGGAATTGGAACGATATACGAGGCAAAATAAGTCATCACTGGAGTATGCCCCGCCATAAGCAAGCAATTCAGTACCGTGCATTATTTTCAAACTAGATCTATAGACAAAAGGGGTCATATCTGAAGCACCACACGCATTTGCTTGCGGTATCGAATTCAACCAAATGTCCACAACATTTAACAGTTCGGTAATAAACCGAAAATCTCAAAGAACGCCACTGAAATGAGAAGAGTTCACAAAGCATTGAGCCACTAACAAGCAAGCTGAACTCGTCACATGCAGGGCCGGTCCACACATATTCGAGGCCCTGGGGGGAGACAACAGAAATGGGCCCTTGCTGACAAGAAAATTTAGAATGTATTGTACTTAAACAAAAAATCCAGTACACAACGTATATCGATTGTCTTTGAACTATAAAACTCCTACCACAAATTATTTATTTGTAATGGTCCAGAGAACTACATCATGGTAGTAAGGACTACCGGTTCAACAAAAAATTGTCAGCTGAACCTTTATGGGATTTTCTCTTTCTTTTCTCATTACCAGATAAACATTTTCTAAAAGAGATGTCACCAAACAATTTATAGAAAAACAGTTAATACAGGGAACAAAGCACCTGGATATGGTGGCTTGATGCAGAATTGTCACGTTCGTTGATCTGTGGACTGTGGGCTGCGAGCCTGCAACACTCAGCAGGAAGACATGGGAGAAGATTGCTCGCTCAATCTACACGACCATCTCTAATCCTTATCTACCGTCAGATACTCAGATGTGTCCGCAGCTCCAAGCAGCGCGCAGCCATATTCTAGTCTAGCTTAAGGAAGCGATTCGACACGGTGTGATATGCATAAATGGAATGAATCTCTGAGAATCCCTACGAACTTTACCACACGAGACCAACAATGGGAAGCAACGCATCTGGACTCTAGACCGATGTTTCTAGGGTTCATGCGAGTGAAGCGGGAGGAAAGACGCGGTACCGTTCGGGCGTCGAGGTTTTCGGCCGCGGAGCCGCAGACGCCGGGAGGCGGCCGGCCATCACCCTGCGCATACCTCAGCATCGCCGTCACGCCGCCGCCGCCGCCGCCCAGACGAACGACACTCGCCTCCATCAGCGCTGAGACGAAAAAACCAAAACAAATACAACTGTCAGCTTATCTAGGCCCATTGGGCTGGGCCTCATGAGGCAACGCGGCCCAAATAGTTCTGCTCTACTGCTCTCTCTTGGGCCTTAAAATACGTAAGATCTTGCCTAAAATTTCTCGTCTTCGTAGTCCTGAGATTGAATCGCCACTAGCCGGCGACCAAGGCCAAGGCGTCGAGGGTGAGAGCAACGCCCGGCGGCCTCCCGGAGGAGATTGTCGTGTGGGAGATCCTCGTCCGCCTCCCCCCAAAATACCTCCTACGCTTCCACACCGTCTGCCGCGCCTGGCACCGCACCACCTCGACCCGCCCCTTCCTCCATGCCCACCACCGCCACCAGCCCTCCCTCCCCATCGTCTCGGGCTCCGAATACCTCGGTCAACACAAGAACATCATGGCCTTCGATCA
The DNA here is from genome assembly GCA_947311845.1 of Poa pratensis. NCBI lineage: Eukaryota > Viridiplantae > Streptophyta > Magnoliopsida > Poales > Poaceae > Poa > Poa pratensis. The sequence continues at coordinate 7,313,901 of CAMZMU010000087.1, read as the reverse complement.
TCGGGCCGCCGGCGCCCAGCTCCAGCCCGTCGCCAGGCTTAATGGCTCCTTATGCATGGAGGCCTCTTGCGACGGCCTACTCGTCCTCTCCAAGTATGGCATCACTAGCGACCGCTTTTCCGTCTGTAACCTGGCCACGCGTCAGCATACTCCTCTCCGGCAACTCTCGGGTTTCAATCTTTTGGGGATGTATGCGCACCGTCCAACCGGAGAGTACCGGCTACTGCTGCATCAAACTCTCGCAGGTAAAACTTGCTGCTACGTCTTCGTGTTGGGCTCCGACCAGCCGCCGAGGTACATCGGGGAGATAGAGGTCGCATCACCAGCTTCCTTCAACAAACCTGTTCTGGTCCGTGATTGCCTGCATTGGTACCCACTGCATTATAAGCATGATCCACAACAAGATCGGGCCGGAAGTAAAGCGATCATTGCATTTGACACTATATCTGAGTCGTTCCGACACATGTGTGCTCCGGTCGTTCCCGCCAAGTCATATATCTTTGACATGGATGGCACGCTTGGCATCTATGCATACAAGGACACCATGAGAAGTGTTGATATATGGATGTTACGGAACTATGAAAGCGAGGTTTGGACGTACAAGCACCGAGTCAGATTGCCGGTCAAGAAAATCAAGGAACGGTTTGGTCGATGGTTGAACAATTGGTATGCCAGCGTTCACTCTGTGGATGGTGATATCATGTTGCTGGTCAATCAAGGTGGGTGGATGTTTCACGTTGACATTAAGGGCAATCTGGTTCACAGCTTCCATCGCGATGGCCAACATGTATATGCTTGTCAAACTCGGTTGAAACAAACTCTTGTTTCACATACCTTCTTCGCGACACTCGAAGGTTATGGTGTAAACACTTCGCCTTTCGTCTGAAGGTTATTGGGTGAGCTGGTTGGTTTTTCTCCACGATCTAGTTGTCATTATCGTCATGAGTCTGCTATGAATTACATAAGTATGAGCTTGTTGGTTTCTTCTCCTTAGTAGTCAATTGTTAGTAATCTATTACTTGAACTGCAGAATTGACCTTAGTATTTATCTTAATAGTCAATATTTGGGTAGTTTCAAATTCAACACTTTGTTTCATTCAACTTCATTTTATGAGTATACGGGTTAAAATTGTGACAACAGTGAGGGTGACGCACTGACGTGACGTGCTGACTGGGCTGTTGTTTTGCGGAGGAAAAGTTTGAATGTGGGACCATTCATTCTTTTTCTAACGTATCAGGTGATCAGAATTTTGCGTGTAGTCTGTCCTCTGTGCGCTTATACTGAAGCATTCATGTTGGTTATTTTAGTGTAAGCTGGAAGATTAAACACCTCGTTAGAAATTTGTTTAAGACTGCAGCTTTCTTTCAACGAAATACTAACCTAAGAAATTGATACTTTCTTCGTGGGAGTGTGGGACCGAACCTGCAGCAGCAGCTACACTGCTACAGATCAACTCTGATCGACGGCGACACTGCGTATTCGTAGCACCTATAGCTGACATCTTTTCTGAGTGTGGGGTGTTACAACAAGCAGTAGTGCATCTTTCCTAGAGTCTAGAGAATAACAACACTGCATTTTTGCTGCTCCAACCTCTTGATTATAAACGGAGCAGAGAAAATGTCTTAGGCTCCAGTGACCATGCACATGTGAACCACTGGTATATTTTTGTTTAAGGTCTCTTAAAATTCACGGCATGTTTACTGAGCGGTGCGTTGTCTTTTACATGTAGGCTTGACTCGTCAGATTACTCGATATTTTTTCTACTGTCCGATAATAAAAAGCAATCAGTGAAAATTTCACATTTCCTTGAAAAAATAGGATTTTGCTAATTCCAAACGGCATGTCATAAATCCGGATCGCCTAAAAGTTATAACTTAGCCTGATATTCGTAAAATGTGATTTCTAATCTGCAGTGCAAGTGATGTATACGAGAGTGTTGTTGAGACGAAAATATTCAATGTTATGACTTATGATATATTGATCTGAATGCGCTCAGAACTTGATCAAGATTAAGCAGCATTTGAAACAACTTATTATGTGAATATAAGTATCGAAGCGACGATCGGACTCCGCACAACATGCTTCCTCGACACCCAGCTCAAGCTTCCCTCTAGGTAATCTCCTCTATCCAGTCTCCCCCTCACCGACACGCTGAATGTTTTCTTCTCTCCAGCCTTAGAGAACACTAGCTTTTCCGGGTGACTTGTATCTTCAGTAACTTGGGTGCTTCCACCTTCGCCGTGTACGTTGATGCTGCTGGCCCAACGTTTGTCACTGTCCGGTTCACGATGTAGGTCACCACCGTTGGTGGCGGTGTCGTCAATGGATTTGTCAGCGGTACCATTATGGTCGGGTAGTTGAGCTGAATGCCCTCGACCTTGGGTATCTTTGCACATGTCACGCTCGAGTTATGCATGATGATTGCCAAGCCGTGGTCGCTGTAGAGCGAACATATGTAGCCGGTGTAGTCGTTGAAGTCAAGGTCATACACGAGGCCAGGGTCAGCGGCTCTCGCGGGGCTCACATGCCCGGAGCCTGTGTCAAAAAAAGATGCTTTCTCATGCATCTCATCCAAGATAGAGCCGCCGGTGCTATTGACCGCGTCCGCGGTCGTCAGGATGGCCGACTTGATGGCAGCTGGTGACCAGTCGGGATGCAAGCTCTTGATAAGCGCTGCGACGCCACTAACATGTGGTGTTGCCATGGAAGTGCCGGACATGATGTTGAAAGGCCCCTGTACAGACTCTGTTTTTGGCGGCCATGCAGCAAGAATATTGAGCCCAGGTGCCAATATGTCGGGCTTGAGCACACCGTTGTTGTTAGGGCTTTCACCTCGAGAAGAGAACCATGCCACAACTGGAGCCGGATGGACACCAAGCAGTGTGTTGTTGTATGTGAATGTGGCACCCATGGAGGTGCTCGCCCATGTCTTGAGGACTTCGCCATCTGCCGTGGTCACCTGCACCACGGTAGAATTGTAATCTTGAAGAGCAGTGGTGTAGCCCCTAGTTTCATCGTCAAACAGCACTACACCAGCTGCTCCGGCGCCCATTAAGTGATGGATTTTGGACACCTGATCCTTTGGGTTTAGTTCCTTGCAAACCACGATCTTCCCAGAGACGACACTGTTATCGTGAGAGTCATAGTTGCAGTCTTGATGTTGCTGTTCATAGTGGAGAGGGTAGAGATTTGAGCTCGACTTGGGCACCTGGGTAAGCGCTTCTCCGTGGATCCTCTTGTCGTTGCCGACATGAACGACAGCTCCGAAGCTTCGGTCCACCGAGCCGGCAGCTACTGTGATCAACCATGGTGCGTCGTTGGTGACCGTTGCCCACTCGGGGCCATCATTGCCGGCCGCGCAAACCACGATGACGCCTTTGGACACCGCGTGGAACGTGCCGATGGCGATGGGATCCTTATAAAAGCTTAAGATCGTGTTGGCGCCGAGTGAGATCGAGAGCACGTCCACCCCATCCTTGATGGCCGCGTCGATTCCGGCCAGTATGGTGGACTCGTCACATCCATCGGTTGTGCACACCTTGTACATGGCGATGTGGGCGCCTGCAGCAATTCCAGCTGCGATGCCTGCTCCCAGGCCATGGTACGATGCACCACGGACGAAGTTCCCAGCTGCTGTGGATGAGGTGTGCGTCCCGTGCCCCTCTTTATCGCCCGAGTCATCATCACCAACAAGTGACTGGGCACCGATGAGCTTGTTGTTGCACCGAGCCGCCTTGCACGAGCCCTTCCACTTTGCCGGGGGTGGTGGGATGCCATGATCGTCGAAGGAAGGGTGTGGTGCATAGATGCCGGTGTCAAGCAACCCGACAATGATTCCCTTGCCATAGCCAGCGGCACTCCAGAACCCGGTGTCGTTCCTAAGCCCGAGAAACTCCGGTGTGTGTGGTCATGAGTTGTCGCCTCCGGTCCGGAAATGCCCGGATGAATCCTGGCTTCTTGGCTACAACATCGAGCTCTCCATCAGCAAGCCTTGCGGCGAAGCCGCTGAACGCCTTGGTGTAGGAGTGGATAAGACGTGGCTCACCCGAGTCACTAGCATACGAGCTCGGCAAGAAAGACTCGTACCACTGGAGGTATCCGTTTTCACCGATATTCGAGGGCGGTGGCTCCACGAGCACAATATAAGTATGATAGGCAGAGGTTTTCGTGGCACCCTCCTCATTTACCCCTGCAGGAGCTGGGTTTAAAAAGCAGAGTATCATTGTAGGAGAGCAGGTGGCGAGCAAGAGAAGCGATAGTAAGAGAGTTGCCAGTGATGCCATTATAGTACCTAGCTAGGCAAGGAAGGAAGATGATGGTGATGCAATGGCCAGCACTAGGGGTTCCTAATTTATACACACCCCATGAATGATATGTTGTAACCTCTGCCGAATAATTAAATGAGGCTAGCTCTTTCCATATGTGGAGTAATTAATTATAAGGTTAATTATGCCAAGATACGTGCATGGTGGTGCAATCTCGAAACTGTAATGCATATGTTGATACGAAATCTTGAAGCTATCAATATGAGCATATGCTGCTAAATATGCATGTGTTTGTTCTCTTTACAAATGGATGTACATGCAAGTCTTGGTGGAGTATGATCTTTCTAAATGTACAATCAATGTGCATAGTTATAAGAAATATCACGCTATTAATACACATATCTGGCTAGATATGCATGTGTGTTTTCTCTTTCTCTTTAATTACATATTAGGTGCGCGTATACTACTTGTCTTGGTGGAGCTTGATCTTTATAAAATGTACCATTAATAGTACACTAGGTGATAAGAAATCTCGAAGCTATTAATACAACTATCCTGATAAATATGCACATCCTTTATATTTACATATGGTTATACTTGCATGTTTTGGTGGAGTGGTATTTTATATAAATTCGGTATATTGAGCATGATAATTAGATAGAAAAACGTATGAAAATAATGTGTGTTTGAGTGCATAAATAAGACGACGGATGAATAATCTTCCATGGCATGCTCACGACACATCGATAACATTGTCCTCTTCATATATGTGGCCCAATCGATAGCAGCATTCGCAAGTCCAAATGGCTGTTTGAATATGCAAATACTTTCAATACACGTTCTCTTCTGATTTATGGCCTACAGGCATAACAGAAGGTAAACGCTCAGGAGGTGACAGGATTTACAACGGATTGAAACTAAGGCGTCTAGTAGAGAATGACAGTGTTACAAATACACGCCGATTAATAGAGAACATCTGGTGAACATACGTACAATTTCAACGCATTGAGCAAAGTAGTGTCACACAAGTAGTGATTTTACAACAACAATTCTCAAACCATAGGGACCTTCGCTCTGCTGAGCTGCTGCTTGTGGCCGCAGATGCAGCGAAATCATGTAGCTAAAAGCATGTTGAGCCATTTTGGAGCTGGAATGTTACACTAGTATTATGCTGGACAAGGCTGCTAAGTTGAGCCATTGCCCTGCTGCAGAGAGATAACTCACCCCCCCCCCCCCCCCCCCCCCCCCCCCCCCCCCCCCCCCCCCCCTTGCCGACCCTGCTTGCAATCATCTTTTACCCTGGCTTTCATGCTTCATACCCAGGCTGTATGAGCTTTGGAGGCAAGTATTTGAAGACTAACCATGTAAAGGAGTTCCTCCCTGGCTTTCTCGGCACCTGCTCTCTTCTTGTAGTGTTGGTCACACGAAAGGACATGCCTGCTGAAGGACAATATCCTGATGGCCTCAGTCTCACCATGTGCAAAACTGACCCCTCAAATATTTCATTGCTACTTGGGCACCAAGTCCACCAATCATGGGTAGCATCTCTCTCCTGCCTTGCTCAGGAGCTTAAGAGAATCTAGATCATTTACTCTGCAGAGAACCTGCAATGGACCATAAATAGTTATAACTAGTGTTGGTTTGTCGAATGGTGAATAGAAGCTTGCATAAACTTACTTGAACTGTTGAACAAAAAACAAATAGCATCAGATCAACAGACGCAACGTCAGACTGTGATTAAAACCTAGAGTCTGTACCAGTTGGACCAACAGCCTCAATATCTAGTGTTTCTGTAAATCATGATTTTGCTTGAAGTATGTTTGGATGTTCCACACAAAGTTACACCACCACCTACAAAGGAACCCAAAGCGAAACAAAAAAAACCTTGAAAAAACAACCATATTTGAATCTCCACATGTTTGCACGGGAATCAAATTCAAACAAGTTTCAAACAGCATGAAAAAAGATAAAAATCGAACCAAATTCTCCGAGAACAAAACTGAAAAATACAACAAGTTCACGGGACATTAAGCAAGAAGGCAAAATAACTTAACTCCTCAGATGTCCCTTCTGCTCCACACAATGTACAACATCCCATAGATGCGCTTTCAGGAATTGGAACGATATATGAGGCGAAAAAGTCATCATTGGAGCATCCCACGACTTGAAGAAGCAGATTTGGTGCATCACACCATTTCAAACAAGAAATCTGGAGAAGGGAATCATTTAAAACTCTGCATTCACTTGTGGTGTCAAATACAAACAACTGTCGGCAGCATGAAAAAAGTTGCCAGAATAGAACAACTCAACGAAGAACACTGAAATAAAAAGACCTACCCAAGCACTTATCAAAAATAAGAACTAAACTCCTCAGTTGTCCCTTCTGCTCCACAAAATGTGCAGCATCGCATGGATGCTGCTTTTCAGGAATTGGAACGATATATGTGTGAAGTAAGTCATCACTGGAGTGTTCCTCACGATAAAGAAGCAATCAAATATGTTGCATTACTTCAATCCAAACTAAACATTGAGCAATAAAACCTTGTCGGTTCTTCCCTTCCTGGTGGTGTGTGTGTGTGGTGTTTGTGTTGGTTGTCAAGTTGGCCAGGGTGCCCTGTTGGAGGCTGTCGTGTTCCATGGCAATAGGCCATTGGGCTCCCGGATTATCATAATTAACCGGGAAACTCTCTGCTTAATTAATAGAGTAGATTGAAGGCGTAAGCCTCTGTTTAAAAAAAAATCAATGAACTGTTGGGATCATGCAAAAGTTGAAGAACCAAACAACTCAAATTTAAAACTACCAAAATAAAAAGAGTTCTCCAAGCATTGGCGAGAAAAAAAAACGAATTGAACTCCTCAGATGTCCCTTCTGTTCCACACAATGTGCAGCATCCATGGATGTGCTTTCAGGAATTGGAACGATATACGATGAAAAATAAGTCATCACTGGAGTATGCCCCGCTATAAGCCATCAATTCAGTAAAATGCACTATTTTCAAACTACAACTATAGATAAAAGGGGCCGTATCTGAAGGCACTGCACGCATTTGCTTGCGGTATCGAATTCAACCAAATGTCGACAACATTTCACAGCTCGGAAATAAACCAAAATTTTCAAAGAGGGCCACTGAAATGAGAAGAGTCCAATCACCAATCATTGAGCCACTATTAACCAAACAAGCTGAACTCCTCAGATGTCTCCGCAGCTCCAAGCAGCGTGCAGCCATATTCGAGCTTACGGAATTGCTTCGACACAGCGTGGTATGCATAAGTGGAATGAATCTCTGAGAATCCCTAACAAATGACAGGAATAGATCGAAATTGGTACCGCGCGGATCACTACGAACTTAACCACACGAGATTCGACATTTGGAAGCAACGCATCTGGATTCTAGACCGATGTTTCTAGGGTTCATGCTGAGTGAAGCGGGAGGAAGACACGGTACCTTTCGGGCGAAGAGGTTTTCTGCCGGAGTCGCAGACGCTAGGAGGCGGCCGGCCATCACCCTGCTTGTACCGCGGCATCGCCGTCACGCCCACCCGCCGCCGCCGCCGCCGCCGCCCAGACGAACGACACAAGCTGAGAAAAAGCCGCAACAGATAGCCAGCTTACGTAGGCCTATGGGCCAGGCGAGGCCCATAGGTCTAGGCCTTATGAGGCAACGCGGCCCAATACGTGAGCTCTGCGCGGAAGCGGAAACCTAGTCGAAGCTCTGGCCTGAAATTTTGCCGTCTCCGTTGTTCCTGAGATTGAATCCGCCGGCGACGATGACCAAGGCGTCGAGGGTGAGAGCCACGCCCCGCAGCCTCCCGGAGGAGATAGTCGTCTGGGAGATCCTCGTCCGCCTGCCTCCCAAGTCCCTCCTCCGCTGCCGCGCCGTCTGCCGTGCCTGGCGCCGTGCAACCTCAACCCGCCTCTTCCTCCAAACCCACCACGAACGCCAGCCCTCCCTCCCCATCGTCTCCGGCTCCGAACGCGACGGCGCTTGCCACAAAAACATCATGGCCTTCGATCACCGGGCCGCCGGCGGCGCCCAGCTCCAACCCGTCGCCCGGCTTAACAACTCCTACTTATGCGTGGAGGCCTCCTGCGACGGCCTACTCGTCCTCTCCAAGTGCGGCATCACTCGGGACCGCTTCTCCGTCTGTAACCCGACCACGCGTCAGCATGCTCCCCTCCGGCACCTCTCCTCGGGTTTCAGTGTATTGGGAATGTATGTGCACCGTCCAACCGGCGAGTACCGGCTATTACTGCATCAGACTGTCGCAGATCAAATTTGCTGCTACGTCTTCGTGGTGGGCTCCGACCAGCCGCCGAGGTACGTCGGGGTGATGGAGGTGGAAGCACCAGCTTATTTAAACAAATCTACGCTGCTCCGTGATTGCATGCATTGTTACCCGGTGCGTTATTGCCATGACCCACAAGAACGTCCGACCGCAAGCGAAGTGATAATTGTATTCGACACCACATCCGAGTCGTTCCGACATATGCGTGCTCCGGAGTTTGTTCCCGCCAAGGCAGATATCTTTGAGATGGATGACATGCTTGGAATCTATGCTTATGAGGACAAAATGCAGGTTGTTGATATATGGATATTACGGAACTACGAAAGCGAGGTTTGGACGTACAAGCACCGAGTCAAATTGCCGGTCGTCAAAATCAGAGAGCGGTTTGGTCAATGGTTCTACAGTTGGCATGTTAGCGTTCACTCGGTGGATGGTGATATCATGTTGCTAGTCGACAAAGGCGGGTGGATGTTTCACGTTGACACTAAGGGCAATCTGGTTCACAGCTTCCATCGCGATGGCCAACATGTGTATGCCTATCAAACTCGGTTGAAACAAACTCTTGTTTCGCATACCTTCTTCGCGACACTGGAAGGTTATGGTGTAAACACTTCACCTTTCGTCTGAAGGCTGTTGAGTGAGTTGGTTCTTCTCAACGATCTAGTTGTTATATCGGTGTGAGTTTGCTACGAATTACATAAGTTTGAGCTTGTTGGCTTCTTCTCCTTAGTAGTCAATTGTTGACAATCTTTTCCTTGAACTGTGGAATTGACCTTATTTTTTATCTAGTGGTTTTCTTAATAGTCAATAGTTGGGTATTTTCATTTTCCACCCTTTGTTGTAGCTGACGATGAAAAGAGGCATATTTCTCTCTTTGTCGAAATGAAAAGCTACAGCCGGTTTTTAGAGACATTGTGCTTGGATCTCTACTCTTAAATTCAATGGTTGAATCATAGTTCAGTTCTCGATTCAATGTTCTGTTATAATTGATTTTTATTCATGCATCAGTTGCATATGGTTAGATGTGTCTTACAGAGACTAGTAAGCTCACCATTTCAGCGATTATTTGAAAATATTATAGTTCGCTCGTTCAAAAGAGTGGTGGTATTTGTAGATAAAACTGGTGCCGCACCATGAAAATCTAAATAAACATTGGTGTGTGTGCTTCCATCCTTACACAGGTTTTCTGTTGAACGGTTTTGAGTGGTCTCTTATTATTTTCCTTTTGTCTGCTAACCATTTTAAGGATTAATGCTTCATTTTTTTATTTTTTTGACTGAAATGCAGTCGGAGCTGCTTTTCATTTATCAATAGAAGAAAGACTGATAGCCAAATGACTCGGTTTATAAGAAAAACTAGGCCATAAAACCATACAACTCCTAGCAGCGCTAGGTCAGCGGCAAAACAACAGCAAAATCTGCAACAACACCTAGCCTAGCTAGGACAACAAACTCAGCAACATCATCTCCAACCTCTCACACAAGCCTCTCCCTGCCAAGCGTCCAGCCAAAACGGCGAGGACACCAAGCACCGAGCATCAAAGACTGCGTCCCCAGCGACGTAGCACTCGAGACCCACCACTACCACATGATCGCTCCGACGACCTCGCACCCATATGCCAAGGAGAGAAGGCAGGTCAAGAGAGGACCTAGCCCCAGCCAGTGGGAGGCGTCAAACCGGAACTGAGAGAAGGATTGGCCGTCACAAAGATGGTACATTGCACCCACAAATGCTCACGACCTCGAGGGAGGGATGGCGACTGATACGTCTCAAACGTATCTATAATTTTTGATGTTCCATGTTGTTATTATATCAAATGATACATGTTTTATTTACACTTTATATCATTTTTATGCATTTTCTGGGACTAACTTATTAACAAGACGCCAGAGTGCCAGTTCCTGTTTTCTGCTGTTTTTCTCTTTCAGGAAAGCTAGTCGCAAAATATTCTCGGAATTGGACAAAACGAAAGACACCGTCAATATTTCTCCGTCACGTACACGAAGACCAAAGGGGAGACGGAGCCGACCCCCGAGGGGCCCACGCCACCCCAGGGCGCGGCCCACATGGCCGGCGCGCCCAGCCCTGGCGTGGGCGCCTCGAGAACCTTCCGACGCCGCCCTTTCGCCTATATATTCTCCCGATCGCGAATACCCTAAAACAGCCGATCATATTCCACGAAAAGTTCCGTTGCCGCCGTCGTCGTCAACCCTAGATCGGGAGGGTTCTGAAGCTCTTCCCGGCACCCTGCCGGAGGGGAGATCATCACCGGAGGGCTCTACATCGCCATGCCTGCCTCCGGAGTGATGCGTGAGTAGTCCACCCTTGGACTACGGGTCCATAGCAGTAGCTGGATGGTTGTCTCTCCACCTTGTTCCTCCATGTTTAGATCTTGTGAGCTGCCTAACATGATCAAGATCATCTTTATGTAATGCTACATGTTGTGTTTGCTGGGATCTGATGAATATTGATACTATGTTTAAGTTGTTTATCTATCTATGTGTTCTTGATCTTGCATGCTCTCCGTTGCTAGTAGATGCTTTGGCCAAGTAGATGCTTGTGACTCCAAGATGGAGTATTTATGCTAGATAGTAGGTTCATGCCTCCATTAAATCTGGACAAGTGACAGCAATGGCTAAGGTTGTGGATGTGCTGTTGCTACTAGGGGTAAAACAATGATGCAATGTCTACGGTCATTTGTGTTGTTTACATTGCGCACTTTTCTTAATGGAATAATCTGTTGTTAGCAACTTAATACTGGAAGTGATGCGGATGCTGACCTGAAGGTGGATTATTTAGTCATAGATGCATGCTGGATAGCGGTCTATGTACTTTGTTGTAATGCCCAACTAGATCTCATAGTGAACATCTTGTCATATATTGCATTGTCATGCACTCTCTATTTGTCAATTGCCCAGCTGTAATTTGTTTACCCAGCATGTTAGTTATCTTTATTGGAGAGACACCACTAGTGAACTGTGGACCCCGGTCCAATTTTCCTCATACTGTTAAACACCTACTGCAATCATCTGTTCCTTGTTACTTTCTGCAATCTCTACTGTTTTCCACACAATACGTTTAATCCTTTGTTTTCAGCAAGACCGGAGAGATTGACAACCTCTCTGTTTCGTTGGGGCAAAGTAGTTTGGTTGTGTTGTGTGCAGGTTCCACGTTGGTGACTGACATTGCGCCGTGCCAGCTCTCCAACAACCTTCTGAGAGCCTCCGTGTCCTATTGGTTCGATAACCTTGGTCATATTTCAAGGGAAAACTGCTGCTGCACTACATCATACCTTCCTCTTGGGGTCTCCCAACGAACGTGTGTTGTACACGCCATCAAGCATATTTTCTGGCGCCGTTGCCGGGGATACTGAGATCTTCAGATAGGGGAGTTTCACACTTCCAATCTCTTTACTTTGTTTTTGCCTTGCTTGGTATTATGTCTAGTTCTTTACTTGTTGAAACTTGTCCTAGTGCTGAAATCAATATGAGAGAGCTTTATAAAATTTATCTTAAACTAGGACATGATGTGTTTGAAGATAAAATTAAAAAACCTATGGAACTTTATTTGCATGATAGTATCAATGTTATTGGTATGCACTCTTTGAACATGGTTGTTGCTAATGCTATGGAAAATCTTAAGCTTGGGGAAGTTGGTAATGATTCTATTGAAGTAACTCTTTTTGATAAATTTGAAGTAACAGGCTCCTTGACTCAAGAAAGCAAAATAACAAAAGTACCAAATATATTCCCCAATGTTGTTTATGAAAGTCCATGCTATTTTGATAAGTCTTATGATAATCCTTTAATTATGCCTAATTTTGAAATGCATGGTAATGAGAAAGTTTGCTTAGAAAATGTTTATGATAAAGCTCTAGATGCTGGTCCTATGTTGCTTGATAATATTTTGCATTCTACTGTTGAGAGTGGTCAATCATCTTGTTTTAATATGTCTAAAAGTGGGTTTGAAATTTTTGATCCCACTATCTTGGATCAGCTTGATAAAAATTATGTGTTTGTAGATCATGAAAAGCATGCTTTATGTGATAGTTATATTGTTGAATTTGTTCATGATTCTACCGAAAGTATTATGAGAGAGGAAAATATGTTTGTAAAAGTTTTCAATTTACTAAAACACCTCTCTCAATGTTGAAAGTTTTGAAGTTGCATTTGTTTCTTGCTGTTCTAGTTGCTTTATGCTTCAATGATTTGTTTTACTGCAAGATTCCTTTGCATAGGAAGTGGGTTAGACTCAGATGTGTTTGATATTTGCTTCTTGATGCTCTCTTTTTGTTTTTCAACTCTTATTCTTATGAGAGCATCATTCAAATCTTAAAGCCTAGCTAAAATGCATTAAAGAAAGCGCTTTTGGGAGGCAACCCATGTGTCAAGGAGTTTTGTCTACTTCTGTAGCAACTCCTTTGTATCTTTTATTTGCTTTTTGTTGTGCCAAGGAAGATCACTTATGACAAGATGGTACCAATTTTCGGGACTGCACAGAAACAGATTCTTGGACGTCACTGTTTATTCCGATAGAAAATCAGAAAAAATCGAAAAATTCTGCAATTGTTTGTGCGTGTTCCTGACTTAGTTACGCAACTTTCGTACGACTAACGTTTTTTGATTTACGCGACGGAAGTGCCTCGAAAAAAATCATCTTTACGGACTGTTCTGGTTTTGACAGATTCTGTCTTTGTTTTGCATTCTCTCTTTTACAAGTGTTGAGTGAGTTTCTTTTATGGTGGAAGAGCCTCACTTGAGCCTAGTAACAGTAGCTAATGTTTGAAAATATTTGCTTATGAATTGTGTCCTTGCAGAACTTTGAAGTATTTGATTTGATGCACTAACCTGCTAATGAGAAAGATGTTTAAGTTTTGGTGTGAAGGAAGTTTTCAAGTGTTAAGAGAGGAGAATGATATTACAAGATCAAGAAGAGTGAAGAGCTTAATCTTGGGGAGGCTCCCATGGATCTCCCCAGCATATTTCAAGAAGACTCAAGCATCTAAGCTTGGGGATGCCCAAGGCATCCCCTTCTTCATCAACAAACTATCAGGTCATCTCTAGTGAGACTATATTTTTATTCTTCACATCTTATGTACTTTCCTTGGAGCGTCAGTGTGTTTTTTTTTCAGTTTGTTTTGTTTTGTTTCCTGTTCTATACTTGTTGGATCCTAGCATTCTTGTTTGGGAGAGAGACACGCTCCACTTTTTCATTAGAATACTCTTGTGCTTCACTTATACTTGTTGAGTATTCCTGTCTAGCTACTGCTATTGCTTCTAGCTCTCAGTTTTCATGTATCTTTTGTTAGAGCTATTAGTTTCTTTTGAAGAAAGTACTCTCTTGTTTCACTTATATTTGTTTGGAGAGTTGTCAAATAAGTTGATTGGTGTTTGGTTGGACCAGAAAATGCTGCATGTGGTAGTGGTATAAAATGCTTACATGAATCTTATAGATCTTTGTCTTGAGTAATTTGATGCTTGTCAATTGTTTTGAGTTATCAAGTAAGTAATGTTTAAGCTTGTGCATCATGTAAGTAATGGCAATTAGTGAAGAACTATTGTAAAGCTTGCTGTTATAATGAGTTTCTTTGCATCATTGGTAGTTCGAAGGGGTCTAGATAATTTTTAAGTGAAAGCTTTGGGTTAACAAGGAAGACAATGTAAAGTCTTATGGTTTGTCAGCCATGTGTTTTATGTGCATTCTTGGTATACCGGTTGATAGTGGTGTTTGCTTAAAAATAACCTTGCTAGCCTAAACTCTGTACTAAGCGGGAATGCTGCTTGTGCATCCAAAACCCTTGAGCCAAATCCATGCCATCTGTGTCCACCATAACTACCTATTATGTGGTGTTCTCACCATTCCAAGTAACTTTTCACATGTGCTATCTTCTAACTACTCAAAACTGTTACATTTTCCTTTTTGTGTCACTACTTGTAAGCTCATAAGGATGTGGGTAGTCGGTCTTTATTTCCTGGTTGATCAGACTTTACACACCTGGACTAGTGGCATATACATCCGCTTATCCAATAATTTTGCAAAAAGAGCTGGCAACGGGGTGCCCAGTCCCAATTAATTACAACTTTAACCAATAATTCTCTTCACATCTTTTTGCCCCTGAGAAATCAGTCAAGCAATGTTCACAAGTGTGTAAACAAAAGAGAAGAGGGATGATCTGCCCGCTGGCAGAAATAACGTCCTTCATGGGAGCCGCTCTTGTAAAGTCTGATTAACTTGTGACTTAATGTATTGCCTACTTGCTGATTTGTTGACTACCTGCATACACCTCTCAAAATAATATTTTATGCTCTCTATATATGCCTTCGGGAACTACAAAGCTCTAGCACATGATTTAATCCCTGCTTCCCTCTGCGAAGGGCATTTCTTTTACTTTATTGTTGAGTCAGTTTTCCTACTTCTTTCTGTCTACTTAAGCAAACACCAGTGTCAACCTCAGTATAACAGTTTTTACATAAGAGACGTGTTTGATTGATTATATTCTTTGCCTTGACATTATCTGTGTGATAAATATGTTGAAGTTGAAGCAAATGCTGAAGCTAAAATCTTCCTCTGTGTTGGTTCAAACACTTTCATTTAGAACTTATTGCTTCAATGAGCTAACTCTTATGTAAGATTATTATAGCTCCAATATCTCCAAGGTACTATTCATGAAAGTTTGCACGTGTGTGATTCATTTTGTTTACTCCTTGTTTACTTGTTAGCAAACTATAGACCATTGGCTTGGATCAATTCATTCGGTTCATGTGCATTACATTGTTATTTGATCAAGATTGTGTTGGTAGCATGTCACTTCAAAAATTATGTTGTTTTATCGTTTACCTACTCGAGGACGAGTAGGAACTAAGCTTGGGGATGCTTGATACGTCTCAAATGTATCTATAATTTTTTAAGTTCCATGCTGTTATTATATCAAATGCTACATGTTTTATTTACACTTTATATTATTTTTATGCATTTTCTGGGACTAACCTATTAACAAGATGCCAGAGTGCCAGTTCCTGTTTTCAGCTGTTTTTCTCTTTCAGGAAAGCTAGTCGCAAAATATTCTCAGAATTGGACGAAACGAAAGACACCGTCAATATTTCTCCGTCACGTACACGAAGACCAAAGGGGAGACGGAGCCGACCCCCGAGGGGCCCACGCCACCCCAGGGCGCGGCCCACATGGCCGGCTCGCCCAGCCCTGGCGTGGGCGCCTCGAGAACCTTCTGACGCCGCCCTTTCGCCTATATATTCTCCCGATCGCGAATACCCTAAAACACCCGATCATATTCCACGAAAAGTTCCGCTGCCGCCGTCGTCGTCAACCCTAGATCGGGAGGGTTCTGAAGCTCTTCCCGGCACCCTGCCGGAGGGGAGATCATCACCGGAGGGCTCTACATCGCCATGCCTGCCTCCGGAGTGATGCGTGAGTAGTCCACCCTTGGACTACGGGTCCATAGCAGTAGCTGGATGGTTGTCTCTCCACCTTGTTCCTCCATGTTTAGATCTTGTGAGCTGCCTAACATGATCAAGATCATCTTTATGTAATGCTACATGTTGTGTTTGCTGGGATCTGATAAATATTGATACTATGTTTAAGTTGTTTATCTATCTATGTGTTCTTGATCTTGCATGCTCTCCGTTGCTAGTAGATGCTTTGGCCAAGTAGATGCTTGTGACTCCAAGAGGGAGTATTTATGCTAGATAGTAGGTTCATGCCTCCATTAAATCTGGACAAGTGACAGCAATGGCTAAGGTTGTGGATGTGCTGTTGCTACTAGGGGTAAAACAATGATGCAATGTCTACGGTCATTTGTGTTGTTTACATTGCGCACTTTTCTTAATGGAATAATCTGTTGTTAGCAACTTAATACTGGAAGTGATGCGGATGCTGACCTGAAGGTGGATTATTTAGGCATAGATGCATGCTGGATAGCGGTCTATGTACTTTGTTGTAATGCCCAACTAGATCTCATAGTGAACATCTTGTCATATATTGCATTGTCATGCACTCTCTATTTGTCAATTGCCCGGCTGTAATTTGTTTACCCAGCATGTTAGTTATCTTTATTGGAAAGACACCACTAGTGAACTGTGGACCCCGGTCCAATTTTCCTCATACTGTTAAACACCTACTGCAATCATCTGTTCCTTGTTACTTTCTGCAATCTCTACTGTTTTCCACACAATACGTTTAATCCTTTGTTTTTAGCAAGACCGGAGAGATTGACAACCTCTCTGTTTCGTTGGGGCAAAGTAGTTTGGTTGTGTTGTGTGCAGGTTCCACGTTGGTGACTGACATTGCGCCGTGCCAGCTCTCCAACAACCTTCTGAGAGCCTCCGTGTCCTACTGGTTCGATAACCTTGGTCATATTTCAAGGAAAAACTGCTGCTGCACTACATCATACCTTCCTCTTGGGGTCTCCCAACGAACGTGTGATGTACACGCCATCAGCGACGCCCACACGCGCCACCGCGCCACCGTCGAACCAGCCGGCAGGGATTTCTCCCGCGCCCCTGAAATCACATACCCAAAGTCCATGGCAGGGAGATGAGAAAGGAACCTCATCGGTGAAGGACTCCGCCAGGGTTGGAGTGCACAGGCGAAGACAGAGCGGCAGGCAGAACAGGCCACCGCGGCCTCCGCGTCCTACGAGAACCAGCACCACAACCCTTTCCGCCTTTGGCGGGCTGGGCGCCGCCACCACTGCCGGCGTCGGCGGCGGCGGCCAGGAGGGGCGCGAGATGAGGGTTGGTTAGCTAGGGTTTGGGGAGTCCTCCGGAGCCGCTCGAGGGGAGCGACCCGGGAGGAAAGGGGTATGTTTGCCTGTAATGCTTCATGCAATGTACAATCGGAACGTTTCTTCCAGAAACAAAAGTTGCGTACTAATAAGCACACAATTTGTTTGTCATGGTCAACAGTACGATTGTATCATCTGCCGTTGCAGTGTAAGTAACATTTAGGCTTGAGGAGATAGTCCTCAAGACCTAAACATTGTCGGTTCAGTTGGCTTTATTAATTTAAAGTTGAACAAGTTATGGTGTTCTTTTAAAAAACATATAGGCTTGAGGATGTAATTAATAAGCTCGTGCCGTTGGATAGCTAGATTCGGACATGGTTATATAGTACTCCCTCTAATCCGGTTTAAGTGTTGGAGAGAAATAATTAGCCCAGCAAAAATCAGGCATGGGAAAACAATAGGTGGCGAAGAGGCAAAGATGTGTCTAACGAAGAGGCGCCCTGTGGCGACGGGCGACTCGGGGGGCGATAGGGTCCGTTCCCCCGATGCGTGCCCGGCGGCGCGCAAGCAGCACCGGCGCAAGGGGCGTCGGGGCGGGAAGTCGAACGAAGGCGACTCGGCGGTGGCCGCGCCGGCCAGGGGTCGGCGCTGGTGACCTCGGAAGACGACGGCGACTATGGCGACGCGATCCACGGGCCGCGTGGGGCGGTCACGTTGGGGGATTTCTTCGAAGCTGAGTGCGGGCGAGGGTCACCGGCCGGAAGGGAGAGGGCTCCTGTCGCGCTGGCACACCGGTCGCCTTCGCTGCCTCCGTCTGCTCCAAGTCCGGGAAGGGTTCCGGCGATCTCGGAGTTTGCACCGCTGGTCTGTTCAGAGGCGGGGTCTCGTGGACCTCTGGTGTGGGCGCTGCTGGGCCGACGGAGGTGATGATTGGGGAGCTGCTGGTGCCGGTGTCGGGGTTGCTGGGGTCGCCGCCGCCGCCATCGGGGCCACGTCATCAGGTGGAGGTTTCGTCCCTAGGGTTGGCGGAGCATGAAGGGGTCCCGTGCTAGGGCCAGGCCGGGCGTATTGGGCCGGAGTCGTTGGCCCAGTCCAGCGAGGAGGGCAGGGGATCCTCTATGGCTGTGGACCAGTTGGGCCTTGGGCCGGCTCAGGAGCTGGAAGCCTGGCCCACCGAGAGCGTTTTGCTGGCCCGCGAGGCCCCGAGTGAGGAAAGAACGTCTATAAGTACCTGGCGTTGGGTGCCGGTCGGAACCCTAGACATCTCCTTAGGGTTTCCAGCCACTTCAGAAGAAGTCCGCCGCCACCGCGCTCGTGCCAAGAAGAGGATGGAACGTGGACGGTTTGTCCGGAACCGCCGCGACAGGAGGTCGCCGGAGGCTGCCACCGCGCGGGCGACCGCTTCCATGGGGGAGATCTGCGGAATCGCCTGGACCGTGAAGGGGAGCGGCGACATCAACGGGAGCAGAGGGATAGAGAAGATGCACAAGCCAGAGCCCGGGAAGAGGAAAGGCGTGAAGAGGAGCGACTCCGGTCACAGATCCCTGTCCCGCCGCATCTGCGAGGGCGCGATGTGGGGCGGGGCGTGGGAGATCGTGACTCCAGGGATGCTCTGCCGCTGGGCCGGATCCGTTCGCCGGTGGGGAGGGCCCCGCCAGCGCCAAGCACGGTGGATTCCTCCAGGATTACCTGCTACAAGTGCGGTACGCAAGGTCATATGCAAATAGAGTGCACGGCGGAACCTTTCTGCTCCAAATGCAAGTCAAAGGGCCATCTGTCGGCCATGTGCAGTGGTGTGGCACCAAGATGGGTGGGATACGGCACAGAGGGGAGGGGCTTCTTCTGTGTGACCATCCCGGAGTCAAAGCTGAAGAAGCCACCCAACAACTCGGCGACGGTGTACATCGAGTTAGGCAACATGAATGAGGAGGATGTGGAGATGGAATTCAAGGAGCTGGTTAACGATAAGTGGGACTGGCAGGTGAAGCAACTCAGCAAGACAGACTTTTCGTTGGTGTTCCCCTCAAGGGAGCTGCTTCGCATGGCTTCCCGTGGGGGCGGGTTGACCTTGCCGTTCACAGAGTACAAAGCGGTGGTGCTGGAAGCAACGGGCGATCCAATGGTCGATGAGAAGCTGAGGGTCCTCTGGGTGAGGCTGTTTGGTGTGCCGGAGCCGCTGCGCGATGAAAGTACGTTGATGGCTACCATGTTGGAGATTGGCTCCCCGCTGGAGGTGGACACCTCAACCCTCCCGAATGAATCAAAGCCAATCCGCATGAGGTTTGGGTGTCGTGCACCGGTGGTTCTCAAAAGCCACATCACTATCTTTGTGAACCTGCAAGGGTACAAGATCAGAGTTGAAAGGGAGCCAGAGCAGAAGGACAAGGAGGTGCTACCTCCTCCGCCGCCTCCCCCGAAGAACAAAGACGAAGACCCTGATGACAGCTTTCTTAGCTCCGATGGCGAGGATTCTGACAGCCGGAAGGGCCGGGAGCGTGAGAGGAAGAAGGCCAAGACGGCGATAGTGGTGGACGGTTTCGCAGGCGGGGCCGGGCACCGCTCCGTGCCGGCTGTTCAGGAGAATCCCAAGGAGGTGTCTGCCCAGGAAGTGGTTTCAGAGGATGCTGCAACAGGAAAGTCTGCGCCATCTCTGCCGATGGCGGCCCCTGCTCTGGGCGAGTGTGAAATTGCTTCGGAGGCGCGGATGGAGAACCGTGCCCAGGCTCAAGACCAAACTCCAGTTCTGACAGAATTGCCGCTGCCCAAGTCCATGTTCTCTCAGTACGGTTCCAACTTCACCGAGGATGGCAACGTGTTCAAGACGCTGGGGACGGTTGTGCTTGCTGCCCAAGCGGAGGTGTCAGGGGGCGCTCCACTTAGGTCCAGCCTGTCATCCCTGTTGGCTACGCCATCTGCGTCGGTGGAAGACGCCTCGGAGAGTGACAAGTCCCCAGCCATTGGTGGTGAGGTGTCGTCCAAGGAATGGGAGCGCAGAAGCAAGGCCAACTTTGATAGGCCATCACGTGTCAGATCTGCAGAGGTGGTGGCAGTGGTGGAGGACTCTCAAGACACTGAGCGCCAGGCTCCGTCCCCTGCGTCGGCTTTGGGCGAGTTCTGGTCTGCGCAACCTGTGCCCGAGCTCACCGCGCCCGTGGTTAAAGGGCTCCGCTCCAAAGCTACTCCGATCGAGGTTCTCCGCAAGAGTGTCAGGGGCGTGGAGGAGAAGGATGGCCCGGATCGAGCAGTGCGGCGAACGGTGGAGAAGAATGCTTCTTCCGCCAAGGTGATCCCAAAGTCAGGTACGGCTCTTGACCCCATCTTCGCTATTTTACAAGAGGTTCCAGATTCGCATCTTCTTTCTGTTGCTTCCGACTGTTATGTTGTCTTCCCCTCCTCGGCGGGTACGCCGGCTGAAACTGTGTCGCTGCTGCGTGCCAATGAGCTTGCACAAGCCACTCTTGCCGAAGCAAGGGTGCAAATAGAACAAGATCTAGCTGCCAAGGAGCTGGAAAAGGCTAAAGAGAAGGAGGCAGCGAAGCTGGCGGGAAAGGCACCCGAGGGCGGGTGTCCGGACCCGGCCACACCCAAGGGCATTGCTCCACTCAGCGATTCGATGACCCCGAAGAAGGCAGGTAGAAGAGGCAGGGCTAAATCAGTGGCGCCACAGGGGCGAATTGCAGAGGCATGCACGGAGGCGACAAATCCTGGAGAAGTCACAAACCCAGTGAACCCAGGGCTGCGGCTGCGCAGCCGGAGAAGGCGTCTAGGAGACAGAGAGCTAAATCTGCGGCGCCGCAGGGGCGGCGCCCAGTGACCCGCCAAGCACGGGTCGAGGGAGCCGAGTTCTAATGCGGATCCTCTTCTGGAATTTTCGAGGGTTTGGGCGCAAGGGGCGCCGAACCTTGCTGAAAGAGTACTTACGCAACCATCGCATTGATATCATGTGCCTGCAAGAAACAATAAAGCATGACTTTACTGATCAGGAGCTGGAAACGTTTGAGCTAGGCGACAAGTTCTTCTGGTGTTGGCTGCCGGCGGTTGGGCATTCGGGAGGTATGCTGCTTGGCTGCGTGACAGTATGTTTGAGGTTGAGAGTACTGACAGGGGTCAGTACTATCTTAGCGCGAACTGTCTTCACAGATTTCACAACAGAACCATGACAATCCTTGGGATTTACGGGCCAGCAAATCATAGCGACTCCCCTGCCTTCCTGGACGAGCTTTCGGAGAAGGTGTCTTCCTGTCAACATCCCATTCTGATGGGGGGAGATTTTAATCTAATGAGGTCGGCAGAAGATAAGAATAATAACAGAATAAACTGGCCAAGAGTGGAACTTTTCAATAACCACATTGCTGCTTGGGCTCTTAGAGAGCTTGATCGTTCGGGCGCCCGGTATACTTGGTCCAATAAGCAGCGTAACCCTGTTCGGTGTGTGCTGGATAGGGTATTCATCGCACCCGAGCTGGATGCTTTATTTCCTTTGGCGACAGTGACAGCTGAGACGAGTCTGGGCTCGGACCACACTCCGCTTGTTTTTGACGGTGGTGAGGGCACCCCGGTTAAAAGCAATAGGTTCTTTTTCGAAGTGGGTTGGTTTGAGATTGAGGGGTTTGGTGAGATGGTTGGTGATCGCTGGGTTAGACTTATGGCTTCGGCTAGGGGCAGGGACATCACCGACTGGTGGCAACATATGAGTAGTGGCCTGCGGCAGTATCTACGAGGTTGGAGCAAGAATATGGGTAAAGAGTCCAGGGTGAATAAACTGAACCTGCTCAAGCAGATAGCGGATCTTGATGCCAAAGCTGATTCCCTAGGCCTGGAGGAGGAAGAATGGGTCTTCCGATACCACCTAGAAGAGCAGCTTCTGCAAATTTACCGTGTGGAGGAGGAGTATTGGCGGCAACGCGGAAGGGTCAAGTGGGCGTTGCATGGGGATGCAAACACTGCCTATTTCCATGCTGTTGCTAATGGCAGAAGGAGGAAATGCGTTATCTCCAGACTGCAAACGCCGGAGGGACCGATCAGTGACCCGCTGCAGATTCAGGGTCATGTGTATGACTTCTACAGAGAGCTGTTAGGTTTGGCTGCCAATACGTGGACGGGAGACAGGCTGGTGTCGGAGGAAGAAAACTATCAGCTCGAGCTGTCCTTCACGGAAACTGAGCTGCATTCCATTGTCATGGAGATGAAATCCAACACCGCACCAGGCCCAGATGGGTTTCCTGTCTCGTTCTTCAAGAAGTTCTGGCCTTTGTGCAAATTGGGAGTCCTTCACATCCTCAATGACTTCATTCTAGGGAGAATTGATGTCTCGAGACTCAACTTTGGAGTTTTGTCGCTTATTCCCAAAGTCCAGGGCGCAGACCACATTGGCCAGTTTCGACCTATTGCTCTCATCAACGTGGTGTTTAAAATCATCTCTAAAGCTTTTGCTTCGCGGCTTGATCCCGTTGCCCACAGAATTATCAGTCCTACCCAAACGGCGTTTATCAAAGGCAGATTCATCCTGGACGGTGCGCTGGCCTTGCTTGAAACGGTGCACGAGCTTCGGGTAAAAAAGCTAGGGGGCATTTTACTGAAGCTCGACTTTGAAAAGGATTACGACCGAGTCAATTGGAAGTTCCTCATTGAGGTTATGCGGAGGAAAGGCTTTGCTGCTGGATACCTTCACAGAATTGAGCAGCTGGTTGCTGGGGGCCAGACTGCTATATCCATCAACGGCGAGATCGGCCCTTATTTTAGAAACCGGCGAGGAGTGCGTCAAGGGGACCCTCTATCGCCGATTCTGTTTAACTTTGTGGTGGAAGCTCTGTCTGCTATGCTCTCTGCGGCTTGTCGCCATGGCCACATCAAAGGGATCGTGCCACACCTGTTCCCAGGGGGGCTATCTCACCTTCAATACGCGGACGATACTCTGATCCTGATCCAGAATTGCGACGCAGACATAGCTAACTTGAAATTCTTGCTGTTATGCTTTGAGAACATGTCAGGCTTAAAGATCAATTTCCACAAGAGTGAAGTTATTGTGCTGGACCAGAACTTAGCTGAGCAACAGAGGGTGGCGAACATGCTAAACTGCAGATTGGGCTCATTCCCCTTCATTTACCTGGGCCTTCCGATATCTGACCGTAAGTTAACGGTTGAGCAGTGGCAGTTCCTGGTTAACAAGCTGGCTGCCAAGGTGGAAGTTTGGATGGGCAGATTGTTGTCCTCGGGTGGGCGACTAATCTTGTCCAATGCTTGCTTGGATGCATTGCCTACCTTTGCCATGGGGCTATTCCTGCTGCAAGACGGCATACACGTAAAGTTTGATGCGGTTCGCGCCAGGTTCTATTGGGAGGGATCTGGCCCCAAACGCAAATATCACATGGTAAATTGGCCGGCTATGTGCCGTCCCAAAGAGTGTGGTGGGCTGGGGCTCTCTCACACAAAAAACATGAATAAGGCTCTGATGCTGAAGTGGATTTGGAAGCTCTATCAAAACCCCAATTCAATATGGAGTTCAATTACGAGGGCTAAGTATCCGGAAGCTGATGACATCTTTGCCAGCCAGTCGCTTGAGTGCTCTCAGTTTGGCGCAGCCTCCACAAGATCAAGCACCTGTTTAAGCTGGGGCAAAACACGTTGTGAAGAATGGCAGGAGAACTCGGTTCTGGACTGACTGGTGGACCAGCGAGGGCTCGCTGAAGGACAGATTTCCCCGTTTGTTCAATGTCTGTGACAACTCGATGTTGACAGTGCATCAGGCTTTTGACCCTGGAGAAGGAGGAGTGGGATTTCGGAGATCCCTTGACCTAGTTACTGCCGGCCAGTGGGCTCAGTTGAATGCTGAGTTGGCAGATTTTTCGCTGTGTGAGGGGGCGGATGAAATAAGTTGGGCGCTGGAGCCGTCCGGCAAATACTCGGTAGCGTCAATGTCTAAGAAACTGTCCCAGGGGGCGACAGTGGCTTATTGCAAAGACCTCTGGGCGGCCAAGCTTCCCCTTAAGATAAAGATTTTCACTTGGCAGCTTGCGCTGGATCGTCTTCCGTCGGCTAAGCAGCTGGCGACTCGCCATGGTCCCTCCGACGGCAAATGTGCTCTCTGTGGGGAGGTGGAAGATGCCTCCCACTTGTTTTTCGCTTGTGCTTTTGCTAAGTTAGGCTGGAGTGTTCTCCGGAGGCTGCTTGGGTGTAGCTGGTGCCCGGCGAATTTTCCTCAGTTCTTTGCTATCTCTCAATCCTTGCTAGGCCAGCAACGTAGAGTCAGTTGGGTGCTGTTCTCGGTTCTGTGCTGGGTTCTGTGGACTACTCGCAACAAGCTTGCAATTGAAGCCAAGCTCCCTAATCACTCATCTGACCTAATTTTCAAATTCGCCATGTTTCTACAGATGTGGGCAAATCTCTCAAGAGGGCAAGACAAGGCGCAACTCCTGGAGCTCGTAAGCAAGCTTAAGCGCATTTATGCGGAGGTCGCACCAAGAAGCTTGGCGTCCTGAAGATCCTTCTATCCTTGCTTTTCCTAGTTGCTACCGGTTTGTTAGCGGGGAGACCGGCCCCTCGTTTTTACTTCCTTGGTCCGTGGCGAAGCTGTAATGCCTCAGCAGTTGTTTCTGGTACCGTGAACTTGTCAGCTTTATTAACTTAAAGCTGGGCATTCTAATAAGAACTGCCTTTTATCTAAAAAAAAAAAAATCAGGCATACAGTCACCACAGTTAAACGGATCAGAGGGAGTAATACTTTTGTAGAAAAAAGGCAGTGCAACCTGAACATCTATGAATACCTTCCAGTTTGTGTGTGAGCTCCTTCCTGACACCATTTCTCGGTTGGATTGTTGGAATGGTGTGGTTTCTTATTGTTTCACTTTATGCCAACTTTGTCGGAGAAACAACACTTTTGTGTCTCCAGCATAACAGCACCGAACCAATCGTGTACAATTGTAGAAGTGAGCAAGCACTGTGATAACTGCTCTCATCGGCTGACATTGATTTAGGCTTGCTCAACGTCAGTTATTTGTGGCAGGCGCATCACCAATTCAGCACACGGCGAGCGGGAGAAATAAACTGGTGGTGATGAAATATTTTGAGAGCCTGCCTGGTTACACAATGTATGAACAGATGCAGTATATGCATGGGTTGAGCATCCATGGTTAACTACTGACCCAGCGTGTGCACCATACGAATCGGGCAGACGCACGAGGTGTTCATTGGCCGGCACGATTTTTCCGCAAACTGGAGCATATTCAGCGTTTCATCATGAGCCGGATCCAGTGACCAAGTCACACCAAAACAATTTCTTTTGTTGCATGCTTTATTAAACGCGAAAAGAATTTCTATCTGACTGGACAACACCAGTTAGAAAAAAAATATGGTCCAATATCAAAAATGGAACAGAGGCAGTTTAATGCTATATTACAATTGCTGAGCAAGTTCATGGGAAATAGTAACATTCACATACTAATCAATATGAATGATAGTTTTGTTCGAATTGGTGGTCCAGTATTTTTAAACATCCATGGCACATGTAGTTTAATATTACTTACATACATTTGACATAGATTGCTCCCTTAAAACAGTAACTTATTGGCCAGTTACCTGATCATCATGCCTTCTTGGCCAGTGATACGACAAGCTGAGACCTCGGGTATCTTGCAAGTTCCTCCTCCAAGCAGCCCTCTAGGCTCCAACGCATCTCTGGGGTCTTCACAAATTCATCCATCACTTCTCCAAAATGTTGTATAACTATTGGCTAGACGCGGCCCTTAACTGGTTCACCAACCACCTTGCAGTGAAGTCAGGATTGTTCAGGCTGCTTGTACGGTCGTGCACCCGCATTTCACTAATAGAAAAGGAGCCATGTTCTTGGATGATCTCCCTCAGCTCTTCGTCGGAAGGTCCATACAGAGGCACGTAGAAAGAATTAAACTTTGCTTTGTCGATCACGCCCTGTCAATCGTGGCACAAGACCATAAGTTCAAATAAGTGGGTTCGTTTGGAAACCAATAGATCGATATAATAGAAAATAATAAGAAAAATGTACCTCTGAGGTCATGACACTTAGAATCTTAACAAACATTTCCCACATGTGAGAGAATTTGGAAGTACGACCATCACAATGGTTCCCTACAAGAGAAACAACCATCCGACCTCGTGGGACTAATTCTTTGGCTCTCAACTCCAAAAAATGAGTGAAATCCTTCTTGAACTGCTGGGCATAAGCCTCACTGACCATAGGGAGTCGTTCATGCCTAGCATACTCATTAACAACATATGCAGGGACCTTGTTCCTCGGTAGATCTTCAGGGGCCTATAAGGATAAAGATTTACTTACAAATCGACAAGTTACCAATGAATCAAATTCATGGGCAGTATCACACTCACTCCTCCGAGAGCCAATTCAGGCTATTGGACTAGCAAAAAAGATGGAAGGAGCCACTATTGAAAAGCCTCTCATAAAATGACCCCGGTATGATCCCAACGGTCACAAAAAACATGCATGTTGCTTTGACGTAGTGTGACCAGACTCTTCACCACTGCGTTGAAGTATTACTAGGCAGGTCATTGAGGAGCGCACAAACTTCCGGTGGAGTTTGATTCAAATGAATGTAATGATTGGCGACGGCCTCGATGTCGATTGATACCACTGCTATCGCGTTATTTGGTCATGAGGAGCAGCCCAAGTCTGCAATCAACATCTTTTCAGGGCACAAGGTGTTGGTGCTGGTGCATAAGTCCTTGATGACGCCTTCTATCAGGGGCTTCAACCTTTTCTGTAGAGCACTCTTCAATCGAGTTGTAATAAAACATATACCGATGAATTAATGAAATGAGAAACCTCCATATTACAACTAATTACTTAAGTCTCAATAATAAAACATATTTTGTATAAATATATCATGTTGAAATGGTTTTGAGACGCCAAGTGACAAAGGATGGGCCTCCATACATCGATGAATTAATCAAGACAGGAGAATCAATATACCTGAGTACTGAAATTGTGAGCATAGCTTGTTTCCCCTTGTCTTTGATTCATATACACCATGTGCTTGGAGGCCATGATTTCTTTTTCTTGCAGCTTGCTAGGCCAAACTCTAGATCTATAAACACGAGAGTAGTAAGGCAATAAGTTCAAATAAGACTTGTTGGCTTCTGACCCCATGAATCAAGGACCGGAGGTAGGCTAATCGCAAAGACTCAGATTAGCCAAATACAGGTTGACAAAATTAATGCCATCTCCACAGTTGTTTCTGGTTGTTTCCACCATTTGCAAACAAACGAACATAACGTTTACTTGTGGGCCCCACCATCATCAATACCATTCTCCCGAAATAGGTTGGAGAACATGCTCACACCCCTCCCCTATGTCTCACCCTCTATGTATCACTGGGTCCGAGCAACTATAAGTATTTTTACATTAATCAACATTATAAGCCATACTCCCCCAGGGCAATACATCAATTGTATTTCATATTCTTATGTATTTTGCACACAATGCATTAGTTGTTCTTCCAAAGGTGCATTGATGGTTGTCCCAAAGGTGCAAAAATTAATGCATGATTTATACACGAGTATCGAGGGGCTACCCCCGGGTAGGGTCATGGTGTGGTAAAAGTTATGCCCAGGTGTGGGCCAGGTTACAGTAAAAGCCGACATACCTGGACATCAGAGGTGACCAGGGTGGGATGTTGGTGCAAACCGACATAAGCAAACCGAGGTAACGAGGGCCCAGGAGGGGCCGGGGGTATGGTGTTGGTAAAAACCGACGTATGGTTACCGAGGTACGGTGGTCGAGAGACGGTGGTCGGTATAATTAGCCGTGTTGTACTGACCGAGACATGGGATCCGAGACGTCTTGACCGACATATGTATGTCGGTATCTTGTGTGTTGTCTTATGTGCAGGAAAAGTTACTCTGGAAAGGGGAATCCGGCATATCCATGCCGGGTTATCATGATGAGGCACCTTATGTCGGACGGAGGTCAGCGCTGCTGTCCCATCCCGTCTGGCACGGGAGCGCGGCGTGCGGTACGACGCATGTCTGAGGTGACTGGGCTTACCTCTGCTGACCAAGGACGCGCGTGGGAGCAGGAGAAGGACACCGCTGACCTCGGGTGTACCTAGGAGCAGAGATATGGGACAGGACATGGGCAAGCCACGTCCTGTCCACTGTGCAGAGACAATCATGACGTGTAGGCGTGCGCGTCTGCAGTGCCGGTACGGAGATGTGACCGTTGCTAGTGGAGGGGCACTTCAGTAACTCGGTTTAGCCTATATATAGGGCCTCACCCCCTCCTGCGTGAGGGACGATGCACTGAGAGACATTTCCCCCCATAGCCACATCTTCTACCTTGTGTTCATTCCCATTGTTGGGATCATACAGCTCGAGGAGCAGCTTTGTACGTGTGACACCGAGATATACAGAGAGGGACAAGGCAGGAGTAGGGGTTTTACCTCCTCACGAGGGCCCCGAACCTGGGTAGATCGTGTGTGTTCTTGTGCTTGTGAGTTCATCTGTGTGCTTCTTAGCGCGCTAGCCCTCTCCCGGATCCTCCAGCGCCCATCGGCCCCGCTCTTTAGCCATCCTATGGCATCTGCCGTGATACCACCACGACAGTTGGCGCCCACCGTGGGGCCAGCAGCGGCGCTGGCTGGTGTGATCATCCGGACGGGTTCCATCATCGACTCCGGCGAGCGCGTCGTCTGCGGGCTCATCTGCAAGCTCGGCGCTGAACTTCATCAGCGACAATGCTGGATGCTTCGGCAGCAGGCCGTTCCCGACGAACGGCTGCCTCATCAGCTTCGGCACCTTCGTGACCTACGTCGCCACCGAGGTTGTCTGCAAGTACCCCGAGCAGGTGCTTGTGGCCGAGGATCCTCCTGCTGTCTGTGCGGCTCGCGGCCGGCGTAGCGCTCGCCCCGGGAGCTGCGCAGAGGTCATGATGACCGGCACTGCGGGTGGTGCCGGTAAAGGAGAACCCGGCAAAGGAGATGCCGGTAATCCTGCCCCCAAGATCACCAGATCGGCGAAAGTGCCGCTGGAGAGGAGGGAGAACCTCCGAGACCAGGCCGGTACATCCGATGTACCGGTTAGGCCGGCTCATCTCGAGGAGATAATCGAGAAACTGGCTGTGCCGGTAGCTGCCGGTACAGATGCTGCCCAAATGGAGGCAGAGTTGGAGGCACGGCGTCAGAGCTTGCATCAGGAGGCTCTGGAGATGGCCGAGGTGAGGAGAGAGTTCGGGATAACTCTCCGTGAGTATAACCAAGCACATGGTTTAACCCCGGTAGCTGCTCGCCCTAGTCGAGTAGAGGATGTGCGCAAGAGGGGTAAAAACCTCAATGCCGAGATTGCTAGAGATGGTAGATCTAGTTCCAGTAAGACTCCTAGTAACTTCGGTCGAAAAACCGAAGTATAGTTCCCCTGCTAAGACTCTTAGAGCTGCCGAGGCAGCAAGAGCCGAGTTGTCAGGCTTATCCGGAGAAGCTCTCCGTAGGCAGCAAGACCGAGTTAATGAGTTGGTAGCTGTGGCTACCCGGCAGAATGAGGCCTATCGCAAGGCCAACACAGTTGCAGGTGGGTCCGAGATTGTTCACTCGGCTAGGGGAGCCAGTGGATCTAAGGGGCAAGCTTCATCACCGCATGTCGGTGGAGATCGGACCGGAGTGTAAACTCCGGTAAGAGCAAGCAGATACAGGTGTATGATCCGGCATGTGCCGGAAAACAGTTAGTTGGGCGAGGCAGTGCCGGCCGGGGTAAAAGCAATCCCGGTCCGGGCGGTCCAGGTGCCGGAGTAGTTAACTCGGCTGGCCGAGGCTATCCACCTCGGTATCCGACACAAAATCTCGCCCAGCAGCAGCAAAATGTCGAGCATGTCCAGCAGCCACAAGGTGTTGACCAGGTGGCTAACCGTTATGATGATGGTTACTCGGCTATGGAGAAAGCCGGGTATCCGAGATATGAAGGTGCACTGGGATCCGGTTGGGACCTCGCCAGTTGTCACCAAATGATGCACGCTACAAGTTGGACAGGATCTATATGTCCGAGATGCTGGAAGAGCAAGGTCCACCTGGCCCTGCATGCTTTGGACCTCGGATCATGAGGGAGCCACCGGTGCGGCACTTTCAGTTGAACCGAGGCGCAAAGACATATGACGGCAGTACTAAGCCGGAGGACTGGCTGACAGATTATGTGTCGGCAGTGCATATCGCGGGAGGAAACCGCCGATGGGCGGTGAGGTATATCCCGCAAATGTTGGAAGGGCCAGCCCGGATCTGGCTGAACAACCTGCGAGAGGGCAGCGTTGATTGCTGGCTGGACTTTGAAGAAGCATTTGTTAGCAACTTCTCCAGCACATACAAGAGACCGAATCGTCCTCAGCAGCTTGCGATGTGCAAGCAGAGGGATAATGAAACTGACCGGGATTACTTGACCCGGTGGAGTACTATTCGCAATTCCTGTGAAGGAGTTGTGGAGGCGCAGGCCATATCTTGGTTTGCCCAGGGTGCCGACACGGCTCCATGCTCTGGCAGAAGTTGCAGAGGGAGATGCCGGCCACCCTGGCCGAGACAATCCGGATTGCGGATAGCTATGCACTGGGTGATCCGATGCAACCCTTGCTGAACTCGGTGGAACCGAGTAGAAGATACCCGGTGAATAACAGACCCGGGCCAGTCAGGCAGAACGATCGCCAGGACTTCGGAAACAAGAGGAGAGAGCCGGATTACCGGTATGGCTCAAACCAGGTTGCAGCGGTAAACCAAGACCAGCCAGATGCCGGCAATAGCCAGCGTCCGAAGTACAACGGCCCAGCATGGGGCCAGAATCAAGAAGGGAAGAGGCCATGGGGAC
Organism: Poa pratensis; assembly: GCA_947311845.1. Taxonomy (NCBI): domain Eukaryota; kingdom Viridiplantae; phylum Streptophyta; class Magnoliopsida; order Poales; family Poaceae; genus Poa; species Poa pratensis. Next base: position 7,282,781 of record CAMZMU010000087.1, on the reverse strand, counting down.
CAGAAGCAGTCCTTAACTTATGAGGCTATGTTGGATGGGCCTTGCAGTTTCCACACCCAAGACATCCGCAGGCCTGCAAACCATACAACTCGGCAGTGCAGCTGGTATCAGCGCACAAGGGGGGAAGGAGCCAGAGCCGGAGGAAATCAGGCGGGGGCACCTCAGAGAATTCCGCCGAGGCAAAACTTACCGCTCACCGGAGCAAATGCTATCCCGGTGAATCCGCCAGCTCCGAGGCAAGCAGATCCGAAACCTGTGAATCAGGTGAATGTCGGAGGGAACAACAACAACACTGGTCCCAGCAGGCAGGGAGAGTATCCCCAGGGAGATTACAGAGAAGCTCATCAGAGCTATGTGGTCTTTGTGACCGAGCCAACTGACAAGAAGAGCTTGCATCGGCGTGCACTGGAGGTGAACGCAGTTATGCCGGCAGTGCCGAAGTATTTGCACTGGTCCGAGCAAGAAATCATTGGAGCAGAAGGGATCATCCCCGAGTTATGCCAACTCCGGGAGGTTATGCATTGGTGGTGGATCCGACATTCTTTGGACCCACCATCAATGTTCGGTTCACCCGAGTTCTCATTGATAATGGGAGTGCTATCAATATCATGTACCGAGACACCATGGTGAAGATGGGTATCTCGGCAAATATGCTGCAGCCGAGTTCTACAACCTTTCATGGTATAGTGCCGGGTGTTTCATGTGCACCTATGGGCAAAATTTGGGTTGATGTGTTGTTTGGCACCAAGGAGAACTGCCGAACTGAGAGCATCCAGTTTGAGGTAGTGGACCTCGAAAGTCCATACCATGCTTTACTCGGCAGGCCTGCGCTGTCCAAGTTCATGATATCAACCCATGTGGGTTACCTCAAGATGAAAATGCCGGTCCTAATGGCATCATCACTATCTCGGGTGATTACAAGCGTGCACTGGAGTGTGCCTCGGCTGGATCGTGCTTGGCCGAGTCACTGATTATCGCTGCAGAGAAGAAGAAGATCCATGAAGTGGTGGCATTGGCTCAGTCCGCGCAACTCGGCATGCCGGGTATGGCTAACCCGGAGCAGAATGCAAATTTCGAGGTGCCCAAGAGACCAAGAAGATCAACGTTGACCCGGCATGTCCGGACCACAACGTCATCATTGGTACCGGGTTAACGGAGAAATAGGAAGGCGAGCTCAGTCACTTCCTCCGTGAGAACCGGGATATCTTTGCATGGTCAATCAGGACCTGCCAGGTGTTCCGAGGGAGTTGGCTGAGCACTCTTTGTTCGTCAGACCGGATATGAAACCGGTGAAGCAACCTATGCGACGTCTCTCGGATGAGAGGAGAAAGTGATAGGTGATGAACTGGCCAGATTACTTGCATCTGGTTTCATCATGGAGGTGCTGCACCCGGACTGGTTGTCTAACCCGGTCCTGGTGGAAAAGAAAAAAGATGACCCGAACGTGGCCATTGTGTGGCGCATGTGTATTGATTACACAAACTTGAACAAGGCATGTCCTAAGGATCCATTCCCGCTGCCTCGGATTGATCAAGTGATCGATTCCACAGCCGGGTGTGAGCTGTTATCCTTTGTAGATGCGTATTCTGGTTTTCACCAGATACCACTGAACCCTGCTGATCAAATGAAAACTGCTTTTATCACCCCGTATGGGGCTTATTGCTATCGTGTCATGACATTTGGTTTGAGAAATGCTGGTGCTACTTACCAGAGATGTATGCAAAAATGCTTGCATGATCAAATAGGCAAAAATGTGCAGGTGTATGTCGATGACATTGTCATCAAATCTAAGGAGAAATCCACTCTGATTGATGACCTCAGCGAAACATTTGCGAATCTAAGGAAATTCCGGATAAAACTTAACCCGGACAAATGTACATTTGGTGTGCCGGCAGGCAAGTTACTCGGTTTCCTCGTATCCCTCGGAGAAAGAGACGCACGCAGATAACGTGGTGATGGCGTTGGCTGGAAGGTGATGGGGTTGAAGACGGAACCGATCCAAGAAAGATCGGAAGAACTCGCTCGCCGGGAGTCCAAAGCCGCGCTCGAAGTGCGCGACGAAGACCACGCGCTCGCCGGATTTCAGCTTCGGCTCGGCCTCTGTGCCGGGAACCCGGCATATCACTTGTGCCGGAATTCGCTTGGTCCGGACTAGCCAGTCTATCTCGGCCTGGGTTACGTCGGAACCTTCCCACCCGGCGCGCTCACCCTCTTCGACGACATCCTCGGCAGGGTCCGGGGTATGGCTGGATGACATCTCGGAAGGGATCTGTACAGAGGCACAAGTTGAACCGAGATAAGTATCTCGGAACATTGGAGCGACAGAGGAAAATGCATAAATGGCGGGAAACACAAATCTGTGGCTAAGTGTTTGGCGGAAAGATCTACGGAGAAGAATAAATAGAAGATAAATGCAAGATCTATAAGTTGAAAACCTAGGAGAACCTACGGAGGAACTATTGCACGGGTAGTACGAAACGCAATGGAGAAGATCTGGAGGGATCTAAGCAACTGAGTTCAATAGCATCTACGGAGAGGAGGAGCAGGTTCATCGGGGAAGATGAACAGATTCATCAGAGAAGAGGAACGTGTTCATCGAGAGGATGAACACGTTCATCGGCAATGTCAAGGGCAAGAATCTTACCGGAGTTGCGATGGCGATGCGAGGCGAAGAAGCGCGGTGCGTGCCGAAGTTGAGCGCGTTCGGCGGCGGCGCGAGAATCTCCGGTCGTCGGCGACGTGAATGCTCCGGTGTTGTGCGGTGGCGAAGATCGCTGCGCGGCGGAGATGAGCGCGGTGGGCAGTGCGATTGAGGGATGCGAGGAGGAAGAAGAAGAAGTGGGTCGCTGATGTCTACGCACGCTTCTATTCCTGTAGACATTGTTGGGCCTCCAAGAGCAGAGGTTTGTAGAACAGCAGCAAGTTTCACTTAAGTGAATCACCCAAGGTTTATCGAACTCAGGGAGGTAGAGGTCAAAGATATCCCTCTCAAGCAACCCTGCAATTAAGATACAAGAAGTCTCTTGTGTCCCCAACACACCCAATACACTTGTCAGATGTATAGGTGCACTAGTTCGGCGAAGAGATAGTGAAATACAAGTAATATGGATGATTATAAGTAGTAACTGCAATCTGAAATAAAGATGGCAGCAAGCAAACATGTAGCAGAACTTGTTGTAAACGGTGTTTCAATGCTTAGAAACAAGGCCTAGGGATCATACTTTCACTAGTGGACACTCTCAACAATGATCTCATAACTGAATAAGTAAAAGCTACTCTTAAACACTCTCTTGTTGGATAACAAACACCATTCATTGTGTAGGGCTACAAAAGCACACCTCAAGCCGGAGTAAACAAGCGCCACAACGTCATAAAGGAATCACACACGGTGCACACACTGTCACCTTTACACCGTGGAGAGTACCGGAGTTCATATTAAAGTAACCTATAGAGTGCATAATAGATAAAGAGTAACATCTACATATTCAACTAGATTAGCACAACTGAACACAAGTAAATACTGCTCGGGATTATTCTCCTTCTTGATAACACAAGAGTACTACGTGTAGGGCTGCAAAACACTCCTCAAAGTCTGAGTAAACAAACACCACAATTCCCAAGAATAAGCCATGATAAATGTCTAAATTATTCATAGAGTCACACAAGTACCCACACTGTCACCTTGATACCGTGTTGTCACAATGACTCCAGAAACTAGACAAAATCACTTGAGTAGCATAAACATTATTAATGTATTCAGCGATACTAGCAATACACATGATCACATAAAGATCACACCATGGAGAGAGAGATGAACCACATAGCTACCGGTAGAGCCCTCAGCCTCGGGGGAGAACTACTCCCTCCTCATCATGGGAGTCAGCAGCGGCGATGAAGATGGCGGTGGTGTCGATGGAGATGACTCCGGGGGCAATTCCCCGTCCCGGCAGCGTGCCGGAACAGAGACTTCTGTCCCCCGAAACTTGTCGTCGATGGCGGCGGCGCTGCGGAACTCTTCTGGAAATGACTTGGTTTTTAGGGTTTTCGCGTCTGAGGCAATATATAGGCGAAGGGGCAACGTCGGTGGAGGCTCGAGGGGCCCACACCACCTGGTGGCGCGGCAGGGGGCCCACCGCGCCGGGTGTGGTTTGGCCACCTCGGCGCCCTCCTTCGTCTCTCCTTCGGACTCCGTGACGGTGCTGGAAAAATAGGGACGTGGCCTTTTGTTTCGTGCAATTCCGAGAATATTCGCAGAAGTACTTTTCTGAAACCAAAAACAGCAGAAAACAGGGAACTGGCACTGTGGCATCTTGTTAATAGGTTAGTCCCAGAAAATGCATAAAAGATATGAAGTGTATATAAAACATGTAGCAATGGTATAATAAAGCATGGAACATCAGAAATTATAGATACGTTGGAGACGTATCAAGCATCCCCAAGCTTAGTTCTACTCGTCCTCGAGTAGGTAAAACGATAACAACAAATAATTTCTGAGGAGACATGCTTTCACACAATCTTGATCATAATATTGTAAGGCATGTAAGCTGTGATCAAATCATTCAAAGCAAATGTATATAGTTGATATCAAAAGATAATAAAGCAAGAGTCAAACAAGCTAAAAGTTTTCATGAACTATTGCTTCAAAGACATGAAACCGTACAAGGTTCATTAAAGATGATTTAAGTATCCAGCATAGGAGTTCTATCCTTCAATCCAAGCATCAAGCAAATTTTCATAACATAGAAGGATTCAGCCAAGTAAACATAAACATGAACGTCATGAATCAACTGTTTCGAAGTCTACTCAACCGGTGAGCGCAAGCATTTGGTATTGGCACCATGATGTTATGGCAAAGAGAACATTAATGGGGGTTTGGAAGGCCAAAGGAAGAAAGTCTCACAAAGCTATAAGTGATCATTAGACAAGAGGAAGTCTTATAATCGAAGCTATGTAAGGAGTAGTGATTGCCATGCAACGGATGCACATAGAGCTATATGTGTATGAAAGCTCTCCAATGGAACTAGTGGGGGTGCATCCAACTTGGTTGCTCATGAAGACCTAGAGCACTTTTGAGGAAGCTCATCATTGGAATATACAACCCAAGTTCTATAGTGTAAATTCCCCACATAGTTATACAAGTAGAACATGAAAACTCTCTCACATGGAGTATAGGTGCTAAACATGAGCACAAATGATGACTATGAATAATGCAGGTGCTAACATGAGCACAAGTGTGATAAAGGATAGTAATGTTGCCCCCTTTTTCTTTATTCTTTTTTTTTTTTTTTTTCTTTTTTCTATTTTTTTTTCTTTTTCTGTTTCTCTTTTCGATGGCCTCCATGGCTCTTTTCACATTCAGGGGCAACACCTAATATGACAACACACTTTTTGGTACAAATAACTCATAATAAACAACATGATGTATAAAACTGTATGCCTCTGCCAGTGTAGCAGGATATGCAATGATCTAGCGTAACATGGGTAAACCACACATCAGCTGTATAGAATCATGCAAAGCAATATGTATGATGAATGACAACAAGTCATGTAATGTAAGATGGATGTTGCATGGCAATATATCTCGGAACAGCTATGGAAATGCTGTGGTAGGTAGGTATGGTGGTGTTTTGAGGAAGATGTATGGGCTTATGTGTAGGAGAACAAGAGGAAGTCCTCCCACGGGGTTGGATGTACTGGCGAAGTATGCACAACTCTCAATGTGAGCAGAAGGCAATGCACAGCACCGAAGAGGCTAGCAAAATATGGATGGTGGAAGTGCCAAAAACCGTAGCTTAACATTAGTCAAAAAGAACTCACAAGTTATTGCAAACAACTAGCAGGTTCAACATTAAGAGCATGATTAAAATTCACTCCAAGAAGGGCCGTTCACGGCGGTACAAGTACCCCGTTAGATCCCTCGACCTTCAGCACAACTTAGTTATACGATGAACTTTCAGACATGGAAAGCTATCAAGTCCAACTACACCTTCAACAATTTTAGTATAGTTTGTAGTACGGTACAAGCTTAAAGACAACAATCCACTAATGATTTTAACTTAATTAACCAGCAAGCTTTACCATCTAATATCTCAAAACATTTGCAAAGAATCAAGTTATCAAAGTTTCAATGATCTACAAGATTATGCAAGTTTTCATATACCACTACCACATGCAGCATTTTCTTTCTTCCAAGCAAACACCAACAACTTACTTAAACATAAACTCTCCAAATGATAATATAATGCAGCAAGAGAGTATTTATAAACACGTGCTAACAGCTCAAGAGATGCATGAAAAACAGGAGCTAAAAGCACTGCAGTAGCTAGTTAAGAATACTCAACAAATATAAGTGAAGAACATGAGTATTCACATGAAAAAGCGGAGCGTGTCTCTCTCCCACACAAGGATTGCTAGGATCCGAATTTATTCAAACAAAACAAAAAAAAAATAAAAGCACACAGACGCTCCAAGTAAAGCGCATAAGATGTGAAAGAATTAAAATATAGTTTCACTAGAGATGACCTGATAAGTTGTTGATGAAGAAGGGGATGCCTTGGGCATCCCCAAGCTTAGACGCTTGAGTCTTCTTGAATATGGGGATGAACCACGGGGGCATCCCCAAGCTTAGGCTTTTCACTCTTCTTGATCATAATATCACCCTTCTCGCTTGATCCTTGAAAACTTCCTTCACACCAAACTCAAACAGTTCTCATTAGAGGGTTAGTGCATAATCAAAAATTCTCATATTCTGTAATGAACAATCATTAAAAGCTTCTGGACATTAGCTACAGCCACCAATGCTTTGTGGAGCAAATCCACAAAACATCGTAAAAGAGCGAATGCAAAACAAAAGGCAGAATCTGTCAAAAACAGAACAGTCTGTGAAGACGAATTTTTTCGAGGCACTTAAGTTGCTCAGATGGAACTGGTCCAGTTTAATGAAAGTTGCGTACATATCTGAGGAAGATGCGTGATTTTTTACAGAATTTTTAATTTTCTGCAAGGAGTGAGCTCAAATCGTGACAGCTAAAAATCTGTCTCTGCGCAGAAATCCAAATCTTGCATCAACTTTCAATAAAACTTTACTTGGCACAACAATGCAATAAAATAAAGATACAAAGGAGTTGCTACAGAAGTAACAAGCACCTTGACTCAAAACAAAAGAAAAGCAAAAATAACAGAAAATAAAAACAATGGGTTGTCTCCCATAAGCGCTTTTCTTTAAAGCCTTTTAGCTAGGCATAGTGATTTTTATGATGCCACATAAAGATGAGAGTTGAAACATAAAAGAAGCATCAAGAAGCATATATAAAACATGTTTAAATCTAACACTCTTTCTATGCATAGGAGTCTTGTAAGAAAACAAGTCAATGAAGAACAAAGTGACTAGCATAGAAATGCAAAACAAGTGTAACTTCAAAAATTTCAACATAAAGAGAGAAGACTTAATATTATTGTGATATATGAAATCGTGTCTCCCTCTCTCATAAGGACCAGTAGGTCTTAAAGTACCCAGCAAATAAAAGCAAATCAAGAGAAAGCTCAAAACTTTCATCGTAAAGAGAGGTGGTTTAGTAACATAAGGACCGGAGTTGAGCGCGTTCGGCGGCGGCGCGAGAATCTCCGGTCGTCGGCGACGTGAATGCTCCGGTGTTGTGCGGTGGCGAAGATCGCTGCGCGGCGGAGATGAGCGCGGTGGGCAGTGCGATTGAGGGATGCGAGGAGGAAGAAGAAGTGGGTCGCTGATGTCTACGCACGCTTCTATTCCTGTAGACAGTGTTGGGCCTCCAAGAGCAGAGGTTTGTAGAACAGCAGCAAGTTTCCCTTAAGTGAATCACCCAAGGTTTATCGAACTCAGGGAGGTAGAGGTCAAAGATATCCCTCTCAAGCAACCCTGCAATTAATATACAAGAAGTCTTTTGTGTCCCCAACACACCTAATACACTTGTCAGATGTACAGGTGCACTAGTTCGGCGAAGAGATAGTGAAATACAAGTAATATGGATGATTATAAGTAGTAACTGCAATCTGAAATAAAGATGGCAGCACGCAAACATGTAGCAGAACTTGATGTAAACGGTGTTTCAATGCTTAGAAACAAGGCCTAGGGATCATACTTTCACTAGTGGACACTCTCAACAATGATCTCATAACTGAATAAATAAAAGCTACTCTTAAACACTCTCTTGTTGGATAACAAACACCATTCATTGTGTAGGGCTACAAAAGCACACCTCAAGCCGGAGTAAACAAGCTCCACAACGTCATAAAGGAATCACACACGGTGCACACACTGTCACCTTTACACCGTGGAGAGTACCGGAGTTCATATTAAAGTAACCTCTAGAGTGCATAATAGATAAAGAGTAACATCTACATATTCAACTAGATTAGCACAACTGAACACAAGTAAATACTGCTCGGGATTATTCTCCTTCTTGATAACACAAGAGTACTACGTGTAGGGCTGCAAAAGCACTCCTCAAAGTCTGAGTAAACAAACACCACAGTTCCCAAGAATAAGCCATGATAAATATCTAAATTATGCATAGAGTCACACAAGTACCCACACTGTCACCTTGATACCGTGTTGTCACAACGACTCCAGAAACTAGACAAAATCACTTGAGTAGCATAAACATTATTAATGCATTCAGCGATACTAGCAATACACATGATCACATAAAGATCACACCATGGGAGAGAGAGATGAACCACATAGCTACCGGTAGAGCCCTCACCCTCGGGGAGAACTACTCCCTCCTCATCATGGGAGTCAGCAGCGGCGATGAAGATGGCGGTGGTGTCGATGGAGATGACTCCGGGGGCAATTCCCCGTCCCGGCAGCGTGCCGGAACAGAGACTTCTGTCCCCCGAAACTTGTCGTCGATGGCGGCGGCGCTGCGGAACTCTTCTGGAAAAATGACTTGGTATTTTAGGGTTTTCGCATCTGAGGCAATATATAGGCGAAGGGGCAACGTCGGTGGAGGCTCGAGGGGCCCACACCACCTGGTGGCGCGGCAAGGGGGCCCACCGCGCCGAGGTGTGGTTTGGCCACCTCGGCGCCCTCCTTCGTCTCTCCTTCGGACTCCGTGACGGTGCTGGAAAAATAGGGACGTGGCCTTTTGTTTCGTGCAATTCCGAGAATATTCGCAGAAGTAACTTTCTGAAACCAAAAGCAGCAGAAAACAGGGAACTGGCACTTCGGCATCTTGTTAATAGGTTAGTCCCAGAAAATGCATAAAAGTGATATGAAGCGTATATAAAACATGTGACAATGATACATAAAACAAGCATGAAACATCAGAAATTATAGATACGTTGGAGACGTATCAGTCGCCCCGCTCCCCTATTTATGGGGGTGAGGGCGTGCGGTTACCATTTTTACCCCGTGCGGTTACCGTAACTGCCGCGCGGATTAACCGCGCGCGATCTGCGCGGTTGCGATATCGCGGCCGCACGATCGGCCACATCGTGGGCCACAAGGTGGTAACCGCCCGCGGTGCGATCGTGTGCGGTTACTGGCGCGGGAATCGAGGAGGCACACCGCGGTCAAACGTACTCAAGTGCCCATGCGACGTGACAGCTCGTGACGTAGGCGGCGTGCGTGCAGAGATACGTCTGTCCGCGCACAGAAACCGAGGTAACGCGCAGCGTCTCTCTGCCACGTGCCGTGGAGAAATCTTTGGAGAGATTGTGGGAATCTTTTTGTGTCGGATAGACCGGCACAAGAGCAGATCTCGAAGGTTGTGGGAAGTTTGGTTCTTGAAGCTTGAGATGAACCGTCATAAGAATGTCGGATGTTTGATCAGGATAAAACAGTTGCCTTGTGTCGGAGCAACCGGCATAAGGGCATATGTCGAAAGCAGTTGGAGGTTTTATCATGATGCTTGAGGTGTACCGACACGATTATGTCGGATGGTTGGGTTAAGTCGAGTTGGTCGTGAAAGCTTGACTTACTCCTTCAGCGGAGTTCTTGTGTCGGAGAGACCGACACAGGGGCAGATGTCGGAATCAGTTGGAGAGGTTGTTAGTGGCTTTACGGTTGAACCGGCATGGTTATGTCGGATGATTGGTTTGGTTGTTTCAGTTGATTAAACCTGGTGTGGCCCTTCATCCGAGGCTGCAGGACCGCACCAGCTTCGGGGACTAATGTCGGGGGCTACCCCCGGGTAGGGTCATGGTGTGGTAAAAGCTATGCCCAGGTGTGGGCCAGGTTACAGTAAAAGCCGACATACCTGGACATCAGAGGTGACCAGGTGGGATGTTGGTGCAAACCGACATAAGCAAACCGAGGTAACGAGGGCCCAGGAGGGGCCGGGGTATGGTGTTGGTAAAAACCGACGTATGGTTACCGAGGTACGGTGGTCGAGAGACGGTGGTCGGTATAATTAGCCGTGTTGTACTGACCGAGACATGGGATCCGAGATAAGGGATCCGAGACGTCTTGACCGACATATGTATGTCGGTATCTTGTGTGTTGTCTTATGTGCAGGAAAGGTTACTCTGGAAAGGGGAATCCGGCATATCCATGCCGGGTTATCATGATGAGGCACCTTATGTCGGACGGAGGTCAGCGCTGCTGTCCCATCCCGTCTGGCACGGGAGCGCGGCGTGCGGTACGGCGCATGTCTGAGGTGACTGGGCTTACCTCTGCTGACCAAGGACGCGCGTGGGAGCAGGAGAAGGACACCGCTGACCTTGGGTGTACCTAGGAGCAGAGATATGGGACAGGACATGGGCAAGCCACGTCCTGTCCACTGTGCAGAGACAATCATGACGTGCAGGCGTGCGCGTCTGCAGTGCCGGTACGGAGATGTGACCGTTGCTAGTGGAGGGGCACTTCAGTAACTCGGTTTAGCCTATATATAGGGCCTCACCCCCTCCTGCGTGAGGGACGATGCACTGAGAGACATTTCCCCCATAGCCACATCTTCTACCTTGTGTTCATCCCCATTGTTGGGATCATACAGCTCGAGGAGCAGCTTTGTACGTGTGACACCGAGATATACAGAGAGGGATAGGCAGGAGTAGGGATTTTTACCTCCTCACGAGGGCCCCGAACCTGGGTAGATCGTGTGTGTTCTTGTGCTTGTGAGTTCATCTGTGTACGCTTCTTAGCGTGCTAGCCCTCTCCCGGATCCTCCAGCGCCCATCGGCCCCGCTCTTTAGCCATCCTATGGCATCTGCCGTGATACCACCACGACAACGAGAGCACGGGGACGCAAGAAACCGACAAAACAGCGGGAAGTCAGTAACGCCGAATAATAATTGTTCGGTAATTGTATTTTTCAATACACATACGAATCGATTGAAATTAACGCTAAAGGAAAAAATGGGCAACGAAATTGTAACTAGAAATAGATACACGGTTGAACTACACACGATTTTCTCATAATAAAACGTGTGGGATCTACATACACTATACACACGATTCATACTTTTGAGTCGTGTGTGAATAATTGCACACGGTTATATAAATGGAATCGTGTGGGATAGTTTGCCCGTGAATTATTCAAAGAAACGTCGCACACGGCTCGGCTTTCTAAGGGTAATCGATAGGGGATAACGCATACGGAAGGCTCCACATGTGTGGGTTCTTAAATAGTCCAATTTGTATCAGTGACGACGGCTGGTGTACATATGTAAACTTGCACTACCAATAAGGTTTCAGAGATGATTCGTGCATGAGTATGTGCAGACGGTGGTATGCACTGGTGACAGCTGGAAGATGGTGCACCTTGTGGTGGGTTCATGGTTGGAGGCTGACAGTTCTGTTTCCCTACTCCGACGTCGTCGTGCGGGGGTGCCAGTGGTGAAGTTTGATGGCGTGTCCGGCCTCGTGCTGCCCCGGTCTGATTCTTTCAACGGCAATGGTTTGTCCTACGGCAAACTACTTTGGAGCGAGGTCCAAAAAGCTGATGATCAGCGATGGAGCCGAGTCGAGCTCGGGTGAAGAGGTGATCTGTCTATTTTTTTCTTTGGTGGCTGCTACGGTGGTGCCGAAAAAGATGGAGATGCGTTGATTTGTCTCATAGATTTTCTCCTATCTTTTCAGATCTGTAAGATCGGTGTATACGTACTTTATATGTCGTCTTTTATTTATTAATGAGAATCATATTACCATGCAAAAAAAGCTTTCAGCATTTTCTTAAAAATTTCAATAGACTTGTGAGGCCTTCCGCAAACACAGAGTCCCCTAGTGGGACAAACAACGTGTCTACCACCTACTGTAAAAAAAGAAATAACGTGTCTACCACCTTTCAAAAAAAAAAAAACCAACGTGTCTAGCACGTTGTAACGTGTTTAGCTGACCCTGTTTAGTTGGTATCTAATTTAGATTGTTGTGTATGGTAGGTGTGCGCGGCTGTTATGTCTTGTAACCAGATCAATATATATACGTGAGGGACGCCACCGTCTGGGTTGTGCGATCCAATACCCCCTACCAACTAGTACTCTCGTTGCTTTTCTTTTCACATACGGGAAAAAATGGAGGCGATGAACCTATACGACGACACCCTGACCCACATCACCCACCTCCACCCTCTCCACCTCTCGGAGGTCGCCGCCACCGACTCGCCGCCGGCGTGCCACGCCTGCGGCTTCCTCTGCACGGATTCCTCGATCTACCGTTGCGCGCCGTGCCGCTACGTCATGCACACCGCGTGCGCCGCGCCGCGAAGACGCTGCAGCACACGGCACACCCCGACCACCCGCTCTCCTTCCGGCTGGCGCCACCGCCACCGCACAAGGACGAGTATCGTGGGTGTGACGCGTGCAGGACCGCCATCACCGGGCCCTCGTTCCGCTGCGAGCCGTGCGGGTTCGACCTGCACCTCCCCTGCGCCGGGCTGCCGGATGCGGTCACCGGGCACGCGCACGCGCACCCGCTCAAGCTCCAGTACGAGGACCCGTTGAAGGAGGACCCTGACTTTCCCTCGCTCTCCATGTGCGACGTGTGCAGTGAGGGGTGCAGCACCGCGCAGTGGTTCTACTGGTGCGAGGAGTGCGGCTTCGCGGCCCACATCGGCTGCGCCGTGCCGGAAATGGCCGCGGCCATTCTGTATCCGGCGATCGACTTGGGTGAAATACGGAATGCAGCCACAGAGGCGGCGGAGGCGGCGAACACGGCGCTGCTGCAACAGTACCAGCAGCAGTCGGCGCTGCTCAACATGCAGCAGTCGAGCGCATTCGCGAGGAACGCCACGTGCATCTCGGCAGGGCGGAGCTTGGCCGGGCTGGCGTCGGACAACACGCAGGTAAAACTCTATGCATGCTCAACACACTTTACGTACGTACGTAGTAAGTACTTCGTTTCCTTCTCCGCTGCGCTGATGCCACCTCCTGTTCAGGACAGGCACAGGAAAATCTTTAGTCCACCTTGTAAAGTTATTCATATTGATTTTTTAGACGTACTAATTTATTTGAAAATTTATTCGAAACTGTAAGGGAAACACATTTAAAGATGTTCATGTTGCACTAAGATGGTATGAAAGCTAGCTTCTCACAATATTTTCCATGCAATTATTTCTCCTCTCTCTAGTTAGACTAGCCATAGTGGGGAGTATCATATAGTAGTATCATGCATATGATACTACTATATGATATCACCTCTATAATGCATAGTATCATATGTTAGTATCATAATCTCATTCTATTTAATCTTTTGTAGTATCTCAATGTAAATATGTGTACAAGATCTATTTGTCATTAAAGTTTCTTGTTATACGTGTCATGATACGGTATTTACCTATGTTACTCTAATCCTCTCTTTCTTCCTTAATTACCTGCCACATAAGCATTTTTGTGGGTCCAAGTTGCATGATACCATCTAAGATACTAGCACTATGGCTAGTCTTAATAGATAACAATCTTGACCCTGTTAAAAGCTCTTCGAAGTAGCACTATTCGTGACACGTTTGTTAATAGTAGTATACTCCTTATAATTCAAACTAGCGAACAACAAAAACTGATTCAAACTTTTCTGTTTCTGTACATGTACTTATAAATTTGGATTATTACATATTTAATCTAGCGAACAGCAAAAACTGATTCAAACTTTTCCGTTTCTGCACAGCTTCGATCATACTACCCAAAGATTTGACGTCAGAATTATCCATTGACCAAGTCAGATGTACCATGTGGCCATATCATAAACATCAAAGTGGATTTCCGTCATTGTGTTGTGTTTATTGCATGATGTTAGTTTGCTACTTGTTGAACTACCTTTTGTTATTGTCGGCATTTTGTTGTATACATGTAAGGATGGTAATTTCCACATGACCTTCTACGAGTTGTTATTTCAAGGTGTCTATTACAAGTTTTCTCCTAAAATCTCAAAACAAGTTGTGTTGTTGAGATATTTCTTGTAGTTTTGTGTGTGTGTTTTCGTGTGACGCGATCATGGTCAAGCTATTTATTAATAACATGTTTTTCCATGTCCACCTCCAACTGAGAATCTGATGATAAGTTCATGACCTGCTAAATTGTTGATACATATGTTGAGCCACGGGTAGAGAGCTACGCTAGAAAGATCTCAAGCAAAGACTTTCCTACTCGCAGCCAGCCTTGCATACACAATGATGCGTGAAAATAATAATTGGCCAACATGAAATGATCGTTTAATCAAGGCTGACAAGAAGTAGTTATTCAGTTTTTTCTCGAATGTCCAGAGTCTATCAACATCCAGCTGGGAGTAAATTTGAGCCTTAACACAACCAATGACATGCCTACAAAAAATCTCAAAAAAAACATGCCTACAAAATAACATAAACATAAGTACCTATTACCAGTATTATCAGGATACAGTCTCTAATTAGTATGGGGCAGTAACCTAATATCACCACCTAATTCAGGCAACACTCTTTGCTTGTAGCTATATCACACGAATTAATATGGAAATCAATCGATGGTGAACATGAAATGATTATTGAACCAAGACGACGGACATGATATTTTGGCTCACGGGGGCAGATGAACCAGTTGTGCAAAATGCATTTTTAACATATTTCAAAATATAAAAAAAATCAAACAAAATTTTTGGATGTTCATATGAAAAATGTCTATCTGTACAAAAAAGTTTCGCGTCGAAAAGACATTTTGTGTGACCGGTATAAAAGGTGAAAAAATGTTACGTACAGAGGCATTTTTGAACAACGGGGATTTGTCTTTTTTACACCGGCCCGCACAAAATATCTTTTCAATACGAAACTTTTTTGTACGGATAGACATTTTTCATATCAACACCGAAATTTTTGTTTATTTTTTTTTGACATTTTAAATTCGTTTTTTAGATAGTGGGTGTATCTTTACCTAATAATAAAAGCGCTAAGGCTTCCGCGGTTTGGTGTGTCGTCGGATGGATTTGCCCATAAACTTATGAATAATTACCCACCTATGCCACCCATAAGTTAAAAAACGTTTCGATTACCTAATCTATTCTTTAAGGAGCTAAGGTTTCCGTCGTTTGGTAGGTCGTGATTTCGTTTCGTACGTCCTGATTGTTGGGTTTCGTTTCCTACTCGGGTGTCTCGGATCGATAGGTTAGGCATCAGTTAATGCCAGCCCAGCCCAGCCCAGCCCATCCGTGTTGTTTTCAGTTTGGAACAGAAGAGCCACGCGATGATGTCAAAACGGATCCAGAAGTGCGACGGCGCAGCTGCGTCCTTCCTCGCCGCCACGGAACGAACCAGGCCAGGACGACGCTCGCCTGCAACGTCGCCGGTGCCAAGGACTTCCCCGACCTGTTCTTCTTCCTCATGCACGGCACAACTTACTAACCACTACGTTATTGTCTTTTTTTTAACGTTGCTAACTACACACGACCCTATGTCTCTAGCAGCAACTTGGCAGCTTGGGGCTTGGCTAGGTTATGGTGCATGGCTCAGATAAATCTACCATGTTAAGTTATAGAAGGGCACGCTGAGATGAGATGTCTCTGCCGTTACATATTTATAAAGCTGAGGTTTGGTTCATCGAGAAATTACAAATGATGGCATACAAATTATGGTGCATGGCTCAGATAAATCTACCATGTTAAGTTATAGAAGGGCACGCTGAGATGAGATGTCTCTGCCGTTACATATTTATAAAGCTGAGGTTTGGTTCATCGAGAAATTACAAATGATGGCATACAAATTATGGTGCATGGCTCAGATAAATCTACCACGTCAAGTTATAGAAGGGCACGCTGACGCGGGACAAGAATGTCGCGGACAAGGCCATGTCCTCGATTAGCACGAAGAACTCAACGGCGCTTTCCTCAATGGTCATCCATGGGCTTGGGCATCGGGTGGGGGTTCATTGTCAACCGCGTCATGGCTGGTGTTCATGGCGAGGACGGTGAGGAGATTTTATTGGCCATTGCATGCAATGAGTCAACCAAGATGTAAATATGTCCCACCGAGGGTGAAATCATAATACACCGTACGTTACAAATAAAATCTCAAAAACAAATACAATCTACATCTGATTGCTTCATGTTAATCGTAGCCAAGAGATGGATCGCAATACGCCTTATATTCTGAAATTTTCACAAAATCCAGAGACAAAGAAAGTACTACTTAAAAAACAAACCGTTGCAACGCACGGGCATTTTTGCTAGTATACACCTATGAGCCGAAGTGGATTTCCCCAGACATCTCTCTCTCTTCCAACGCCACACAACGTGCAGCACCGCTCATTGGATTTTCTTTAGACACGCATCGGTCATTGATTTTGTTTTTTATTAGACAACACTTCTAAGCTTTCATTGACCAGATATAAAAGAAAGAAGCCCAGCGAATAGTCAGTTTAAGTAGGCCCGCGAAACGAGGCCCATGGGGCTGGACCTTGTAAGGCGACGCGGCGCCGGATCGTGCTCTGCCTCTACTGCTCTGCCCGGTCTAGTAATACGTGAGTTCCCCTCAAAAAAGAAAAAAAAAAGTTATACGTGAGCTAACCCTACCCAGATCGTGCAATCCGCCGCTGTTTCCTTCTCCTCCCGCCGCTATACAAGTTGCGGGACGACTGCAAAGACCATGGATGAAGCGACTACTAGCGACGAGAGAGCCAGCAGCAGCGTGGGGGAGATGGAAGCCAGTGCAAGGAAGCGGCGATTCCAAGCGACTCTCAGAAGGGAACATCAAGATGCGCTAAAGCACCTGGTGAATGACCACTGGGATAAACACAAGAAAGTCGACCCACAGGTTATTACTCAATTCATCGAGGAAGAATTTGGTGAGCAGGTCAAGGGAGCAATCGCAGACACGTTTTTTGCAGACAGTGTTGTCTCGATTGGTTTGTTCCATGAACAAGTGATGGTGTATGCATGCTCTGGAACATCTGTGCAATACCGGATCAAGAATATTCGTGCACCCCATGCAGTGTTTGTGACTTCGAAGCGTTTGGCCCACGAGTTTGATTCAAACAGAACTAAAGATGATAAGCTTATGGTTCGAGTCCGCCTGCCTGACAATACAACCATCACTGGTTTCTTGGGACTGTATAATGACCATGTTGCTATTGTGGCATCCTTCGCCCTACCGGGCGTCTACCCTGTGAATCTACGTGGGTGTCAGCTGGATCTGTGTAGTGTATCTGCATTTGGCCGTACACACGCTGGTCGTTTGATGCGCATGAGATGTACCGGTCTTGATGATTCCAGTGAAGACGTCGTCGTGTCTTGTGATTGTGCTATCACAGAGGCTGGACTTGGAGGGCCGGTCATATCATTTGATAAGGATGGAGCTGGACACTTTGCTGGGGTTATGGTTGAAACGAATGCAATGTTCCGACCGACAAAGTTACTTAAGGAACAGTTGCAGCTCTTTGATCAGGCAATGACTAAAACTACCCACTTTCGTGAATATTCTTTGCCTAAAGGTTTGCATAGTGTTATCCCTTCAGGATTTTTGTCAACAGCTCTAATGCTGGAATCCTTGGGCTATCCCCAGCCGCCACCACTCGTGGTTGAGCTCAATGGGAGCTTAGTTGGTAGGTTTGAAGAGATCTTTGGTGAACATTATGATTATGAAGGTTCTTTATACAATATCTATCATCACAATGATCGTGAGAAGTCTGTCTGGGAGCGGCTTGGAAAAGATGTTGTCCAAAATTTATGCAAAAGTGTTGTCTTACTATCTTCGTTCAAGGATGGCGTGAGGCACTTTGCTTGCACACGCTTGCTGATAACAAATGGGTCCTGCAATTTCATCCTTACATCTGCCAGCTTGTTTAGAACTGGTGGTGCCGATGGCAAAATTGATCCGTCCTTTCAGACTGAGGTGTTCCTATCGCGTAACCAGTGTGTGGAGGGGCGATTGGACATGTACCATGAACATTATAACATTGCCATTGTCAGTCTCAAGGCTAATCTGACTGATGTTTCTGCACAAAATATTTTCACAGCCACAAAGCCAAGTAAATCTAAGATGGTAGTAGCTATTGCACGTCCAACCAAAGACCGTGAGGGGTTATTGCTGGCCGCACTGGGAAACCTGAAGCCTAGAAGAAACAAGGACCAGGGTTCCAAATTTGATTGCAAGGATCTCAAGCTATCCATTTGTAAAATCAAGAAGGTTGGGATTGGAGGCCCCCTAATCCGTTTGGAGGATGGGAGTTTTGTTGGCATGAACTTTTATGATGAAAGTGGACCAACCCTTTATCTGCCAAGGAGCAATATTGTGAAAATTTTAAAGAGAGGGATTCAGCTTCAGTCCAAAAGTCACATTCCACATCCCATTATCCTGGACTTGTACACAGAGGGTAATACTGCAACGAAAAACAGGTGGCCCGTGCCCAAACCGTATTGGTATCTTCCTGGCAACCGTCATCCTCTAGACTTACTTGTTGGAAAAGTTCTCATGTAGACGTCAAGCTGCTGATGGAGTGCTCTATAATATGGTCAATTTAGCGTTTGCAAACATAATTTAGGAGGCACGTGTAATATTTCATTATCTGTAGCAAGACCTCCTTTATGGTGTTTGTTACCCTGCTAAGTATGTAAGGACCTGTAAATAATATATGCATCATACTGATCGAGTATTTAATCTACTGGACTAGTGTGTAATCTGGAAGGTCTACCGCGCGTAGAAGTATGCAAAAATTGCCAAGTTATTATGCTCTGCTTTGAAATATATGCCAACTGTTTGGCCTTGTGCCTCTATTTATTTTGGGGATGGGGAATTGATTTTCCATTATTTTATCTAGTGGCTCATCTTAGTAGTCAATTGTTTGTAATCTATATATACTTCAAGTCCATATTCCTTTGAACTGAAGAATTGACCTTACCTTTTTATCTAGTGGTTTCCTTAATAATCAATATTTGGGAGTTCCTTATTTCCCCCATTTGTTGTAGCTGACAATGCAAAGAGGCACATTTCCTATTTGTCGACTTGCAAAGCTACTTCTATTTTTTTTCGAAAACTTTTGGCTTGGAACACTGCTGTTGAATTAAATGGTTAAATCGTAGTCAGTTTCTCAATTAAATATTCAATTTTTTATTCATGTATCCATTAATTGCATCTGCTTAGGTAGGTCTTGTGGAGACTAATAAGCTCCCCATTTGTGTAGCGAGAATTGGACATGGTTACTCTTTTCTTGGGAGGAGTTGTTGTAGCATTCTTGTAGAAAAGACGTGCAACCTGAACATTATTAATATAAAATGTGTGTGCTCCCATCCTAACACCTTCTTATTTGTTGCATTGTTTGGAATGGTGATTTCTTATTGTTTCCATCCTGACATCTTAACATAAGTCCGAGAAACAAAACGTTGTAGAAGTGAGCAGTGAGAGCACTCTGATCATTTGCTCCTCGCGGCGTGTATTATGTGCCACTGCAGGGTAACTCTCTAAGCTACTGACATTTAGGCTGTCAATTTTTCGGCATCGCCTATTCGGCGAGCAGGTGGTGAGGAAATATTTATAATGACCCAGCTTGTGCGCCATATGAAACTGTCACTCAGATCGAGCATGATGATCACGCACTAAACGTCCCGGTGAATTAAGCACACCAGCAGCTCTGAGCTCGCTGCTGTAGTATAGTGCACGGGACGGTGGCGATATATAGGGAAGCAATTGGTAACCTAAAAGAACAGCTCAAACATAGACTACAATATAAAGCACCATGATGTTACCTTTGTAACAGCTGCCCGAAAAAAGAAATCTGTATAAGTGGTACATGTCAAAGGGAGTACCAGACTAACCAGACACAAATCTACCTGAAAACCCATAGAGCAGATCCACGGCCTGAGGTAAAGCAGTATCGGATTTTGTCCATGCTGCACAAGTGTTTACAGTTTGGCACTAATGACAAACAGATATAGGTGTCTATACATAATGACTGTGTTACAAATACATGCTGATAAATCTAGAATAGCTGGTGAACATACAATGTACAATGTCGCTTCTGCATGTTGACGCAGATGCAGAGAAATCGTGTAACTAAATGCATGTCAGGCGGAGCTAATCTGGAGCTAGAATGTTACACTAGTATGATTATGGGCAAGGCTGCTAGTTGGCCTTCCATGATGCCAGGCATTGCAATTGCCCTGCTGCAGAGATGCCCCATAAGTGATCCGACATGGGCTCGGTGTCCATGCTTGCAAGCATCTACCACCCCTGGCTTCCCTGCTTGATCCCTCATGAGCTTTAGAGGCATGTCACACTAACAGACATGCCCGCCCGAGGACAATCCTGATGGCCTCAATCTCACCATGCGCAAAACTGATCCCACGGACATCGCATGGTAATTCAAGCATCAAGGCCACCAATCTTCTGGTAGCATCAGAAGTGACGCCTCTCCTGCCTTGCTCAGGAGCTTAAGAGAATCTGGATCATTAACTCTGCAGAGAAGAAAAGGATTATTGTCAGATTATTATGAAATGCAGAGCAGATGAAGACAACAATGGACCATAAATAGTTATAACTAGTGTTGGTTTCTCCAACGGTGAGCAAAATCTTGCTGAAACTCAATTGAACAAAATAAATAAATAAATAAATAAATAGCAACAGATGACTATCAGTCCAGTGATTTTAATGCCTAAAGTTTGTACCACTTGTACTAACAATCTCAATACCTAGTGTTCCTGTAATTCATAATTTGGCTCACCAAGTCAGATAGCTCATAAATGTTTGGTTGTTCGGAACCAGCCAAACCAGAAATCTTGAAAAATAATCATGTCTGAAGCTCCATGCATGTCTGAAGTTCTGCATATGTTCACTCAACCAACCGTCGGCAGCATGAAAATGGTTAACTCAACGAAGAACACTGAAGTAGAGGTCTCCACACATTCAACCAAAAAACAAAAGAACTAAACTCCTCAGATGTCGCTTCTGCTCCACATAATGTGCAGCATCCCATGAATGTTGCTTTCAGGAATTGGAACTATATACGAGGCAAAATAAGTCATCACTGGAGGTCTGGAGTATGCCACACTATAAGCAAGAAATTTAGTACACTGAACTATTTCGAACTAGTACTATAGACAAAACGTGTCATATCTGAAGCACTGCACGCATTTGCTTGTGATATCGAATTCTGCCAAATGTCAAGACAGCATGTTAACAGTTAGACTGCCGGTTACTAGAAAAAGAAATGAACAAAGATTGAAATAAATCCTCAGACGTCTTTTCAGCTCTACACAATGTGAAGCACCCCGTGGGATGCGCATCCAGGAATTGGAACGACATAATGCGAAATTGGTCATCCATGTCCCTGGAGTTATCAGTATCCCAGCTTAAGGAAGCAGATTCGATAACAGTGTTATATGCAACTCCTTACTGCATAAAATGAAAGGAATATCTGAAAATCTCTCATATCGCTAACAAATGCCAGCAGAAAGATCGCAGCAGTTGAACTGCTAGAGCTAGCACGTGTATCGCTAAGAATTTAACCAACCGAGATCTCCGCAGATGTCTCCGCAGCTCCACACAGCGTGCAACATATTCGAGCTTAAGGAGGCGATTCGACAGAGTGTGATATGCATAAATGAAATGAAACCTCTGAGAATCCCTAACAAATGCCAGGAAATAAATCTAATTGGTAGCGCGGATCAGTACGAACTTAACCACACGAGATCAACAATGGGTTTATGCGAGTGAAGCGGGAGGAAAGACGCAGTACCATTCGGGCGTAGAGGTCTTCCGCCCGAGCGGAAGCCGCTGGGATGCGGCCGACCGTCAGTCCGTCACCCTGCGGCATCGCCGCCGCCGCCGCCCACACGAACGGCACAGAACTCCATCAGATAGGAAAAAAAAACGCCCAGCGAATAGAGAGTCAGCTTAAGTTTTTTTAGGGTGATAGAGTCAGCTTAAGTAGGCCCGTGAGGCAAGGCCCATAGTTCTGGGCCTATGGGCCTCATGAGGCAACGCGGGCCTGCTATACGCGAGCTATGCGCGGAAGCGTAAACCTAGTCGCCAGCTCTGGCCTGAAAGTTGCTCGTCTCCATCTCTGCCAGTTCGCCGCCGTCTCTGATGCCGGCGACCATGACCAATGCCTCGCCGCGCGGCCTCCCGGAGGAGATAGCCGTCTGGGAGATCCTCATCCGCCTCCCTCCCAAATCCCTCCTCCGCTGCCGCGCCGTCTGCCGCGCCTGGCGCCACGCCACCTCAACCCGCCCCTTCCTCCAGGCCCACCACGAGCGCCAGCCCTGCCTCCCCATTGTCTACGGCTTTGAAAACCGCGGCGCCCGCAACAGAAAATTGCTCGCCTTCGATCACCGGGCCGTCGGTGACTGTCTCCAACCCGTCGTCCGGCTCGAACACTCCTTCTATTCAGCGGACGGCCTTCTCATCCTCTCCAATGGCATGATCGACACCCGATTCTCCGTCTGTAACCCGGCAACGCGTCAGCATGCTCCCCTATGGCAACTCTCGGGCTTCCGTGTATTGGGGATGTACAAGCACCGCCCTACCGGTGAGTACCGGTTGTTAGTGCACCAAACTCATGCAGATCAAATTCACTTCTACCTCTTCGTGCTGGGCTCCAACCAGCCGGCGAGGTACATTATGGGTCCAGAGATCGCAGCGTCAACGTACTTCCACAGACCTGCCCTGGTCCGTGATAGCCTGCATTTCTACCAAGTGCATTGGACCGGAAGCAAAGTGTTAACAATATTTGACACCACATCCGAGTCATTCCGGCAGATGCGTACTCCGGTTGTTTCGGACAATTCATGTGTTTTTTAGATGGATGGCACTCTTGGCATCAATAGCTATAGTGATGTCGATGCTGTTCAAACTGTTGATATATGGATGTTGCAGAACTACGAAAGTGAGGTTTGGAGGCACAAGGGCAAGGTCAGATTGCCGGTTGTAAAAATCAAGGAGCGGTTTGGTGGATGGTTGAATGACAATTGGTATGTCACAGTTCACTCGGTGGATGGCGATGTCCTCTTACTGGTCGATTATGGTGACAGGATGTTTTACGTTGACATCGATGGAAAACTGGTTGACAACTTCTGTCCTGATGGCCAACATGTCTATGCTGGTAAATTTCGGCTGAAACAAACTCTTGTTCCGCATACTTTCTTTACGGCGCTAGAAGGTTATGTCGTCAATGCTTCGCCTTTTCTCTGACCGCTATTTACTGAGGTGGTTCTTCTCAACGGCCGAGATGTCATATTCCCATGAGCCTGCTATGAATTATATCAAGTATGAGCCTGTTGGCTTCTTCTTTCTTTTTGCATTGAATATACACTTGTAATCCTAAGTTCTGACTATTTTGTAGTTGCATGAAATCTATGCTTCTTTTGGTACCCGGGCTCAAGTGTCTAGTGTGCGTAATGAAGTATGATAAAATTACATTTTGATCTACTTTTGAAATACCCACCAACTGTTCTGCCTCAGTGCCTATATTAATTCTTGGTCTGGAGTTGATAATGTTTTATGTATTCATTTAACTAGCAGTCCCTCTTAGTAGTCAATTGTTAGCAATATATATGCATCAAGTCCCTATTACTTGAACTGTAGGATTGACCTTACTTATTTCTCTAGTGGTTTTCTTAATAGTCAAGAGTTCGGGTGTTCCCTGTTTCTCCCTCTTTGTTGTAGCTGACGGTGAAAAGAGGTAGATTTTTCCTCTCTGTCGACTTGCAAAGCTGCATCTGATTCTCAGAAGACCTTTGGCTTGGAACACTACTATTCAATTAAATGGTCAATTTAATATTCTATTTTTATTCAGGCATCCATTGCGTCCGGCTAGGTAGGTCTTGTGGGACTTATAAGCCCACCATTATAGCATGAATGGTTTGTCATGGTCAGGTTGAGGTTCAACATCCTGTCATGTCTCAAGCAGGGACAAGATTACAGTTGTAGAACTAAGCACTCTGATCATTTGTTACCGCGGACTGTACAATGTGCCATTTTGCAGTGTAGGCAATTGCTCACATTTAGGCTTCAGGCGGTAGTTCCTCAAGACCTAATTCGTTGGTCCACTACATTTAGGCTTGAGGAGATTAATAAGCTCAGCATTGGAGTAGCAAGAATTGGGCATGATTATATTTCCATTCAGAGGAGTTGTAGTATTCTTATAGAAAAGACTGGCAGGGAAACCTGAACGTCTGTGGATACCTTCCGTTTTGTGAGTGCTTCCATCCTGACACCGTTTTTTTCTGTTGCATTGTTTGGGATGATCTCTTGTTGTTTCAGTTTACCTGCCATTTTTGTTAAAGATGAGTGCTTCATGTGATGTTCGATCTTAACATTAAGTCCGAGAAACAAAACTTTGTGTGTCAGCCGGACAGTACCAGCACAGCCGTGTATTGTGCAGGGTAGCTGCTCTCAGCTGCTGACGTTTAGGACTGCTCAATGTCAGTTTCATGAGAAATAAATTCGTGAGGAAATATGCTAGCATCCAGGGTTAACTAACCCAGCTTGTGCGCCATAGGAAACTTGCACTCGATCGAGTATGTATGACACGTCGGTATACGTTACAAGGTTATTGATCAGTCCGTGAACTTGAATACATAGTTGAAATTTGAACTTAATACCAAAGGCGCTCATGCGAAAAATACCCACCAATACAAACAGGCCCAAGTGTATTATTTAAATGTGTACAAGAAAATGTAAATTGAGAATACAAATATTTGCAATGAGGAAGGAACGCCTCCAGTTTTCCTTTGTTGCTCATGGACAATTTCATGAAAAAATACCACAAATCCACTTCTCGGTCTTAGCAAAGAAAAATACACTAAAGAAAAATGGAAGGGAAGCAGTGTAATGCTGCGTCACAATTGCTTAGCAAGTTCATGGGAAACACATAGTAATCAATATGGATGATAGTTATATTCGAAATTGCTGGTAGTAATATATTTATTACTTCCATAACTTTGACATGCATTGCTCCCTTAAAACATGACTTATTGGCCAGTTACTTGATCATTGTGCCTTCTTGGCCAGCGATACGACAAGCTGAGCTCTTGGGTAGCTCGCAAGTTCCTCCTCCAAGCTTCCCTCCATATTCCAACGCTTCTCTGCGGTATTCACAAATTCATCTATCACTTTTCTAAAATGTTGTACAACTATCGGCTCAAACGCGGCTTCATCTGGTTCGCCAGCCACCTTGCAGTGACGTCAGGATTGCTCAGACTACTTGTACGGTCGTGCACCAGCATATCACTAATAGAAAATGAGCCCTCTTCTTGAATGATCTCACTCAACTCTTCGTTGGAAGGTCCATACAGAGGTTCGTAGGAAGAATTAAACTTTGTTTTGTCGATCACGTCATGTCAATCATCGTACAAGACCACGAGTTCAAATAAGAGAGTTCATGTAGAAAACAATAGTTCGATATAACAAGGAATGTACCTCTGAGGCAGGGACGGAGCTAGGGGTCCGCAGGCTGGGGCCATGGCTCCCGCCATGGTGGATTTTTTTTCTTCTGAATCCCCATGTTAATTTGTGGATTTGGACCCTATTTTTATCCAAATTCACCTATATAGCTCCCTCCAAATTATTTAGTGTACAATTGTCACCTCTTGTAATGTATTCCTAGATTCGTCCCTACTCTGAGGCCATGACACTTAGAATCTTAGCAAACATTTCCCACATGTGAGAGAATTTGGAAGTGTGGTCATTAGAATGCTTCCCTACAAGAGAAACAATCATCCGACCCTGTGGGACTAATTCTTTGGCTCTCAACTCCAAAAAATGTTTGAAATCCTTTCTGAACTGATGGGCATAAGCCTCACTAACCATAGGGAGTCTTTCATGTGTGCCATTCTCATAAACATCGTACGCGGGACCCTGTTCCTTGTTAGATCTTCAGGCCTATAAGGATAATAATTTGCTTACAAATTGACAAGTTAATTTCAATTAATCAAATCCAAGAATTATCTAACTCACATAGAGCCATTTCAAGCTATTGGACCAGAAGAAAAGAAATGTCCACAAACATGATCCAAATAATATATTCTTTGTGAAACACTAAGTGGCACACTATAGCCACGCAGTTGAGTCTCTGACATTATCCCAACATAGCCAACCACTCTAGATCTGACAATGGGCCAATGTCTCCAGACCCAACGTATCACAACTTTTTTGTATGTATTTTGCTCTGTGCAAAAATAAAAAAAATCTGTGCCCTAAAAGTATGTTTTTGAAATTGCATTTCGCCCATGGATTTGTCTTTTTTGCACAGGGCATACCAAATGTCATTTCATCATGAAAATTTGCACGTATGTTGAACATTGGTATATGTTCACCTCCAATTTTTGTCAGAATTTTTAAAAACATTTTACTATTTTTTTAAATTTGGTTTAACATAACAGGAGCATACGAGCTCGGGTGCCAAAGTGATTTTCCCCTTTTTTGTCCTGGGTTTTCAGCACAGTATATGACACGTGGGATCCCACCGTTCACTTGAGTCCCACCAGTCATGAACGTACTATCAAAATATGAGCTCTGCAGTATTAACACGTCACATGGTTCGGCCACATCGACGTGCACGCGTCAACGTTTGGTCTCGTTTGTGTGCGACAGTCAGGAACCGCCTGCAAAGTATCAGTGTGAATCAGTGCGAGCCTCGTTCTCATCCCAACTCCGGTGTGAATGTTATTATGTGAACCCGCAACGGCCGCTCTCCATTCATCACCCCGGCTCTCAAAGAATCCACTTATCCTTTATAAGCAAATCCATCCCGGCAGAGAGAATCACTGACCCTGCCTCTGTCCACCTTCTCTGTCCCCAAATCTTCTTCATGCATTGCCACCGGCGGAAGAGATGGATCTGCTGACGTCGATCCTATCCTTGCCACGTACCCCATTGAGTTCTCCAGCCTGGCAGCGCACCCAAGCGCGAACACGCTCATGTTCTACAACTTCAGAGGCATGTATCGCACCCAACGCTGTGCCAAGATCATCCTCGGCCACCACTTCACCGACAAGCATCACTTCAACATCAAGCACGATGCCGACGGCAGAGATATCTACGTCGTCCTCTGGGAAGAAGGAGACGTCGACCGCTTCAACAATGACGTGTACTGGGTGGGTGACACCTTGTGCTGCTGCTTCAAAGTGAACCCATGGCTTGTGTGGGATCAGACCATTCTGAACGTCTTCCCAACCATGCACATCATCCACCAGTAGAACAATTTATGTTCTTCTCCGACACCGGTAGTGTAATCTGGGCGGCAGCATTTATGTAATGAAAACTTTCTAATATCTCGTTGTCTGTCTTTTCTGTTATTCGGTGTAATTTCTTTTGAGTATGAAACTTGTTTTCTGGCTACGCTCCTTCTTGCTATGCTCTAATTCTTAACGCGGACAAAAGTAACCTAATTGGCCACTAATTGAATACAAACGAAGTCAACAAACTAAACAACCAATTCCCCACTAATCAATTTTTCAAAATCTCCTAATTGCATCTTCACTTATTGCGCCAAAATACAGATTATGTTTTGTCCAATTTTGCTGACATAACCATGGCCCACCTGTCATGTATTCGTACGCATACACAACGTCTAATCTACCTCCTCACCACTCTCACTCTACTTTGTTCCGGAATCGCAATTCCCTTTTCAGCCGCACGTGTTGCCAGGAGCAGAAGTCCGGGTCAGTTTGTTACACTGCTAAGTATGTAATGACCTGTAAATAATATACATGCATCGTACTGATCGAGTGTTTAATCTACTGGACTAGCTAGTGTGTAATCTATATATTTAATATGCAAAAAAATTATCTTCCTGTTACATGCATCGTACTTATCGAGTTTTTAATCTACTGGACTAGCTAGTGTGTAGTCTCTATATTTACTATGCAGAAAAACGTCTCTCCCTTTTTGCTTCGGTCATGTGTTTTTTTAGACAGGCATCGGTCACTGGATTTGTTTTTTTTAGCATCATCCCCACTTTTATTCAGAGTTTATAAAACATTGGGATACTGGATACATAGGTTTTCTGGTGGCTTGGAAAACCACAGAACGAGCTAGCCTATCGGAAATCCATTTTGGGGTGTGTGCCTATGGGCTTCTTCGTTCGTCATCCTTCTTTCAAGACAAAAAGAAACATCGTTAAACTGACGTGCCCACCTAACACATTCAGAGACGATTTTTCCATACCTTCCTATGTTCAAATTTGAATGTCTTTTTAAAAACTGAATAATTTTTAATCATGAACATTTTCAAATTTTGAACAATGTTGTTTTGAACATTTTTAAAATTTGAACAATTTTTATTTCTGAGCATTTTTAAAAAATTGAACATTTTTAAAAACTGAACATTTTCCAAAACTGATTTTTTTTCAAAAAGTAAACATTTTTCAAATATGAACATTTTTTGAAAACTGAACAATTTTTAGTTTGAACAATTTTCGTTTTGAACATTTTTTAAATTTGAAATTTTTCGAAAACTGAACAATTTTTGTTTTGAACATTTTTCAAAAATTGAATATTTTTTAAAAACTGAACACTTTTTAAATTTGAAGTTTTTCGAAAACTGAACAATTTTCGTTTTGAACATTTTTTAAAAACTGAAAACTTTTTAAATTTGAAGTTTTTCGAAAACTGGACAATTTTCATTTTGAACATTTTTCGAAAATTGAACATTTTTTAAAAACTGAACACTTTTTAAATTTGAAGTTTTCCAAAAACTGAACAATTTTCGTTTTGAACATTTTTTTAAGAACTGAAAAAATTTCAAATCTGAAAAAAGAAATAGGAAAAAAACGAAATAGAAGAAAGAAAAAAGAAACAAACAAAAAAACGAAAAAACAAAAAATCCGAAAAGTGCAGAAAACCGAGAACCAGTAATATTATCTATTGGGCCGACCCACGAAGGGGGTGTGCGACGGCTCCCTATCGTCGATCTGGTCGACGAATAGGGATTGCCGGGAGCGCCTGCCTATCGACCAGTGCGTCGATAGCCTGCTTCCGCATACCCTCCTGACGATAGTGGGCTCGGCCCATGTATGACTGCTGGCTAGATGACTAGAATCGATCCGGCCGGCCACGCGTTACGCGTACGTGCGTAGCTTGATTGATCACTATTATCTGGACGTAACCAGCTTGCCTAGGACGTGATCCCTTTGTGGATCTTTCCTGTACGTGGAGAAGCTAGCTTGCTGTTTCAACGATCGGAACGATCGGAACTTCACGGCACCTTGCGAAACTAGCGACGGAACGGAAATCAGATTCGATTGTCACAGGCCCGTATCGAGCCTGTCTTGTCACGTACACGCGTGTGTTGTGGTTCCGTTACATTTTTCCTGTTTCTGTACGCGTTTCACAGAGTAGCATCGCACTTTGTTTTATTTTTGAACTGGTGTATGATCGAAGGTATAGAATTCATATGTAAGAGAAAATCGAGAAAAACATCTGCTTCATTTAGTCTCGAACTATATTTGAAAAACTCATTGAACGGAAATTGGTCTTGATTTTTTTTGAAAACCCGCTGAACGGAATTTAGTCTCGAACGATTTTTGAAATACCCGTTGACCGGATTTTGGTCTTGAACGATTTTTGAAAAACCCGTTGAACGAAATTTGGTCATGAACGATATTTGAAAACCCGTTGAACGGAATTTAGTCTCGAACTATTTTTAAAAAAATCATTGATCATAATTTGGTCTTGAACGATTTTTGAAAAACACGTTGAACGAAATTTTGTCTTGAATGATATTTTGAAAAACCCGTTGAATGGAATTTGGTCATTAACGATATTTGAAAACCCGTTGAACAAAATTTAGTCTCGAACTATTTTTGAAAAAACCATTGAACAAAATTTGGTCTTGAACATTTTTGAAAAAACGCGTTGAATGGAATTTGGTCTTGAACGATATTTGAAAAACCCGTTGAACGGAATTTAGTCTCGACAGATTTTTTGTAAAACCCATTGAACGAAGTTTTGTCTTGAACGATTTTTGAAAAAAAACCCGTTTAACGGAATAAAGTCAACGATTTTTGAAAAACCCATTGAAATGAATTTTATCATTAACGATATTTGAAAAAACCCGTTGAACGGAATGTAGTCTCGAACGATTTTTGAAAAACTCATTGAAATGAATTTTATCACTAACCATATTTGAAAACCCGTTGAACGGAATTTGGTCTTGAACAATTTTTGAATAACACGTTGAACGGAATTTGGTCTTGAACGATATTTGAAAATTCCGTTGAACGGAATTTAGTCTCGAAGGATTTTTGTAAAACCTACTGAACGGAATTTAGTCTCGAAGGATTTTTGAAATAACCTGTGGAACGAAATTTGGTCTTGAACGATTTTTGAAAACCTGTTAAACGGGATTTGGTCTTGAACGATATTTGGAAATCCCGTCGAACGAAATTTGGTCTTGAATGATATTTGAAAAACCTTTGAACGGGATTTGGTCTTGAACGATATTTGGAACGATATTAAAAAATTGAACAAAATTTGAATATTGGACAAATTTCAAAAATGAACAATTTTCGAATCTGAACAAATTTTGATAATTAACAAATTTCAAAATAAACAATTTTCAAAATCTGAACATTTTTTGAATCCGAACATTTTTCGAAAATGAACATTTTTCGAAATGAACAATTTTTGAAAATGAACAAATTTCAAATCTAAAACATTTTTGAAAATGAATATAACAAATAAAGAAAAAAGAAAGAAAAAAGAAAGAAAGAAAAAAGAAAAGAAAAAGAAAAGAGAAAAGAAAAACAGAGAAGAAAAACGAAAAAACAGAGAAGAAGGGAGCTGCCGAACCCAGAAGAAGGAGCTGGGCCAGGCCCATGAGTCGTCGGGGTGTGCGACGGCAGGTTAGCGTCGACCTGGTCGACAAATAGGTTTTGCCGGCGCCGGATCGTGCTCTACTCCTCTGGCCTGGGTCAAGTCGTAGCTGGAGCGCCGATCGATTCTGAAACTTCCGGAGCCGCCTCCGGTGTTCGCTCTCGCTAGTTCGACGTCTCTGATGTCTGGTCAGCTGATATATAGTTCCTGAGATCTAAACCCCACCGGCGACTGTGGCGAAGGACGGCGGTTGAATCCTCGGATGGAATTTTGGCCGACAACCATGACCAAGGCTTCGACGACAGGAGCGACATCTCTCCACCACGGCCTCCTGGAGGAGATAGTCTTCTGGGAGATCCTTGTCCGCCTCCCTCCCAAAGCCCTCCTCCGCTGCCGCGCCGTTTGCCGAGACTGGCAACACGCCACATCAATCTGCTCCTTTCTCCAGGCTCACCACGAACGTCAGCCCAGCCTCCCAATCCTACTCGGCTACGATTACTGCAACGCCCGCAACCTCCTCGCCTTCGATCACCGGGCCGCCGACGCCCGACTCCAACCAGTCGTCGGGCTTGAAGAGTCCTTCTGGCCGGAGACCTCTTGCGATGGCCTCCTCATTCTCTCCGGTGGTGACAATAATGGCATGTGCTACTCCGTCTGTAACCCGGCCACGCGCCAGCATGCTCCCCTTCCGCAACTCTCGGGCTTCAATTTACTTCGGATGTATGCACACAACCCTACCAAGGAATGCCGGCTATTACTGCATCGGATTCTCAAGGATCAAATTTGCTGCTACATCTTCGTGTTGGGCTCCGACCAGCCACCGAGATACATCGGGGTGCTAGAGGTGGCAGCCTCAACACACTTATACAAATCTGCACTCGTCTATGATAGTTTGCATTGGTACCCACTGAATAATCGTAGTGGAAGCCAAGGGGTAATTGTATTCGACACCACATCTGAGTTGTTCCGACAAATGCGTGCTCCCGCTGTTCCAGCCGAATCATATATCATTGATATGAATGACACTCTTGGCATCTATAGCTGCAGCGATGCCATGAAAACTGTTGATATATGGGTGTTGCAGAACTATGAAAGCGAGGTTTGGACAAACAAGTACAACATCAAGCTACCTGATGTCTACGCACGCTTCTATTCCTGTAGACAGTGTTGGGCCTCCAAGAGCAGAGGTTTGTAGAACAGCAGCAAGTTTCCCTTAAGTGAATTACCCAAGGTTTATCGAACTCAGGGAGGTAGAGGTCAAAGATATCCCTCTCAAGCAACCCTGCAATTAAGATACAAGAAGTCTCTTGTGTCCCCAACACACCTAATACACTTGTCAGATGTATAGATGCACTAGTTCGGCGAATAGATAGTGAAATACAAGTAATATGGATGATTATGAGTAGTAACTGCAATCTGAAATAAAGATGGCAGCACGCAAACATGTAGCAGAACTTGATGTAAACGGTGTTTCAATGCTTAGAAACAAGGCCTAGGGATCATACTTTCACTAGTGGACACTCTCAACAATGATCTCATAACTGAATAAGTAAAAGCTACTCTTAAACACTCTCTTATTGGATAACAAACACCATTCATTGTGTAGGGCTACAAAAGCACACCTCAAGCCGGAGTAAACAAGCGCCACAACGTCATAAAGGAGTCACACACGGTGCACACACTGTCACCTTTACACCGTGGAGAGTACCGGAGTCCATATTAAAGTAACCTCTAGAGTGCATAATAGATAAAGAGTAACATCTACATATTCAACTAGATTAGCACAACTGAACACAAGTAAATGCTACTCAGGATTATTCTCCTTCTTGATGAAGCAAGAGTACTATGCGTAGGGCTGCAAAAGCACACCTCAAAGTCTGAGTAAACAAACACCACAATTCCCAAGAATAAGCCATGATAAATGTCTAAATTATTCATAGAGTCACACAAGTACCCACACTGTCACCTTGATACCGTGTTGTCACAATGACTCCAGAAACTAGACAAAATCAGTTGAGTAGCATAAACATTATTAATGTATTTAGCGATACTAGCAATACACACGATCACATAAAGATCACACCATGGGAGAGAGAGATGAACCACATAGCTACCGGTAGAGCCCTCAGCCTCGGGGAGAACTACTCCCTCCTCATCATGGGAGTCAGCAGCGGCGATGAAGATGGCGGTGGTGTCGATGGAGATGACTCCGGGGGCAATTCCCCATCCCGGCAGCGTGCCGGAACAGAGACTTCTGTCCCCCGAAACTTGTCGTCGATGGCGGCGGCGCTGCGGAACTCTTCTGGAAATATGACTTCGTATTTTAGGGTTTTCGCGTCTGAGGCAATATATAGGCGAAGGGGCGATGTCGGCGGACCTCCGAGGGGGTCAAACCACCTGGCGGCGCGCCCTGGGGCCCAACCGCGCGAGCATGTGGTTTGGAGGCCGTGGGCCTCCCCCTGGCTTGCCCTTCTGGCTCCGTGTGTCCCTCGGAAAAATAGGAGGTTTGGCTTTTGTTTCGTGAATTCCGAAATATTGCCCGAACAGCTTTTCTGGAACCAAAAACAGCAGAAAACAGGAACTGGCACTGTGGCATCTTGTTAATAGGTTAGTCCCAGAAAATGTATAATAATGATATATAATGCATATAAAACATGTGACAATGATACATAAACAAGCATGAAACATCAGAAATTATAGATACGTTGGAGACGTATCAAGCATCCCCAAGCTTAGTTCTACTCGTCCTCGAGTAGGTAAAACGATAACAACAAATAATTTCTGAGGAGACATGCTTTCACACAATCTTGATCATAATATTGCAAGGCTCATGTCATGAATGAAGTGACTCAAAGCAATGGTCTATAGTTTGCTAACATAGATAAAGAGTAAACAATGAATCATATAAGCAAAAACTTTTCATGAATAGTACTTTCAAGACAAGCATCAAAAAGTTTTGCATAAGAGGTAACTCATAAAGCAATAGATTCAAAGTAAAAGGCATTGAAGCAACACAAAGGATGATTAAGTTTCAGCATTGCTTTCAACTTGTAACATGTATATCTCATGGATAGTTGTCAACATAAAGCAATATAACAAGTGCAATAAGTAAACATGTAAGAATCAATGCACACAAAGTTGACACAGTGTTTGCTTCTAAGATAGAAAGGAGTAGGTAAACTGACTCAACATAAAGTAAAAGATAGGCCCTTCGCAGAGGGAAGCAGGGATTAAATCATGTGCTAGAGCTTTTTAAGTTTTCGAAAGCATATAGAGAGCACAAAATAAGTATTTGAGAGGTGTTTGTTGTTGTCAACGAATGGTAGTGGGCACTCTAACCCCCTTGTCAACCAGACTTTCAAGAGCGGCTCCCATGAAGGACGTTATCTCTACCAGCAAGGTAGATCATCCCTCTTCTCTTTTGTTTACACATGTATTTTAGTTTCTTTATAGATGACACTCCTCCCAACCTTTTGCTTACACAAGCCATGGCTAACCGAATCCTCGGGTGCCTTCCAACATTCACATACCATGGAGGAGTGTCTATTTGCAAATTAAGTTGCTTACTGATAAATCAGGGCAAAACATGTGAAGAGAATTATTAATGAAAGTTGTAATTAATTGGGGCTGGGCACCCCGTTGCCAGCTCTTTTTGCAAATTATTGGATAAGCGGATGTATATGCCACTAGTCCATTGGTGAAAGTCTGTCAGAAGTAAATGACAAGATTGAAAGATAAAACACCACATACTTCCTCATGAGCTATAAAACATTGACACAAATAAGGAGTAATAAAGTTTTGAATAGTTTAAAGGTAGCACATGAATATTTACTTGGAATGGCAGGAAATACCACATAGTAGGTAGGTATGGTGGACACAAATGGCATGGGTTTTGGCTCAAGTTTGGATGCACGAGAAGCATTCCCTCTCAGTACAGAGTTTAGGCTAGCAAGGTTGTTTGAAGCAAACACAAGTATAAACCGGTACAGCAAGAATCACATAAAAACATATTGCAAGTATTATAAGACTCTACACTGTCTTCCTTGTTGCTCAAACATTTTACCAGAAAATATCTAGACCTTAGAGAGAACAAATATGCATCCCAAGTCTCAACAAGCTCTACGGTAGTTCTCCACTACTAGGCTTTAACTACATGATGCAAGAGCTTAAACATGATCTACTTGAGAGCTCAAAACAATTGCAAAGTATCAAATCGAAACAAGACAATGATCTACAAGAATGCATATGTCTTTTCCAATACCAACTACTACATGTAGCATTTTCTTTCTTCCAAACAAACACCAATCAATTTATTTAAACATAAACTCTCCAAATGATAATATAATGCAGCAAGAGAGTATTTATAAACAAGTGCTAACAGCTCGAAGAGATGCATGAAAAACAGGAGCTAAAAGCACTGCAGTAGCTAGTTAAGAATACTCAACAAATATAAGTGAAGAACATGAGTATTCACATGAAAAAGCGGAGCGTGTCTCTCTCCCACACAAGGATTGCTAGGATCCGAATTTATTCAAACAAAACAAAAATAAAAGCACACAGACGCTCCAAGTAAAGCGCATAAGATGTGAAAGAATTAAAATATAGTTTCACTAGAGATGACCTGATAAGTTGTTGATGAAGAAGGGGATGCCTTGGGCATCCCCAAGCTTAGACGCTTGAGTCTCTCTGAATATGGTTGGGATGAACCACGGGGGCATCCCCAAGCTTAGGCTTTTCACTCTTCTTGATCACATAATATCACCCTTCTCGCTTGATCCTTGAAAACTTCCTTCACACCAAACTCAAGACAGTTCTCATTAGAGGGTTAGTGCATAATCAAAAATTCTCATATTCTGTAATGATACAATCAATCCCAAAGCTTCTGGACATTAGCTACAGCCACCAATGCTTTGTGGAGCAAAGAAATCCACACAAACATCGTAAAAGAGCGAATGCAAAACAAAAGGCAGAATCTGTCAAAAACAGAACAGTCTGAAGACGAATTTTTTCGAGGCACTTAAGTTGCTCAGATGGATCTGGCCAAAATAATGAAAGTTGCGTACATATCTCAGGAAGATGCGTGATTTTTCAGAATTTTTGAATTTTCTACAGGGAGAAAAGCTCAAATTCGTGACAGCAAAAATCTGTTACTGCGCAGAAATCCAAATCTTGCATCAACTTTCAATATAGAACTTTACTTGGCACAACAATGCGATAAAATAAAGATACAAAGGAGTTGCTACAGAAGTACAAAACTCCTTGACTCAAAGAAAAAAAAATAACAGAAAATAAAAACAATGGGTTGTCTCCCATAAGCGCTTTTCTTTAAAGCCTTTTAGCTAGGCATAGTGATTTTGATAATGCTCTCATATGTATAAGAGTTGAATATAAGAGAGCATCAAAAAGCAAATACCAAACACATTTAAGTCTAACCCACTTCCTATGCAAAGGAATCTTGTAAGAAAACAAATTATTGATGCATGAAGCTACTAGCATAGAAAGACAAAACAAGTGCAACTTCAAAAATTTCAACAAAAAGAGAGGAGACTTGATATTATTGAGATATATGAATCCATGTCTCCCTCTCTCATAAAAACTTTCAGTAGCATCATTGATAAAATCCACAATATAACCATCACATGAAACATTCTTACCATGATCCATATGCACAAAAGTATCTTATTTTCCACATAAGAAAAGTTCTTCTCATTAATAACAATGGGGCAGGATCATCATAAAGAACTCGAACATGATAGACAAGTTGTATATTAAAGGGATGGTTTTGGGTAATCTCTCCATAACTATGACAAGTTTCATGAGGATGACTGTAATTATAACCTATGTCATAGTATTCTTTATAATAATTATCAAAGACTGGAGGCATAGTATCATCATAAGTAATAGAATAGTTATCTTCCAAAGTGTGTTCATCTGTAAACATATCATCATTTTTACTAGAAGGAGATGTATCAAACATATAATCAGAGTAGCAAAAGAATTTTCAAACACATCACTAGGAGAGAGGTCTCATATATATAATTATTACTAGCAAAAGGATTTTCAAACACCTCATCCCCAAGCTTAGAGCTTTTCATATCATCATTGGAAGAAACATGGATAGTACTAATAGTATGGCAATCATTAATATCATCATTTTCAGAATTGGTACCCCAAAGATTTTCAATATCAAAAGTAGTTTCATTTTCCCAATCATGATCACTAATATAAGTAACAGGCATAGGTTCATCATCAAGTTCAGAATCATCGAATTCAGAATTATAAGTATCAATTGTAACAGGAGCAACAAGTTTGGGAGAAGATACCGTTTCCTCTCTCCTTTTACTCCTCTTCTTCTTCTTCTTCTTTCCCCTCTTCTTTTTATCTTTAGGAGGGAGAGGTTTGAAAGGAAGCTCCTCCACATAACCTGGTTTAGTATTAGAGACAATGGAAGAAACTTGGGGGGACTCCTCTCTTTCATTAATGAGAACAAAACACATATTAGTCCTGTCATACTTTGGTAAAGTCTCATCCTTTATAATATTTTGTATGTAGGTGTTAGCATGGCAATTATTAACACAATAGAGATAACATCCATGCAACACACTATTCATATCAAGATCACTCATATCTAACAAGGAAGTTTTTCTTGATAACTCTTCACACCCCAAAAATAATGTAAGTTCATCATGTTGATTAGGAGTGATCATGTTATCACAATACAAATTTGCAGTAATTGGATTCGAAAGGCTATTATCATGACCTGAACATTGAAAATTAAAATGACCCACTTCATAGCAAAGTTCACAAATAAAAGGATGGAGGTCACAAACTTTTTCACCAAGATCTCTTAGAGCCTTGTACCATGTTCTAGTTTTTTCATTCCTATGATGGATACAATATTCATCTTCGATTTGATTAATTCCACAAGGTCTATGCATTCCACAAAAATTAACATGCTTATAAGAAATAGTATTTTCAGAAGTTTGAGCATGTTTATTGCAATCATTAACAACAATTTCATTTTCCATGCAAGTGTCTTTGAAAGGTTCATGATACACGTCCCAATTTTCTTTAGGAACATTAATATGAGAAGCAAAGGTTCTAAAACAATCAACAATAATTTGAGAATCAAGACCATATTTAGCACTAAGCTCTTGAAAACTAGCAGTTTCAACGAAAGACTTAATGCAATCATATTCATAGTTTATACCTGATTCTTTACCTTTGTCATTCTCCCAATCCTCAGCATTGTTTTGAATTCTTTCAAGAAGATCCCATCTAGCTTCAACCTTCTTGCTTGTGAAAGAACCATGTGAACATGCATCTACATAATCCTTGTAATGACCTGAAAGCCTTGCATAAAAATTAGTAACAATTATTTCCTCAGAAAGCTCATGGTTAGGACATTTGAGTATTAATGTTTTCAGCCTTCCCCAAGCTTGAGCAATGCTTTCTCCATCATGAGGGTAAAAATTATAAATGTAATTCCTATCTAGATGCACTTCATGAAGAGGATAAAATTTAGAGTAAAAGAGAGATTCAAGCTGTTTCCAATTCGAAGGTTGTTCATCCAGCAGCCTATACCATTCCTTTGCTTTGTCCTTAAGTGACAATGGAAATAGTTTCCTCATGACATTTTCTCTTGATAAACCTGCAACCTTAAATAACTCACAAAGTTCTGTAAGTTTCGACAAGTGAGCACTTGGATGGATTGATCCATCCCCTGCATACTGATCATTCATAACCCTTTCAACAATTTTCATAGGTATTTTAAAAGAAATACTTTCAACAGGTGGATTTGGAATATCACAAACATCATTAGAATTATCACATATTGGAGACAAAGCATTATCAAGGCAAAATAATTCCTCCATAGCTGAGGAGCAAAAAAGATTATTTTCATATAAACTAGCTTCCCCAAGCTTAGGCTTTTCCACAGCCTTAGCAATAATGGTGTCCAAAGAATTTATACTAATAACATTACTACCACTATTATGCAAACAAGCCTCCATAGGTTTTTTAATTTTCTCTTCAAAAGCATCATGTCCTAATTCCATATAAAGTTCATAGAGATCTCTAATTTTTTTGTTGTTTTCCATTAAGCCTAACTAGTGAAAATAAAAACAAGAAACAAAAAGAAATAATTGCAGAATCTAAAGGAGATACCTTCCAACGCTTACCTCCCCGGCAACGGCGCCAGAAAATAGCTTGATGTCTACGCACGCTTCTATTCTTGTAGACAGTGTTGGGCCTCCAAGAGCAGAGGTTTGTAGAACAGCAGCAAGTTTCCCTTAAGTGAATCACCCAAGGTTTATCGAACTCAGGGAGGTAGAGGTCAAAGATATCCCTCTCAAGCAACCCTGCAATTAAGATACAAGAAGTCTCTTGTGTCCCCAACACACCCAATACACTTGTCAGATGTATAGGTGCACTAGTTCGGCGAAGAGATAGTGAAATACAAGTAATATGGATGATTATAAGTAGTAACTGCAATCTGAAATAAAGATGGCAGCAAGCAAACATGTAGCAGAACTTGTTGTAAACGGTGTTTCAATGCTTAGAAACAAGGCCTAGGGATCATACTTTCACTAGTGGACACTCTCAACAATGATCTCATAACTGAATAAGTAAAAGCTACTCTTAAACACTCTCTTGTTGGATAACAAACACCATTCATTGTGTAGGGCTACAAAAGCACACCTCAAGCCGGAGTAAACAAGCGCCACAACGTCATAAAGGAGTCACACACGGTGCACACACTGTCACCTTTACACCGTGGAGAGTACCGGAGTTCATATTAAAGTAACCTAGAGTGCATAATAGATAAAGAGTAACATCTACATATTCAACTAGATTAGCACAACTGAACACAAGTAAATACTACTCGGATTATTCTCCTTCTTGATGAAGCAAGAGTACTATGCGTAGGGCTGCAAAAGCACACCTCAAAGTCTGAGTAAACAAACACCACAATTCCCAAGAATAAGCCATGATAAATGTCTAAATTATTCATAGAGTCACACAAGTACCCACACTGTCACCTTGATACCGTGTTGTCACAATGACTCCAGAAACTAGACAAAATCACTTGAGTAGCATAAACATTATTAATGTATTCAGCGATACTAGCAATACACACGATTACATAAAGATCACACCATGGGAGAGAGAGATGAACCACATAGCTACCGGTAGAGCCCTCAGCCTCGGGGGAGAACTACTCCCTCCTCGTCATGGGAGTCAGCAGCGGTGATGAAGATGGCGGTGGTGTCGATGGAGATGACTCCGGGGGCAATTCCCCATCCCGGCAGCGTGCCGGAACAGAGACTTCTGCCCCCCGAAACTTGTCGTCGATGGCGGCGGCGCTGCGGAACTCTTCTGGAAATATGACTTCATATTTTAGGGTTTTCGCGTCTGAGGCAATATATAGGCGAAGGGGCGATGTCGGCGGATGCTAGCTCTAAGTTGACGAGGGAATATCTCCCCGGCAACAGTGCCAGAAACAATGCTTGTACGTCACACGTCAGTTGGGAACCTCAAGAGGAAGGTATGATGAGTGCAGCAGCAAGTTTTCCCTCAGTATGAAACCAAGGTTTAATCGAACCAGTAGGAAAACGAGGTTGCTTCGAAGGTGTTGGTGAAGGAGTGTAGTGCGGCGCAACACCAGGGATTCCGGTGCCAACGTGGAACCTGCACAACACAATCAAATTACTTTGCCCCAACTTAACAGTGAGGTTGTCAATCTCACCGGCTTGCTGAAAATAAAGGGTTAAACGTATCGTATGGAAAATGATGTTTGTTTGCATAAAACAGTAGAGAACAATGATTGCAGTAGATTGTATTTCAGATGTAAAAGAATGGACCGGGGTCCACAGTTCACTAGTGGTGTCTCTCCAGTAAGATAACTAACATGCTGGGTAAACAAATTACAGCTGGGCAATTGACAATTGATAAGGGCATATAACATGCATGTGTGAGTTGTGGTGTCTACTATGAGATTCATTTGGGCATTACGACAAAGTACATAGACCGCTATCCAGCATGCATCTATGCCTAAATAGTCCACTTTCCGGTTAACATCCGTACCCCTTCCAGTATTAAGTTGCAAGCAACAGACAATTGCATTAAGTAATGTGCGTAATGTAAACAATACATTCATCCTTGAATAAAGCATTGCTGTTTTACCCCTAGTGGCAACAACACATCTACAACCTTAGAACTTGCTGTCACTATCCCAGGTTAAATAGAGGTTGAACCCAACTATCATGCATAAATACCCCCTCTTGGAGTTACAAGTATTCACTTGGCCAAGGCTTCAACAAGTAACGGAGAGCATGCAAGATCACAAATGACATAGACATGATAATATAATATTCAGCTCCACATAGGTATCAATATAAGTCAGATCCCAGCAAACACAACATGTAGCATTACAATAAGATGATCTTGATCATGATAGGCAGCTCACAAGATCTAAACATGATGGCACAAGTGGAGAAGACAACCATCTAGCTACTGCTATGGACCCATAGTCCAAGGATGAACTACTCACGCATCACTCTGGAGGCGGGCATGGCGATGTAGAGCCCTCCGGTGATGATTCCCCTCTCAGGCAGGGTGCCGGGAAGAGCTTCAGAACCCCCCGAGTTAGGGTTGACGACGGCGGCGGCAGCGAATATGTTCTGGATGAAAGGCTCGGTGTTTTAGGGTTTTCACGTCTCGGGAAATAAATAGGCGAAGGGGCGATGTCGGCGGACCCCCGAGGGGCCCAAACCACCTGGCGGCGCGGTGGGGCCCACTGCCGCGCCGGCCTATGGTTTGGCCACCTCGTGGCTCTTCTTCGTCTCTCTTTCGGACTCCATGTACGTGTTGGAAAAATAGGGACTTGGCCTTTTGTTTCGTGCAATTCCGAGAATATTTCCAGAAGTAACTTTCTGAAACCAAAAACAGCAGAAAACAGGGAACTGGCACTGTGGCATCTTGTTAATAGGTTAGTCCCAGAAAATGCATAAAAGTGATATGAAGTGTATATAAAATATGTAGCAAAAGGTATAATATAAGCATAGAACAGCAAAAATTATGGATACGTTGGAGACGTATCAGCGGACCCCCGAGGGGTCAAACCACCTGGCGGCGCGCCCTGGGGCCCAACCGCGCGAGCATGTGGTTTGGAGGCCGTGGGCCTCCCCCTGGCTTGCCCTTCTGGCTCCGTGTGTCCCTCGGAAAAATAGGAGGTTTGGCTTTTGTTTCGTCGAATTCCGAGAATATTGCCCGAACAGCTTTTCTGGAACCAAAAACAGCAGAAAACAGGAACTAGCACTGTGGCATCTTGTTAATAGGTTAGTCCCAGAAAATGTATAATAATGATATATAATGCATATAAAACATGTGACAATGATACATAAAACAAGCATGAAACATCAGAAATTATAGATACGTTGGAGACGTATCACTACCGGACGCAGAAATCAAGGGGTTGTTTGGACGGTTGAATGCTAATTGGGAAATCGTTGTTGAGTCGGTGGATGGTGATGTCCTCTTGCTGGCAAGTTATGATGGGTGGATGTTTTACGTTGACATTGATGGCAAACTAGTTGACAACTTTTATCATAGTGGACAACCTGTCTATACTTGTGAAGTTAGGCTGAAACAAACTCTTGTTCCGCATACCTTTTTCACGACACTAGAAGGTTATGCCGTGAACACTTCGCTGTTCGTTTGACGGCTTGTGAGTAAGGTGGTTCTTCTCAATGGCCTATCTATCTCACGAATCTGCTATGAATTGGATCATGTATGAGCCTCTTGGCTTTTTTTTTTGCATCGATGAATATAGAGTTGTGATCAGAAGCTCTGTCTGTTTTGTGGTTGCATGACATATATACTTGTACTAGGGAACTTTGGCACGGCGACACGCCGCGCCCGTGAGGTGATAGAGCCTTTACTCTCTAACGCGATACATTGTTTGATGTATTCGTTCAAATTTGTATTGAAAACCATGGGCTCACATGTATAAACTGTTTTAACACGGGGAAGGTGCAGTAGTAGCCTAGACATGGCCGTGTTGATGTTGCCAGTAATACCTTAGTATCCTTAGTATTTTAAATATCCAGGCAAAAATCATAATGAAATCATGATTTGTATATTAAACTTAGTGGATTCCCATATTAAGACATAACTCTGAATGTGATAATGATTTGTATGAAATGATTTGCCAACCAGGAACTTGGACGAAGCTATAGATCTCAATTGCAAATACAGGTCAGATGGGAAATGATGAAATAAGGGAAGAAATCCTTCTAGCCAGTACCATTGTTGATATGTGGTCAAGGCTACATAGAAGCTTTAAGCACATCTGGAAATTTCACAGGA
The DNA here is from genome assembly GCA_947311845.1 of Poa pratensis. Taxonomy (NCBI): domain Eukaryota; kingdom Viridiplantae; phylum Streptophyta; class Magnoliopsida; order Poales; family Poaceae; genus Poa; species Poa pratensis. The sequence goes on along the minus strand of CAMZMU010000087.1, from coordinate 7,239,232 downwards.
ACTACCGAGAAGAAATAAGCGTACCAAAAGTTGGCTTCTCACCTAGGCTTAACATCGACGTCAATTGATTCAAATGAACAACAATGCAATCAATACCTTCCATCTATGACAGTTTGATTCAACATGTGGCAATTTTTATTACAGTTAGACTCATCATAGAAAAGAAGTATATCAAATTAATTGTGAGCTTGTTTTTTAAATAATAACCTTAGTAAGCAAACACACAAGATCAAGAAGCTAGATTTGGTAACAGAAAGAAATTACACGTGTGTTACTTGGATACAAACTTGAAACATTTTAAATGTAACGTAAGCATTTTATCCAGTTATCCATCATATAAATTTGCCCAATGTCGAAGCATTTTATCCAGTTCACCATCATATAGCTTTGCCAATGTCAATGATACCGTTACAGAGTTCTGGTATAATGTAACATAAGTTTGTTTCCTATTATAACCAAATGTTGAAGCATCCAGTGTACTACTTCCTATATTCTGCTTGGATTTTTGTGCTGCTTCCCCACCAGCCTCCACTTGCTAGGAGCATCGATGGAGCATTGCTTCCGCCATCTTTGGCTTGTTGCAACATGTACTCGCATATAATAAAGTTGAAGTTTTCCCATAGCAACACCCACGTCTTTGCTCATGACACCAGGCTGGATTTGTCACCGCCACTCTTAAATTTAAAGTTGTGAGTGCAGTAGTGTATCTATATAATTTAACAGTTGTAAGAACATAGGCTACCTATTATTCCTCTCAACCTAGAAGCATCTGGAAACCGAGCCAAATTGGGAACTTTAACATGCTATATTGAAACACAACCATCAGGGATTTCTTTGCAATATTAGTTAGATAACCTAGTGTGTGTACCACATAACGGTCTAATAATCTTCCTAACAAAATTGCAATGTCACTTTATGTATGCAAGGATAGTTCTTCCACATTCAGCTTCCAAATTAGTAAAAAATTCTCGAAAAATGGAACGCATAGTGATTAATTCGTAGGAAAACATAATATAAATATATAATTGTGGAGTATGAATAGTATTCAAAATTTACGGATATGAAAAATGTAGTAGTATTCTTAAATATAGCACAATAAATGAACAAAATACATAGTAGCAATTATATAAGTTGTGTCGTGCTACCAAGCAACTCCTTGTATGAGTTACTTTCATATTTTTATGTTCACCAAGACATGGTTCTTCTAGTTATAATTTTTAAAAGAAATCATGTTCAGGAGCACATTCTTCTACAAATCTGCAATAAATTATCAAGAACTTCAATACCAAATGTCAACTTTCCTCACTGTAGCAAAGATGAATCGACAATGCAGCATGGAAAATATACATTGAATGAGTATAAAAATATATGATGGTGAAAAATAGAAGGAAGATGCCATATTAGCCATGTAAAAATGGTCCTTATTAATGTGAAAGGGCAGTAAGTTGTTGAAGTTAACACATGATTTGACCTTGTTAAAATATGGCGAAGACAAAGATGGCAATATGAGCTTATGACATTCGATACTTACGCTCAATGCGGGAGATATCTGAACTCATGAGTTTTTAAAAGCGTACATATCAAAATATGAGATAATGTTCATTAAAAACGGAAAGAATAATGATGAGAACTGAGAAGGCTGCATGATGTACGCATTATAGAATCCATGATGCACTCCCTTCCATTCATAAGCTTTTGTAAGTAGATGATATACACGTGCTCCAGGATGCAACATTGGTGGTTGTACAAATGCAAAATTGAAAGTGCAGAGTCATGATAAGTAGAAATTAATAGATAGAAGACACTCTTTTAAGCAATGTCAATGTTTAGCTGATTAATTTCCAAATACAATCTGACATTTGTGCATAGCAAACATAACACTGGGCAACTTATACAAAAAAGAAGAACAAAAACATAGGAAACTAAATGTTTTGAGTCACTACTTACCTGCAAATACCATGCTGCAAGTTTACATTGTCCGTGAATTCCAAATATTACATTGTACAATGGTGTTGACCAAGGATCCCCTGACAAGAAATTAAGTTAGAGCAGCCTGCAAAATAACACAAAAGCATACATAGAACTTTCAGTAATATAAATCTCATTGCAGTCCTCGGATAGCAATTCGAATCCCTTTGAAATTCAGACTGCATTCCCTCCTGTGAGCAATTTCAGCAAGTACATGTCTAGTCTCAAAGCAAAGCAAAGTAAGGCAAGTAGATGACAGCAGCAGTGATTATAGTACTGTAATTAGCAAGGAGGATCAATAAATCAAGAAGGGAACCTGACGCAGAATTGTAATAAGAGACAAATGCTCAAACATGGAATAAGAGACATATCCTTTGACACTTATAGTACTGTAATTAGCAAGGAGAGGGAATTTTAGATTAATCACCTTGGTTGATATAGAATCTAAATAAGGCAGTCGACCATACAAAAAACCATGGTAGCTAGATTTAGAGATGGAACTAACACCTCAAGCATCCATGCCATCTCTAATGGAAAACCACTATTTTTATTTTGCTGGTACATGTACGAACTGGTAGTATCACAAAATAGTCAGACATAAGTGCTATCAATTTCATAAATAAGAAATCAACAGGTTGAGAGGGAGAGGCAGGTGTGGAACATCGGTAACTACTTCTGTCTGGAGATGGCAAGGAGGATCTCGACCGCATCTTTAATACGGAGGAGGATGCTCTTAAATAAAGGACGAAGAACCGATGAAAGAAGAGCAGACAGGAAAATAGGAGGAGTCCGATGGAATTTCTTGGTCCTCCTCACCTGAACCGGATGGCCAGCCTCCATGCAACCTAGAAAAGATAAGGGCGACCATCAAATGGAAGTGAGAGGGGGCTAATCTAGCACGCACAAGCGAGAATGGAGGATGTTGAGGATTTTACCTACTCCCTCGAGATAGTTGCCGAGCGGTAACCATATTGTGGCGTCGTCTTCCTCTACTGCTACTTCTGGCCGCGACGGACGCCTGCATCCGTGTTTTCACTCCTCGAGGAGATCGACGCACTCCAGCATCTCCCCATACGATCCTGCAGCTTGCCCGTGGAGGAGTCAACCGTGGTATCTCCACCGGCAAGGACCTCGTCGGGAGGCATCGGGACCACCCCGTCCGCCTCCGGCGCCGCCAACCGCCTCGGGAGAGAGAAGAGGGCTGGCGCCATGGCGGGCAGAGAGGGGAGGCGGCGTTGGAGGATCTTGGGACAGACGGCGAGGTCGGGGGAGCTCGGACGGCGGTGAATCGGACGGCGGCGGTCTCGACCGGAGGTGAAGAAGAAGTCATCGATCTCGCAGTGTACACCATCCCAGCTCGTGCAACTCGAAGAGGAGGAGGAGGAGATGACGGCGAAGCTCGCGGCGGCGCCGATCTGGACCGGGGCAGCCGGAGACAGTGCCGCGACGGCGGGGCAGCGCGGCGGGAAAAGGCTCCGGCTGACGCCCTTGTCTGCGCGCGTCAAAAATCGTGCACGAGGTGGGATGACCGGTTGCTACCGGGTGGCCGGGCGTGTGCGCGTGCGCTAATTTTCGTGCCGAGCGGGAGGCTACCGTCTGCCAGCCGGTAGCCCGTCGCGCCCCACGCGTCAAAATTCGTGCAATGAACAGTAACTCGCGAGGTTGTGGTGCACGCGCTGATCCTAGCCGGCCGTTCCACTGATCGTACGGTCAAAAAAAAAATCGATGACGTGGACCGCGGGAGAGGGCGCGAATCGGTGCATCTTTTATATATAGTAGGTATTGGTACTTGTTCGTGCTGAAGGTCTACTGCGTGTATCGAAGTCTGCAAAAATTACCAAGTCATTATGCTTCGCTTTGACATATTTGCCAATTGGTCTGCGTTGTGTCTCTATTTATTTATTTGGGATGGGGATTTGACTTTCCTTTATTTATCTATCTAGTGATTCTTCTTAGTAGCCAATTGTTTGCGATCTATATACTTCAAGTCCCTATTCCTTGAACTGAAGAATTGGCCTTATCTTTTTATCTAGTGGTTTTCTTAATAGTCAATATCTGGGTGTTTCTTGTTTCCCCCATTTTCTGTAGCTGAGAATGAAAAGGGACAGATTTTCCTCTTTGTCGACTTGCAAAGGGCTTGGAACACTACTGTTGAATTAGATGGTTGAATTAGTCAGCCTCTCAATTAAATAGTTGATTTCTTTCACGCATCCATTAATTGCATGTGCTTAGATAGGTCTTGTGGAGACTAATAAGCTCACCATTGGAGTAGCCAGAATTGGACATGGTTATATTTGTCTTGAGAGGAGTTGTTGTAGTATTGTAGAAAAGACTGACGGTTTGACCTGAACATCATTAATAGTGACACCTTGTCTTGCATTGTTTGGAATGGCGATAGTCCAGTTGTGTGACAGTACAGTCGTAGAAGTAAGCACTATCATTTGCTGCTAGCTACGTGCCATTGCAGGGTACGTGCTCTCGACTGCTGACATTTATTTAGTCTTGCTCGATGTTACTTTTCGGCATTGCTTATTCGGCGAGCATGAGAGGTACTGTAAGTTGGAAAGAACTTGTGCAGAGGGTTCTTCATTTTCCAAGTGCTAAGTTCTCCCTGGCTGACGATGACCTCTTCCGTACGTTCCCAGACTCCGATCTCCTTCAATATGGTACGAAGCTCAAACCTAACTCCCTCTGCTCCCGGGTCGCACGCGCGGGTGACCTCGGAGGGCGCAAACCCTAGCAAGAGCAGCCCCCACCCCGTGCTCCCCTGGCCGCCACCCTGGTCGTCGAAGGCGGCGGGGGAGGAGGGCGCGCCCCGACGGGCCGAATTCGCGCGAATGAGGCCGTCTTCAAGCAGCGCATGGCGGCGGAGGTGAGCGGCTGCACATGGCGGGATGGAGGCGGAAGCTCAGGCGGAAACACAATGGAGGAACCGGCGGCGCGATGGAGGGAGCGCAGAGGAGCGTCCCAGGTGTGGCAGCGCAGGTCTGGTGGCGGCGCAAGACCTTGACTTTGGCGCGACCTTCCCGGGGCATGGAGCCTGCTCTCGGAAGAACTGAGGTGCTACCCGTGCTGTGCTCCGGGAGGCGTCTGCGCTGCGGAGGAGCCGGCATGGTTAGATGCAGAGGCGGCAGCACATGCTAGATTTGGGCCCGATCTGGGTCATGGGGCCGCGGCCATAGCATGGTTGTCCGCCTGGAGTTCGTGTGACAGCGGCTGTGTGGCACACCCTTGACCGTGCAGGAGGAAGGAGAAGGCCCTGGGCCACCGTTTCTCGGTCGTGTGGGAGGTGGAAGATGGTTGGTCTCTCGGCTGTGCGGGTCGTTGGTGGACTGCGACGTTTCGGCAACAATTGCGAGGTGCTGCGGCGGCGGCGGCGGTGCATACCAACATGGACAGTGTTGCCCCAAGCTGGTGGGTAGGGACGGAGATGTGCGACAATACGGACGAAAATTCATGCCCATCCTTGGTCGGGTCGGTGACGACATCGCCCATGGGTATCGTTCCCCTCCTTAGAGGCGTCGCCGAGGTGTGTCAGCATTCTCCTCGCTCTCTCCTGGTCTTGGTAGTTGTCTCCGGGCGAATGTCTAGGTCTGGAGTTTGATCAGCACGATGGCTTCATCCTCGATGTCGTTCCTCTGTTGGGAGCATCGCATTTGAAGACATGGCTTGGTGGTTTTATGTTGCGCTCCTCCGGTGATCGCCGTTGTCCACAAAGATCTTCAGAAGCGCAATGTACATCGTCGCTTGGTGAGGCCAAGACGATGGCTTTCTTGGGATTGATCAAGTCCCGCCATCTACTTGCCACCTTCTTCTAGGCACCAAGGGTGGATGATGTGTGACAAGTGAAGCCCAGTGGAGCTGCCAATCTTCGGAGGCGACCGACGTCGATTGAGACGCGGGGATGTTGCTCAATTTAGGATAGGCTCTTTTGCTATGTAGTTGTAATGTCAGTGGTGGCTTTCTGTGGACTAGCCGGGTGTGGAGTTCGTACTGCGCTCGTTGTTCGCAGCGAGTTGTAGTCGTCTTGTACTAAAAATTCTAACTTATATAAAAATATGGTACGCTTGGCGTACTCTAAAAAAAATGGTGCGAACCTGTCACGTGGCTGGTAATGGGGAACGATCACGGGACCTGGTCATGTCGATCATAAGTTCACGTAGTTGAACGCATAAGTTTTAACGGAATCCTGATGAACTTCCCTATAAATTCCGTGCACCAAGTATTTCTCACCAGCCACATCTAAGAGCTTTCGGCTGGTGTGTTTACTTCCACTAGTAGAAAATTGGTCTTCCATCCAGAGCTTTAGTCCCGTTCATGTTTGGGTCCGAGACTAATGTGAGCATTAGTCCCGGTTCCAACGGTTAGGACGGCCGCACGGGCCAAACGGGACCTTTAGTCCCGGTCAAACGGGACCTTTTTTAGTCCCGGTTGAAGATACCAACCGGGACTAAAATGGTTGCGGCAGGCTGCAGCCGGTGCGAGCCCGTTTAGTCCCAGTCGGTGTCTCCAACTGGGACTAAAGGGGTTGCGCCAGAGGATATCTTTTTTTTGAGGTTTTGTTTACTTTATTTGATTTCTTTCAAAAAACGGTGAGAATGGCCACCATGACTATTCATCAAAAGAGGTCATATTCTCTAAAACTATCCATATTTCTGTAATATAACCACTAGTTGTGTACATTAAAATGATTTTTTTTAAATTTCAGACCAAACTATCAAACACTTATAGTTCAAATTTGGATTACTTTCGGAAAATCAGCATAAACTCATTTAACTAGGCGAAATTAGATAGAAATCAAGAAAATTCCTAATACTTGAGGATTATCCATCAAATGTGGACTACTCTTTGTGAGAATTAGATGAGTGCCATTTTGCAGCATATTTTTTGTACTTAGTACACAAAAAAAGTCATTTTTGCCACTTAGAAAAAGAAAAACAATATTTATAAAAATAATTTGAAAAAATCCCTTCGGAACCATTCCTTCCTATACCAAGATACACCTATTTATCGAATATGAGAAATTTATCACAAACTATGCCGTGAGAATTGACATAACTTGGTTATTTGGCTTGAAACTCATAGATGTTTACATATGATAAATCTTTTTGTGAAGATTGTTTTTGAACAATTTGTCAAAAATCAATTTGATCACTTTTCATAACAACTAGTACACATAAAAGGACTCCATGCCAGAGGATATCTTTTTTGAGGTTTTTTCAGTTTATTTGATTTCTTTCAAAAAACGATCAAAATAACCACCATGACTATTCATCGAAAGAGGTCAAATTCTCTAAAACTATCGATGTTTCTGTGATATAATCACTAGTTGTGTACCTTAAAATGATTTTTAAAAAAAAATCAGACCACTATCAAACACTTGTAGATTAAATTTGGATTACTTTCTGAAAATCAGCATAAACTCATTTATCTAGACGAAATTAGATAGAAATCAAGAAAATTTCTAATACTTGAGGATTATCCATCAAATGTGGACTTCTCTTTGTGAGAATTAGATGGGTGACATTTTGCAGCATATTTTTTGTACTTGGTTCATAAAAATGATAATTTTTGCCACTTAGAAAAAGGAAAATGATATTTATAAAAATAATTTGAAAAATCCCTTCAAAACCATTGTTTCCTATACCAAGATACACGTATTTGTCGAATATGAGAACTTTATCACACACTATACCGTGGGAATTGTCATAACTTGGTTATTTGGCCTGAAACTTATGGATGTTTATACATGATAGACATTTTTGTGAAGATTTTTTTTGAACAATTTGTCAAAAAATCAAGTTTATCATTTTCCATAGCAACTAGAACACATAAAAAGACTCCATGCCAGAGGATATCTTTTTTTGAGGTTTTTTTAACTTTATTTGATTTCTTTCAAAAAAACAGTAAAAATGGCCACCATGACTATTCATCGAAAGAGGTCAAATTCTCTAAAACTATCGATATTTATGTGATATAATCACTAGTTTTGTACCTTAAAATGATTTCTTAAAAAAATTCAGACCAAACTATTAAACACTTGTAGTTCAAATTTGGATTACTTTCGGAAAATCAGCATAAACTCATTTAACTAGGCGAAATTAGATAGAAATCAAGAAAATTCCTAATACTTGGTGATTATCCATCAAATGTGGACTACTCTTTGTGAGAATTAGAAGGGTGCCATTTTGCACCATATGTTTTGTACTTGGTTCACAAAAATGGTCATTTTTGCCACTTAGAAAAAGGAAAATGATATTTGTAAAATAATTTGAAAAATCTCTTCGGAACCATTGCTTTCTATACCAATATACACTCATTTTTCGAATATGAGAACTTTATCACAAACTATGCCGTGGGGATTGCCATAACTTCAACATTTGGCTCCATGCTAGAGGTTTTTTTATAGCAATTTTATCGATGTTTCTGTGATACAAAAGATGATATGGGTGGTATATTTGAATTCCTCTCATTTTTCTAATCGATTTAGACATTTTATTTGTCAAATTTCGATTTACGGATTTAAAGATATGAATTATTCCATATTAAATATAATTACATAATCACTGTTATTTATTCAAAAAATATTATTACATAATCATTGCTATTTATTCAAATAAATTTTGAAAATTTAAACAATAAAAAGTGTAACATCAAAAAATATTATTACATAATATGAGTAAGTTCTAACTTCTTATTTGGAAACTAATTTGGAAGGAACTCAAAAATTAGCGTGCTTGGACTGGAACAATTTGAGTACGGGTGACCGAATGAGAAATTTGATCAGGTTAAGTAATTTGACCTGAAATTAAGTGTGTGTGTGACTAAGTGGAAAATTTCGGAATAGAATTCAGAATAAAATTAAGAATATAATTGAAAAAACTCCCAATTTGTGTAGCAGTCTTTTAGTCCCGGTTAGTAACACCAACCGGGACTAAATATGCTCTAGCCCAACGCTCGACCGCAGCCACGTGGAGCGTCTTTAATCCCGATTTCGTAGTTCCGGTTGGATAACCGGGACTAAAGCCCATTCCCAACCGGTACTAAAGGCTCTTTTTCTACTAATGTTCAACGAGACGACGATGGCACGATCATAGCTCATAGTTTACTCGAGTCAGCCCTCCGGATCCAAACATTTCCACAGTGTGTGTATGGCATGGTGGTATTTACTTTCTTTCATCTACCTTGGCAAAAGATTTTCTCATCATTTTGTATTGGTTTGTCGGTGTGTTTCAATTATAAAGAGGAGCGAATGTGTTTTCGAGGAGCACGGAATCGGTCCACTGCATGTAAAATTAAGACGACTGACTGCGGAAATTCGCATTGGCACCCGGGAGCATATGCTCCTGGTATTTTCAAAAAAAATTCAAAATTTGAAAACTTATCAAAACAATCTGAAAAAAATCATGCACGTACCTGAGCATGGTACGCACCGCCGTGAATAATTTCGCACCGAAATGTCACCGTATGCGCCCTGGGCAAAAATGACAAATTACGGTGACATTTCGGTGCGAAATTATTCACGGCGGTGCGTACCATGCTCAGGTACGTGCATGATTTTTTTCAGATTTTTTTGATAAGTTTTCGAATTTTGATTTTTTTTTAAATGAGCCAAAACGGCATTCTCGACTGACTGCCAGTACATCGATCTTAAACAATACAAGTACAGAATGAATAACTCGGGAAAGGAAAACAGTTACTATTTGCTTGCCGTGTTCAAATTCAACCAGATGTCGACATCATTTAACAGTTTGGAAAACAAATAAAATCTCAAACAACACAACTGAAAGTCTGAAATCTTTCTATTAAAGGTGGCTTGGTGAATGCCTGGTGTCACACGTCTAACAAATTACGACTAATATGCCACCACACTAACAGTCCACACCCATCTCGCGTGGAGTTTCACACCCAAATACCCGATGTACAACAACCAATACATCAAAAAACTTTATCCAACCACTTGTTTCTCAAATCTGTTAGGAGCGTCGGAAATTCAGCTGAGTTTCTCACGCGAGATACAACAACCAGTACTAAGCACGCGCGACGTGGGCAACCAAGCCAACAACTTCGTCCTCCTCAGTCCTCACCGGCCGTCGCTGCGCGCTGCGGCGAAGTAAATCGAGACGGTCCCCCTTGTCCGATCTCCTAGCAACCGGCGGCGTCCAGCGCACCAAAGAGATAAGCGCGTCGGCGATTTTGGAGATGTCGCACCACCCTGGCTGCTTGCGGCCCGTGCGGCGGCGAGCGAGCGCTACGTTCCTACTTCCTTCTGTGCAGCACCTGCGACGGCAGCCCTCGAGGTTGTGGCGGCTTCCACACTTTCGCCAGCTGCGATGAAAACACGTTCTCGTCCAGTGCCCGACCTACTGATCGAGATTTGAAGGTTCCAATCTAATGAAGGTTCCAATCTAATAATGACCTGTACATACCCTGGACGGTCTCCTCTCTCCCGCAAGAAGAGAAAGGCGATTTGTGCGCCCCCTCGCTGCTCCCACCTCGCCGCCGCGGATCCGCGTGATTCCTCGCCTCCGTCGGCCGCTCCGGCGGCGGGAGGTCGGGGAATCGCCGGATCCCGGTGTGTACATAGTGTAGGTAGTAGTAGGGACCCAGCCGGCGGCGTCTTGGTGGTGGAGACCTCGTCGGTGCTGCGTTTGCGGATGGCGCTCGTCCCCTCCGGCAGTGGAGCTTCTCGGAGCTCCAAGGCGGAGCGCCGTCCTCTCCCTCGTGCTCGTGGCCCTCTGGGGTCGCCGTGTGCGGGGATCCCCCCTCCAGATCTGCTTGCGGTGGATCTGGTTGACTCCTTCGATGCAGGTGATGACGACGAAGCCGTCGCACTCCAGTGTGCAGTTGCCGGTTGAGGAGGTGGGATGGGCGGGACTGGAGAGGTCGAGCACGAGCAGGTGGCCGGACTTGATGGGGACGCTGTAGAGGATTGTGTCCTGGGCCCGGATCGTGCCCATTCGCGCGCGCGACGACCTGGTTAACAGCGGCACGGACCGCGGCCACATCAGGTCGATGCTGCGCTTCGGCGGCGCCTGGGTCAAGACGGCGATAACACAAAGCTAGCCACAAGAAGCCGATGCTGGGGTCGGGTAGCGGCGCTGCGACAGATGTCAACGCCGGCGTTGGAGGATCAACACCACGCGCTTTGCAAGTTAGCGGCCTGAATGTTTGAGTCCTTGAGCCTGATGGCCTGAGCATGTGTCCTTGCCCTTGAGCCTGAAGGCCTGAACCGATTGTCTCTGCATTTGTAATTTTGTATCTGTTGTGTTTACCGGAGAACGTCAGGAAAGTATTCAGGGATCGGAGCTAGGCCAGTGCATGCATGTTTTATTCTTTCCCTGAAAGTATTCAGGGATCGGAGCCGACCACCGTGCACGACGCCATGACGCAGAGTGAGACAGTGACGAGGAGGGGTTTTTGTTTCCAAATTCTCGACGTGCCAGCCAGTGCTGTGATGGATGAACTAGCTAGCCTAGAGCCTACGGTTGGAGGTAACATCAGCTGGTTGTATACATACGGAGCACCTACGATGATTAGCTGGGTGTGGATGGCACAATTTTTCCAAGTTTATTAGTGCAATGCCAATACCTACGTGACAAAATATCAGCATGTTCTTAGCAATATATGTTAAAAAAGCAAATATATGTTAAATGTGCGAGAAGTTTAATGATGGGGAAATCTTTATTTTAAATCTTAATGTTTCATCTATACACCATATTTGTTTTTTATGATTATTGAACTCACAAGAATGGTTTGTTGTTGTCGAAGAATGATGAGACAAACAGATTCATTGCACTATCCACATATTTCAATATTTGTAAATTATATATTTTTCTAAGTTTATTAGTGCAATGCCAGTGCTTATGTGAAAAATATCAGCATGTTCTCAGCAAATATATGTTAATTGTGCGAGAAGTTTAATGATGGGAACAACTTTATTTTAATCTTAATGTTTCATCTATACACCATATTTGTTTTCTTATGATTATTGAACTCACAAAAGAAAGCTTTGTTGTCGTCGAAGAATGATGAGACACAGACAGTGCACTACCCTCATATTTCAATCTTTGTAAATTAAATATTTAATACACCGACATCTCTCGCTATATGTGAGGACCAGTTTTTTGATTTGGTAAACTTCAAGTTAGGAGGAGAGAAGAGGGGCCAGTTTTTTGATTTGGTACTTTTCGTTATATAATAGAAACTACATGTCGTTATCTGCGACATATTTATATCCCGTGGCAACGCTCGGGCACTCAGCTAGTAGTAGTAAGAGTTCACCGAACAGTGAGCCACTAACAAACAACCTGAACTCCTTAGATGTATCTTCAGCTCCACACAGTACTTGACAGTACATCGATCTTAAACAAAACGAATAACTCGGGAAAGGAAAACTAATACTCCTACTACTCATACGAAGTACGCAGATCTAGAGGAGTTGACTTGAATAATGGAAACAACTAGCCATGGTTAACAAACGGGAGGGGCGAAAACTGAGCTCCATGGGAACGGCTGCACATTTTGATGCCTTCTCAAATTAAACTACTCATGCTGTGTTTAGCGTGGTCCAACGCGTATTTTTTGTTTTGTTTTTGGCTTTGGGTTTAGCGTGAGGTTAATTAACAATCTCGGATTAAGAAAACTTCCATGGTGGAGCTTCCGTTCCATCTACACTACAACCCATTCACAGTTACACGAGAAAATTACAAAAAACTACCACAATTGGGGCGAGATTAACGCGTCAGTACCGATTATACTAATTTTTTCAAAAACGTACCAATACTGGGGTAAAAAAACGGATCGCGCTGATTTTCTATCTAACCGTATTTTGACAGCACTGCTGATCGATAGGGCCCATCTGTAAGAGCCTTGTTGGCAGCACACGTGGAGTTAGAGCTGACGTGGACGTGGGGCCCACCTGTCAGCCCCACATTTTTTCCTTTTTCTTCCTCCTTTGCGAGGAAGGCAGGCAGGTCGCCGCCGCCATGCGTGCTTAGCCCACCGCCGCTGACCTTCCCGTAGCCCCAGCGCACCACCGCGGTCCACCGCTACCAGAGCGCCCCGCGCCCACCGGCGACAGCCACGGGCCCGACGAGCTCCCCTTGGTTGCCTTCCACCGAGCTCCTACCTCTAAAAGCCGGCCGGCCATGGACCTGCTGGCGCGAACCTGCTTGCGGGACACCGGCGGGCCGGCGGTTGCGGCGGGCGCTGGATCCCCGCGCTCTTCGTCCCCTAGCCACCAGCGCTGCAAAGCACGCGCACGGCTCGGGAGAGTCGAACGAGCGGCGGATTGCGACATATGTTCGCCGGACACGGCGGCGGCGCTCACCGGAGTGCAGCACGACGGCGGCGCTCGGCGGCAGCACGCTACAGGGCACGCGGAGGCGAGGGAGATTTGGAAGGACCATTAGATCACCAGGAGCACGTTGGAAGGGTCGGGGAAGGCTGGCGAGGTCGGTCGGCGTCAAAATCGTGCTCGGAAACCGGCGGCCGGAGTTGGGGAAGATAGCTTCAATCTCACGATTCACGGCATCCCGACTTGCGTCTTTTGGCAGAGAGAAGGAGGGGAAGACGGCGGAGCTCTTGGCTATGTCGAATTCGTCCGGGGAAGCCCATAGCGGCGGCGCAAAACGGCGGCCGTCGAGCTAGGGCTTCGCTCAAGAGAAGAGCATAGAGCGTGAGAGAGAGGGAGTGAGGCAGAGGGAGGGAGAGGAGAAACAAGGGCATGGGTGGCATGGCGGCGGCGACCTGCAGGAGGGTAGTCCAAGCAGGAGGGCGCATGGCGGCGGCGACCTGCCTGCCTTCCTCGCAAAGGAGGAAGAAGAAGGAAAAAAATGTGGGGCTGACAGGTGGGCCCCACGTCCACGTCAGCCCCAACTCCACGTGTGCTGCCAACAAGGCTCTTACAGATGGGCCCTATCGGTCAGCAGTGCTGTCAAAATACGGTTAGATAGAAATCAGTGCGATCCGTTTTTTTTACCCCAGTGTTGCTACGTTTTTTAAAAAATTAGTATAATCGGTACTGACGCGTTAATCTCGCCCCAATTGTGATAGTTTTTTGTAATTTTCTCCAGTTACACACTCCAGCAACAGCAACAGCAGCTACTCGCTTGCGACCTGCCCGGAGCCTCCTCCCGCGCCCATCCGGAACGAGGTGGACGACGCTGAGTTCGCCGTCGCGACCTTCCCGCCGGCCCAATCCAAGGTATGGCTATCCATTTTTTTTTCGGAGAAAGAGAGTTGAGATGGGCGGGAGCCGCCGGCGCATCTGAGGGGCGGGAGCCGCCGGATGCGCTTGGGAAGGGAGCAGGGGCCGGCCGGCCGGACCTGCCGCCCTGGGAAGAAGAAGAGAGGGGCAGATGGCACGTTGGGGGAAGAAGGGAGTCTGGCCGTCGCTGTGGAATTTGTGGGTTGCTGCTGCTGTAGCTTTGTATGTATCGATAGGCAAACAGACAGAGAAAAGAGATTGCTAACTGCTGTTGTATGCATAGCTCTTGCCTTTGGGCAAAATATGTCTAGTTGGTTATTTACAAAATATGTGGTGTTTGTGTTGAATTTGCAGATGAATGGGGGCGAGCTCTGGGTTAGCTAAATCTCCACAGCTGTGAAATCATGGAGGCCGCTCTGGTGAGCGCAGCGACGGGGGCCCTGAAACCAGTCCTGGGGAAGCTGGCCACTCTGCTCGGAGACGAGTACAAACGTCTCAAGGAGGTGCACCGTGAGATCAGGTTTCTCATGGATGAGCTCGCCACCATGCATGCATTTCTCCTGAAAATGTCGGAGGAGGAGGATCCTGATGAGCAGGATAAGGTATGGATGGCGGCGGTGCGGGAGCTCTCCTACGACATGGAGGACTCCATCGATGACTTCATGCAACATGTAGACGACAAAGATACCAAACCAGATGGTTTCATTGATAAGATCAAGAGGTCGCTAGGAAAGTTGGGGAAGATGAAAACTCGTTGCCAAATTGGCCATGAGATCGAAGATCTGAAGAAACAAATCCTTGAGGTGGGTGAGAGAAATGGAAGGTACAAGACTCCTCATGCCTTCTCCAACACAAAAAATGCAGCCATTGACCCTAGAGCTTTAGCTATCTTTGAGCATGCCTCAAAGCTAGTCGGAATTGATGAACCGAAGGGTGAGATAATCAAATTGTTGACAACAGAGCATGGGGTTGCAGCAACAAAACAACAACTCAAGGTGATCTCTATCGTTGGATCTGGAGGTATGGGTAAGACAACTCTTGCAAACCAAGTATATCAGGAGCTTAGAGAGGGATTCAAGTGTCGTGCTTTCTTGTCTGTGTCGCGAAATCCAGACATGGTCAATATCCTGAGAACTATTCTTAGTGAAGTGACTGGTCAAAAATATGCTGACACCGAAGGAGGGAGCATACAACAACTTATCAGCAAAATCAGCAATTTTCTTGCAGACAAAAGGTACAATTTATATCCTTGTCTACTCGTCATCCTCCTCTGTGACAATTCAGAAAGTTATTTCACATGGAAACCACACTCCGTCCAATTTCAAATTTTAACATGTGTATTTTTTTATTGTAGTCAAAACTTATTAATTTTGACCAAGTTTATAGAAAAAATTATGCATCTAAAATATGGGATCAATACACAATGAAAAGTATTTCATGACAAATTAGAAAAGTTATACGGTGAGATGAGAGCGTTGGTATTCAAGACAAAAAGTAAAAATAAAATACAATAAGGAGACCATGTACGTATAATTAAATGAACTGACCTAAAAATACAATAAGGATGTCTTATGTCAAGTTTGAGTTTTCCAGATGGAGGCGAAGTTTTGGATGTGGTGAAAACTATGAGTCGGATGATCGGTGCTTTGCAGCAGGCTCGGTTAGCGGGGGCAGCCACACAGGGGGACTTTCTTGGTGGTGTTTTTTGGGCACCAAGTCTCGATTTCCGGGGTAAAAACCTTAGGTCTGGCCTTAACTGGTTGTACCTGGCAATGACGGATTACCTCCTTGTTGAAGGCATTGTCTGGAATCTATTCGGACTTTCTTCGGGTGAAAACTCATGATCTGATGATCAGGCGACGACGATGTTTCAGCATTGTTTCCTTTCTGGAGGCGTCGTTCTTGGAGAACCATTTTGTAGTCCGGGTGTGGCCATTGGTGGTGGTAGTTCCTGCTGCTACGCTGATCAGTTCGGCGGGGATTTTTCTTCTTTTCTTTCTTCTTTTTTTGGCTGTGTGCATCCTTGATGTCTTTACAGACATTGTGTTATTGCAGAGGTTGGGTGTAATTGATATCTGCTTGATATTAATATATTCTCTTTATCTAAAAAATCCTCGTTCCCAGTGTATGTATTTTTCTTGTGGCATATTGTGATCTCCTGCATTAGTTAAGTTTGTGCAGAAAGTAAATATAAATTCTCCTAGAATCGTCATGTTGTGTCTATTTAGCTTTACCCTTCTTTTTGAACCGCTGGTGTTTTTGGAGCCGCACCTATTCTTGGCTAGTTGCTCACGGCGCCCAGAATAAGCTGCAGTATGATATGTAATAGTCGTGTCTTGATGTACCTCTTGCCGGATTTTTTTTGCATGCATGCTTCTAAACATAATTAGGCTATGTTTTTATTTAGCAAGGTCGTTCGACCTTTGCTATGTTGACAACGAGCTCAATGAGAAAAACTTCCTTTTCCTTAGCTCGTTATATCAAAGCCATGCTAACATCACTCGTGATTCCATGTGCAGGTATTTTATTGTCGTTGATGATATATGGAACGAGGAGTCATGGGATGTTATTAAGTGTGCATTCCCTGTGACTAACTTAGGCAGTAAAATAATCACAACAACTCGTATGAACAATGTCGCTCATTCCTGTCATTCATCATCTAGGGGGCAAATTTATACTATAAAGCCTCTTAACATGGTTTACTCGAGGCAATTACTTCATGGAAGACTATTCAACTCCAAAGAAGATTGCCCAGTGTATCTTGAAGAAGTTTCTGACCAGATCTTGAACAAATGTGATGGCTTACCTTTGGCTATCATTGCTATATCAGGTTTGTTGGCTAACACAGAACAAACAGAGCATCATTGGAACAAAGTAAAAGATTCGATTGGTTGTGCACTTGAAAGGAATCCAAGTGTCAAAGGAATGATGAAAATATTGTCACTTAGTTACTTTGATCTGCCTCTTCATCTAAGAACTTGCCTCTTATATTTTAGTATATTTCCGGAAGATTCTATTATTAGTAAAAAGGGCCTAATAAGGAGATGGATTGCTGAAGGGTTCATTCATAAAGAAGGAAGGTATACAATACATGAGTTAGGAGAGAGGTGTTTTAATGAGCTCGTTAATAGGAGTTTGATTCAACCAGTGGAGATGAAAAAATATGATGAGGTGAGGAGTTGTCGAGTTCATGACACAATTCTGGATTTCATCATATCCAAGTCCATCGAAGAAAACTTTATTACATTAGTTGGTGGTCGTAATCTAACGGTTGGGACACAAAGCAAAATCCGTCGGCTCGCTTTGCAAGCCACCAAGGAAGGAAATTCCTTTGTGCCCATGGGCATGGTACTGTCTCATGTACGGTCACTTAATATTTTCGGGCAGTTTTTGGAAATCCCTTCTCTTGGTGAGTTCAGGCATTTGCGTCTTTTGGACTTCAGATATTGCTCCCAATTTGGAAACCATCAGCTTGCAAATATACTATGGTTGTTTCAGTTGAGGTACCTCAATCTCAGAGGGACAAAAGTAACTGAGCTCCCAGAGAAAATTGGAAATTTACGATGCTTAGAGTTCCTGGACCTAAAATACACCAATGTACTTGAATTACCAGGAAGTATTGTTAATCTCAGAGAATTGATGTGTCTGATTGTTGAAACCAATGTTAAGTTTCCTGATGGAGTTGCAAACATGCAAGCAATGGAGATGTTGGATGGGGTAGGCGTGTCCAAGGAGTCATTTAATCTCCTACGAGAACTTGGTCAGCTCAAGAATCTGAGGAAGCTGGTACTCCATTTTGAATTTGATTATCACAGTCAACATACAATGGTAAGTAAGGAGTGCAAGAAAGCTACTGTGTCTTGCCTTCATAACCTAGTCAGTGAGAGCCTTCGTATTCTAGAAATTTGTGGGGGGAGCGACTTGTTACAGGGACCACTGTTCTCTACTTTGCTCGGTCTGAAAGAACTTGTGACCCTTTCTTCATCTATCCTGCAAGTTCCGAAATGGGTGGGTTCCCTCGTCAACCTGCAGAAGTTACGCCTTGCTGTGGCGAGAGTTGAGGAGGAAGATTTCTGCATCCTTGGAGCCTTACCCACTTTGCTAATTCTGGATCTATGCCGAACAGCGTGGTGTAATGAAGGTACAAAGGCCAGAATCAGCGGTGAAGTTGGGTTCCAATGCTTGAGGCAGTTTCATTATGATATGGGGATTTATGGGATGGATCTGATGTTTGCAACAGGATCCATGCCGAAGCTAGAAAAGCTCAGTATTACTTTTTCCGCGAATGATAGTGTGTCTTTTGATTTTGGGATTGAAAACCTCCACAGCCTTATTACTATCAGGTGCAAGGTATTTGGAGCTCCTGAGTCCTTAAAAGCTGCCATGGAGAGAGCAGCCAACACAAATCCCAACCATCCTTCTATACTCTATGTATAGATGCAGTATTCCCAACATTTATATCTCTCTTACTTGCGTTGCTTTTTGTTCAAGCTGTCTGTATTTTCAGCCCAAAGCACAGTATGATGCAGGGTTCATCAGTACATTTCTGAGATCGCTTCTATCAATTCGCTGTGAGGAATGTGTCCAATTTCTGGTTGATGTATCATTTGTACGCAGTTTGATACAATGTGTGAATACTGTCTGGGATGTACTTATTCATTTTTCCTTTAATCCTGATTCTTTCTTATTACTACTCTTGTGTTCCCACATAACTGCTACTTCAGAAAATACTGACCATTCATCCTATTTGCTACTTGATCCCATATAAATTCTAATGGTGCCTATCACTTCCAGTGTAGTGCTAGTCTAAAGATGCTTCAGTGGCAGATGGGGCATATTTCAGTGTCCTGGCCGATGATAGTCTCTCTCCACGTGCTATTACCAGGCCCTCACTGATCAATTCCTATCAACTGCTTCAGCACATGAGCGAGGAAATAGTGCAGCGCCGGCTTAAGGAAGCACGCCATTTGGACAGAAGTATGATTAATAGGCCAAGGCCTCTCAAAACAAGAATAGGTCGAAACGATGATCCTCCTCTCCTATTGTCTAAAAAAATGCTTATCTGAAGACGGGTGTGGAAGACCACATGTATTAAATGAAGACACATCATTGCATGTACATTTTTGGTGTAGCAGGGTAAATTCTTTTTATTATTCAGAGGCTAGAATTATCTTTAAAAATCAGAGGCTCTTGCCCATGCACAGTTGTTCATTTCTTCATGAGAAGCCTCTGTTCCAATTTTCCACCACCTGATGATTTAATTGTAAGCACTGCGCTGGAAGTTCAATTTTCAAGTTAGATATGTGCCTTCTGGGTACATCACCAGTAATAGGAGACCCGCTCCCTCCTCATCCGGTTCTTAAGTTCTAAGAGCCTTTAGGCACTACTCATTTGATACGCAAATTGTTGTTTCTCAGTAGTTGCAATTCTGTAGTTTCCACATAACGACAACTGTCTGCTCCATTGTCGTTTGGTTCTTGTAAAGAGATTCTGAATCAGCATTTTCCCTTAGCCGAGAATTTAGTGCATGCTAGACGTTTGGGAATCATGCTGCTGCCACCTTGACACCCAGAGCACATGAGAAAATAGACAAAAGAGGGGTTGTTGTTTTAGGGGGGAGTAGGGATGGCACCCGCAGGGTATGGGTAAGGGTGGAGCCACCTCATACCCTTACCCGCCCCCTCAATCTTGCCCGTCACCCGTACCCATACCCTTGTGCGGGTACAACTTTTTCCCATACCCTTCACCCGACGGGGTAAAAGGGTACCCACGAGTAAAAATATCCGCGTTTGCAAAACAACAGATTGAGTAAAAAATAGTCGTAATTAACATCATATAATCATATAACTTTAACCAGCAACACATTTAAAACAGCAACACATACTTATAAATAGAAGCACATTGTCAACTACGACATATTGTAAACAGCAGGACATATACTTATAAACATCAACACTTACACATAGGCAACACATGTAAACAGCAGCACTTGTGCATAAACAACAACATATTTTTTTAATGATAAACAACAACACATAGTCATAAAAATCAGTAGGTACATTAGGTTATTATCGGGAGACCAACTTGTCACAGTTTTAGAAGGGTACATGGGTACGCGGGTATGGGTTATACGAACCCATACATGTACCCTCTCTGCCCGATGGGTACGAGATTTCCCCATTTACATACCCATGGGTATTTTTTCTTTCCAAACCCTTACCCTAATAGGGTTTTTACCCGCAGGGTACGCGGGTAATGGGTACCCATTGCCATCCCTAGGGGGGAGATAAGATGTTACGCTAAGAGAATACAATTAATTTGCGAATATGCTAATAAAATACAAAAAAATTAGATTCACAGGGTAGCTGCCCCGGTTGGCCGGTTCCATTACTTGAACGAAACCTCAAGTTAAGTTACGGTGCATTACTAGAGAATAGAAAGGGAATTAGATATCTATAGCTAGAGTGTCTACAAAAGACTGAAATCAGATTTAACCAACTATGATGGATCTCTGCAAAGCAGCGACATGAACAGCGATGCTCATCTAGAACTAGAGAGAAAATGGCAGTAGCTGCCATCTCTTCCAGTCGGTTGCATCACTGAGAGAGAGACTTCAGGCCATCGAGGGAGGACGCAGAGAGCTTGCAGCACAGATGAGGAAGGATCGTCGGGCTTTGTGGCTGGATTAGCTCTCGACCGCAGAGGAAGAGGTGGGCAGTCTTCACGCTGAGGTGCACCCCGCAACTCAACAGCTATGTCCCTGCTACGACCAGCAAGGAGAACCACCCATCGAGGACGAGTGCGCCGAGCCACCGAAACCGCCACCATCGTGGCAGGTTGACCTGTACATACGCACAGATGTCAGCCCAAACCTAGGCCAAGTGGCTGGCCGCCGCCGACCCTCCAATGCCGCCGCCGCTGGACCCCAAGGCCACCGCGACCCGGCGCACATTGTAGGTTTGAAAATGCATATGTATTTTCTGTCAGCAGATTGTCCTTTAGTTTGTCAATTCTCATGTGGATTAAACCTATCCCTGGATGGCTGGATGTCCCATCCATGCATATGAGAAGATTACATAAACCATTTATTTGTCAATTCCACCGGTAAAAAATCACAACAAGACATGTTTTTTTTTCAAAGAGAAGAGAGCACATCTGCCTCTGCATTACACCATCTTTGTCAAGAACTCGAGTAAGCAGATTTGGTACATTGCATCATTTCAAACCAAAAACCTGGAGAAGGGAAATATTTGAATCTCTATGCATGTTCACATGTGCTTGTTAGCCGCTAAACCGTGACGTGTGTGCGTTGTGACGTGCGTGTGTGGCCGCGTCCGAGTCGTCGGCGAGGATAGCGGGAGTCGTTGTGATCTGTAGACGTTGGCCGCGTCGTGCGCGCCAGAGCGAGTAGATCGTGCGAGCTGGGCATCGTGTGTGTGAGTCGTGAGCGAGGTGGAGAACGTGTGTGCGTGTCTGGGTGGACGCGAGCCAACTCGGTCCGTCTCGGTGCGAGCCTGCAAAAAGCTCGGGCCGAAGTTGCCGAGCCGCGAGCCAGCTTGAGACTGCCGCGAGCCACGAAATGGAGCTCGGCCCGAGCTTTCCATTAGCTCGGTGCAGCTCGGTGCAGCTCGCGAGCCTCACGGTGGTGAGTCACTGACGGGTGGGGTCATCTTCCCCGACGGCGGCGGAGACACCATCGGCGATGTGGAGGGCGGCGAGGCAGAGCTTGCTGGACGCCATGGCTGGCAGTGGAGGACGACGTGGATGAGGGGCAGCAGGTCGCGAGTACTTGGGAGGCTAGGGGGTGGCTGCGCGTCCTACGGCGGCGACGATAGCGCATCTGGCGGCGGCGACGACAGCGCATCTGGCGGCGGCGCATGATCTAGGTTTTCTGTACGTGGGATGAAGAAGAAACCAACCAGCTCCTTCGTATGTGTCGTGTGCGTCTCGAACAGGCCGGGATGCACATCCCAATAGCTTTTCCCCTTCTTGTTTCTCAATTTCGCAGGAAATAAGCGAGTCAAACGGGTTGGACCGAGCCGAGCCTGGCTCGGCCCGAGCTCGCCGCGGTCCAGCAAAGTGAACTCGGCTCGGTCCATCTCTCTCGTGGGCCGAGCTTGTTAGAGTTGTAGCCGGTCTAGCGTACGTCAATACGTACTCGTGTCGTGTTTGTAATTGTATCTGATCAATATATATATACGTGAGTCGTGGAGGCAGAGACCCCACGCAATCCCTGAAAACAAACTTGGTATCAGAGCGAGTCCTTCCGCCGCTCGTTCCGCCGCGAGTATTTCCGCCGCCGCGAGTTCCGCAGCTGCCGCGAGACCTTCCGCTGCAGTCGCGATCAGCAGCCGCCGCGAGTCCTTCCGCCGCCGCCGCGATGACACTCGTCCCTTCGTCGTCGTCAATCTCGACGCCAGCCGCGTCCGTGCCTCCCGTCGCCGTACGCTTGGATTCCAGCAACTTCGTGCTGTGGAGGGGTCTCCTTCTCCCCAATCTCTCCGGTGCCGGCCTGCATGTGCACCTCGACGGATCATCGCCGGCGCCGCCTGCGACACTCACCCAAGGGGAAGGAGACAAGAAGAAGATCGTCCCCAACCCGGAGTACCAACAATGGTGGACTCAGGACCAGCGGGTCCTTGGGCTGCTCCTCGGATCGATGGATCCTGATATTGCATGTCAGCTGATTGGTTGCACGACCGCAACAGCAGCGTGGACGGCTGTCCACGCCATGTACGGCGCTCAGAGCCGTGCTAATGTCCGCCATATCCGTCGTCAGCTTCAATCGACGCGGAAGGAGGACCTCACCGCTGCGGCCTATATGCACAAGATGAAGGCCTTTGCCGACGCCATGGCTGCAGCTGGAGCTCCCGTCTCCAACGACGAGCTCGTCGACTACATCATCACCGGCCTCGGTTCTGCGTACAACGCCATCGCGGCGTCGCTCACGGTCGGCAACAAATCGGTTCCCTACACCGAGTTCTACGCGCACATCCTCTCCTTCGAGTCCCTTCAGGCACAACAGGCTCAGGTTGAGGAGTGGGCGTCCTCTGTCAATGCCGCGTCCCGCTCCGCACCCGTCGGCAATTTCGGCCGTCCACGCGTGCAGGATTACAGTCCTCCTTATCAAGGTGGAAACCCCGTCTTCAACGGTGGAAATCGCCCCTATGTTCAGCCGGGGCAAGGCCACGGTGGCGGTAACAACAACGCCAACCCTAATGGAGGGTATGGCGGTCGCAATGGAGGCTATGGTGGCAATGGAGGCCGTGGTGGCGGCCGCAATCGTCGTTGGAGACCACGCTGTCAGATCTGCGGCAATTGGGGGCATGAGGCAGGTGCTTGTCGCCAGCGGTATGACCATGCCGATTACCGCCCCAACAACAACAACAACCAGCGTGGCGGGAACTCCGCCTCCACCAGCTCCACCGACGTTCCCCACTGGCACATGGATACCGGTGCGACGGATCACCTGACGAGTGACCTCGAGCGTCTTCACGTTCATGAGCGCTATGGTGGGAAGGATCAAGTCTACGTGGCCAATGGTGCAGGTTTGTCTATTTCGCATATTGGTCATTCGATTTAACCGGTTCATCTCTAAAATTGAACAACATCCTTCATGTTCCACACATTAGCAAACACCTTCTTTCTGTTTATCGACTTGTTTCCGATAATGACGTTTTTGTTGAGTTTCATCGTCATTTTTCTGTGTCAAGGACAAGGCCACGAAGAAAATTCTGCTTCACGGTAGGAGTCATGGAGGACTCTACCCGTCCCGTTCACTCGTGCGTCCGCTTTCTCGTCAAGCATCAGCTAGTGTTAGGGTCACGCCTACGCAGTGGCATCAGCGTCTTGGACATCCGTCGAATAATGTCGTTCAGTCTATTGTTAAAACAAATAAGCTTATGTGTTCTTCAGACACTTCCCCTTTAGTTTGTGATGCTTGTCAGCGTGCCAAGAGCCGCCAATTATCTTATAATGCTTCTTCACGTGTTTCCACTATGCCTCTTGAGCTCGTTCATAGTGATGTCTGGGGTCCGGCTCGTATTCATCTGGGGGTATAAGTACTATGTTAGCTTTATCGATGACTATTCTCGTTTTTGCTGGATTTATCTCCTTAAACACAAGTCTGATGTTGAGCAAGTCTTTTATAATTTCCAGGCACATGTAGAACGCCTTTTGGACAGTAAAATCAAGGCAGTTCAGTCCGACTGGGGTGGTGAATATCACAAACTCCATCGCTATTTTCAGCGCACCGGGATCTCACACCGTGTCTCATGTCCTCACACTTCCCAGCAGAATGGCATTGCTGAACGAAAGCATCGCCATCTCGTTGAGACAGGTCTTGCCTTACTTGCACACTCATCGCTTCCCCTTCGTTATTGGGATGAAGCGTTCCTCACGGCTTGCTATCTCATCAACCGTATGCCCACGCCGGTTCTCAACAAGGAAACGCCTATTTTTCGCTTGCTGCATACTCAACCAAACTATGATTTCCTTCGCATTTTTGGGTGCGCTGTTGGCCAAGTCTTCGCAAGTATAACTCCCACAAATTAGACTTTCGTTCTAAAATGTGTGTGTTTCTAGGCTACAGCCCAATGCATAAGGGATACAAGTGTTTAGATCGTTCCACGGGTCGGATATATATTTCACGTGATGTCATTTTTGACGAATCCGTCTTTCCGTTCTCCACGCCCGGTGTTTCTGTTGACGTATCCACACTTGCGGAATCCATTATTTTCCCTTCTAATGAACCGGTTACGAGTGACCCTATGCGCAAATATGACTTAACTTACCTGTTCACTGATCCGCCTGCATCAGGTGAAGTTCCTTTTGTACAGGTCTCCGACGCGCCATCTGCAGCTGGTTTTGATCAAACGATTGATGTGCATGCCATGCATGGCTCGCCTCCCCATGAGCGTGATGCTTCTGCCATGCATGGCTCATCTCCATGAGCGTGATGCTCCTGCCACCATGGCTTCGCGTGGGATGGATTCCCACGGCTCCACAACGTCCGTGGTGATGGATCAGCCGGTACAGCCCATGAAGCCAGCGACTTCCGCTCAGCCCGCGTCGCCTCCTGCCACGACTCCTCTCACGTCGTCGGCCGCGACGCCCTTGGCTGAGCGCATCGTCGAGCCTGCTCCTGTGCCAGGTCATCCGATGGTGACTCGTCTCCGGGATAATACGCGAAAAGAGAAAAAGATCACCGACGGTACCGTGCGGTATGATCCGCGACGTCGAGCATTCTTCGCTGCCCTTCGTCACATCGTGATGCCTTGCATGAACCAGAATGGCGTGCTGCTATGGAGGCTGAATTTGCGCTCTCAGTCAGACTCAGACGTGGACTTTGGTGCCTCGACCTCCCGGCGTTAATGTTGTTGGAAGCAAGTGGATCTTTAAGACCAAACATCGCCCGGATGGTTCTGTTGATAAACATAAAGCTCGTCTGGTTGCCCGTGGTTTCACCCAGCAGCACGGGATTGACTACGGTGATACTTTCAGTCCAGTTGTCAAGCCTGCAACTGTGCGTCTAGTCGTGTCTCTTGCAGTCTCCCGTGGATGGTGTCTCCGTCAGGTTGATGTGAGTAATGCTTTCTTCATGGTTTCTTGACTGAGGATGTTTATATGCAGCAGCCACCCGGTTTCGAGGATGATCGGTATCCTTCCCATGTCTGCAAACTTCAGCGATCAATCTATGGACTGAAGCAGTCACCTCGTGCATGGTATGCCCGCTTGAGTCAGCTCCTTCATCAGCTTGGTTTTGTCTCGTCCAAGGCTGATACGTCCCTGTTCATCTTCTCTCGTGATGGGGTGCAAATATACATGTTGGTGTATGTTGATGATATTGTGATTGCTGGCTCTACTCCGGAGGTTGTTGATCGTCTGGTGAGATCTCTCTCAGATAGTTTTCCTATTAAGGATTTGGGTACCCTGGAGTACTTCCTTGGACTGGAGGCATCCTACAATTCAGGGGGTGTGACGTTGACTCAGCGGAAGTATGCTCTTGATCTTCTTCATCGAGTCAATATGGAGAATTGTAATGCTACCTCCACACCGCTTGACACTTCGAGAGATTGGCTCGTGACACTGGTACGCCGCTTGGTGCTGATGATTCTTTCCGATACCGCAGTGTTGTTGGCGGATTACAGTATCTGACTCTTACACGTCCAGACATCTCATTTGCGGTGAACAAGGTGTGCCAGTTTCTCTCTCAGCCTACTGATGTACATTGGGAGTCAGTTAAGCGTATCCTGCGGTATGTCAAGGGTACACTGCAGACGGGCTTGCAATTTCGCAAGTCTCCACTATCTGGCATTAGTATTTTTACAGATGCGGATTGGGCAGGTGACGTGGATGATAGACGCTCCACGAGTGGCTTTGCTGTGTTTGTTGGCCCGAACCTCATTTCATGGAGTTCGAAGAAGCAACCTACAGTCTCGAGGTCGAGTACCGAGGCTGAGTATAAGGCATTGGCAAATGGTGCTGCTGAAGCAATATGGGTAGAATCTCTTATGAAGGAACTTGGTGTGACTCAGCACGTACGCCCATTTTATGGTGCGATAATCTTGGGGCTACTTACCTGACGGCAAATCCAGTCTTTCATGCTCGAACTAAGCACATTGAGATCGATTTTCATTTTGTGCGAGAACGAGTAGCTGCCGGCGCATTGGATGTCAGGTTTATTTCCACTAATGATCAGCTGGCTGATGTATTTACTAAACCAGCCACACGACAGATGCTAGACAGATTTAGGTCCAATCTTAACCTTGTATGTTCATAACGTTTTAGATTGAGTGGGTGTGTTAGAGTTGTAGCCGGTCTAGCGTACGTCAATACGTACTCGTGTCGTGTTTGTAATTGTATCTGATCAATATATATATACGTGAGTCATGGAGGCAAAGACCCCACGCAATCCCTGAAAACAAACTGAGCTGGGCTAGGGGCGAGCCTGGAAAGCTCGGGCCGAGCTGAAAAACTCGGGCTGAACGTCCAGCCAGACGTGCGTGCACCTGTGCTCTGCCCAGTATAAAGCTCCTGTGTACTGATCGTTGATGTATAGAGTTGCCGAGCATGTAGCCTGTGAATACAAAGAAAAGACTAGGGCGTTCGTGCGCCGGCCCGGAAAATTTCTTGTGTCCACTGTGTCCATCTTCTTCTTCCTCCGTTTCTGAGTAAGATGAGAGAGAGAGGAGAGGTAGCCAGGCCCTTGTGACAACAACAATTGGTATCAGAGCCTCATCCGAGGCCGTGGAGCGGAGCACGGTGATGCCGTGCGTGCGGGCAGCGCGGCGGCCGCGGCGGACCTGCGTGGTGGCGCAGAGGCTGCGGTGGCGCGGCGTGGCTCGGCGGAGAGAAGACCGAGCTCCTGGGCACGCCGGATCGGCCGCGTTGATCGCGTCAGTGCGTGATCATGGCCGCGAGCTGGGGGTGTGTGGAGCACGGGGTCGATCGCCGAGGAGGTGACCGCGTCGCCGCACTGGTGACGGCCACGTCGTTCGCGTCGGAGCGCGACGGGTGCACTGGCCGGGGAGTGCGGAGCGTGGCGAATGCAACGGAGGAGCGAGGCGTCAAGATCACGTCCTGGGCACGCACGACATGGCCGCGTTGATCGCGTTCGAGCGCGATCATGGGCGCGAGCTGGGGCGTGTGGAGCGCGGCGACGATCGCCGAGGAAGAAGACGATGACCAGATCGAGCTGCTCGAGCGGCCGTGTTGCCTGCGTCAGTGCGCGGCATGGGCGTGAGCTGAGGGCATGCCGATCATGGCGGAGAGCAGCGTCAAGCATGGTGGAGGCCGTAGCGGCGGCCATGGCGCCGAACGTCGACGACGAGCCAACTCTTCTTTAGGTCACGGTTTAAGGGGGAAAATGTTAGCCGCTAAACCGTGACGTGTGTGCGTTGTGGCGTGCGTGTGTGGCCGCGTCCGAGTCGTTGGCGAGTGTAGCGGGAGTCGTTGTGATCTGTAGACGTTGGCCGCGTCGTGCGCGCCAGAGCGAGCAGATCGTGCGAGCTGGGCATCGTGTGTGTGTGAGTCGTGAGCGAGGTGGAGAACGTGCGTGCGTGCACCTGTGCTCTGCCCAGTATAAAGCTCCTGTGTACTGATCGTTGATGTATAGAGTTGCCGAGCATGTAGCCTGTGAATACAAAGAAAAGACTAGGGCGTTCGTGTGCCCACGGCGGCATTCGTGCGCCGGCCCGGAAAATTTCTTGTGTCCACTGTGTCCATCTTCTTCTTCCTCCGTTTCTAAGTAAGATGAGAGAGAGAGGAGAGGTAGCCAGGCCCTTGTGGCAACAACAGTGCTGTCAAATTAAACCAATTATAGGCGGCGTAAAAATAGCTTGAGAATCGAAAATTCTCAACAAAGAACACGAACGGACTCCACAGAACTCCGTCGGAGTCTCGGAGAGGAAAAATTCGCCCAGCGAACAGAGTCAGTTTAAGTAGACCCGCGAGGCCCATGGCCCATGGGCTGTACTGCTCTCGCCTGGGTCAAGTAATATGCGCGGAAGCGTAACCCTAGGCTCCCCATCTCCGATCACCAGTTCGCCGTCGCAAGCAAAATCTGATGCCGGCGACCAAGGCGTCGAGGGTGCCCCGTGGCCTTCCGGATGAGATAGTCGTCTGGGAAATCCTCGTCCGCCTCCCACCAAAATCCCTCCTCCGCTGCCATGCCGTCTGCCGCGCCTGGCGCCACGCCACCTCAACCCGCCCCTTCCTCCATGCTCACCATGGCCGCCAGCCCTACCTCCCCATCGTCCACGCCTCCCAAAACCACGAAACCTTCCTCGCCTTAGATCACAAGGCCGCCACCGACGACGCCCGGCTCCAACCCATCTTCCGGCTTGAACATTCCTTCTACCCGGAGGCCTCCTGCGACGGCCTCCTCATTCTCTCCAACGATGATGTCGACGGCATCTGCTTCTCCGTCTGCAACCCGGCCACGCGTCAGCATGCTCCCCTCCGGGCTCCGGCAACTCTCCTCGGTCTTCAGTGTATTCGGATGTACAAGCACCTGCCTACCGGCGAGTACCGGCTGTTACTGCACCGGACTCTCGCAGATCAAATTTGCTTCTACCTCTTCACGCTGGGCTCCCACCAGCCGCCGAGGTACATTTTGGGTCCAGAGATCGCGGCGTCAGCGTACTTCCACAAATCTGCCCTGGTCCGTGATAACCTGCATTTTTACCAAGTGCATTGTCAGAGTGACCCACGGCAGTATTGGACTGGAAGCAAAGAGTTAACAGTATTTGACACCACATCCGAGTCGTTCCGGCAAATGCGTGCTCCGGTTGTTTCTGCCAAGTCATGGGTTTTTGAGATGGATGGCACTCTTGGCATCTATAGCTATAACGATGCCGATGCCGTTCAATCTGTTGATATATGGATGTTGCAGAACTACGAAAGCGAGGTTTGGAGGCACAAGTGCAGGGTCAGATTGCCGGTTGGAAAAATCAAGGAGCGGTTTGGTGGATGGTTGAATGACAATTGGTATGTCAGTGTTCACTCGGTGGATGGCGATATGCTCTTGCTGGTCAATCATGGTGGGTGGGTGTTTTGTGTTGACACCGATGGCAAACTGGTTGATCACTTCCGTCGTGATGGCCAGCTTATATATGCTTGTAAACTTCGGCTGAAACAAACTCTTGTTCAGCATACATTCTTCACGGCGCTAGAAGGATATGATATGAACGCTTCGCCTTTCGTGTGACGGCTATTTGCTGAGGTGGTTCTTCTCAAAGGCCTAGATGTCATATTCCCATGAGTCTGCTACGAATTAGATTAAGTATGAGCATGTTGGCTTCTTTCTTTTTGCATTGAATATAAACTTGTAATCCTAAGTTCTGACTATTTTGTGGTTGCATTAAATTTATTCTTGTTTTGGTACCCGGGCTCAAGTGTCTAGTGCATTTAATGAAATATGCTAAATTAAATTTTGATCCGCTTTTGAAATACCCACCAACTGTTCTGCCTCAGTGCCTATATTTATTCTTGGTCTGCAATGGATATTGTTTTATGTATTCATTTAACTAGCGGTCCTTCCTAGTAGTCAATTGTTAGCAATATATATACATCAAGTCCCTATTTCTTTTAACTCTAGGATTGACCTCGCTTTTTTATCTAGTGGTTTTCTTAATAGTCAAGAGAGTTCAGGTGTTCCCTGTTTCTACTCTTTGTTGTAGCTGACGGTGAAATGTCATATTTCCATGAGTCTGCTAAGAATTAGATCAAGTATGAGCCTGTTGGCTTCTTCTTTCTTTTGCATTGAGTATACACTTGTAATCCTAAGTTCTGACTATTTTGTGGTTGCATGAAATCTATGCTTATACCGATGCTCATTGGAGCCGGCCGATGGTAGTACCGCGGCATCGCCGCCACCCTCACGAACGGACACATGGCCCCATCATCAAACAGGAAGAGGCCCAACAAATAGTCAGCTGAGGTATGCCTGCGAGGCGAGGCCCATTATGGCTGGGATCGTGCTGTACTGCTACTTTTTTTTTTGCGAAACACAGTACAACGCAAGCGCTCATATACACGCGCACACACTCACCCCTATGAACGCACGCACGCACACCCTACCCCTATGAGCACCTCCGAGAGACTGAGTCGGCGGGTCGAGTCTTGAGATTGACGAAGTCACCACGGGCGCCTCGCTGTCGACGGGAACGTCGCCTCCCACTGAAGAATATTCCGCCTTAAATGAGAAACACCAGCGTCAAACCTGGGGTTTGAACTCTGGTGGGCTAGGGGTACAACCACCCAACTAACCATCTTGCCACAGGCAAGTTCTCGTGCTGTACTGCTACTGCTCCGTGCGTAAACGCAAACCAAGTCGGAGGTGGAGCGCCGACTGATTCTGAAATTTTCCCGTCTCTTTCTCGCCAGATCGTCGCTTTCTCCGATTCTGATCTGCATCTGATCCGCCGGCGACCGTGGTGCGGGGAACTCCGGCGATTGAATACTCACTGCCGTTCTTCCATTCTTGGGATGGAATCGCGGCGGGAGACCCTGACCAAGGCATCGAGAGTCGGAGAGCCGCCTCTCCACCGCGGCCTCCCGGAGGAGATAATCTTCTGTGAGATCCTCGTCCGTCTCCCTCCCAAATCTCTCCTCTGCTGTCGCGCCGTATGCCACGCCTGGCGACGTGCCACCTCAACCTGCCCCTTCCTGCAGGCCCATCACGGACGCCAGCCCTGCCTCCCCATCGTCTGCACCTTCGAATGTCGCGGCGCCGGCATAGTACAAAACATCATCGCCTTTGATCACCAGGCTGCCAGCGCCCGGCTCCAACCAGTCGTCCGACTTGGTGATTACTTCTGGTCGGCGACCTCTTGCGACGGCCTCCTCATTCTCTCCCGTTGTGAGAGTAATGGCACCTGCAGCTACTCCGTCTGTAACCCGGCCACACGCCAGTATGCTCCCCTCGGGCAACTCTCGAGCTTCACTTTATTGGGCATGTACAGGCACCGCCCTACCGGTGAGTACAGGCTATTACTGCAACGGACTCTCGTTGATCAAACTTGCTGCTACGTTTTCGCCTTGGGCTCCGACCAGCCACCGAGGTGCATCGAGGAGCTGGAGGTGGCAGCGTCAGCTTACTTAGACAAACCTGCCCTGGTCCGTGATAGCCTGCATTGGTGCCCAGCGTATTATGAGAGTGACCCACTTCAGACTGGAAGCAACGTGGTAATTGTATTCGACACCACATCTGAGTCGTTCCGGCAGATGGGTGCTCCAGTTGTTGCTGCCAAGTCATATATCTTTGAGATGGATGACACTCTTGGCATCTATAGCTATAGAGGTGACATGCTAACCATTGATGTATGGGCGTTGCGGAACTACGAAAGCGAGGTTTGGACACACAAGTACAACATCAAGTTGCCGGATACAGAAATCAAGGGGCAGTTTGAATGGTCAGATGACAATTGGGAAGAGGATTGCGATATCAGCGTTCACTCGGTGGCTGGCGATATCCTCTTGCTGGTCAGTTATGGTGGGTGGATATTTTACGTTGACATTGACGGCAAACTAGTTGAAAACTTCCATCATGATGGCCAACATGTACGTACTGAACTTCGGCTGAAACAAACTCTTGTTCGACATACCTTCTTCATGGCACTCGAAGGTTATGCTGTGAACGCTTCGCCTTTCATTAGAGAGGCTGTTGAGTGAGGTGGTTCTTCTCAACGGTCTAGCTATCATATATCCTTACGAGTCCTCTATGAATTGGATCAAGTATGAACCTGCTGGCTTCTTGCGTTGATATATATAATTTCTCAACTGTTTTATGGTTGGATGAAATCATGCTTGTTTAGTTGTTTTGGTAACCGTTCGGGCTAAAGTGTCTAGTGCGTGTAATGAAGTATGCTAAAACTACATATTGATATACTTTTGAAATATCCGCCAGCTGTGTTCTGCCTCGTGCCACTATTTATTCTTGGCCTGAGGAGTTGATTCTGTTTTATTCGTATTTATGTATCTAGTGGTTCTTAACCTAAGTCCAAGAAACAAAAACTTGGTGCCTGGAGCTAGACAGCAGCACCGCCGTCCACAAGGTTGCCAACTGGAGTGTAACTGGCCGTTCAATTTGATGACGTTTGCGCACGCAAGGAGGACGAACTGACCAAGCCTCAACCGCCATGTGCGTGCAGGAGAAAACTCAGAGGACCAGGAACACCTTCTAAGGAAACCAAGCTTAGGATGACTCACACACAGTTATTATCTGTGACTAGCTAAATGCCCGTGCGTTGCTACGGGATATAATCTTCAAGTGTTTTGTAATCATGAATATGCACGAAGCTCAATTTGCAAGCCCCACCCACCACCTAGATTTCACAACTATGTAGAAGGTGCAATCGGCTTCACATTAGGATCAGAATTGATAAATGTTAAAACTTATCGAGGAGAATCATCTAAACCCCACCATGTATAACCAAAGCCAGTGTCTTCATTAGTATATCAGTGTGTGTTCTCCACGTTTTTCTGAAACCAGGCAATTGAGAGCATAGAATTATCAAACAGAACGATTATGCATTCAACTTGTTTGCAATTTCTGCTTGCTGGTATAGGCTACCTACATTGGAATGCCAGTCATGAGTTAATTTATTCTCTTCAATCTACCAACTTTATGCAATACACGTAAGAAATACACTTGAGATCTCGATCGTTTTATGAAAGACAATCCAGAAATATGATTGAATGATGTTACACTAAGACAACACCAGCTGCAAACGTATTCTCACGAACCTACAATGGTTCAAAAATATATTGATATCCGTACCTTTTTATTCAGAAACCTGGATCAACCATATTGTTCAAAAAAATATTCAGGCCTTTTTCATTACAGTAAATGTGTTGAAGACAAACAAATAAGCAAGGTCTATCACATGAGGACTCACGCAGATGTGCATAGTTCTAGACAAACCCAATGAATTACTGAATTTTAGTCTGTCTTTGACACACACATCTATTCTTGCTCCATTTCAGTTCTAAGATTGCCTACTTATTCCAGGTCCAACTACCTCCACCCACCAATTCCCTAGCTTTTGTCTTCGCATTGCATGTGAGGCGGGTTCCTGCAACATTGATCTAGCTAGTAAGGAGCACATGTGTTACAACACAGAAATACCCTGCGTAGATTGAAGGCTCGTAGAAACTTACAGTTTTTTCAATGTAATCTAGGGCGTGAACATATGTACATATTGATTCCTCAATTTTGTTCCCTCCACTTCCGGTTAAATCTCATGTTGTATCAATTTAAAAGACCAGTAAAAATGTGTCTGTGCACAAGTGCAAGTGTGGGCAGCAACAGTGGAGCCGAGGTCTACGGAAATTCAGAGTTAAAACGAATGAATGCTTTAAGAGGGAATAGCATCAAACGACTCGAGTATGCGTACCATCTGATCGGCAATCATAAGTATAGTCTTAAGAGATATTTTCCTCTGCAAAAATGATAGATCCTCGAGGCTTGCTGCCAACAAATCCATAACCAAGACTTGTAGTCCCATTCTACACAAAACCATCTGACAAGATAGTCAAACCACATTTGTTCCATCAGAGTTTCTAAGAAAAATATGAACCATGTATAGCTTATATACTTCCTACTTGCAAAATCCTGTAAATCTTGAATTCATAGAGCAACTTGGGATGTTTCGTCTTCACATTTTCCTGCAGGAGAAACAGTAATCAAATGTTAACTTCACAAATCTGATACTGGCAATCAAGATGAATAATCTGCATTTTGAACACAATGATACTTTATAAATGAGACAAACTTCTACTATGCAAATTTATATTGTGCATATGGGCAATGCAACATATTTTAGAGAAATCTCGAGTTCTTGATTCTCAATCCCCTCCAGGTTCATTGTGTTTCCAAATTCATTTCATTTATTATCCAATACACAGATTTTACTTTAGTTATCAATCAGCGATGATGAATTGCAAACACATACTAAGTCCAACCAAGTCAACCAGATAGTACCGTAGTTTTTCGCTGATTGTGTATTATAATAGTTTCTCGGAACTTTGATAGTATTTGCATGCTCTGTAGGCCAGATTGCCATAGTTTCTCGGAACTTTGATAGTATTTGCATGCTCTATAGGATAGATTGCCAGAAAAGTAAATACTCCAACAATATATATTCATCCATAACTCAAACAGATGGTCTAAAAGCAGAGTTGAGTCAAACTGACCTGAAACAAAAGAAGCAACCCCAGTAGGCCTACGGGTGCAGCACCAAGAAGATTGTCTGCATAAGCAAATACACCAGCTATCTCTGCATTTGGACAATCAAATCCCTGCTACATATTTTCCAGATACTACTGTAGTACTATCATACTTGTTTGTACTGTGATGAATTTAGACATCCAGCGTTATTTCGCATGAGCACTACCAGGACCAAAAATACCCAATTGACCCTAACCACGCCAATACAAAAAACGACCTTCGTGTCGTGGTTACCCAACGCCTTCAGGTCGCTCAAGCCTAGGGGCGTCGACGAAGAAGGCGAGGAAGCGGGAGAGTCGCCGACAGCTCATCGGGCGGGAGCCCAGCGGCGCCTCCTCCGCGTGCAGAAAACTGCAGAAGCCTCGCGGCCACACGACCATGGGGGGTGGCAGGGTGACGATGCTGAAGTTCCAGCGCTCCAGCACCTCGCCGATGGCCTTGCTCATGATGACCAGCACGATCCTCTGCACCTGCCAGCAGTCCGCACCAACATACATATCAGCGAAACGGAAACACCTGTTCGCGAGAGGGGGTTCGGTGGGGGAGCCAACGAACCTGAGAGCTGGGAGGTGAGTTGTTGAGGAAGGTCTTGACGGCGGCATCCTTGGTGAGCGCATTGGTACTTCTTCACCCTCTCGAAGCTGTCCTTCTGGTACACCACGCGGTTTTACAGGATGCTGCAGCCACCAAAAAACACCACGAACCAGCCACTAAATCAGAATACGCCGCTGTCCATCCCAAACAAATCAGAGCATCGTCAGTCAGAGACGACGCCGCCGTTCCCCCGGCATGTCCGCGCACCTGTTCGCCGCGTCACCTGCCACGGAATCACTCCAATCAGACACACGCGGGAGAGCGACTGGGGAAGGGGAGGGCGGATGGCGGCACGTGCTTACGAAGAAATCGCTGACGATGGCGGCGGAGCCCTTGAGGTTGATGATGTCCTTGGACGCCGTCCTGGACGCCATCTCTGCTGCTGCTCGCCAAACGCTTCACCGCCACGGCAAGCCAGGAGACGCAGAGCTCTTTAGGTTTGCGTGGAGGAGTCTGAACTCACCGGGGTCACGCGGAAGATGCCCAGCTCGTCTGGGATGCGCAGAGGAAGACGCCGATCTCGCGGGTGTCGTGCGGAGGAGGCAGCCCGGCACGAACGATCGCCCGGAGTCCGGCGACCTCAGCCCGTCAGGGTCACGCGGAGAACGCCCAGATCGTCAGGGTCGCCCGGAGGAGAAAGCCTGGCTCTGATTATCGCGTGGAGGAGTCCGGCGACCTCGGGTCTGGGGAGCCGTCGCGCTAGGTCTAGCCACCGGTGATCCCTGGACCCTGGTATAGTGCCGCCGCCACGCTCGCGGAAGGATAGGAGGAGGGTTTCGAGAGATGTTCTCCCTGTCAAACGAAATGTTAGCGGGCCGGTGGCGTTTTCTGGCCCATACGTTTGCGCGCTCGCGGGACGATCGAGTGAGGGAGCGAGTGAACCGCGAGGCAGATGGTTCGCTTGTTGACGTACGAAGTACCAACTCCCATTTAATAATAAAGATGTTTTAGACAAGTCTCTAGAGTTTGTGTATCATACAGAGGAATGGGGATTGGAGAGGGAATTTGGGGTTCAGGAGAGGGACAGAAGCACACGGGATCGAGGAAGAGACAGCAAGGGCTAGGGAAGGATCAGAGTTCATTCATCATCGATACCGTGTCCACCCGATACAGCTGGTTATAACACCCCAGCACACACGCACACGACATGGTCCACGCACCGACAGGTGGGGCCGATACAACACACACCACAATACGCCTTCTATGCATGAAGACGACTTCCTCGCGTACCCCACGCCCACGTAGGACCATGACAGTTTGCCCGAGTCAACCCAGATACAAAATACTCCCAATCCAAACACCCACAGCCGTCAGGTATATGACATGGCAGTAGTATACAGTTACAAGGTTATTGATCGGTCACTGAACTTGAACTTCTAGTTAAAAAAATGGATTAGATACAGAGGCTCACAAGCGAACGCACAAAAAAAAAAGAGAATTCCTTATTTGGCCCTCTTTTAAAATTGTCTTCCCTATTTGGCCCTATAAAAATTGTTCTTACCAATTTGACATCTTAAATTCGTTTCTTTCCTAATATGACCCTTTAGTGCATTTTGAGCATGAAAAAGACTCTTCTACCCCTGATAAATTATGTGACAACGAAAGTCCTGTTAAATTTTTCGTAAATGCCAGCGCAGCTGTACTGTCTGGTTCTCCCGATAATCAAATAAATATGCTGATTACAGGCCTTTAAATAGGCACACACGCACGCACCCAGCCGAAGCAACAAACTGATCCTGGTTTTGTGTCACGCACGCACTAACCCAGGCCACTAACCACTTGACTCGGCCACACGGACACATGCAGCTAACAAACTCACCTTGCTACTAACGTCTAACCTGGTCTTCCTCTCCTAGAATCACTCTAGGCATACGACCCGGCCAAACCATGCATGCATGCAAACACACTTTTTTTTTGCGGGGACATGCAAACACAGCTATCTGACCGCATGCAGCACCGCGTCTCACAGAGTCTCGGCATCTCGACATGCATATCTCGCTGAAACTCACCGGCTTCATACATATCGCACGTAACACCTTGCTGGACTGAAACAAACTACTACGCGAACATACCACTAGCTATATGCAGTACAAAACTAAATATGCAGATGCAAAATATCAAGATTAGTGCTAACAGAGGAAAAGAGAGGACCGGCCTGAATTTTTTTGTCACATAATTTATCAGGGGCAAAAGAGTCTTTTTATAGCTCAAAATGCACTAGAGGGCCATATTAGGAAAGAAATGAAGTTAAGATGTCAAATTGGGAAGATTTTTTTTCCTAGGGCCAAATAGGGAAGACGATTTTAAGGAAGGGCCAAATAAGGAATTCTCTCCACAAAAAACTACCATCAGTACAAACAGGCTCGATTAACTGTCTGGTGTATGTGTGTACAAAGCTAGAGTAAGTTACAATGAAGATACAGTATTTGCAATGAGGAAGGAATAATCCTCAGTTTACCTTTGTCGCTATATAACTGAAGGGGGAGGCCGAATAATTTTGATTATCCTCACGTGTGATGTGCACCAGATATCAAATACATTAATACTACCACTATACATATATGTTCGGTAAAATGATGGGCAGGCATGCCTCTTTGTTGTTCAAGTGCCCTCAATTAGGACCAACAGCCCCCCAAAAAGGTTATACAAATAGATGAAACCTTCCCTCTGCCGGGAAAGTGTGATATGGAAGACAACTATTACACCATAATATATGATACACGCGGAAATGCACTATAATCCCGGAGGAAAATTGCTGACTTGACCTTGTTCCAACCTGTCCTCCCCGTTCACTTTGTAGGACATCCGTATACGCATGGCAAGTGGTTTCTGCATGTCCATCGTAACAGGGATGAGAAAGATAGATCAGCCATAACAATGGGGTAGAAAATTTAAGTCTAAAACATTGAAGAGAAGCAGGAAACATGTTTATGCATCAAAAGGTATTTAGGGTACTAGCATTGTGCGACAGGTGAGGTAAATAACTGATGCAATGCTGAACTGTTTCTTATAAAAGCGCTATTCTGAACTTAACTCTGCATACTATATACTTCCCGGCCTGGTATGTACATGCTGGTAGCAGAAACATGAATGCAGATGATTTATCAGTAGATGGAACGTTAATCCCCCACGCGGTAGGTGGAAGTTGTATGGACAAGGACTTGAAATGCAGTTCAATCAAATAATAGGCATAAAAGATAAAACCAAATTACAGGATGCAGGCATATACCTGCCCATGTTGATTATTGGTGATATTGAACCCTTGTGTGACTGAACCCTTTCCACTAGCTGGAACAACGTTGCCGCTAGCTGGATCCAGTCGCAATTGGATGAACTGCAATTCCGATTTGGACAGCATAAGCAATTATTTAGCCTTGTTAGAACTTTTAGTCAATAAGATAAACGAAGGGACTATCGGAAAGGTTCAATGTCAGATGTGATTGGTAACCCAAAAGAACAGCTCAAACATAGACTTCGATGTAAAGCACCATGATGTTACCTTCGGAACAGCTGCCTGAAAAATGAAATCCATATAGGAAGTAGATGTCAAATTTGTAAAAGTGGCATAGATGTTAGTCTCTTGCGGCTTTCCAAGCTGCTTTCTTAAATCGAAGACGATCTTCAAAGTTGCACTCTGGAAAGCAGTTATTGATGACGCATCTTCAAGTCCTGGTAAAATAAGGAGGTTTAGTAACTATGAACATAACATAGTTGGTTCTTGCTTGCAAGAATCTATAACCAAACTAACCAGAAACGGATGTACTTGCTGACAAACCATCGAGCAGATCCACAGCTTGAGGTACAACAGTACTGGATTTAGTCCCTGCTGCACAAGTGTTACAATTCGGCAATGGTGCTAAACAGATATAGATGCAGCAACTGGTCGGGTAGGCCTCAACCAACTAACTAGAACTAAGTTGCAAAAAACGAAAAAAAACTAACCAGAACTAGATGCACTTGATGACAAACTGCCGAGTAGATCCATAGGTTCTGGTACAAGAGAAACAACTTGAGGTGTAGCAGAATTGGTTATTTTCTCTGCTACGAAAGTTTTAGACAGTTCAGCAATGGTTGCGAAAACAGAAAATAAGTGATTTTTACGATCAGAGTTATTTACCTTGTGCAGGAGAACTTAAGTCTAGTAGGCCATTCTGTGATGGAGACGATCCGATGGATAGAAGATCCATCAGAATATCTGTGCCTGCAGATGAAGGTACTCCTAAACAAAACGGAAGGAACTTATCAAGTTT
Source organism: Poa pratensis (assembly GCA_947311845.1). Lineage (NCBI taxonomy): Eukaryota > Viridiplantae > Streptophyta > Magnoliopsida > Poales > Poaceae > Poa > Poa pratensis. Next base: position 7,199,478 of record CAMZMU010000087.1, on the reverse strand, counting down.
AAGGTAAGGATATTCTAATAGCAGGCAAAAAGAACGCAACACTTGATAGATAAGATAATAATTGAAGTGCAACAGTGAACTTTTCTGCAACATTTAATATTAGGAGTGCAAGTGTGAACTTTTCTGCAATACACGAAACAAAGCTGCGAGTCAATGCGATTGACTGAAAAAGCACAAGCAAGCTTGGCACGAACAGTTGTGTGTCAAGCAACAAGCAGGAAGGTTGAACAAAATTTTGGAGCAGAGACATAAAACTAAATATAAGGCTAAAATGGCTAATGGATAAATTTAAGGCTGAGACTATAAATAAATAAATAAATAAAGAGCAAATCTCCAAACATCTGGTATCCTCAAGTGCACCAAAGGTAATGAAGTACTACTTTGCCCCCTTTGTCCGTCAGATGAGAAGCAAAATAATAACGGAAATCCTAAACAACATACCTGCAGCTGATAGATTTGTCCCACCAATACCCAAAAGATCTAGAAAATCAGTAGGTGCTGCAGTAGATGAAGCAGTGGACGTGACAGGTGCATCTTCAGAACTTAAATCAAGCAAATCAACTAAAGGAGCTGCAGCAGGTTTGGCTACACCATTAGGAAGCTTAAGGTCTCCAGGAGTGACTGCTGAAGCAGACTTATATGCTGGAATAGTTGCTTGTGTAGCACTAGCCCTCTTCATAAGATAAGTAGCTTCATCCAATACAGGCATACGTTCAAGCAAAGATGACCTGCACTTATACCATATTTTTCTTAGTTAATACCATTTGTAAGTACCAGAATAAAATATATAGTTTATTTAGCAATATTTACAAGTTCTGTAAACCACCTGATAGATTGATGTCTTTGTATAATGGAACCGAATTCAATTGATCTTTGCTGTAGTTCAAGCACCATGTTCTCTTTATTCTGGGCAACTATTTGTTTTATCCTCCTGTTAAGAAAGGTAAAGTACTATTTAACATAACAGTAACATAATATAAGCAGTGGTTGGCAGTAGTTAACACTAGTTACCCTTCATGCTGAAATATTTCCAGGTTACAAGTAGGTGCCATGGCAAGGATCTAAAAAAATGCGATTAAGTTTGTACAGAAGGTAACTTAACGCAGGTGCCAAAACGATGAGCAAATCATACACAGTAATATTGGTATGTATGTTACCATATGACAACTATAGTGTAGAAATCAACACAGCATTACATAGTTCTTCAGTAAGTGAGGGGAAAATTCCATATTAAATGATCCAGCAAGTCAAAGCTCACTTGTAGTAACAGATGATACAATTGCACAAACTTAGAAATCATAGGAAAAATGGTTTCGTGCAGCATATTCAGAAGTTACCGAGAACATCATGAATACAGCAGAACCAAAAGAACAAATTCAACTAGCTCATTGTAAAAAACATTGCAACTTTGAGCAAGTATTTGTAGAAAGTTATGCAACCACGGTAAGAGGTCAAGTTGATAGATATCTTACTCTGACATGGATGGAAACCGTGAGGAGAGCTTCAGAAGAGCAACAAGACACATAGACCGAGTCGTCACGTCTGCAGAGTGACGGTTAAAACCAAGCTCCACAGCATCCACAGCATCAGTTTCTGTTACCTGGACAAGTTGACGTGTTTGACATGATGATGTCTGAACGACAATATCATAGAATACTACCAGATGGAATATTAGCCTTGAAAGAGTTTGTGGGACTGAGAGCCTATGCCCCGAAAACTTCTGTTGGATGCTGACAAGCACTATTGGCACAACTGGCGCCTAATGGACCAACATTGAGCACACAATAAAGTTGTGGCCGAAATAAACGATTGTAAAGTTCCATACTTGGTTGCACCCACCTCACAAGTTGTTCTACCCACAGTGCAATTTACAATTAAATGAATGTTTTGCCGAGAAAGAGAATGAGAACAATAATGGTGGACAGACAGTAATGTCACTTATAAATGTGCCAGCTTATGGATTAGTTGAAACTTGAAACATAGCTGGAAGCTGTCTACATAGTTCAAAACGTCAAGAACATGGCCTACAGGAATATGCACTCACCATGATTGGTTCCTCAGCTTCAAGCATGCCGACATTGTTCACTAGCATTTCACCATATTCACCAATGCACCAAACAGCTACTCTCAGTAGGCTTCCCTATTGTATAAATATGTAATGTCAACAAGGTTACACACGTCTCAGGCAGAATGGGATATTGAGAGGGATGGAATGGTAAGGCATCCATTATAAAGGGCAAAAACAAAATCCAAACCTGTTCACTGTATGCTTGTAAGGCCGTGTATAATGATCTCACTGAGTATCCTTGAAGTTCAGATGCATTGCTTATTACAACAATAAGGGCATGCCATACATCATCCTTCACATGATTTCCAGCCTGTTAATCAATAAGAGTGCAACATGAATTCAGATATTTTTTTTATATGTTGGTCATTAAGGGAAATTAACCTAGAGAAGTGGAGGTATGTGTATGTTCCATCATATATATGCATTCAATATTATTCACGTGGAAAACACCCATAGGTCATAGCAAATGCGGATTATAATTGTTTGAGCAGTTACCTAGGAATCACCCAACTAAGTTTTGTCATGAAGTTTAACATTCTATGCAGTGTCCCTAATGCATGTGCAATAAAAAAAATCCAGGCCATCATGGTTTAGCTGATATACTAAAGAATTTAGTGCCTTCCTTTTCTCCGGTCACAAATAAAAAATGTATATATTGAAGGTTAGCTTTGTGCAATCTAGAAAACAAACTGTGTTACTCCCTCCGTTCCTTGATGTAAGGTGTATAGTTTTTTAAGAAAAATTCCAAAATGTATGGTATAATGAGATTTATGGACAATTTTCCCCATCAACAAATGTATCCTAATTTATAGGGTGTATTGTTTTCAATTTGTGTCTATTAGGAACTCATATCTCCCAATTTTTTACAGAAGAAAATGAGTACACCTTATGCCAAATACCCATATTTTAATATTCGTGCAGAAAACTATACACCCTACATTCAGGAATGGAGGGAGTATTACATAGGATAAATGTGTGCAAAAGGCAACCATTGTGCTGGTTCAAGAGAATTGTGATTTCTTTCTCTGTGATGGCAGGTCAGGTGACTTCAACTAATTGTTAACATTCTTAAAGAGTTTCTGTGTGCATATTTGTGAAATGAGGTCAGGTAAAGTGGTAAAGAATGGCAAGGATAAATGCAGGACGCACAAGTTATGAAAAATGTTTGGAACCACTTAAGAAACAGTATCGCAATCTACGAGCCCACAAAATCAAATTCTCCCTATATGATATTCTTATGCAGTATTGTCAATGGAGGTCACTGATAGTAATAGTTTGTGATACCCTCACTTGCTAGTCCCAGTGTGTAATATGTGCAGGAACTTCCTGGAAAACAGATCAAGAAAGCAAGATGGTAGCTAAATCTGCTTAATAGCTCTAACAGCATTGTAGCAACGAGGCTGCATTGCCAATACAAATATGTTTTGGAATGCAAACCTTTCAGATATAAGATAGCTCCACTGTATTTTGGTACTTACCAGGGATAAAACCTTGAACATCTGATCAAGATACCACAACTTCTCTTGAGAAAACCTATTAGAGATGCAACATTGTTAAAAGTGCCATGCGACAATAGGAAACCAACAAATAGATACTAACTTTTCAGTGATCGAGCATATTTTGGCTGTGAGATCTTCTTTGAAGTCTGGATCAGCAACATCTAAGTAGTCAACGAGCTCTTTGGTGAGAGGCTTTACATTTGTATCATTAACCAACAAATAAACAAGGTCAAGGGCCCTTTTGCGAATCGAAGCATCAGCGTCCTGAAAAGTGCACAGGTGATTAAGAATGTTACAAGCCACAATAGTGGAATTAAGGTTCCCAAATTAATTAATGGAAGTGTTTATTACAGCTTGCAAGATTGTAACACTGAGTTCTTGTACAGTGAACTTATATATCTTCTGTAAACCTCGAGTATAAACATTGCTGTGAAAGAGCAGCACTATCCAAACTGGACTATACCCCTAAACAATATAAATCAATCTTTAGCAAGTACATAAGGGAATCTATCTATTCCAAGGGTGCAGGGAAATACGGGCGTTCCCCATTAGATGTTGGACTAAATATGCCAAGCAGTAGGGAAATGTATTTACATCACGAGCAGACTCGTAGCATTAGGAATAAACCCAGCATTTCTGGCAGTTCTTGTACAGGGACATTACACAAAATTCAGAAGAGAAAGACCTAATGAGAAAAACAGAAACATCATAGAAGATAAAGTAAAGTTAAGCTAAATTTCCTCTTTTCTATGGAAGGACTCTATACTAGCATATTGAAAACTTCATAAGTGTGGCATGTCGAGAATGAGGAATTAACTAGAGTCATTATGGTACTGTACATACATTAGCAAACCGCAGTACAAGACAAATACTCATTATATTAGAAATTAGATGGAGTTCTATGTATTGTTACCTTTACACACTCCAATATTGTCACCCTGTGCCTCTGCACGGCTTGTGTATCTACTGTAATGGCCCTCATAAGTATGTTCAGAGCAACATATCTGTAAGTACAAAAATAATATGAACAGTGAATACTTTACCCCAGAACAGAGTAGACGGATAAACATTTTACTAATATAACTGTTCAGAGAAAAGCAGGGACCCAACTGTTTGATGTATCCTCACCAGAAAATAATTATAGCTGAAGCAACAAACATAAGCTACAGTTGAGCTCTACTTCCCTATTACAACTAGCAGGTACGTGACAAAGGTTAAAAAAAGAAGTCTACCCAAACACCTTATCTTAAAGAAAATAAGCAACCATGTCAAAAAAAAAGGGTCAAAATAAAAGAAAAACAACCTTATATTGTTATCGCGGTTTGACAAGAATCTTCCCAGAATGTTGATAGCCAGGACACGTAGACCACTAGTAGCTTCGATGCCCATTATAGTCTCAACACATTCATACAAGATAGCATTTCCAGCATTCTTGTTTGACTCAGTTTTTGTGGCAACCTGGAAAAAACAAATACCGTGGTTGATTTTCCTGTTAAAAAAGCTAGAAAACAGAATGTGCTTTGTGTTAAAAAAAATCAGTAAATAGGGAAGGAAACATGAATCTGTTATGGGTCTTCCAATTCCAATCCAACACATGCAGCACTACCCAAAGCTGGAACTAAAGGAACAACGGCATATAGTAATTAACACAATTTGAACTAAAGGAGCAATGGGTCAAGTATTCAAAAAAATTCTTCAGATTCTAAAAAGAGCAAAAGTGAGCTAACGATGTTTATAACATCTATAATACTGAAGTCCCCGAGCTGGTGCTGTCTCTCTGCTAGCTACTCTCACGAATACACACTGTGGAGTGGATCAATCAGCAGTGCTGGATGGTCACGTACTAGTGCAACTGATGCTACATTGCTTGTGTTCTGGTTACCTTACAACGATGGAAACATGTCCTATTTATAGGACTTTACAAACCGACCTACTAGAAAATATCTTCTGGCTTCTACTGCCTTCTACAGTGTACTACAATCTCTTTTACTCTGGAGACTTCTACTAGTTACTAGCTTAACTACTAAACTACACTAGTGAAAACCCTACTAGGTGGTAGATATTTCTAGAATGCACAGGATTATTCCAACAATCACCCCCCTAATCCCGATGCATTCACTTGTGAAGCCTAGCGGCCACGGACTCAACTTGGCGCACACACGCCGGTCGCCACCGCCACAGACACAACCTGGCGCTCACATACGCCGGTCCCCACCGCCACGGACACAACCTGGCGCTCACATACGCCGGTCACCACCGCCACGGACACAACCTGGCGCTCATATACGCCGGTCGCCACCGCCACGGACCTAGTAAAGGCCCGTCTCATCGTCAACTTCGGTTAGGAGCGCATGCTCCTTCTTTGGCTTCCTGCAGTCACGGGCGAAGTGACCACGAATGCCACAGTTGTGGCACTTCCCGCGCCTCCTCCTCACGCCCGATGCCATGCTACTTCCACCATCGTCGGCGTGGTCGTGGCCGCCGCCGTGCTGACGTCGCCGCGCCTCCCACTGCTCCGCCGTAAGCAGAAGCTGGCCGTCGCTCCGCTCGCCGCCGGCCTGCGCGCGCCGCCGTGAGCGTTCCTCGAACGCCTTGAGCCTGCCCAGCGCCTCCTCGAACGCCATCGTCTCCACGTCGCAGAACTGCTCGATCCCGGCCACCGCGGAGTACAGCCGGTCGGGCACGGTGTCGAGGAGCTTCTTCACCACGTCGGCATCGCTGAGCGTCGAGCCAAGTCCGGCGAACCTCGCCGTCATGCCGCTGATCTTGTCGGCGTAGTCGTCCAGCAGCTCCCCCTCCGCCATGTACAGCTTGTCGAACTCGCCTTTGAGAGTGGAGAGCCGCGCCTTCTTAACACGATCAGCACCGACGAACCTTGTCTTGAGGCTGTCCCACACCTCCTTCGCCGTCTTCTTTGTCGACACCTGCATGAGGATGTCCTCCGACAGCGCGCCGAGGAGCTGTGCTCTCGCCGTCTTGTTCTTCTTCTCGTCCACCGTCGCGCCCTCCTCAGGTGACACCGCCTCCCAGAGGTCCTGGGCATCAAGGATCGCCTCCACCTTGATCGCCCAGACGGTGTAGTTCGCCGGCGTCAGCATCGGACAGGAGAGCGACACCGTGCTTCCCCCAACGCCTGCGCCTTGCGGAACCAGCGCCATGGCTCTGATACCAATTGAAGTCCCCGAGTTGGTGCTGTCTCTCTGCTAGCTACTCTCACGAATACACACTGTGGAGTGGATCAATCAGCAGTGCTGGATGGTCACGTACTAGTGCAACTGATGCTACATTGCTTGTGTTCTGGTTACCTTACAACGATGGAAACATGTCCTATTTATAGGACTTTACAAACCGACCTACTAGAAAATATCTACTGGCTTCTACTAGCTTCTACTGCCTTCTACAGTGTACTACAATCTCTTTTACTTTGGAGACTTCTACTAGTTACTAGCTTAGCTACTAAACTACACTAGTGAAAACCCTACTAGGTGGTAGATATTTCTAGAATGCATAGGATTATTCCAACAAATACTACAAAAGTGTAAGCATATCCCCTCAGTCCCTCACTGGAAGGTCAATACGAGATATGTCAGAACCCACATAAAACTAAATTTAATAAATAACTCAGGCAATAGGAACTGACGAAATCATCATGCTATGCACGGACAACAAATGACAGTTTTGTGCATGTTAAGCAATTACCTGAGCAAGAATATCATTCATATATTCACTGCAGTCTGCGTCTCCTTGACCCAACATACGCATAAGTTTAAGAACCCGAATATGCAAGAAAGGATCCGAAATGCCAGCAACATCATACTCGGGAGCATAAGAACTATTGGAGACATCTCTAAGTATTCGGACCAAACCTTCGATGCAGTTCTGCAATGACATATCTTGTAAAAGTTAGAAAGGATGATGTGCGTGTCAGGTGCCATTTTCAACTTGTAAAGTTGTGATCAGGTTAAATGCTACTCCATCCGTACCATAATATAAGATGTTATAGGTATTCCGATATGAGCAACATACGGATGTATATAGACACATGTTAGTGTCTAGATTCACTCATTTTGCTCCGTATGTAGTCGGTATTAAAATACCTTAAACATCTTATATTATGATACAGAGGGAGTAGTAAGTAAAAGATTAACTAATTTATTGATGATCTTGGGGGCAAATATATGGAACTACTTTGAAACATAGGGTGTACAGACTGCAGGGCACAGAAAATTTTCTACAATGTAGCATTGCAGCTTGAATTGTTGATTGCTAGAAGGTGTAGAGACTTCCAAGCAATAAACTCCACTATCATAAAATAATACTACCTCTGTCCCTAAATATAAGCCCACCGAAACGTCTTATATTTGTGGACAGAGGTAGTAGTTGAGATGTTACTAGGCTACAAATATAAATATAATCGTCGATAATTGTCTTAATACAGTCATTAATATGGCTCCACGGGTAATAATAAGATGTCCATACCTTCCTTAAGTACTGCAGTGCGTCTTTGCTTGCTTTACACAGTTCTGTGCAGAGCTGAACTGCAGATATCAAAACCCCATGGTGTTTGTCTTTCAGTAATGATGCAGCAAGACCCATGAAGTTCTCCGCCAATTCCGGGACTTTTCTTACAATCCTTACAGAGCACAAAGCAGCCTAATAATCAGGGAGAAGAATATCATGGATAATTCCACCATTTGATTCATAATTTCAGAGTTGAACCTAATAAAGTACTGTGTGGACGCTCGATAATGTAGAAGAGTGGTGAAACAACATGAGTGTTTGCCGAGTAAAATTTTGAAACTACTACACAATAGATAGTGGGCCAAGAGGCACCCCGGTTTTTTTATACGATAATCCAGACTGATGAGTACGATAATAATGTGCAGTTCTCTAATCAACCTAGGTTTCACATCTATTCCAAGCCCTAGCACACCAGCACTTTCTTGAACAGACATGATCAGCTGGATCCACTAACTAGGAAATGATGAATTACGGTACGAAAATAGGTACCTTCTTCTTCGTATTAGCATCCCTACTGCGCATCAGCTTCTCCACTTCAGGCGCCAGATCCCGAGCCATTTCGGCAGAGCAGATGTTCCCAAGGGCACACAACGCGAGTCCCACGATGAAGGGGTTGGAGTGGTTGAGATCTCTGCCAAGCACCAACATTACTCAAAAACTCGGCATAACATCCGCGAAAACAACAACACTGGTAGCAGCAGCAGGAAGCAGCATTGCCCTACTGTTTGAGGGAGTTGGTGACGAGCATGAGCACCTCCTGCCGCTCGTCGAGAAGCAGCATGAGGCCGAGGTAGCCGATCCGCTTCTCCGGGTAGCCGACGGCGGCGATGAGCTTGAGGCACTCCATCTGGCCGAAGTGGGTCGGGTAGCCGAGCATGTGGATGAACATGAGCTTGGCCATGTTCCGGTGCCGCAGCTCGTCCCGCCCGCTCTCGCCGATCGCGGTCCGGATCGCCGCGCACTCCCGCCGCACCACCGCCCGCTCCTCCGCCGCCGTCTTGGTCGCGCGTATCGCGCGTATCATGTCCCTGCGGCGGAAAGGAAAAGCTCGGAATCAGTCAGTCAGCGGCGTCGGGCGGTCACAGCATTGCGCCGCGAAATCGCGACGGATCGGACAGGGGTCGGGATTTCGCTCACCGGAGGCGGGTGCCGGAGGAGAAGGGGTTCATGGCCATGTCATTGGCGAAGTCCTCGACGATCTTCTCGACGGTATCCAGCTTGGGATCTCGGGGAGGGCGCGCGCGAACGCACGCACGGACGTGAAGGGTGTGGAGGGAGGGAGGGAGCTCGCTGGATCTGGCTCTCGAGGTAGTTGAGGCGGGAAGCAGCGGGGAGGAGGGAGGAGGACGGTGGGGGATCTGAAGGAGTGGGAATGGTGGTGACGGTGGGAACTGCGAATAGCCCCCTGGATTGTTTCGTATTTTGGAACTTTAGGCCCGTTTGTAAGAAAACAATCGTATTTCGAGAAAATGTGTCGAATTGAATGAAAATATTCTTTGAAATTCGTACAAAAGGTAGGAAGAATAAGCAAGAGTGTCACTAGTTTTTATTCCTGGGGAAATGCGACACTAATCAAATCAAGTCATTACACAACGTCTTCCGAATGCATTACGAAGTAGAGTTTCTAGAAATCTGAAGAAATAAAAAGCCCCACGGAACGAGCTAAAATGTGTGCCGACTCGTTGAATTCACGACGAACACTAACATGGACCACATCTTCAGACTTTCGAAGACATGGGAAAATGGTATCATGCCGAATAGAAGGTTTTGGGTCAAACAGGTACAGTTCAATCATCTTGACATAAGTTTTCGCTTGCTCGGCAATTACTTTTGGGTGTTTCACTGATTCGAGCCAAAAGTTGCATCTTAGGGATATAATAACCACAACAAATTATAGTGCTTATTTTCCAACATTGTTAGTCCGTAGTTAGCGTGTCTCCGTTTTACTATCAAGCTATCCAAAAAAATCTAAATTTACCGTCAGTTTAGAATAGAAAAAGGAAATGGAAAAAAATCAACTCACCTACCTTAATCGTACTTTCCGTCAGTTCAAAGTGGGTGACATGGTGTTTTTGAAGCTCCAGCCGTATATCCAATCGTTAGTGGCACCTAGAGCTAACCACAAGTTGCTCTTCAAGTATTTCGGCACATTTCGGGTCATTGCTAAGATCAGTGAAACTCCATACAAATTAGAATTCCTAACTGGATCGACGGTGCACCCTGTCTTTCATGTTTCGCTGCTACAACCGTTTGTTTCTACTCCTATCTCTCAGACACTTCCTCATTATTGTGATGTGTTTGTTGTGCCTGTCAAGATTCTCTCCCAATGCTGGCGCAAGAAGGCGAAGAAGACCATTGAACAAGTGTTTGTTGAGTGATCGTCAAGCTCGGCATCCGCAGCTACTTGGGAGGATCGTCAATACCTCGAGCGATGTTTCCCGACTGCACCAATTTGGGGACAAGCTGGTTTCCAGGGGGAGGGGTGTCAGGGTCCCTATATGCAAGTCACTGTTAGCGACCATCCTCTACTATCATCGTGGGCTGGGCCATGTGCTGCCTTACTGGGCTTGGGCCTCTCAGAAGTCAAGGGTGGCGCCAGCTACTTATACGGGAGGATGGCGTACAACCAAGGCGGCTTGGAACCGGACGGCTTCGGCCTCCACAGCTTCTGTCTCCTTCTTCCTCCTCAGCTCCTCTTCCTGTAATGGCTAGAACCTGGTGAATCCATGGCTTGTAATCCAAATCGATGAGCAATAGATCTTCTGGAGTAGTATGTTTAATGTTTGAAATCTTAGTGGGGGCTACAAGCAGCCAACAAGATCTTATTGTTCAGCTCAGGGTCAATCACAAGTTCATGGCACATATTTTTCCAACTGTGGATATGCTATCAAGAGTGCACCCTGTTCAGTTACTCAATCAGCAGAGCATATCGAAGCACGCCATAGTGTGGCAAAACAAAACAGTCTGGTTCAATCATAGTGCTACTGTGGCAATGGTATGGTCAATTCAGCTCCTGGAATTCCTTAGAAACAGCGACCAAGATGATAACTTCAGGCCAACCGGCTTTGCTGTCCACTGCCTCGACTACTGCAACCACCGCGAGCTCGGCGAAGTCATGAAGCATCAAGTGCCGTGGGATCCAGGCGGTTTGACATGGCGTGGTTTGACATGGCATCGGCTTGAGGTCAAGCCGAAATTTAAGGAGGGGGGAATGTTAGCGATCATCCTCTACTATCATCGTGGGTTGGGCCATGTGCTGCCTTACTGGGCTTGGGCCTCTCAGAAGTCAAGGGTGGCGCCAGCTACTTATACGGGAGGATGGCGTACAACCAAGGCGGCTTGGAACCGGACGGCTTCGGCCTCCACAGCTTCTGTCTCCTTCTTCCTCCTCTGCTCCTCTTCCTGTAATGGCTAGAACCTGGTGAATCCATGGCTTGTAATCCAAATCGATGAGCAATAGATCTTCTGGAATAGTATGTTGTTAACAGTCACCAGACAACAACTATCAGAGTGATGATGCTAGCGACGTCAAGGCCGGCCCAACCCAATGTACCATCGCCCAGAGTGGCGCCAGTAGGATATAAAAGCAAGTGTCGTCGTTGTATCGATCATCTGTTGGGATCGTAGCTGATTGGCTCCTGTCTTCCTCGCCCTTGCCTCCTCACAAGGTGTATCATAATTTGAATTGAGTGAAACACTAGATGATACCTTACACGGCGCTGGTAGCCATCGGTGTGGCCGCGAAGTAGAATATGAGAGTCTCGCAGGGCTTCAGATTGTGAGAGGGGAAGGGCTTGATAAGTTTGCCTTGAGCTCGTTGAAGGCTGATTGGGTTTTGTCAGTTCACTTGAAGCTATCGAAACTCCACAATTCATTGAAGAAGGTTAGACTATTTTCATTGGACTATTGGAGCGTGAGAATAATCTCCGGAGTGCAACCATTCTTCCAGCTAAAAGTAGGACACATTATGTGGACTTTGGTGCCTCCATGTCGAGGATTGAACGTACTTTATCTGGGTTGCTTCAACGCCTCGCCGGGATACTGGATATGAAGAATCACATTGGTGATGATATTATATTTCGGTGACATTTATAGAAAATCCGTACATTTACATGCACTACATAAAAAAATGTAATTAAGAGGTTTTGTCAAGTGCGGCCGACAATATTTTATTTTTGTGACACTGTAGGCATGACGATCAAGTGAAACAAGATGTGCTTACAATACAATCGTAGGATGATCGTGCCTTGAAGGGGTCATCCAAAGGTCTTCGGGGGACATTGGGAGAGATTTAATCACTTTGCTAATATGAATTTTAAACTATTTTCATTGCTATTCATTTAATGCAGCTACATTTATATATAATTATGAAAAATTGTGCAGAGCTTTAAAGAGCGTGGTTAGGTCCAAGGTGTTGATATACCATTGTGTGCAAATCAATTTCAGTTCTAAAGCCTGTTTTTCTTGTACCATGTGGTTAAGTCTAAATTGCTGACTAATTTTAAAATGTTAGACTTGTTTCACGGTGAGATATTATTCTTGCCGACATGATATTTTAATTATGCCACAACTTGTAACAAATATGTAACGGAAAATCTAATTGTAAGGCCCTTACAACTGGCATAAACATACGCACGCCCGCGAGCCGTCCGATCGCGCACGAACGGTGGCGATCTGACCGGAACGAGTGATCAGTTCTGCATATTTCGTCCGACCAAGTCAACGCGGCTGGTTTCATTCGTGCGTTCCGGATCGAAGGCCTCCTCCCAGCCGCCATGGCCGCCCCGCCGGTGCGCCTCCTCCCTGCTTCCGCCCGCCACCTCCTAGCTCCTCTAGTCCGGCCGACGGCACCGCCCTCGACGACCTCCACCACCGCGCCGCCGCGCTGCTCCTGCCCCAGCTCGCATGCCTGCTCGGTCGTGCTTGCGTGCCCGCCCTCCTCCGCCACGGCCAGAGGTCGGCACCGCCGTCCTCAACGCCTCCAGCTCCGGCCAGCTCGCCGACCTCGACGCCATGCCCTCCTACTCGTCCTCGCCGAGCTCGCCTTCCCGCCTCCTGCATCTCCGGCCAGGGCGCCGCCAAGCTCTGCCCCGGCAACCAGCGCCTCCACGTCGACCTCCAGCCCGTCGTCCTCCACCACGTCGTCGTCCTTGCGCCGTCTCCCTCCTCCGGTGCCTTCCCTGGCCTTGCTTCGTCCCCGGTGTGAGCTTCGTCATCAACAGCCGCAAGGTGTTTGATGGAATGCCGCAAGGAATCCGGCACCGCCCTCCGTCCATGTTTGTCCACCCGTCGTGGTGTTGCTCCATATGCGCCGTGCGCGTCTTTCCGGTGTATGTGGCCGTGTTGCCGTGTCCATACTGAGCTGAGCCCGTGAGTTTTACCGTGGCCGTTATCCGCCGCCAAGACCGTCACCGAGCCGAGAGACGTTGTTGAGTCGTGTACCTCGAACGTCGACAAGACCTGCTACCATGACCCGAGTAGAACTACTTCGACTACTTGCACGACACCGACAAGATGATGATGTTGCGGTTCCACGTCGACTACTTCCACGACATCGACAAGACAACGATGAGACGACATCGACTACTTCCTCGACACCCCGAAGATCCCCGACCCGACGTGCGAATAATACTGATGGAGTTACCCATCAAAATCAATTAATGTAGTTAACATACTCTCTCGGTAATAGTTACCACCCCAATATTGATGGAGTTACAACCCAGTACTGATAAAGTTACCATATGTTTTCATATGTAGTTATCGACCACAAAATCGTTATAGTTACCCTACTCTCTCGGTAATAGTTACCACCCAATACTAATTAAGTTACCCACCCAGTACTGATAAAGTAACCCATGTGTTTTCATGGTGTAGCTATCCACCACAAAATCAATATAGTTACCATACTCTCTCGGTAATAGTTACCACTCAATACTGATAGAGTTACCCACCCTAGTACTGAAAAGGTTACCCATGTTTTTTCATGGTGTAGTTATCCACCACAAAATCACCCAATACTGATGGAGTTACCCACCCAGTACTGATAAAGTGACCCATGTGTTTTCATGTGTAGTTAATAGTTATCCACCACAAAATCAATTTAGTTACCATACTCTCTCGGTAATAGTTACCACCCCAATACTGATGGAGTTACCACCTAGTCCTGATAAAGTTACTCATGTGTTTTCATGTGTAGTTATCCACCACAAAATCGTTATATTACCCTACTCTCCCGGTAATAGTTACCACCCAATACTGATTGATTTACCTACTCAGCACTGATAAAGTTACCCATGTGTTTTCATGGTGAAGTTATCCAACACGAAATCAATGTGAATACCATGCTCTCTCGGTAATAGTCACCCACTCAATACTGATGGAGTCACCCACTAAGTACTTATTAAGTTATCCGTGTGTTCATGATGTAGTTATCCACCACGAAATTGATATAGTTACCATGTCCTCTAAATAATAGTTATGAACAGAATGACCATCTTTTTTTGGTGTAGTTGTCACTGTGAAATCGACAACTATCATCAAAATACTTATGCACGATAAATTATCCCAAAGTGATGTGGTAACTTTAAAGCTCATAAAAATCTGAAAGAACAATAAAAAAATGGTTCTATTTCAACCTGAATACTAATTGTTAATATGGTGGGTAATTTACCTATTCGAGCCTGGTAACTTATATGTTAAGGGGTGGGTAATTTTTGTCCCAAAAAAAAGTTGTCGGAATATATCAACATGGATCTAGTTTTGAAGATCTCGTCGCGACTAGCTCAGCGGTGAAAACGGATTCTAAATCGGATAAACGGTTTGGCCTACAATTTTTTTAAATTTTCAAATTTTGCATTTAATGCGGGATGACATCAGCTTGTTTGTTTGTGCATGCATGCAAATGGGACCATTTTTCATCCCGTGCTGCCGAATCCGGGTGCGTACGAATTTGTCAATTAGCAGGCGCCTGCTAGATAGTCATTCCCAATATGTAAAGATGACATTTGTCTATGTTATGAATGAACTTTAGTACTCTCGTCGAAAATGTGCCAAGCCTTCGTTGTTGGCATTTATTTAATTCTTTTTTTCCTATGTCTCGTCGAAAACGTGCAAAGCCTTGACGGACTCGGTTTCGTACTCCGTGGCAGTCAAATCTAGCCCAGGGTTCCAACTCGTGTATATGATCGGGACGACACCCCGCGGCCTCCGTCGCAAATTAACTCCCTAATCGCTCGGCGACCAAACTCCGATGGCTCCCAGGAACGACAACAAAGCAATCAACTGCTGTCCGGGGCTGGCGGAGGTCTACGTGGAGACAGGCATGGCGGCCAAACGGAAAGCGGATGAAGACTCATCTCTGGCATCTGCGGTCGACGAGATCCTGAACTTTGACGAGGACTTCGACGAGGACCCTGTCATCTGGAACTTGAACAAGATGCGGAGGCAGAATAGGATGACACCGGAGTGGATCGAGGCGACGAAGAAGCAGCACTACGAGTACCAAGCCCTCCTCACCAAGCTCTACGACATGGACGACGACGATGGCGAGACCGACGATGAGGCCGGCGAGGCCGAGTTCAAGGAATTGTGCACTCAGGACAGGGAAACCGCGCTCGCCAAATTGACCAGCCTCAACATTGTCGGGGGAGAATCCTGCGGCGTGGTCGTCGGGGTATACGGAGGCAGATCCCGCCCGCGCGACCTCGATGCTGCTGCTGTTGCTGATGCTTCGTCAAGCCAAGACACCAATATATAAATAATGACTTTGTTAGCAATGAGTCGAGTGCTATTGTATACAGTATTATATCTAGAGATATATGCATGGTTGGTCACTGAACTTGGCCGAGATGAGTACTTTGGTCACTCAAATTGCAAGATGTTTACCGCGGGTCACTCAACTTGGTAGAGATGAGTAGCACATTACTTAATACGATTATCCGTTGCTTCCAACTTAATACCAACGGGGGACACGGATGTTAACCTGACGGTGGATTATTAGTCATAGATGCGGTTAGATAACGGTCTATGTATCTTGTCGTAATGCCCAATTAAATACCATGGTAGTCATCTTGTCATATATATGCATTGTCATGCGCTCAATATTTCATCAATTACCCAGCTGTAATTTGTTTACCCAACATGTCGTTTATCTTTATGGAGAGACACCACTAGTGAACTGTGGACCCCGGTCCATTCTTTTACACTGATAAAACCACCAACTGCAAGCAATTGTTCTCTTTTACTTTCTGCAATTAAACATTATTTTCCACACCATACGTTTAATCCTTTGTTACAGCAAGCCGGGAAGATTAACAACCTTCCTGTTTCGTTGGGGCAAATTAGTTTGATTGTGTTGTGTGCAGGTTCCACGTCGGTCGCCGGATTCCCTGGTGTTGCGCCGTGCCATATTCCGCCACCAACAACCTTCTGACGTGTTTCTACTCCTACTCGTTCGATAACCTTGGTTTCATACTGAGGGAAAACTTGTTGTTGCACTGCTTCATACCTTCCTCTTGGGGTCTCCCAACGAACGTGTGATTTCACGTCATCAGCCACGACATGGTTGCTTCTGATGTTGACAGCCGAGCCAAGCGTCGAACACCTGGTTGGCTGGAAGCGAGGATGGCGTCCGCGCGTGGAGCGCCAGCACCCCCGACCTGAACCACTGAGAAGAGAGAGGATGACGAGGGCTTCGTATGCTGGTCCAGTACTCGACCTGACACGAACGTCGACGTGGTTGCGGCGTTGGGCGCGAGCGCCGCCGTTGTCTTCTTCAAATCCATCAACATCTTGTCTTGTCTGGCGGCAATACGACCCAACATCACGTGCAGCTGGTCCAATCTATCCTGGATGGCGCTCATGGTCGCCTCCGTCGTCGTCGCAGGCACTCCCATCTGCTCGAGAAATCAAATCGGACAGGATTTTTTGGTGGGGATTTTTTTTGGAGATCTTGGTGGAGAATAACCTAGCTCTGATACCAAATTGTCACACCCCGTTGCCGCCGGCGATCACCGGGACGTGAGGAAGGATAACGCCGCTCGTGGAGAGCGGCCACCGTAGGAGATTGCCGCTTGTGGAGAGCGGCCACCAGAGAGGTAGGGGACGGGAGAGAGGAACGGGAGCAACCCAATATCTGTTCTGTTCTTCGATGCCTCTGTTTCACACCCGCAGCTTCCTTCTTATCGTGACCAAGCCAAACCCCAAGCCCATTGCCGCCGGCCCATGGCCCATGTCCACTGAGTAGTGTATCATAATGCACGGGCATGACAACGAAGAAGCAGCACTACGAGTCCCAAGCCCTCCTCACCAAGCTCTACCTCGACATGGACAACGATGACTACGAGAAGGACACCGAGGCCGACAAGGCCGAGTTCAAGGAATGGAGCAATCAGCTCTGGGAAACCGCGCGCGCCAACTTGACCACCCTCAACATCGTCGGCGGCGAATCCTGCGGCGTGGACACCGTCGGGGTATACTTCAGATCCCGCCCGAACGACCTCGATGCCGCTGCTGCTGATGCTTCGTCGAGCCAAGACACCAATATGTAGATGCTGACTTTGCTAACACAATGCATGAGTATCTACAATTACACGCTATGTGCGAGGTTAATTGTTAGGCTTGTGTATCTTGTATCGTCGACTATTCCTATGTTGAAGTGTAATTTACAACTCCGTGTTATTCATCTATCTACTACTATCATACAAACTTTCATTGAGGTTGTCATACGTGTTATTACTACTACAGTTTGACAGGATCATGCATACATGGCCCTACTGAACTTAAATTACAGTGGATTTCAATTTTGTGTAAGGGCCTTTACTAAAACAAGTTGGACTTGGTAGATATATGTTCATTGACATCGCGTGTGATTGTGGAACATCGGAAGGCTTTCACTAGGTTTACTGCTTGAATTGATGATGAGTTTGTCAGTTCGGAACCGAAGGTTAACAAATGATCTAGTGGCTGAAGGTTCAGAGGCATGAGGGGGTAAGATGAAACACAACAACGATGGCATGTCTTGGAGCTGCCTGAACCTGAAACAGTTTCTTCAAATTGAAAATGCAACATGACGTTCTCCTCGCGTCCGACTTGATGTAAATATTCAGTGTCTTTACTCTCTGCATCGATCTAGACAACTTTGTCGGTACACAAACCTGTCGTGATGCGAAGTGCGCTTCCAGATTCAGATATCCTTGTTGTAAAGGCTTCGGCTTCCGCCTCAAAACAAACCGATAGTGGAAGATGAACCAATCCTTTGTGGTGCGGTTCATCGTAGAATAGGGTGAGGCCTTTGTGGTGTTGAGCAAGCCTATTGTGGTGAAGCTCACACCCCTCCAACAAGACGTACTCTCCTAAAAAGGAGGAACTCGGAAATACATCCTTGTCTCCGCATGCTTCCCTTCAGTTACCTCTATCCTTTTTTATCGCCTTTACTTTTGTGTATCTTGCTTAGTTGCTAGCTTGTAGCAAAAGAAAAAGCCCATCAAGAAGACCATCAAATAATATCTTCAGATCATAGAACAGTTAAAGTTACAGGTGAGGCCGCGCAGAGGGAGGTGAGGTGTTCATCTTCACCGAGCCCCCTCACGTCACCGGGCACTGCCTTGATGCCTTCAAGCAAGCTCCAGCACGTGCTTGACCTCGGCTTCGGCAAGTACACGGAGACCGCAGTGACACAGAACATCAACATAAGATTTCTCCAGGACGCGAATAGATTTTGTTTTGAAAATTGAAATAAAGGTGCTTGTCATGTGGGGAACAATTCACATTTTTTTTTGAACCCAATTGCTGCAAAATGTTCATCTATCCTTATTTGTCCACCTCATGTGTCCCGTTGTTCATTTTTGCTATAATTTATATTTCATATTACCTTTTCATTTCCTATTCTAGTACATAAATATTTGATAACATATATAAATCAAAATAATAATATTACAACACATACGAATTCAAAAAAATCCAAATTTTAAATTAAACATTAAAAAGTGACATTCAAATTAAGCATTGCAATTCAAAACTCACCGATACAACTTCGTTCACAAATTCTAATAAATTTGTCCAATTGCTACAACAATTATCACACACGATTCATTAGTATAGAAATTGTAGAAATATAATCCGAGCCTTGGCGATTAACATCGCAAAATCACTCTCCTCTCTCCCACGCGGTTCCATTTTCTGAGTAGTTTTTTTCCCTTACCGCCATGGTCGGCAGCCGAGTCCATTGCCGTGGTTGCCAGCACATGGGAAGCGCTGCAAGCATCGTCTTGAGTCGAGCCTATGTCGGCCGAGCCGCCGCAATACACATCGGGGTGCGGTGTGCCGCGCCGTGTCTCTAAAGGGCTGATCTGTCGCCGGTTGGGGTTTCACGCCCCTAGTCGCACATTTGGTATTTATTATTTGAAACCTCTAGAGTCATGGATATTTTTTACAACGTCCCCAAAATATGTGTATTGGTGTAAATTTCTTGTCAGTAAAACGTTGTTGTTACACGAGAAAAAACTCTCTTGATTTGATTGCTGCGTGTGTGCACACTCTAGACGTAGCAAGTTCGGTTAAAAAAAGAGTAGAATAACTACGGCGGGCTCTTAAAGGCAGGCTGAACTTTTATATAAAATGATCACCGCATCAGATACGGCAAGAGTACAGGGTTACGAGCAGAAGGATTACAACATGTGGTTTGCTCACGGGGGATAGATCTTTTCACTTCCCGCTGGGCAAAACCCTCGATTCGTTCCCCACCCACGAATTCCCTCACACTACCACCGAGCCAGAAACCCTGCTGCGTCTCTGTCGGCAGCCATGGAGGCGGTGGCGGCGGCGGCCTCGGCTGCTGCGGCGGCTGCCAAGGACGCGGCGGCGGCAGCTGCCGCGACTGCCAAGAAGGAAAAGGCTGCCGCAAAGGAGGTGCCAAAGATGCGGCGGCGGCTGCAGCGACTGCCAAGAAGGCAGAGGCTGTCGCGAAGGAGGCTGCTGTGGCGGCGGCCGCCGCGGCGTTGAATTCCGAGCAGGCGGATGCGAGGGCATCGGCTGCGGAGCTAGACGCGAAGGAGGCGGCTGCTGTGGCGGCGGTTGCAGAGGAGGCGGCGGTGCAAGCTTCCATGGAGCGTAAGTTCTGTCTCATCGATGTCCAAGATGATCCACCGATGGTCGACGAGCAAGATCTCATTAGCAGCCTCCCTGACCACCTCCTCGGCATTATCATCTCGCTTCTCCCCACCAAGGACGGCGTCCGCACGCAGGCCGTCTCTCGCCGATGGCGCCCGCTCTGGCGCTTGGCTCCTCTCAACCTCGTGGCGGACGGAGCACTCACAAGCAAGGGCCGCAATAAAATCGACTTGGTTCAAAAGATCCTCTCTGAGCACCCTGGCCCCGGACACCGTTTCTCGCTTGGCTACTTCAGTGAGGACTACCAGGGCCGGTCCTGAGATTTTAGGGGCCCGGGGCGAACCTAGAACCCGGGGCCCTTTTAATATAAACATCAAGTAGTAATTAAAATATCTTGATAAAATATGTTACACGATATCAATAAACTTTTAGCATACAAAAGTAGTTTTCATATAAATACTTTATTTTCATATGATCGTCATGAGAAAGGTATTTAGTTCTTCGTGTTGTCACGGTGGACGTGGCACAATCTCTAGCAGCCTGACCGACTCTAAGAGGTCGTCTCACGAAGTATGGTGCAAACTCAAATTGTTTTGTAGGGAAGAGGGTTTTGTCAATTTCATCAGAGCAACCGAGTTTATTAAAGAAACTTTGACAATCACATGTACTCACCGGTTCAAAGGAAAAATGATTTTGAAACTGTGAGTTTTTTTTTTTTGCTCCAAGTGTGTGACAATTGTTGCCCGGACCAACCTTACCCCAAAAAAATAGTTTCTCTAAAGTCTAAACTTAACCAAATCTTCCATCTAATTCTATGGCAAGCCATGACTGATCTGATTGCATATCATTAAAAATGAAATCTCTGTACTAGCCGACGTCATGTCTCACGTTCTCCCCTTCGGTTAAGTCACATATCCCCATTTACAAAACAATAGATCCGAGAGGAGAGCATTTACTGCAGAAGGGAGCAGTCGTACCTTGAGGTCCGTTATCAGGTTATGGAGCATAGGCGACATGACCTCGTCGATCTCCCCCATCCAGCACCCAGCCGCCTTGGTTATTCTTGTAGATGCGATCACAATTTGAGGTCAATCGTCGGTCAATCAATTTTCTCAGCAGGCCCTTCCATCCGCTAATACCAGGCCACTCCAATTTTTTCCCTGGGTATGTACGACGACCAAAGCTATTCCTGCGATAGAATGTTTTCCTCTGGCTAGCGTCACCCAAGTACTAATATGGGCCATGCGCTCACGTACTTGTAGAAGGGCTGCACATCCAGACGGGCCCCCTCGTGTCATGGGCCCGGGGCGGCCGCCCCGCCAGCCCTGCCCCAGGGCCGGGCCTGAGGACTACTCAGACAAGATCGGAGGCTGGCTTAGTTCCCAAGCCCTGAACGAGTTACAGGAGCTTGAGTTGACCTACTATTTCGTGCCCGTCGACAGGAGGCAGTGTGTGCTGCCGTTGTCCGCTTTTCGCTTCGCACCCACACTCTGCCTGGCCAAAATCAGCAACTGCCAGTTCACCGACTTGATTGTGCCGCTATGCATCAAGTTTCCGTGCCTCACGCAGCTGACCCTGCATAGGGTCACCATCTCGGAGGACTCCTTCCAGAGAATGCTCGCTGGCTGCACTGCACTGGAAAGCCTTGAGTTCACTGACAATCTTTGCATTGGTCGCCTCTGCATCACCTCCCAAACTCTCAAGAGTTTAGGCTTCTACGCCAACAGTAAGTACAGAGGAATCGTCTTAGAAGAGGTCGTAATCGAGGACGCCCCGTGCCTCGAGAGGTTGCTACCACTTTATCCAAAGTATGGTCAAGTGACCATACGTATAATCTCGGCACCTAAACTGGAGATATTGGGTATGCTCTCCGAAGACATAGCATAACTTCAATTTGTAACCACAATTTTTCAGGTAGCAGCAGGCTTCATTGGCAACTCATCCAGAATTCCTGTATGCAGATTGATATTCTTATTTGCACTTGTTTTATATTTCTGCAGAAAATGGTTGCTGTCAGCTTGACAACCAAACTACACAGCGTGAGGGTGTTAGTTCTTGAGTCTGCTGGCCCTAATCTCGATGCAGTGGTTAACTTTCTCAAGTGCTTCCCATGCTTGGGGAGGCTGTACGTCATTGTGAGTATAAGACATGGGTGTTTGCTTTAGATCATTAAATGTCAAAATCAGCATTTGTTTTTACGTGAAATCTAGACAACATTTTATTGCTAACCTGTTGGGAACTTCTTTTGTAATGTTTTGTCCTTTCTATCTCCAGTCAATTAAATGCCAATGGATGGTTCCGAATAATGTCCGGAAGTATGACCCACTGGACCCAATCGAATGTCTTGAGCTCCATCTCAAAGAAGTGGTGTTGAAGAATTATGACGGCACGAAGAGTCAATCGGTTGACTTCACCAAGTTCTTTATTTTAAATGCCAAAGTGCTAAGGGAAATGAAAATCACATTGCCTTACCACCGCCACCAGAGATGGTTTACTAATCAACACAGGCTGCTACAAATCAATGATAGAGCCTCTCGGGATGCTCTAATTGAACTGAAATGTGGTAGGAGTAGTAAGGATTATTTCACACGCAACAAGCATACCCATGATTTATTAATTGCTGATCCCTTTGACCTTCCCTCCAGCGGATGTGACAATTGTAGTCGATGTCCATTTTGAAGATTGCCTTGTCTTCTGCCTAAAGCCCAATAAGTATGTCGCTGTTTTTGTTTCTAGCCAAATATTGTCCCAGCCTTCTGAGTTCTGATGCTGCAACAAAGCTTACTCAGGATTATAACTCGGCTTAGGAGGTAGTTTCTAAGCTCAAGTTTCAAATCTGAACTTGCCGCTTGAAGGGGTCCGGCAGTAGTTTACTTTCTGTTCTATTGCGCTTCAATGCTAGTTTAAATCTGTTATGTTTACTTGGTTGTCATTGTTTCTTTGTTGTTTTGTCCTGTATTGTAAGCTGCTGCCATAAGCAGTAACTATATTTATGTATGAACTTGCTGTAGTGAAAAAGGATGGCCTTCATGCCTCTTGTCCCAAATTTCTTCCTTTGTAGTTAATGACAGAATGTTTGCAACCTTGTTTCTGCTATTTTCAGTGCATAATGCATCTCTGTTTTATAGAAGTGTTTCTTTACTCATAATTGGAATTAGTTGACTTACATTTTTCCTAAGTGTTTTCATTCTTATGAATAATAGCATGTGAAGTTTGAATGCTGATTTTTGTTGGTATACTTACATCTGTAAGGTGGCATAAAAAAAGGTGAACTTTCTTGGCACTTTTCCAACCTTGTGACTGCAAGTTGGGAAGAAGTGCTACCTGATTTTTCTGACCTCGTATCTGCATGAACTGTGCAAGTTGGGAAAAGTGCTACTTGATTTATCAATATTATTTCTCTACTATCCTATCAGCAGTGTCGTGTTTTAATTACGTATAAAGACCTGGAGCTGATATAAGTAAAGCTGTATAAGTTTAGTGTGTCAGGATTTATTTGTCCAGGGGATTTGAGTTCTGTAAAGTCTGACATAAATTCATGGATGTATATACACATATAATTTGTTCGCAACAAATCAGGAGGGGAAATGGTACCAAGGTTCCCTGAGAAATTGTGAAAGAAAAGGTGTGAAAAGCTTCTTTCAGAAAATTTAAGATTTAAGATGCAATTAGGAGGGCTAAAACTGGTAAGATTAAGATACCAATGCTTGACAAGTTGGCTAAAAAACCAGTTAATGGTGGTGGATTGGGTACATATAACAGCAGAGAGATGGACCGAGTAGATATGAAAATTGTGTTCATCTCCAAATACCAATCTATTTGAGCTTCTGGTCAGTGAGAACCTATGTAGTGGCAAAAGTACAGTATGTTCATTTCCTGCTCGAAACACATATAAATTATTCAGGAAATAGTATCAAACTTTCTGGATTCAACAGATAAATGAATACTTGGTTAAATTATTTCTCTGTATACTTGGTGGGTTGCTCCTTTAAATATGTAAGGCACATATGCCTGCTTATTTTGCCGCTTGATTGATCAGAATTTTTCTTAGCAATGGTGCAGTTGTGCTAGCATGTAGCAACGTTCATTTTTCTATTTGTATGCCCGATTCTTGCTTCCCAGTATTTGTTGCGATCACCATGCTCAGTTCATTAAGACTGGTGTTGTTACATATACATATGATGTTCTTCCTTTCCTGAAAAAATATTTTCTTGTAGGGTTGGGCCATGTAGGTTCAGCGGCACATCTACGTTTACTAATATCCCCATTCAGCCATTCTTACTCCGTACGAAATAACTGTATTAGAGGTTTGTTTGTGTAGTACTTAAAATGGAATTCACTTTCAGCCTTTTCTATGACTGAAACTTCGGTAGGTTTGTAACAATAGGTCTATGTAATCCGTTTTGGAAAAAAAAACAGGTCTATCCAGTACAGGGGTATACCGGCCCTTCCCAGTGACCTTGCATAAGCAACTACAAACTATTACTGTTAATACTTATTATTGGGTTTTTGTCATGGTGGTAATTTCTCAAGAAATGTTTGGTCAGCTTACACAGTTTTAACGTTGCATCGTCGTGGTTATCAGCAGCCTGCATAGGTGTATCGTTTTGTTTTTGGAGTGTACCTGAGCCTGGTATTCATTTTTAAAGAACACATATCACATTTGAAGTCACACAGGCTTTCAAATATGCATGTTGAGCCAGATGCATTTTCTGTTTCAGAAACTCACTTAGATTTTTGAGTTCACTACATTGAATTATTTATTTCTGTCTTCATTCCTATATATACTGCAGCAGTAGTGCATTTATGCTCCGGGAAATGTTTTTATTTGAGCATCCTATACAGAGGCGAGTATTTTTTCTTTTTCCTGGTATTAACCAGCACCACCTGATTTGACATGGAGTACTCCAAATTGAGGTGTAACGGCCTCAAACGAGGGTATCAATTTACTGGCAGGTGAGAGGCAGATGAAAGAGATCTTTATGTGACGCCGTGACGCCATGGCCCTGCTGTTCGCTTCAGCTATTTCGGGTACTTAGAGCATCTCCAGTCATGTTTGCCAAATCCTCCCCAAACGTCCGGACGGATGTCTGGACAGCCGTCCGGACAGGAGAGAGTAAAATTGTGCACCCAACCGTCTCTCCGAAACTCTTCCCAAACGTCCGGGTTGTCCGGCACACCCGGACGCGACCTTCATTGACTCTTCTCTCTCCTTCTCTACTAATCACATGCAAATGACCCCACAATTTGGGGAGGCTTTGGGTGACACGGTTGGAGGAGACCACTTTTAGGGGCGGTCCGGTCACTGTCCACGGACACGTCCGGACGTGTCCGCGGACAGTTTGGGGGCCAAATTTGCCCATCGTGGTTGGAGATGCTCTTATCTTCTTAGACATGGCCGTCTGCACGAAGGTATCCTGAGACCGCCCTCGCGTCGTCCTCCTTGGGCGACTCGGGGGAACCTGCCGCCCAGCCGCTAGCCACCCCTCCCCGACCTCCCCCCCCCCCCCCCCCCCCCCCCCCCGCCGCCGCCGTCGGAGGAGGCCGTCCAACGGCGGACGGCGGCGGCGCGGAGGGGCACCCCTACTTGTTTTCTTTCCAATAAGCCTCGGCAGCCTTCTTTTGTTTTCGATCCGATCTAAAACTGAGTTCCGTGCGGCCGGCTGGATCGTGCGCGCATGCATGTTCACGGGAGGATGCATCTAGCGGAGCCTGACAGCCTCACCATCTCACATGCATGCCGTTGGTTGATTGCTGCCTCGGAATCGTGCGTCCAGCTCTGCGTACAGATCGGAAGGCCGACGTCCTGCCGGATCATGAGGCCGCGACGCCTGAAGGCGGCGGCTAGATCATGTTGCCGGCGACACAGGACGGTGGCGTCTGGATCGTGAGGCCGGAACACGTGATGGCGGCAGTTTGATCATCGGACCACCGGCAGCCACTCGTGTAGGCGGGTCTGGTCATTGCGACGCCATGTTGCGACCGGATGAAGACTTACCTGACGCCTGTCTTCTTTGATCTGGTTGGAGTGTCGGGTTTCGGAAGACTCCGATGACGATCTCGCATGGACTTTTATGCCTAGAGACTGCTGGATCGGATGAGATTCGGTCGTGTCGGAGGGAGCGACGCGAAGCTCTGCTTCTGTTGCCATCATGAGCAAATTCATGGTGAAGTCAGAAGCGGAGAATGTCACGAAAGCTGAGATTGTAGGACTAGCAATGACGATTGGAGCCTTTGCTGCAAGGAGGAACTTGCTTGGAGATTCAGAAATTGTAGCAGCGGTATGTAAGTGGGGGCGACAGCACGGGTGAAGTTCAGAGTCTTACTTTTCAGGGTGAAAATCTAAGGTCTGGCCTTAATTGGTTGTGCCTGACAATCGTCTTGTTGAAGACATTGTTTTGAGAGCGGGGACTATCTTCAGGGTGAAAACCCATGATCTTCGATCGGCGACGACGGCGTTTGTGTACTGTTTCCTTCTTGAAGGCATCGCTTTTGGAGAACTTGAACATTAGATGTTGTTTTGGTGGTTGTGCTGCTGCTGCAAGGACTGTAACTCTGTAGCGAGATTTTTCTTTTTTGTTTCTTTTCTTATTGTTTTTCGGCTGTGTGCATCCGTAATACCCTACGTTATTGCGTTGTTGCAGAGTCTGGGTGTATTTGGTATCTCTGCGATATTAATATATATTCTTTATCTAAAAAAATGGCCGTCTGTGTAAATTTTCTTGTTGCCATGTGCATCAGCAGGGTTCTGGGAGAGCTTATGTGTGGCAGACACACAAGGTGCGCTACTGAATTAACTAACGGTGGATATCAGTTCACCGTAGCATGTTTTGTGTACGGACTTTTACTAAAACAAGTTGGAAAAAAAAACTAAAACAAGTTGGACTTGGTAGATATATGTTCATTGACAACGCGTGTGATTGTGCAATATTGAAATGCTTCACTAGGTTTACCGGCTGCTTGAATTGATGATGAGTTTGTCGAACGGTCAGTTTGGAACCGAAGGTAAAAAATGATCCAGTGGCTGAAGGTTCAGAGACACGAGGGGTAAGGATGAAACACAACAACGATGGCATGACTTGGAGCTGCCTGAACCTGTAACAGTTTCAATGCAACTTGACGTTCTCCTCGCATGTCCGACCTGATATAGATATAGAACAAGAGCAGAAGCTTTCTCCACGACTCTTTGGCACGGTTTTGCTGGGCAGGCTGTGGGGTTACTCCGGAGATCCAGTCTAAGATGGCTGTCCTCTGTTCCTGAACCTATTTGTCTGAAGAAGGGCCAGTCTGAATATGCAAATTCAGAATACTCAATGGCGAGTGCGGACTCAGCATCTTCCCCTGGACCCTGGTGGAAGCGAAGACAACTCTCTGTAGACTGATGATGTCCTTTCAACTGTGCCGTGCTGGGTGTGATGCTGCAGCTAATCTTGCCCACGATGGGAGGGATCAGTGCTTTGTGTGCTGCCCCTGCTTCTAATTTGCGTTTCAGATAGATATCCTGGGAAGTTGAGCGCCCAGGCACCTACCTCGTCGTCTGTATCGGTTGTAGCGAAAGAAAATGCACATTGGAGGAAGACCATCGAATAAAAGCTTCAGATCATAGAACGGTTAAAGTCACCGGCCACTGCCTCGCCTCCGTTCCTGGACCTGTTCGTGTGAAGGACCAGTCTGAATATTCAGATTTCGGATTTGGCGAGCTCACATACTTAATGGCAAGTGCGGACTCTGCATCTTCCCCTGGTGGCAGTGAAGGTAGACTGTGATGCCGCACAATCTTTCAGCTGTGCCGTGCTGATGTCCTTCGCAAGCACAACCATGGAGCCGAGCGTGGCGCTGCAGGTAATCGTTTGCATGCTCATGTTTCTGTAGATGCCATCTCTGAACCGGTCTGTTGTTTCCTGGTTTCCGAAAACTCACTTCCCCTTTCAATGGGGAATAAAATCTATCCATTCGACATTAACTCGACTTTCAGTAAATGGACCAATTAGTTTTGTCCTTGGTATCAATTTAGGCTTCAAACATAGGAGTAATTGTTTTTGTGCTTGCAATGCGATGCATGCAGCTAGAACATGGGAGCAGCACAACATAATACAACACATCATTATTTTTTGGACTCGGTTATTCCTGGAAGCTTCTAGACTAGATTTGAGACGACAAACAAACATGGAGACACGACTAACTGATACTACTGTTTTGCTGCTAGAAAGTAGTTTACTGGCATGTTTTCCTTATAGTTGCTACTAAGTTCCTCTCCGGATCCTCTTGCAGCCTTTTAATTCTACGGCAGCAACAGAAGGAGAAGCAACAGAAGGAGGCTTAGGACTAAACGAGAGTTTAGGATTCGGCTTAGGACTAAACGGACGGGTAGGACTAAAAGGGGGTGACATAGGACTAAATGGACGTGCAGGGCTGTAAGGAGGAGGCTTAGGACTAAAAGGAGGAGACTTGGGACTAAAGGGTGGAGGATGTGCGAGCCTGTCGATTCGGATGCTGACGGAGACAGTGTCGCCGGACAGATACTCTTTCTTCACCATCAAGCACTTCACCTCGCCTGGCGCCGGCGGCCCGTTGGACAGGGAGCTAGTCTTCATCACCGGCGACTCCAACGTCTGCCTCGTGCCATCGTCTGAGTGCTCCACGGCGATCTTGTAGGAGAACTGCGGCGCTCCGCCGTCCGCCCGGATGCACACCAGTGACACCTCCACCTCCGCGCTGCGCTCGCTTAAGGACACCAGGAACACGTTCCGGCGTGGGTCATCCTTATCCTCCTCGCCGACGAGGACCTGCCAGCTCTGGGAGAGGGGCAGGCTGAGGACGCCGGGCTTGCCGTAGCGGACGACGATGATGGTGTGCGAATGCTCGACGCTGGAGATGTGCTTGAGGAGATTCTGCCGGGAGCCGGAGAAGCCGCAACGCCCCGGGCAGCCGCAGGGCGCATGCTGGCACGTGAGCCGGTGGTCGGCAGCCTCGTGGTAGGCGACGTAGCCAGGGTTGCAACCGTACCGCTCGTAGTCGCACGGCACGAAGGCCGCGGCGGCGAAGGCCTCGGCGAGGGTGGAATGGGCGACGGGGCGGCCACAGGCCTCGCCGTGGATGCCGCGGCAGGTGGAGCACACCAGGTGGTCCGCGTCGCACTGCAGCATGCCAATCAACGAACAGGATCGAGACTTGGAAGTAAAAAGTGATTGATTGACCGATCTGCAAGTAAAGAAAGACGAGGCATTGGTTTGATTGATCTCACCTTGAAGATGGGGTGTTTGAGGGGGAGGTGGCAAGCATGGCAGTCCAGCATCTCCGCCGCCATGCGCACCAACCTAGCGCCCTCCACCTGCTGCGGTACGTCCAGTGCTCCCTTTCTGCCGCCGGCTTGGCTCATTTCTACTCCTTGTTGCTTCCGATAAGGCCCAAGCTAGGTTGAGTAGAGCAATGTCTAACACGCAACTGGAAAGTTAGTGAGCAACATGCCAATGACATGCCATCTCGTCATATACTCCATGCCTGGTTCCACATTATATGCAAAGATATGGTGAGTAAACAAGATTTCGCCTTTCCTTCAGTAAACAAGATTTTGCTAGCTAATTATACGCAAGATATGGAGGGTACAAAAGGTTGGTCTACTGAATGCATGTCAGGTTGCACATTATATGGAGGATATGGAGGGTACAAAAGGGTGTTACTCCATGTCAGCTATTTAGTAGAGATATCTCTGCCTGCTACTTGAGCAACCTGGAGATTTAGTTGCTAGGCGATCATCTAAAGGTTTTGATTAATTAAATGGAATGGCACAACATGATGCACGGTGCACGTCAGAATATGCTCTTGTTTCTGTAGATGCTTCTACAGCCTTTGAAGCTCCAACAGCTGACAAAAGCGTGACACATTGACCAGTAAATTTTCTAAATGGTTTGTTAGAAAGGTGATATTCTATAAACATGGGAAATCTGAAGTTCATACTCATATTTATCCGGGAGGCAATTGAAAAAACAAATTAAGCATGGCCAGTGACCGTTGTATTATTTGTCACTCTCCATTTCTAAAACCGGGTTTTTAATACTCTCTCTCAAATGAATTTTATTTCTGAACTTAGGATTTTCTTTTACACACAGTAGATTATCATCTCCAAGCAAGATTTGAACAGTAACACACATGAGAGATTTATTTTGTCCATGCCCGTAGCAAGCCTACGAGTTAGCCAATATACAAGTTGGATTATTATACGGCCTACCGCACTAGTCCATGTTCAGTACATGGTGGTGACTTCACACCATCTCCAAACTTGAGTTACCTTTCCGAAAAAAAAGGAGCTGAGCAGTATTAACACATGAGATTATCATCAACAAACAAGAGTTGAACAGTACCACACAAGAGATTATTACAGGTACGTGCCAATTGGAGCAGTGGTACACCATGTCATCACTTAGTAATTAAAGGCTTTCATTGACTGACGAAGTCATACAGTAGGAGCACACATAGGATGAGTGCCTGCTGCCAAGAGCACAGTGGCAACCCGCTTCAGGAGGTATTGATGGTGTGCTGAAGTGTGTTGGCGGCAGAAGAGCCTGTGATGGAGCCTGAAGCATGTGTAAGTCATTCTGCGGAAATGGATGCACCATTGATCGAAAGTATGCTGTGTTAACCACTGGATATGCTGGTTGAGGGTTCACTTGGGATGGAGTCTGAAGAAGGCGTGAGTCATTATGCGGAAACGGATACACCATTGGTCGAAAGGATGCCGTGTTAACCACCGGGTATGCTGGAGGAGAGTTCCCTTGGGATGAAGTCTGAAGAAGGCGTGGGTCATTCTGCGGAAACGGATACACCATTGGTCGAAAGGATGCTGTGTTAACCACTGGGTATGCTGGAGGAGGGTTCGCTTGGGATGGAGTCTGAAGAAGGCGTGAGTCATTCTGCGGAAACGAATACACCATTGGTCGAAAGGATGTTGTGTTAACCACCGGGTATGCTGGATGAGGGTTCACTGGCCTGGGTGAGAACCATTTGGGAGGATGTAGCCAGTTAGGTAGGTGAGTCGGCTGCTGCTGCAATGGCATTGATTGCTGGTAGTTGCCATAGCTTGGGCGTGGGTAATCCTGAGCTCGATTTGGCTCAGTGATTAATTGCTGAGCACAAGACCTTGGGCGTTTATTTCCACTTATGTTTTCAGAATTGCTTGGCTGTACAATCTGGGGCAAACCTTCATACACATTTTCAGAGATTCTTGCTTGTGTAAGCTGGGGCGAAGCTGGAGGGTTGCTCAGATAATTTGACAGCACACAGAGAAAGTAGGGGCAGTCATCATCCGCTTCAACAGGAGGACACGGTGTGAATGCCTTGAGTGTATTATTACTCATGTCAATAGAGATCATCTGCGTCTTCTCGCCAATGTCCAACATCCAGGAGGAACTCATGTGGACAACATGGTCACCATAGATGCTCAGGATCGGGAAAGATGGTATCAAGTTGCTTACTGACGAGACTCCAACAGTGTAGTCCTCAACCAATATGTCGCTACCATGAACCTCAAACCCCTTGCGCCAACAGTTGTCAGGAAGAAATCTATTCCATATGGTGGCCCTCCAGTCGACAATCTTACGCTCTGGTTCCAAATCATTTAGCGGAGTGGCAAAGTAGGCTTCATCCCACATCACATTCGATGCCCCGATTTCGTGAACAACAACAGGCGGCGGTTCATAAAGAGGTTGGATCTCGATGAACTTAAGTGATGATCTGTTGGTGCAAGCGACGTCCCGAATAACCCATGGGCATATATGATGGAACATGTTCCCAGTCAAAGGAAGTGGGATGATCCCCACCGTAAGTATGGGATCCTGGCAGAGCACATCGCATACCAGAATACCCTTCCAAAGATCGACCCAGCCTAGCAGGCTTCCTCCAAGCGGGATCACCTTGTTTGATGCGACAGGCATGCGCTGGTTTGTCAGTCGTACCTCCAGCTCCAAGCGAGCAGGTCTCGCCGTCCAAGCTTTCGACGCAGATGAGTAGGAGTGGAGTCGATATCCCGCACCAGCATATGTCAGCCCAGCCAGGATACACTCCTCCCCATCCTCACAGCAGTATATGCCGAAACCATCTAACGTGAAATAATCACGAAGACGAGGACTAAGATCAGGAATCCGGAAGAGCTTAGGAGGTTTCCCCCGAGTGGCCTGATACATGTAGTACTCCTCGACCCACTTCTCGAACCCGGTGCCCCACAGTGAAATATGCAGGAGAAGGAACTGCTTCTCCGAGCGGACAACGCGTGGCTCGTCGGCGAAGTTGGCCTCCGTGTAGCCAGGGCAATGGATGCACACGTAGGAGAGGGCCGGCGGGGTGGCGAAACCTGGATGCTGCGGCCGTTGCTTGTATCCAGTGTAGCCGTGGTGGAGTTCTTCCGGTCGGCGAAGTACACCCTTGCGTCGAGGAGGATCGAGGGTGGAAGGCCTTTGGAGGCGTCCAACTCCGTTATGGCCGGTGGGTTTAAGGAGGCGGCGATTCTTGAACTCATTGTTTTCGGCGGAGGTGCAGATCTGATTTGACTTTCGGGCAAGACGAAGCTCTTGGGCGAGTAACGATCGAGCCAATTCTGCAGCGTATACCAAGCAAGCTAGCAGGTGGATGGATCCTGTTGCTAGCGATTCACATACACAGGAAACTCACGATTTGGTTTTGCCTCAGCCCCGTGTCTGGTTCTTTTGGTTTTCTATTTATAGTTGTCAAATAGCAGCACTTATCTGGCTAGAACTAGACTCCTACTCATCAATGGGAAATAACCAACCGACCTCGACTGGGAACCAGACAACAAAAGGCTGCATGGTTCGATTCAAGTAGAAGGGCTGCAGTGTGTGATGCATATGTGTGGGACCCAATATATAATAAAGTAACACATGCATGTCCACTTTCCTATTCCTCTCTCTTTTATCTTATCTTACATGTGGGACAGCTACAGCTTTGAACCGCACCAAATAGTTGAATCGGTTCCATGCATATTCTGACAAGGTTCGATGTCCATAGCGTATGGAATCGATTCAAAGCAAGGAGAGAGAATGTTTTGAATCGCTTTTCCTATCCACTGTGGCTGGTCGTCCAACATTTCCGTCGTTAGATAGGAAATTGTGCCTACATCTACAAAGGAGTTGTTAGCATAAAACCGCGACTTTGGTGCTCAAATTGCGAAAAACCGCGACAATGATTTGGGATCGCATAAAACCGCGACTTTGGTGTCGTTCGGTCGCAATAAACACACATTGGTCGTTAAACGCGAATTGACACCGAATCTGACGTGTGGGACCCTCCCAAAAGCTGACGTGGCATTGGAAGCCCCACTTGTCGGGACCAATTTGCAAATTTTTGACTGGGTCCCACTTGTCAGCCCATGGGAGCCAATTAAAAAGAGAAAATGTCTAAAAAAGAAAAAAAACTTCACGCTCTCCAAGACGCCGGCGCGCCCTGCTCCCCGGCGCCGGCGCGGCTCTGCTCCAGCCCCATGGACGTCGGCGCGCCCTGCTCCCCAGCGCCGTCCGAAGCGCGTCGAGCCTGGCGCAGGCCGCCGCCCCATCCCGCTCATGCGTCGGCCTTCCCCCTCCCGCTCCCGCGCTCCTCCATGGCCTCGCCGGCGGTGAGGCCCCGCCTCCGCCATGGCCTCCTCCTCCGAACCAGATGCGCAGTGGCGGAGCTAGTACACATGGATTGGGTGCAAATGAACCCAACGATTTTGCCAAATCCTTCATTAAATTAGTCCTGCCATTGACTTCTAGTGGAAGATTATACCATAAACAGACAGAGATGAACCCAATGGTATTGTGCTCTAGCTTCGCCACTGCAGCTGTGCGGTCTCCCCAGTTAGGCCACCGCACCTGCCGCAGATGGCGGGATGGAGCGGCGGCGCCCATCGGACGCAGCGGCGCAGCAGGCAGAGCGGCGGCGCGCATCTGGCGCGGCGCCGTGGCTCGGGTAGAGCGTCGGTCGGCCGTGTAGGGCTGAGATGCGGGGCGACATGGGCGGCTCCCTCGTCCTCGTGCCACCTCCAGCTCGCGGCCTCGCGCCCGTCAGCTTGCGGCCGCCGTGCGAGGTCGTCGCCGAGCGCGTCGCGCTCGCCGCACCCCACGCTGGCCGGCGAGCCTAGCCCGACCCCCATACGCAGCCTCCCGGCCTCAGCTCTGCGACTGCCTGGAGCAGGGCCGCGCCGGCGCCGACACCAAAGGAGGGGGCCATGGCGGAGGCGGGGCCTCACCGCCGGCGAGCGGCAGCGCCTTGGAGGTGGAGGAGGATTTTTTTATAGATATTTTTATTTTTAATTGGCTCCCATTGGGCTGACAAGTGGGACCCAGTCAAAAATATGCAAATAGGTCCTGACAAGTGGGGCTCTCCACGCCACGGCAGTTGTTGGGTGGGTCCCACATGTCAGATTCGGTGTCAATTCGTGTTTAGAGAAAAAAGTTTGAAAATTGCGAGCGCTTGCCACCATAGTTGCGGTTTTCTGCGATCCCAGATCATTGTCGCGGTTTTTCGCAATTGGAGCGTCAAAGTCGCGGTTTTATGCTAACAACTCTCTACAAAGCGGAGGAGGCAACGAAAGGGTGACTGGTGAGGTGGATGTCGAAGCAGAGGGGGACGATAAAAGAGCACCATAAGAGCACGGGGCTCGTCATCAACTAACATAAGAGCACCCTCTGAACCTCGTCGCCATGCATACACTAGTAGGAAAAGGGCTACACGAGAAACCTTACCTGAGGCGCACGAGCTTTTCCAGTGTGCACCACAGGTATTACCTGAGGCGCACCAAAAAAGGTGTGCGCCACAGGTAAGTATTTACCTGCGGCGCACAAAAAAATGTGTGCCGGTAAATTCACTGCTGGGTATCACTTGAAACTCCTCTCAAAAGACCGTTCAAGTGTGCCGGGTCTGTGACAAAAAAAATGTGTGCGGGTAAATACAAACATGCCTGAAATCTAACATAGCAGAGAAAGTTGGAGAAGACGAAAAAAAATCAAGATAAGTCACTGCTGGGTTTCAAGTGATTAACCCGTCGTGAAAAAGAAATAAACATGGTCCCCTCGAAATCACGGTTTGCTTATTCTGAATTTGATCGTTGTGTGTTCTATTTGATACATACACTGTATAAATGAGCTGCAGCTCACTATCCTAGATGTAGACATTTGTGTTGTTGTGGTGACGTTCTTCCAGTTAGTCCAATACCGAAATACCATCGTCTCCTCTCAAAAGACCGTTCAAGTGTGCCGGGTCCATGACAAAATTTCTAAGGCCCAAAGAAGAGTCTACTTTCTCTGATTGGTCATGGATACCGTAGAGGATATGGAAGAGTACATATGTAACCATACATCACGGTCTTATTACTTCATGTAGAAATCTATCCATGCACGATCATAAATCCCGATGCTTCCAAGTCCTAGGATCTATGTGGTTTTCAACAACATTGCAGGAGGAGTTCTAACTAAGTGCAAAAGTTGTGTACATTCGTATGTGGAGTATGTTAATATGAACCTAGCAATCGATATGCTCTACCCCTTACTAGGTCTAACTCGGTCTCAGGCATATGGCTTCTTTCTGAATCGTGATCATGTTTGATCTCTATCTTCATGCTTAAATGGTAACAATATATAACTTTGATTTTTTTTGGGGTGCAACCACCATGCAATAAATGCTTTAGTGCACTTAAATATTGCTAGGCATGTGCCAATGCATCATCTCTTAGCACGATATCATAGGTGCAATAAATATGTAAGATACAGTTAGTACAATGCATTGTTTTCTATGTGTTGTATCTACATTTAATGATTTAGGCTCATGCATACATATAATTGGGTTAGAATCATTTTTTGCCTATGGCCACATGCAAAGGTTGTATCTAGCTAAGATACAAACTCACCCGCTTTCTTCATTAATTAGTATGCCATGTAAGCAAAATGCATATGAAATCGCGCTAAGAAACTAGCATTGGCACATGCGAGCACATGGGAATTTGTGTATTGTTTTGAGCATCACATCCCTCAATGAGGTAGGTTTTTATGCTTTGCATTTGCATGTGCTAAACTTTCACTTTCATATAGTATGCCTTTCATGTGTGCCCGGTACCGAGCCCCAAGCATATTCTCCCTTAGCGAAGTATCTTTGATCTGACCAAAGCAACCCAAGCCGGAGCCGTACGACGACGCATCATCTACATCTCCGACGACGATAGATGCCGCCCAGCTTAGGTTTAGTTTGCTGAAATTTCTTTCAAACTCTTGTGAAACCCTAGAATTTGAATGAAATTTGTCTTTTAGTTGAATCTTTCAAATGATCAAATCTGATTTTTATTTGGGTTTGGGGTGCGCCGTTGGGCAGCATCCCCATTGTGCCGGATATGTGTCCGACACCCCTTCAAACTGGACACAATTTGAGGTCGGGATACATTTCCTAGATTGCCGATGGAGATGCTCTAACACCAACAAAGCCAAACGGTGTTAGATAAAGTTGTCCGTCTTTTCCGAGGGATAGGCATGGCATCTCCGGAGTTCCATCTCCCTTCTCATCAAAGCTACTGATGCTTTGCTACTACTATTACTTATGTATAGATTGCTTGTGAATATTGGGGGAAATCTGAAGGCGGTGTTTTGGGTCATAGGACTAGATACTCCTACTATGGAAAATAAATTTATAAATATTTTGGAATTTCAAAAGAAAAATCGACAAATTTTGGATGTACATCCGAACATTTTTTGTTCACACCTAAAGTTTCGCAAAGAAAAGACATTTTTTATCACTTGTGTAAAAAAGACAAATTCGGTGCTACAAATGAGTTTTCACTCGATATTTTGTTTGTCTTTTTTAACACGGGCAACAAAAAAATGTCTTTTCTCTTAAAGTTTTGTGTGTGATCATAGAATGTTGGGAGGTATGGTCCATTTTTTTTAACATTTTAAAATACGTTTTTTAATAGAGGAAGCATATATGTTCCTATGATCCAAATTGGATTTTCCGGGAAATCTGCCATTTATGCACTAGGAGAACGAGACACTGGAATAAATGTTTGCTTATGTCGAAGCATATTGGAGGGCCCGACATCAAAGTAGTGAAGGGAGACACCGAAAAGCATATTGGGCGTTAATTTAACGCTGGGCATTTGACCTATTTTCTGAAGAAAAAAAGGGAGACACCGAAAAGCAGCGGACGTAGACGATTTGGATAAAGGAGCAATTAGTGAATGTAGACGAATATCCCGTGTTAGGAGCACGTGCTTAAACAATGTCCAATTGAGTTGTCGACAAGTCGAGCTAGTCATGGCCTGCATGGTTATTCTAGCGTGGGCGTCGAATGAACAGTCAACAAAACACCTGACGTGTCCTAGAGATTTATTTTCTATCTTTTAAACTTTCGGCTGCTCAGTGTTATCTTTTCTACTAGCTCATTTGACATGCCCGACAGCAGCTAGATCGGCAGCGAAACAGGCGTCCGGATCAGCTAACCTTGAAACTCTGCAACCGATCGCACAGGAAACTCCGAAACTGGACTCCGGCGTCTGGCCAGTAGCGAACTGCACGGACGACCAACACTCGGAGACAGAGCAGAGCAAAGGCGGTTTGTTTGCAAGCCTTGAGCCCCCCTTGACTGCTTGCTTGCCCGCACGCTCGGCGCGGCACATGGGCGGACGACCACTCGCAGGAGACACACCCACCGTCACCGGCCGGGAGGGCACACGCCGGCCGCTGCCGCCTTCCATGGCGACCAACCGATACTACCCACGGGTCACGGCCTTGCAAGTTGTGAGCTCGACCGCTCGTCACTGTGACCTGCCAATGCCACCCCACCAGCCGCTCAGGGTTTTGAGAAGGATCCTGCAGTAACTGTCACTAGCAATATACTTCTGCAGTATTACACATTTACACTCAGATTAGCCAACGCGATGTACGCAGGTTTTGACGAAGCCAACAGCGCTCTACACAGTTTCACAACTGATGTTACTGACACGGCCTACTACGATCACTCGATTTTGTTTTGAGGAGCCGCGTCAGCAGCCGGAGAAAATATTCTCAAAAAAAAAAAGCAGCCGGAGAAAATAGAAAAAATAAGCCTGTCGATTCCAGGCGATTAGCCAATAACAACCAAGACATGCAGAAGTATATTCACGTGCTCTTCCAAAAGCTATGATATGATCGTGAGCCCTCTAAATTTTAGCCCTTGACATAGCTTCAGAACGAAACCTCGCAGGCCCGAAGAACAGTTCAAGGCGACCCCCCTGTAATAAGTACCCTAGAGGCTATAAACGAGTACATGTGTAATCGCGCATCATGGTCTTGTGACTTGGCGTATAAATCAAGTTCCGCACAATCGCTAATTCCGATGCTTCCAAGTCCTAAGATTTTTCTGGTTTTCAACAACATTGAAAACGAGCTCCGGCTAAGTGCAAAACTCAGTGTACATAGGTATGTGCCTATGCGGAGTTTGTCAATATAAACCTACTATGGATGAGCTCTACTCCTTCCTTAGCCTTGATCATATGTTTTTCTTCTGAACCATGATCATGTTTGATCTATATTTTCATGCTTAAATAGAAATGATCTTATAAAGTTGGATATATATTATGTGCTGCAACAACCATGCAGTAGATGCTTTATTGCAATCCATTATTGTTGTATGGAGCACATGGTACTCCCTCCATTTTTTATTTACTTCGCGTTCTGAATTTAGTCAAATTCAAACTTTGTCAAGTTTGACTAAGAATATAGTAATTAAAAATATCAACATCCATAATACCAAATACATATAATATGAAATATACT
This sequence comes from Poa pratensis, assembly GCA_947311845.1. Taxonomy (NCBI): domain Eukaryota; kingdom Viridiplantae; phylum Streptophyta; class Magnoliopsida; order Poales; family Poaceae; genus Poa; species Poa pratensis. The sequence goes on along the minus strand of CAMZMU010000087.1, from coordinate 7,160,497 downwards.
TTATGATGATATCAATACTATAGATTTTATATTGTATATGTTGATATTTTTTTCTAAATATTTGATCAAACTTGGCAAAGTTTGACATTGAGTAAACCTATAACGCAAAGTAAATAAAAACAAAGAGAGTATTAATGTACTGTTGTGAGCATATCCTCCCCGGACGTGGTAGGTATTTTGATGCTCCGCGTGTGCATGCACTAAACTTTTCTTTTGATATATTCATATTCCACGAATCCAACAACCTACTCTCCTTTTTTGTATGCAATAGTTTCATCCGGCATGACCCAAGAGTCATCACATGTTTTCACCTATGTATGCACTGTTTGTGTCCGAAAACCTCTTTTAGAGCCCGAGCTACATGGAGCTCATTTAAAAAAAAATTGAAATCGACATTTTTAAGTTTCCATAAATCATGAAAAAATTCCCGGATGTAGATAACATGTAGATCTACAATCGTACCAAGTTTCAACTCCAAATTCGAATTATTCTGACCTAGATCTAAAAGACAAATTTCTGGATCTAAATACCCGGATTCAAAATTTTGAAATCTGTCAGAATTTGTCTTTTTTGCACAGCCCAAAATACAACGAATTTGAAGTCAAAAAATTCACGCTTGTGTGTCTCGAGACTATCTACACCTGTGATTTTTTGTTTGATTTTTGGAAACTCAAAAATATGAATTTCAATTTTTTCAAAATAACGAGCTGCATGTAGCTCGGGAGCCAAAAGTCCACTCTCTGTTTGTGTCGCTCTTTATTCTATGTTTGCGCTCTATTTCAGTCCATAACGAAAGCATTAGCTTCGTGTGTCATAGATGAATTTTTTTTCTTTTGCGAAAGTGTCATAGATGGATTGTTTTCCTAAGTAAGCATACCTAGCAAAATATAAATCCCAAATGCTTTATAACGCGTGTGCGTTGGTTGGTCGAAGCCAACGGCCGCGCGCGCGCCGTCTGATCCGTGCGTGCCTTTGCGATCCGTGCATCAGGTGCCACCTGGTCGGACTAGGTCCCCACCCGGCAGCGAGACACACATTAACGCACGCGTGTGCACGTAGCAATTCGTCATCCCGTCCCGCACCCACCGCTCTCGGCAGTTCCGCCCACCTCGAGCGCGTTCCCCATTCTCGCTGGGAGAGAGAGAACATGCGGGAGCAGACGGAGAGGCGCAGATGGAGTTGCGCCGCCGCCCGTCTACTACGAGGAAGCGCAGACGGGAGCAGCGGCGGAGGTGCGGAGCCACGGGGGGGGGGGGGGGGAACAAGCGGGGGCGATTCAGATCGAGCGGTGGTGGCCTAAGGTTTGCCGTGGCGACGGGTCTCCGGCCACCACCACGGCGACGGCGCCTCATCCACCTCGCGCTGCAGGAAGGGCCAGCCTTCTCCTGCTCCTCCGGCCGACAACGGGGACATGCGCTCCGTCCTCGCGCCTCCCCACACCTCCCTCCGCCTCATGTCCTCTGGCGAGCGCAGCCGCCGTCGGCAGCCCCCCTATGCCAGCAGCCCACCAGTCTGCAGGTGACACCATCTGTCCGCCCCCCAAATACTCTTCTCCCCTCTCGATTCTGTTTCGGCCGTAACCCTCTATCCCCTTCCTTTCTTTCACTCTGCTCTGCTCGCGTTTTGATGCAATGCTCATCTTGCTCCTGTATCCTACTGCAGATTGCTCTGCAGGTTGCTGCTCACTGTCGTGAATTAATGCTCTTCTTGCTCTATGCAAGGAACCGTTCTTGCTCTATGCTGCTCACACGTTTTGGACAAACGAAATTGGCTACTAACTTTTTTTTTTTTTTTTTTTTTTTTGAGGAAGGATCTGATTCATATTTCAGGAAACTCATAACAAGTTACAAAAAGGTCCAGAAAGAAAAGAAAAATACAACAAGACCCAGCAACTTGCACGGAGCACCCCGAGTGACCTGTGAAGAAACGCAAACAGACCCTGCGACGAGCCCCAAGAGCCTATCCATCGCCGTCAACGCCGTACCACCAGCCGCCGGAGCGCGAGCACCACCACACCATGTAGACGGCCGCAGGAGCCGTCCGCCGCAAGCGGCGGAACTGAAGATCGATGAACGAATACGGCCACAGCACACGCGCCCAGGAGCCACCCATCTTCCAGCCGCGCCGGCGACGTCCAGGCCAGCCACCACCAGCACCCAACCACCTCCAGCCGCTGCTCCCTTTACCTCCACGGCCAGCCAGAGCAATCACGACGAAGAGGACCACCACCTCCATCAGCCACAAAAGCAGATCACCACCGCCCCTTCGCTTCTCCCCTCTCCACCACGGACGGCCAGAGAAACAAAGCAGGAAGAGAAGATCTGACAACCCACCTGCCGTACGCTTCAGCTGCCGCAGACCCTTCTTCTTCTCCCCCTCGCCACCGAGGCCGGCCAGGAGAAGGAGATCGATCCACTCGACGAAGAAGCAGATGCGCTTAATGAAGAAAGCATCCAGCAATCCATCTCCGCGATTCCTCCACCTCGGAGGCATGGCGAAACACAGATCCATGGATAGCTCGACGCCGCACCCAAGCATCAGAGCCACAACTCTCCGAGGAAGAAGAGACAGGACATCCGCCATGAAACAAAGCAAGGACAACGAAAACTAGAAGAAACCTACTCCTACAGACCCTATCTACACACGCGAGCACGAGCCGGAGCTCCCCCCCACCTCACGGTGCCGAAACGGCAGCCGGAGGCGGAGGGGAGCGGCGGATCCGCCGCCGAGAGGAGGAGAACTCGGTGTCGCCTTCTTTCCGCCGCTCTGCACTGTAGCAGGGGACGGGGAAGAGACTTCGTGGGACGAAAGCTGCTGACTTGGATACATCAGCCAAGACACACGCAAGCAAGCAAAACTTGCTTCTTGTTTGTTCACTGCTTATTATTACAGAATACCAAAATTAATACTATATACCTACATAGTTTGTCTGATGACCCCCACTGTTAGCTGATCTTGCGTTGCAGCACAAGAAGCCTTATCTGCTGCTCAACGTCTCTTTTCCAGGTCACCACCTCTCCAACCAACCAGGACCTGAATATTCTTGCAAGACCTTTCGTACAACAATGTAGTGATTTCGGGCAAAGTTGGAGTGTTTCAGGCAAATTTAATCATTGTTTTTGGCAATTAAGTAGTGGTTCGGGGCAATTTTAAATCTTTTTAGGCATTTTTGTAGTGTTTCGGGCAACTAACTAGTGTGTTTCAGGCAAAATTTGGAGTGTTTTAGGCAACTTAAATCATTGTTTACGCCTTTTTTAGTGTTTCATACAACAAAGTAGTGATTTCAGGCAAAGTTTGGAGTGTTTCAGGCAAATTTAATCATTGTTTTTGGCAATTAAGTAGTGGTTCGGGGCAATTTTAAATCCTTACTTAGACATTTTTGTAGTGTTTTGGGCAACTAACTAGTGTGTTTCAGGCAAAATTTGGAGTGTTTTAGGCAACTTAAATCATTGTTTACGCGTTTTTTAGTGTTTCACACGACAAAGTAGTGATTTCAGGCAAACTTTGGAGTGTTTTAGGCAAATTTAATCATTTTTTTTGGCAATTAAGTAGTGGTTCGGGGCAATTCTAAATCCTTACTTAGGCATTTTTGTAGTGTTTTGGGCAACTAACTAGTGTGTTTCAGGCAAAATTTGGAGTGTTTTAGGCAACTTAAATCATTGTTTACGCCTTTTTTTAGTGTTTCACACAACAAAGTAGTGATTTCAGGCAAACTTTGGAGTGTTTCAGGAAAATTTAATCATTGTTTTTGGCAATTAAGTAGTGGTTCGGGGCAAAATTTTAAATCCTTACTTAGGCATTTTTGTAGTGTTTCGGGCAACTAACTAGTGTGTTTCAGGCAAAATTTGGAGTGTTTTAGGCAACTTAAATCATTGTTTACGCCTTTTTTTAGTGTTTCACACAACAAAGTAGTGATTTCAGGCAAACTTTGGAGTGTTTCAGGAAAATTTAATCATTGTTTTTTGCAATTAAGTAGTGGTTCGGGGCAAAATTTTAAATCCTTACTTAGGCATTTTTGTAGTGTTTCGGGCAACTAACTAGTGTGTTTCAGGCAAAATTTGGAGTGTTTTAGGCAACTTAAATCATTGTTTACGCCTTTTTTTAGTGTTTCACACAACAAAGTAGTGATTTCAGGCAAACTTTAGAGTGTTTCAGGTAACTAATTAAGTAGTGGAGAACTTTTCCGTGGACTAGTGGTAGTCGTGCATATGCGCATAAGGGCCAGGTCTCGGGTTCGAATCCTCACTTCTACCTTAATGACAAAACCGGGGTGGAGTCCCCCTCTGGTCTTGTTGTTTTTTTTAATTAAGTATTGTTTTCAGACAAATCTTGGGCAGTTGCCCTGTATGCTTCTATTTGTTTTTTCAACTACCATGCTCCTTTTTCCATGCAAAATTAATTGCCCACTAACAGTAAGTAGGTCGCATCATGTCTGCATTCAGGTTGCCTAATTTTCCTATGTTCTTGGACAAGTTCCTGTCATATGGCAGTTAATTGCCCATTAACAAGTTCCTGACAAAATTATTGCCCACTAACAGTAAGTTATATGGCAGTTGCCCAATATTAGGCAACACAATCTGGACTCGTAGCCAATTTTTAGATATTTTGTAAGCAACCTTCAATCAGTTGATAGGGGGCAAGGACTGGACTAAAACGGGCAAAAAAGGGTCGGTCGCGAGGCAAAAGGAGGGGGTCGACGGACCACGTGCTTTTTCTGGACGCGCCTGTCGTAAGCTGCCAAAGCTGCATGTGCGGACCAGAACGTGCGTTCAAAACTGCCAAATAACGCCCAGCGTGGCTGTGCGCGTGATGGTCCCGTCAGTTTGCCCACGTGCATGCATACCGGCCGTTTGAAACAACGAACCAACGCGCAGGGTGTGGGAGCGGGTCCGATACTTTCCTTTTTGTCACATGGGGGGACAGAAACCTTCCTTTTTTGGCTTGCCGTTCAGAACCGCGAAGCTACGGCCGGCCATTCGCTAGACACGTCCAATATAAATTGAAGAATCAGTAGTTGAGATGTTCTACAATTTTATCTGATATTTGTTTTATATATATGTATATTGATAAATCTCCGCATTGTTCTATCACTTTAATAATGTATTGGTGTTCGTTTGATGTATATTAATGGATCCCCATATAAGGCTCAGTTTGGCAACAGCTGGCTTTTCGTCGTCTCAAGTTGATCATCGACGATCATAGGTTCCTATTCAAGACGACCGAACACCATATTCGTCCCTCTCATGTGTACCGCTCGGCCGTGTGCCTGTGGAGACTGTCATCCACGTGACAGACACATTTCCCATGCTACATTTTTGTCTCCAAATCAGAGATAAGCCACCAGTAGATGAGGGCTTTTGCATCGTATAACGAACCATTGTTTCATAGTTTGCGCGGGCTGGGAGCTGCGAGGTGGACAAGCTTTAACACGGACAAGACAAGACCGAGTGATGTTAGACAAAGCTGTCCACGAGATACGCCATGCCCCAGGGCCAGGGTCACGACACGGCAGCTTCCGATCGAGTTCCATCTCCCTTCTCCTCCAAGCTACTGCTGCTACCTACGTACGCGTGAGCAGAGCGTCGCTTGCTGGTGAGTATTGGGGAAAACTAGAAGGAGAGGGCGCGCTTTGCTGCGCCCGTTTTGATTGCTGGCATGTAACCAAGTTCGTTCTTCTCGGTGCACATTTATTTCATGCAGCTTCGGCTGCACTTTCGATGGTGGTGTACTCAGCATCATCTCTCTATCGAACGGCAGTTTGACATGAACAGTGTGTCCCCATCTGATGGGACGGTCTTGTTGACGCAAACTGTGAAGTAAGTTTCTCGACTCAATTTGGTGAATATGGAGCCAATCGTAATACCTTCCGTTTAAAAATGATGGAACCAATCTTCATCCTCGAGGCACTTAATTTGGTGAAGATGGAGATGGAGCCGATCGTAATACATTCCGTTTAAAAATGATGGAACCTATCTTCACCCTCGGGGCACTTAATTTAGTGAAGATGGATCCGATCGTAATACCTTCGTTTAAAAATGATGGCACCGATCTTCATCCTCGGGGCACTGGGGATTCTCTGATCTGCTGACATGGGACGTAGAGATGCCCTGCATGGCATACAGGTTGGAAGTCCCAACATCAGAAAAGAATGAGAAGTTTCTAATGACATTGCAAACTGCACTCTGTTATACACGACTCAAATTCTTTTCCGAAAGAAAAGGCCCACTCTGATTTTCCCTTTAAAATTCAGAGTATTCTACAAGGACAAACTAAGGAAATGGAAACAAAAGAGAAAAACAAAGCAATAGGATCCTGTTTTTCCTCTTATTATCTATACTAAAGACTGAGCAACAGAACACAACGGAAATCACAACACATTGATACAACCCAACAGGAAGTTTGCACACAGGCAATGATAAGCGAAGACAACTTAAAAGGTTTACAAAGTGAAAACGAAGGTAAGCCACACATACTCCTGTAGAACCCATCAAACACCGAACCCCAGGTTGTCACCCTCCCGATGCATGAAAGATGTCATTTGCCACTTATTCGAAGAGATTTGTTCCCCACCTCAGTATTCTTGACCTTTCGTGCTTGATCTGCATAATCGACCACAAACACACTTCAATTCGAAACCGCCAGATCATCCACAAGATAGCAGCTACACCAACTGTTCTCTTGTGTACCTAAAGGCAGGAAACCAACCTGAGAAAATGCTATCGACATAAGTGGGCATATCTTTGAGTCCAAAATCACATTGCATAAACGTTCAAAATCAATTTTTCCACTGAACAATGTAAGACTAAATGGTAAATACTATCATCAGGCCCAGAGAATCAACCATGAATTCTTGACGTTTTCCTGCTTGATCTGCATAATTCACCAGGAATTAAGCTAAAAAGAAACCATTTGGATGAAAACAAAAGGATCACAAACCCTTCTGTTCTCAAAACACTACTTTCCTGCCCACCTCTTCTATCTAGATTATCTTTATTTAAGATACTTTTCTTGAGAACAAGCCAAAAAAAACTTCAATTCTCAAAGGTTTTTATTTTCACTTTCCACGGAAATTTGTGTTGAAAATTGACAGTATTACCAAGCATTTCCTATAAAAGATTTATTAACAGTAATTTTCCATCTTTCGTCAAGGACCACCTAATTGTGTTCTTGCAATCACTTAACACGACTTCTCTACAGGTGTCTACAGCGCTATTCCTTGAAATCTTATATTCTAAAACTACAGAGTATCAATCTATTATGTAAAATACTGACTTGGGTCGTCTCGAATAAACTTTTTTTTGCGCTGACCAAATTAGCGCATAACCTATTTGCTTCGTCGGTCTAGTGTGGTAAATTTCATTTAATTCGGCGAGCTTTTTTCCGTATTGTTCGACATTCTAAAACTCAGCGCCGCACGGGCAATTCTAGTACACACAACAGCCTACCATTACCATAGGACCATTTTTTATTGCAGCAGCCCTCTGATCAGGGTGAAGCCTAATCGGCTTCTGATTTGCCCAAGTGGTGCGCACCATAGGCAAAAAAAGGCGCATGCATGAAGAAAGTGTAGTTTGTGCGCCTTGGAAATCAAGAAAATTGACCGGCAAGAAAAATAGAGCTCAGAAAAGAAGACTAAATATACTACTATCTTTTAAACTGGTGAATCAGAAAGCAGACTAAATATACTTATGGAGTAAACTTTCTAGGCAAGAGAACGTGAAACGATATGTGGAAGATATAAGGGACTATGGTAATTACCCCGGACACATTGACATAGAGCTTGTCGTCGCTCAGAACTGTTGTGTGCAGCGCCAGTTGTCGCTGGGAAGGTGGCTTTTGGTTGCTGGATGTATTTTTCTAAAGCTTTGTTGTTTATTTTGATATTAATAAAAAGAGTCTGTGTGCATCATTTTGCAGAGGCCGGGAGTTTCAGCCTCTATTTTGAAAGTAAAATAAAGCATGTACCTCTGCGTTTCACCTCCTTTGATTTCCTATGGGAGCTAAACCGGAGAAACCTACGAATAGCCAGTCATGCCAGAAGTCCACTAAAACTGGACTGGAAGTAAGATTAACAAGAGAAGAAATATGTGCATAGCATGCACCTGTCACACCTGTAGGTTTCAAAATTTCCTGATCTCATATGTAAGCTAACGTAGAGAAACCTCCAAACCAGGGAATCAAAGAGTTGAGAGGAAAACATACTTTTACCTGCGGGCGAAAGTTCCTAAGATTTTTTCCCAACCAAGAGAGTAGTTGTGTTACATATCATGTATTATGTATACTCACATAACAATTAGTGTAGGTGGCAGTGCAGAGAAATCACAAATAGCAAGGTAGTCCAAAAGTCCACTTGAGTGAGATTAACAGGGTAAGGATAGCATGCACATGTCACACCTGTGAGTTTCAACATTCCCTGATCTCTTGTGTAAGCTAGCATAGAGAAATCTCCAAACAAGGTAAATCAAAGAGTTGAGAGGAAAACATACTTGTACTCACAGATGAATGTTCCAAGGATTTTTTTCCCAACCAGGGGTAGTTGTATTATGTATCATGTATACCCAAATAACAGTTAGTGCAGGTGGCAGTGCAAGAATATTTACAGAACATGATTGTCTCAATGAATCTTTGTCAAGCATGGAACTTGATAATTCCTAAGTCCAATAAAGTTTACATGTATTTCATTCGGTGCATGTAAACAAGTACCTTAACAAAAGTTGTGATTGTCATGAAGAATCTCGGTGAATAATAAAATCAAGCAGCTTAATAATTCCAAATCTACTACAAACTTGCTCAATAGATTAACAGGGGCAAAGCATATACAAACAATGCATTTATGCTCTACATCCGTAATTTCGTAGTTTGCTATGACATCGTGGAAATTTCATATACGGACATAGAGTGAACATATAAAATATCACCTCATGTAACCAATTCATGCATCAACAACCACACTCCACTTCCTTTTGGAATAAATATCATCTATCGGCACCCAGCTAAGTATTCACATGTTCATATAAATTTCTTATCAGCAAGTAAAACAGTAAAACATGGCTCTGTACAAGGAAATAATTAAGATCCTGGAGTATAGAATGTGCTGCAAAAATTGACACTTCCATATGCAGCAATCAGACCTTGGAAGATTAGCACCATCTCCGTCGCAAGGGGAAGAGGCGTTGTCAACCCTCCCCGCGGCGGCGGCGCTGAGCTGGGCATAGATTTAAGGTTTGAAGCAGATATGAACCTGCCTTCGCCAGGAACTACAGCTGAGTCATCCCAGCTGTCAGTTGTCTTCTGGCCCTCCTCTGATTAGTTCCTTGATAAGCATAATAGAAAGAAGAAGAGGATTCTCAGCAAAACAGAAGAGGATGCACAACCAGTTATCTGATGGTAGCCTCGTTAGGCGTTCCAAGGACAACTGACGCACAAATGCATTAGTTCCTTACTTTTTGTTGAAAATTTTGTTAGTATTAATGTCCAGGCAATCATGTTCATTAGTATCTGGGTTTGAAAACCAGACTGATGAATGCATAAGTCTCCACACTTAATTATTAAAGTGATAAGGTAATTCGACAATTTGGCAGAACTGCCTTTTCCCCTGAAAAGTAATTCGACAGAACAACAGTGGCAAAAAATTACAATGCTTCTCGCAGTTCTTGATTGGTAAAATAAAGTGGCCGTGCAGGCCTTCACAAAGACCACTAACATATGCTAGCAATGTCAAGGATTTTTTTATAAGATTAATTATATATAAAAATTAAGGAAATTTGACAAAACAAACATGGTTGTTAGAGGTCATAGCTATGTACTCACATGGTTGATATATTATCTTCATCTGGTTGATCTATTGATTTCGTCACTTAACTACTTTTAGGGATGCATCCATGCCAATGAAGACTTACAAATAAAAACCAATGAAGCAAGGAAATCCCAACTCGATTTGCTCGTGTGTCCATGTTAGACCAGGAGAAGGGATGCGTGAACGCAACTACAGGCATAGCTCGAAGCCTGTGCCACCGCCGCGGGCACACGTGATACACGATGTGGATGGAACAATCAGAGGCAGAGACCACCGCTCCTCCTGTTGCTGACAGATCGAAGAGATGAGCGTGAGTATTTTGCCAGCAGAAACTACTATGGACGCCATTCTCAAACTGTTGGTGATAGACATATGATGGAACTATTTCACCACAATAGCATACATGTACATGCTGTAGAATGCAGATAACACTATTTGTAATAAAACTCATCTATGCAAATTGCTAAGAAACATGGTATGTCCTGAATATACTGAAATTGGCTTGACTTGGTGTATCGGTTGAAGGTGGGAAGGATCTACAGGTAAATTGCTCTTCTGTGTCACCCTAATCTACACAACGATGAAAAACGTTTTAGTGCTACAAAGGGAATATGTACTGATGTCTTTCAAAATCTATGAAAATTGTCACGAAAATTGGAGGTAAACATGAAACAAGCAGCTCTATGAGCACATACTGGTGCCGAAACAACTCATCATTCTAGGTTGTCATAATGCCACATGCAAACTGCTACATATATGTACAGCCAAGCAATCTTTACCTAGCAATTAGAATTCAACGACAGTCACAGAACAAAAACAGAGGAAGCAAGCGAGCAGGTTTGTCAGCCAGACTAACCTTGCAATCCGACGAACATGACGACGTTGGGCTTCCCCTTCTAAGGGATGAAGGCAGCGGCTTCCCGGGATCCAGCATGTTGCGGAGCTAGCTGAATACGGCCTGAGATACCAAAAATAGAAGGGCATCCGCTCTCTGCCTGCCTTATTCCCCCGGCACGCGCTCGCTGGACGATTGGATTACCAGAGAGGAAGGGGGGGGGGGGGTTCGGCGGCGAGGCTCTCGATGTTGACGCAGCTCGACGGGGGAGGAACGGAGGAGACGTAGGCCAGCCTTCAGTTCGTCGATGTCGCTAGAAGAGTCGGACAAGCGACCTTGCGCTGCATCGAACTTATCACAATCTGGAGTGAGGGTGCGGCGTGACGAACAAGAGGAAGGAGATGCCTAGGAAAAGAGAGGCGAGGAAGAGCGGCTGCGCTGATTTTCTTGGTGGCCGTCGCCGACGACCAAATACGAGCCCAAGCCCCAAACCGCTCCACTCATGTCTCATGGCGTGAGAGCGATGTGTGGGCGATTGGAGGAGGGTTGAGGAGGCCGTGTGAAGAGGAGACGAGGCGAAAAGTTAGGACGGTGCGAGAGACCAACCGACCAAACGGATGGTTGCGATGGTTCTATTCTTTAGTCAAAGCATCACGAACGTCTAAACCGGTGGAGCAACCACAGCTCGCTATTCCTTGTAGGATTGTAAGTTGTAGATGTGACATTAATTTGTACACCAGGAGAACGAGGCACCAGAAAGTGTGTGTCTGTTTATTTATATCTATCTAAGGAGCGTGGCTACCTTTCGCGCGCGCAACCGCTCGTGCGGGTTCTGACAGCGCCATGCGCGAGGCTTCCGACAGCAAGACGACAAAACATCAAGGAGGAAGAAGGCCGTCCCCTCCCCATGTCTGCTGTCGGCCTAACCGCCTACCGCTCCGCCCTCTCAAATCACCACCTCCGCCGGTCCGCCGCCGCCACGGACCATCCCTCTAAGCCCCCCCGCCCCCCCGATCTCGTCGCCGGCGAACCCCACCCCCACCGTTATGTCTCGGCTCGACTCCGCCTTCTCCGCCGCTGCTCTGCAGCGCCGTCGCCGGCTTCGTCTCGGCCTGTGTAACATCCCAAATTTATAACAAGTTGTAATATGCAAAAATTTGGACCAACAAAAACTTTTGTTGTTTAATGTGTGTTGATTGTTTCTTGCTAAATGTGTTGCTTGTTTGTTCTAATTAAAAAATTGGAAAACAAAAAAACAAAAGTTGAAACAATAAAACAAATGTGACATGTGTCACACAATTTCTCCAAGTGAGAAATTAATTTTCTTCACCCAAAATTCAGTGGAGTGATAATATGATCACTCTCAATTTATTCCTTCAACTTTTCCCTCTCAAATAAATATTTCCCAAAATTCTAAATTTAAATTCTATTTCTTTCTTTAACTTCTTTATATCATAAAATGTGCTATGTTGCACATAAAAAATAAATAACAAAACAGCACCACAAATCTTGATAAATGTATATGAAGCAAATTATGAAAATAATTTGCAGAAATTTGAAATTTATTTTGGTTCAGGAATTTCATCGAACACCTTGTAGGCAACACTGTGTTCTTCCCCAAATCAATTCAATCCGAATCAAATTCAACCAAATTCGAGCAAAATTCGTCGAACCTTTCACTCCACCTGCCCCCGCTCACTCCCCTCCCTCACTGGAGCCCGAAGAAAACGTGCAAATTGACTGGGAGGAGTCGCCGCCATGGGCATGAGCTTGCGCCCATGTCGCCCGTGGCGCCACTTTGGTGGAGGACGACGGTGGACGCCGTGGTGGCCCAGCGCCGTGTCCCTTCTCTCTCCCTTGCTCTTCCGCTCCAGCAGGAAGAGATAGGATCGCCACCGAAGCTCCACGCACGTGTGACTTAGCTCGCGCCCGTGCTCGCCGTGCGCCATACCCGAGCGAGGTCATCGCTGACGAACTCCGGCCTCCAATGCATCCCTCGCCGCGTGGCACCGCCCAGCCACTCCCCAGCTCCCCTGCGGCCCCCAGGACATAGTGGCATCGCCCCGGAGGTCAGCAATGACGATCGCGATCCGTCGAACGCCGTCGGAGCGCGCCACGGCCGTCACCGTTTCTAGCTTGCTGTGCTCGTCTCCCTCGACCATTCTCGCTCCACTGCACGCTAACGCCGTCCCTTGACGTGGCCGCACAGCACCGCCCGCCAATGGCGATCTCTCCCACCTTCTGGACCACGCATGCACCGTGACCACCATGGACCGAAGCTCGGCCTTATAAGCTCACCCAGCCCTCGCATTCTCTCCACACTCCCCCACTGCCTCTCCCTTGCTCCACACTCTCTCATGCACCGCCAGGAGGGCGAGCACGTAGTTGCAGCCCTCGCTGCCTTGGTCGACCACGGCCAAGTGCTGCCGGAGCCGAGGTTGAAGATGACCACGGCCGTGCCGTGCCTCTCCCCTTTTCTCCTTTTTCAGGCCTGCACTCTCTTCTCCATCACCACCGCACTCACACGCTCCTGTTTCCCCTCTGTATCGTGCACAGGAGCATCGCCAGGACCTCGCCGGAGTTGGGACGCGTCCGTGGAAGCGGAGGAGCTCGTCGCCGACGCTCGGGCCGTCCCCAGCAAGCTCAACTCACCCCATGAACCTCCCCAAGCTCTCCGCCGTCGAACGCCATCGTCTCCGCCGTCGCTAACCACCCCAGGTGCCTCCCCGTCCACCCTCGCCGTCGCTGGCGGCGGCGCCGCCCATCTGTGGTCGTCACCGTTCGTGGCCAACGTGGGGCGTTCGATCTTAGATCCACGGTGACGTACCGCTTCGTTTAGATGTTACGCTGACAGGCGGACCCCACTGTCAGTGTTTTAAACATTTCTACGCGCGAGAGACATTTTTGTTGAGTCACTGACGAGTGGACCCCACCCGTCAGGATTCTCCACATTATCCAGAACAGCAAGTTTTTCTAATTTAAATTTTATGAAAAATCCAGTACTGGAACCAACTTTGAAATTCAATATCTCGAGATTTATAATTCCAAATAAATCAAGCCAAAATGTTTAGGATAGCTTATGAAATTGTTTAACCAACCCAAGTAGTTTCATCTCATTTAGATAAATAGTAAATGTGTATTATTAAAAATTCCACAGAAGGTTTAAAACCTAAACTTGTTTATTTTTGATGATCTATTAACCCAAATAATTCCAATCCAATTTTGTTAGCTTGGTACTGTGATCTCTTAGCTTCCCTAATTTTGGTAGAATTAATTAAGCAATAGTAATTGTTTGGCATTAGATTAAAATTAGCAAACCCTTCTGTACTGAAACAATTATAGATTTTTTATGCTTAACCCCAAATGAGTTAGGACCAATTTTGTTAGATCACATTTAATCAGTGTTAGTTTTCCCTAAAAGGATTTAATTTTAGGACCAACAGAATTTAGGCAGTAGCTAAAACTTGATTATTAAGCTTCTGGACTAAAACAATTGTGTAGGAATCTTGGTAACTCAAATTAATCCAAATCCAATTGTGTTGTCTTCTACACATCAGTAGCTTTCTATAGAATTCTAGTTTGTATTTTTGTGATCAACAGAGCTTGAGTTATGCAATTAAACATGTACAACTAGTTTCTGCCATGTTTAAGACATAATTTAATGTTAGTAATTCAATTAAGTTAAACTCAAATTTGTTTGCCTGGTGTGTGCAGTAGCTACTGGTAGAATTTAAGATGTGTAATGTTGTGATGTTGGTTGAGTAGTGTAGTGACCGTTTGTATTGCTTGTGTGTCATTTAGACGAGATCGTTGCCGGGACTTGCGAGGAGGGGGAGTACTTCGAACAACAGGAGCAAGACCCCGGAAGCTTTGCTGAGCAAGGCAAGCTACTCTCTGAGCTTGCACCTCTAATATATATGCATCTACTTTGTCCAAACGGTTTACTCATGAAAAGCAAGAATTTTGAAAACCTTTTTCAAAATATGTGAGAAACTATTTTGCCACCCTATGTAGAAATATAAGATAGTTATTTAAAACTATAGGATGGGAAAAATATTGTTTATTCAAAACTCATTTGAAAATACTTGTATGGATATGTAATGCCGAGATGTCGGGTGGAAGTGAAGAAATGAAGTATGGTGATGTTTATGAAAAATGCACATTGTGTCTTTGTACTATGACGACCAACCATACCCTGTGCGACCACATTTACCCCCCGTATGGGACGGGGCTTAGTCATGCAATTTGCTCATATTAGTATGGGATACCTCATCGACGGAGATGACTCCGTTATGCATGAGGGGATGGTTCGGTGACCTACCTCCTGACCCGGGTCCTCACACGTTGGTGGAGGATAGAAGGTTGTCCCCTATACACCGTCGGGCAAAACTATGAGTCCTCACACTTAGATTCCGAAGGGCTGGGTTAAGTGTTGATGGAAAGTGTCATATGGGCAGGGTCCTATACTAGCATGAGCAAATGAGAGGCTATGGTCGGTGACTCAACTTCGCATACACCTTGTATGGCGGGACGTGGCTGACACGATGAGTTGCCGGATGGATGTGGGAAAAGCGTGCTACCTCTGCAGAGTGTAAAACTATTTGAATAGCCGAGTCCTCGGTAATGGACAGTTGGAAGGCTGTCCTCTGACCATGTGCAAGTTTTTGAAAAGCTTTGAGTTTTAAAAAGAAAATGAAGTGGAGAATGTTTTATACAACTATACCAACAGATCGGTATGAGGTTGTTGGAGGCAAATCGACCATGAAGGGCTATGGTCGGAAATAAAAGGAGGAGTTTTGGAGAAATGAATACAAATGGAAATTTGGTAGAAAAAAGTTATAAAATTCTTTTTACCTCTTTTTCAATAAAGATATAGATATGTTTTCAATAAACAACGAAGTCTTATTAAGTAAAAGTAAAACTAGTGCATGTTCATGTTTGGGTAGTTTGCGAGTACAATCTAATGTACTCATATTGGTTTCGTCCCTGGCTATTGTCTTAGCCAGATCTCGAGGAGCACTATGCCGAAGAGGAGTATGACGACTACTATGCGAACTAGGGATCTCCATAAGTCAGCTGCCTGTCGGGTCGTTGTTAGGGTGTGTTGATCTACTACGCCGTAGCTTCCGCTGAATAATGTGAATTGGCCCATGAAGGCACCTATGTAAGACTTGGTCTAAGTGACCGTATGTGTAAGACTTTTATTCGGTATTGTAATGGATGTAAACTTTGGTATTCAGTTCGGATTATGTGCAACGACAGACTGATCATGAGATCGTTGTGTTAAGCATAATCGGGTATTTCGGACAGCTAGTCCGGGGTCCCCACAGCCTGACGCTGGATCGGTGAAGGTCTCGCTCGGATGGAAAAGAAAGAGGAAGGAAGAAGAAAGGAAGGAGGAAGAGAACGTGGGTGCCCACCCACGTGTTTTGCTGAGCGGTCGCTCGCTCGTAAACAAGGCGTTCCGCTATCTAAGGCATATTGGGAAGGACTGCAGATAACAAGTGGATGTAGACGAGCTGGACAAAGCAACAAGTAATGGATGGAGAGGAGTATCTCGTGCTAGGAGCACGTGCTTAAACAATGTCCAAATTGAGCTGGCGAGGTGGCGAGGTAGTCATGGCCTGGATGATTTTATTTCTAGCGTGGGTGTCGAATGAAGAGTCAACAAAACACTAAGGCCTTATTTACCATGGGTGTATTTTCATCCCAAAAGGGATTGAGAATAGGAGAGGATTTGGTGATTTTTTTTCATCCAATCCCCACAATAGTTTGCCCCCCACAATATACTACTCACTCTGTTTTTAAATGTAAGATGTTTTAGGTGTTTCACATGTTATCTAGATGCGTGCTATAATGAGTGAATATACACACTAGAACGTGTCTAGATACATTTGTATACATGTGTATATGAACAAAAGGTAAAACATCTTATATTTAAAAACGGAGAGAGTAGCATGATGTAGAGTTTTTAATCTAGTCAAACATGAGGTGGTTGGTGGGGTATATCTAGGATTATACCTTCCAAAACCGGATTAGTAAATGAACTATTGGGAATTTCTCGGGATCCGAAATAATCCCCTCCAATCATCTAAAATACACTCCAAATACATTAGAAGTAAACGAGGCCTTAGACGTGTCCTGGAGAAGCTGTGGTGTGATATGTTTTCTCTCTTTTAAACAGTCAGCAACGCGTAATGACAAATATATCTGCTGCTCTATGTATTTTTTAAACAGCCAGCAGCGTTGTACAGTGTACACAGTTGTTATGCACATGGCTTACTACTGCTACTATGATCGACCGATTTTGTTTTGAAGAGATGTGTCTATACCTTTCCACAATCGATATGAAAAAGGCGGCCGGAGATAACTGAAAAACAAGCATGCCGTTTAACTAGTAATTGTTAACATGCAAAATTACATTTACATGCTCTTACAAACACGTTAATGAGGTCGTGAACCCAGGAGATTCTATCACTCGCATGGCTTCACGACAAAACCTCTCAGGCCCAAAGAACAGTCAGTTACCTAGGCCATGTAATAGATACCCTAGAGCCAATAAAAGAGGCAATGTCTAACCATGCATCATGGTCTTGTCGCTTCGTGCACAAAGCTACCTCCACACAATTGCTAAACCTGATGCTTCCAAATCCTATGGTTTTTGTTATGCGTCCAAATCCTATGGTTTAATGTAGTGAATCAACAACATTGGAAAATGAGCTTTAGCTAAGTGCAAAACTCATGTACATTGGTATGCGGGGTATGTCAATACGAACCTAGCAATGGATAAGCTCTATTCCCTGCTCGGCCTCGATCATATGGCTTTTATTTCTTATTCATGGTCATGTTTGATCTCAATTTTCAGACTTAAATAGGAACAATATTATATAGTTGGATTTACGTGGTGCAACAAACATGCAATGGATGCTTTTATGCAATTCAACAATGTTGTATGGATCTCGAACCAAACAATGTTGTATGGAGCACACAGTGTTCATGTACTGTTGTGAGCATCCCTCCGTCCGTGAGGTAGGTACTTTAATGCTCCGCATGTCCATTCACTAAACTTTTCGTTTCATATATCCGTCTTTCATGAACCCAAAAAAGACTCCGAAGAATCCTGTACCTTACTGAAGTAGCCATCTAATATAAAAAATTATCATATCGATTGAAATACATGTTGTAGTTTCTTTAAATTCTCACATTTTGATAAACCTTTTACATTTGTCTTCTTAAATAACATTGTCACTATACCGAGCAAAAACATGCGACATGAAGGGGCTGGTTAATGGGATATACAAAACGTAAGACATTTTTTCCACGACCAATAACAAGTTAAACATTTCTTAATTAAATTTGGTTCCTAGGGCGACGCAAGGGGCGAAACCCTAGCGCCGCCAGAGGCAACCAAGACAGCGGCTCCTTCCGCCGCTGCCGCCGGCGTTGGCCGCGGTGGCGGCGGGCCCGGTGCCCACGGCGCCTGGGCGGGAGGTTAGCGGCGGCGGCCCGCGGGGGCGGCTGGGGCTGCGCCCGTGGAGATCGATCGCGCAGCAGTCGGGGCGGCGTTCCTCGGCTGGGCGGTGATGCATGTAAAATGCATACATGAACTTTGCACTTTAATTGCTTATATAACAATCATATTTGCATCATATAAGGGTTATATCAATGTTTTATAATGATTTTGGGAATACTTCATAGTTTTCCCATTTATTTGGAATTAACCCTGTTTTTCCAGAAAACGTCTTTTTTAGTGTTTCAGACTTTCCGGGAGCTTCGGGACTCCAAAAAGGGCAAGGTCAAAGAGCACGGTTCAGAATTTTCGAGACGAACGCAATGGGCTTAAATTGAAGACCAGGAGCCCAACAGGCTGGAAATGGGAGGGTCCACGCGGCCTAAAGTACATGGCCGCGTGGGCCCAGCTCGTTTCCACCTCGGAGCTCCGTGGCCGTCGATCTTTGCTCCACCGACATAGTCTTGACCTAAAAACGCTATAAAAAAGGTCCCCTGGTGTTTCGCGAAAGGAGGCGGCGGAGAAACACAAAACCAGAAACAGAGAGACAGAAGGCTGCCGCCGGAGAAGATCGGAGGGGGGAAACGCCGCCGGAATCACCTCCGGAGGCTCCTCCATCCCCCCTCCGAAGTCTCCATCATCACCACCGTGAAGACCAGCACCATCTCCATCACCATCTTCGTGATCCACTTCATCCCCCTCATAGTTTGAGATTGTTCGAACCCTAGCTATTGTCTAAGTACTATTCTACATGTTTGTGAATTGTTACTTGTCATTGTTTTGTGGGGAGATTATAATTTCAGATTGTGTTGTATCACTTATACCATTGAATCATACCATGTCTTCGCGTTGTGAGTAGTTCTCTCATGTTCCTGGGGGCATAGGATGGATTGTCAATGATTTCTACTTAACATGTATTGAGTATTTGGTCAAGTTTTTATCTTTTATGATTGTCTTGATGTACAATGTATGAAGTGCACCATACATTGAGTAATGCATGAAGGTGTTTCACACTAGTGTAATGAATTGAGGGAGACTTGGGAGGACACGTAAACCTGAGACCGATCATGAAGTTACATTAGGAGGGGATTTATATCGGGGACCTTAGAGTGTAATGCTATGGTGGGACTTTTTGTCTTAATAACTCTTGTGCAGTCATTTACTTGGCCACATGATCCATCATAAGGGGTTTAGTTTATTTATTTAGCTACACCTAATTATGGCTCCGTCCAAAGAAGATTAAAACTTGACAAAATGTTTACCTTGTTGTTCTAGAAATATTTTGCCATGAAATCCATGTAGCCCTTGGGAACGTTTTCCACGCATAAGAAACACCACTCAAGCTTGTCCTCTTGCTGCATAGGGGATTGGGCTTTCTCTCTCTTTGAGAGCTTTCACTCATCATATTTTATTTTCAGCTTTGCACCAAAAAACCCAAAAACACTTGCATCATTTTAGTTTGTCTAGTGCATAGATAATAAGAGAAGTGACACTCTTATTTGAGAGGATAAATACTTATACCTTCTACTCCTCGTGGGATCGATACTAATACTTACACAGCGAAGACTTCAACGATCTCCTGCACTTGGGAGTCATCAAGACAGTTTTCTGGCGCCGTTGCCGGGGAGTGTAGCGCTTAAGTTTTTATTCTTGTTTGCACTAGATATTTATTTTCAGTTTTGCATTTAGTTTAGTTTTGCATACATCCATATATCAAAAACACAAAAAAATTAGAAAATGGAAAATACCAAAAAAACTCGTGTTCTGGGCATAATTCCGGATATAAAGGAAGCTATGTTTAGACAATTGAATGCTGCTAAGATTGCCAAGGAATATAGAGAATCAAAGGAAGGGAAAATACTAAAAGGTTTCATGATGGAATTAAATTATATTGCTGAAGAGTTGCTTTTACACCATGATGCAACTTGTATGTTTTGCTCTGAACAAAAAGATAAGCACTTTGAATTCCAATGTAGGTTCCATGAAGAATGTACTATTGCATCTTACCATGCTGACGATTATGCTTATTTAGGAATGGAACAAGTGGAGGAATTTGTTACTTTCAAGGCATCTTTTGAACTGCAAACTTTCATTCATGAAAATAAAACTTGCCCTATAGCTAATAAATTTGAAAGAGAGATAGATTTTATTCTTGAATATTGCATAATCAACTTCTCTCAAAATATTTATGTTGTTGAATATAATGAGGCTCCCCAAGAGAGCACTGATGTTTTGCAGGAAGAAGATGATGAAAACATAAGCTTGGAAGAGGAAGAATGTGAAGAAGTGGATAAAAACCTAAGCTTGGGGATGCCCATGCAATCTCAAGAGGATGATGGAAATGATGAACAGCTAGAGAATGAAGAGTTGGATCTCCCAACTTCACCATCAACAAATGATAGTAACACTCAAACTCAAAAATCTTTTGTTATTTATGAGAATCCATGTTATGATGAGGGTGAAACTGAAAATGCTATGGTCCTATATGATAACCCATGCTATTATGATGAAACTAAAAATGCTCCTTTACTTTCTATTAATGCTACTAGTGAACTTATTGATGATAATGAGGAGTATTGCTTAAATATGCTATATGATAATGCTTTAGATGATGGTCCTATGCTTATTGATAAACCTCCATGTTTAGTTGTTACTAAATTATGTGAGGATAAAAATGATATACTTGCTGTTTGTGATAGTGCTCTTACTCATGAGAGCCCTACTTTGTTCTTGAACTCTCCTACTTACACCATAGGAGAAATTTGCTTATGTTGAGAAATACTTATGTGGTTTGCAATTATCTTTAGTTCCAAATCTTTGTTGCAACCATGATATTAAACTTGATATTGATCTTAACAACTATTTTGAAAGAGGGAAGCATGCTAATAAACTCCAAAATAAATTTAATGATCCTCATTATGTTCCCAAATTATCTAAGTTGGAAGATTCTATTGGTTATATGTTGAATACACTTTTACTACTTGCAACTATTATGAAAGAGGAGGTGATAAGAACCCTCTTATGCTACTAATAATTATGGGCTGCAAGTAACTGCATTGTTATTCATTGGATTCATTCATATACAAAATGCCAATGCATAGAAAGAAAGTTAGACTTCGTTGTTATTACTTTTGTGTTTGTTTTTCTCTCAACCAGGTTTCAACTTGACTATTATTTTGATTGGTTTGAGAACACCATGGGACCCTGGTATTATGCATGGAACACTTCCCAAGAAAGAGGGGAACATCAAAGTTCAAGCTCCCTCATGAGCTTCATCTTCAATAAACAAAAAGTAAGAAGCCTAGCTATATGGCTATAAAGAAAGCGCTTTGCGGGAGGCAACCCGGTTATTTTTGTGTGTGATTTTTCTTTGTGTCCTCTTGCTGTAACAAGAGATTTTGTGTCTAGTTAGTTTCTGGAGTTTTTAATAAAGTGCCAAGTTTTACCCATTTTGGTCTTGAAAAGTTGCTTATAGCGTTCGGAGATTTTATTCCTGCACGAATCAGTGCACGGTATGATTTTTAATTCTTATTCGTAACTCCGAATGAGCTCATATTTGAACTGTAGTTGCAACTTTTCATCCTCTGTATGCATGAATTTTTCGGAATTTTTCGAGAAAGTTTGGTAGGGTAGAAAAATACGTTTTGCTGCTGCTGTTTTTCTGGACAGATTCTGTCCCATTTTGTTTGATGCATGCTTTGAGCTTTTAAGTTGAATCTTTTTGATCCAATTGAGTTTATGAGTAGGCATACAACATTATACACTTTCTGGACATCTCATATGAATTTTTGTTCAAGGATTATATGCAGCAAGAAACATATTTGTTTATCACTATTAATGCACCCCACAGAAAAGAAATGGGAGAAACGGTGTTTTGAAGTTTTTTCACAGGGATTGGAGGAGATGCACCAAGAGCTATCCAAGGATGGTGAAGACCATAAGCTTGGGGATGTGAAGACAACCCCACTGGACCTACACACTCTCGGTTTGCACACGTCCAACTTCTGTTTTTCGATCGAAACACTTTATCGCATAAACTTGGAGCGTCGTTTTTTGTTTTTGTTTGAGTCTTGAGAGACCACCACACTATCATTATATATGAGAGAGCTACTGGAAATATGGGTTGAAATATGTTGGATGCTTTTATAAGATTGGGAAAAGGGATGTTTGAGTTGATTTTTAATGATACATATAGTTGCATGATTCATGAGCTTGTTTATGAGTAATAGTTTGCAAATCCTTTTTGAAGAGCTATAACTTATTCATGTTTTGGTGCTGATTGTTATTTTACTTGGTTTAACATGGATTAGTTAGTTCTATGGACACTCATGCATGCATCTAGATGGTCAACTTTCTCCCTCTTGCTAGCCCAAAAATTCCAACAAATAAAAACTTGTTTCCAACGCCTTCAACCAAAGTTTTTCCAGTGAGTCCACCATATCTACCTATTAGCTTTATGCTATTCCGAGGTTGTTTATCATGTTATTTTGTATTATCTATACCTCTGAATTAAAATGCTTATGTTGTTGATTGTTATGGGAAAAGTTGGTTATATAGCTCTCACGAACTTGATGCACACTTTACTTTTATTGCATAAATAAAACATGACCCATTGTGATTAAAATTATGATGTTATGAGCTTGACAAATGTCTTTGGTTGAGAGTTAGCAGAAATGTGCTGTCACATGGAATGCTTTCAACATTGCACTCATTTATATTTAGTTGATGTCATGTACTTTTGTTTATGGATGCTTACCATGGGTGAAATAAATGAGGAAATGGAGTAGGTTTAAATGAGTTTGTATAAATGGTTAGAGAGACGCCTGGGCCGCTAATCTAAGCCATGCATCATTCATGGTGGAAATTTACTTACATGCTATGGTGAACCGTCTGTGATACACCTTACAATAAAAAGCTATCCAATGGTAAATAAAAAGGGTGTTGAGATTGTTCATTATGTTTGTTTGTCTTGTCATTTTGATATGGGCTTGTTCCATATCCTGGGACAAGAGGTACCCCAGTTGACGCTCTTGATGATACTATTTTACTTACAATGATATTTAAATTGAACTTGCTTTGTTTCCCGAGTTGAGTAACACATGGAGTAGGTACTCGTATTCAAGGGGCATGAGACTTTCAACCTTTACTTTGTCAAGCACATTACTCATATTTGCTTTCACTTTAAACTTAATCATTCAAGATGCTATGATAGGGGCAATGAGAGCTTGACACCAAGGATTACCATATTACAATCATTAACTTAAGTAGAGAAGTTCAGAAGTTAGATGAAACTTATTCATGTTTTACCTCTACTCATATATACATCTTTCCAAAGTGTCCACCTATCATATTCAGATTTTCATCATCACTCTATGACCAATGTAGGATGTCCATACTTATCATTATGCATACATGTGGTCCATACTACTATCTGTTATGTTACACTTTGTGAACTATCATTGAACATCCTTGCATTGAATACTTGATATCACTTCATAAACTATTTGCATATTGCTACTCCTTTGAAGAATGAATCATTTGACTATATGTAGCAATTGTAATCATCTTTGATATTCATTGTTAAGTATTAAATTGCAAAGTCCATGTTAGTTTTATCATCTTCATACTCGAGGACGAGCATGGATTAAGCTTGGGGATGTTGATGCATGTAAAATGCATACATGAACTTTGCACTTTAATTGCTTATATTCCAATCATATTTGCATCATATAAGGGTTATATCAATGTTTTATAATGATTTTGGGAATACTTCATAGTTTTCCCATTTATTTGGAATTAACCCTGTTTTTCCAGAAAACGTCTTTTTTAGTGTTTCAGACTTTCCGGGAGCTTCGGGACTCCAAAAAGGGCAAGGTCAAAGAGCACGGTTCAGAATTTTCGAGACGAACGCAATGGGCTTAAATTGAAGACCAGAAGCCCAACAGGCTGGAAATGGGAGGGTCCCACGCGGCCTAAAGTACATGGCCGCGTGGGCCCAGCTCGTTTCCACCTCGGAGCTCCGTGGCCGTCGATCTTTGCTCCACCGACTAGTCTTGACCTAAAAACGCCTATAAAAAAGGTCCCCTGGCGTTTCGCGAAAGGAGGCGGCGGAGAAACACAAAACCAGAAACAGAGAGACAGAAGGCTGCCGCCGGAGAAGATCGGAGGGGGGAAACGCCGCCGGAATCACCTCCGGAGGCTCCTCCATCCCCCCTCCGGAAGTCTCCATCATCACCACCGTGAAGACCAGCACCATCTCCATCACCATCTTCGTGATCCACTTCATCCCCCTCATAGTTTGAGATTGTTCGAACCCTAGCTATTGTCTAAGTACTATTCTACATGTTTGTGAATTGTTACTTGTCATTGTTTTGTGGGGAGATTATATTTCAGATTGTGTTGTATCACTTATACCATTGAATCATACATGTCTTCGCGTTGTGAGTAGTTCTCTCATGTTCCTGGGGGCATAGGATGGATTGTCAATGATTTCTACTTAACATGTATTGAGTATTTGGTCAAGTTTTTATCTTTTATGATTGTCTTGATGTACAATGTATGAAGTGCACCATACATTGAGTAATGCATGAAGGTGTTTCACACTAGTGTAATGAATTGAGGGAGACTTGGGAGGACACGTAAACCTGAGACCGATCATGAAGTTACATTAGGAGGGGATTTATATCGGGGACCTTAGAGTGTAATGCTATGGTGGGACTTTTGTCTTAATAATTCTTGTGCAGTCATTTACTTGGCCACATGATCCATCATAAGGGGTTTAGTTTATTTATTTAGCTACACCTAATTATGGCTCCGTCCAAAGAAGATTAAAACTTGACAAAATGTTTACCTTGTTGTTCTAGAAATATTTTGCCATGAAATCCATGTAGCCCTTGGGAACGTTTTCCACGCATAAGAAACACACACTCAAGCTTGTCCTCTTGCTGCATAGGGATTGGGCTTTCTCTCTCTTTGAGAGCTTTCACTCATCATATTTTATTTTCAGCTTTGCACCAAAAAACCCAAAAACACTTGCATCATTTTAGTTTGTCTAGTGCATAGATAATAAGAGAAGTGACACTCTTATTTGAGAGGATAAATACTTATACCTTCTACTCCTCGTGGGATCGATACTAATACTTACACAGCGAAGACTTCAACGATCTCCTGCACTTGGGAGTCATCAGGCGGTGGCGGCCATCTCTACCAGGGATGACGGCACGCAGGGCCTGGTCTCCGGCGGCTGTTCCTCCGGTTGGTTGTGGCGGGCCGTGGATCTGAGCCCCAATCAGATCCGCTGCCGGCGTGTTTCTGACGCCCGGCGGCGCGAAGAGGGCCGGTGAGGGGCTACTGGAGGGGCTCTGCCGGTGTTCCGGTGGCTGCTGGCGTCTCTATGGCGCGGCTCCGCTCGGATCCAGTCAGCTTCGAGCTCGGTTCGGTGGGACTGCCGGTGAAAACCGAGCCGACTACGGTCATGGCGGATGATGGCGGCGCGTAAATGTCATTCCCTTGTTTGAAGGCATTGTCAGTGCAGTTCTCGCCCCTTGCTCGGACTGATCCGGGGGAAACGCTAGATTCGGTTCAACCGAATCGGACGATGACGACGTTCTACGCCGTTCTCCCTCTTGAGGGCATCGTTTTTGGATCTGGCTGGCTGGGAGGGCCGGGAGGTGGCGTGACAAGGCATCTAACACTTCGACGACGGCGAGTCTCAGTGGCGCGGCGCAGCGGAGTCTTGGCGATGGACGTGTGATGATGGTAGCGCACAGCTCGGATATGTTGTCTGGCGTCGTGGCGACGCCGACGACATGCCTGACAAGGTTGATACTCGGTCCCTGTCCTGAAGATGATGATGGGTTTTGAGGAAGACGGTGGCGGCGACTTCTGTAGCAGGTGCATCGGTGCCGCTGAGGGTCTGCTGGACTGGTTGTGCCCCTTGGTCGCTATCGGGCGGCTTGGTGTGGCCTTCGGTTTTTTTGATGATGTGCGTTGGTGTGTGTCACCCCATTCATCCGGGTTGTAGGTGTAGCGAGTTGTCGCTAGTTTGGTGGTTCACTTCGGGTTGATCCTTGTATTCCTTTTGTAAGGTTTGATTGAATAATTGCGGATGGCTGTGTGCATCACTCGATGCATAGGTCGGGGATCCGCACCCCCTTTTCTAAAAAAAAAATTAAATTTGGTTTATATTTTAGCTAAATAAGCAGATAAGGGGGGCTAAACACGCAAACGCAAAAAAATACCCAAAAAAGGAAAAATTACAACCAAGACTTGAATTTTCTCATAGCAAGATTGTTCTAAATAGATTGCATATGTGGTTCTAGCTTAAAATATATACATGAACAGTCGTAAACTGTAGGAGGTGCTCTTACAAAGGTGCAGGCTAAGAATTCTTTTTCCTATATGTGCACCATATTTGGTAAGCTACACACACATTTGTCTTAGTTATAAGTATACCAAACCCCTGTGCTGGAATAATAATAATACAAAGTGAATGTAACATAATATTATTTTTCAAGCTAAATATGGTTTATATTAGATCAAGAGAAAATCTGATATAACCAGACACTTTGTAGTTAAACGTACAACGTATACAGACCCTAAACAAAAGGTAGATTACAATCAAGACCATATGCATCATATTTCTTGCCAAAGCCGCAACTGACTTCGCCGTCCTTGTGCCACCATCGATGGTGGACAACATTGGGAAATTGAATCATTGAAGTACATGCAAAGTCCTATAAAGTACGAAACGTTGCTAAAATGCCCCAACATTAGACCTTCACACACGGAGATTCACAATCGTGCAAAGCCTATTGGCAGTGACACCACCTTGACATAGGAAGATAATTGTGTTAGTATCTTTAGACCAGGTCAATGTTCTCTTGCAATGACTCGGAAGAAGACAATGTTGTCGCTCACAATGCCTGCACTAAAATTTCATTTTCATATATCCGTCTTTTACATACCCGAAAACGATTCCCAAGAATCCCCTCTCTTACCGAAGTAGTCCTCTAATAAAAGTTTTGATCATACTAATTAAAGTTCACATTATAGTTTCTTTAGATCAGCACATTTTTTTATTTTTTTACCGAGCGAAAACAGGGGACACGAAGGGGTTGGTTAATGACATTTACAAGTATAACCTTTTTGAATTAAATATAACTTATGTTTTAGATATATAACCAGATAATAAAATGTAAAAACACAAACACAAAGAATAGCCTAAACCAATTTAAAAATTACAACCAAGCGTTGAATTTTCTCAACGAAACAAATGTTTGAAATAGATTACACATATGTGGTTGTACCTTGAAGGCAAGGCACACGTTGATCGTCACGCAGTTTCCACACGGAAGTGTTCGACGTCGTGCATTGAATTCAAGAGAATATGGTTTATGTTAATTCAAGAGAATATCTGTATAACCAGAAAAATTGTAGTTAAACCTCCGACATATACATACCCTCAACAAAAGGTAGATTACAGTCAAGATCATATGCGCGATATTTTGCAACTGACTTCGTCGTCCTTGTGCCACCATCATTGCCATCGGTGGTGGACAACATCGGGAAATTGAATCATTGAAGTAGATACAAAGTCCTATAAAGTACGAATTGTTGCTAAAATGCCCCAACATTAGACCTTCACACACTGAGATTCACAATCGTGCCAAGCATATTGGCAGTGACACCACCTTGATATAGGAAGACAATTGCTTTAGTATCGCTAGACCAGGTCAACATTCTCTTGCAATGACTCAGAAGAAGACAATGTTGTCGCTCGAGATGCCCATGGATCCATGCGAATAGACAACACAAGTAACCAACACGCTGTCAATGAAGAACAATGGGGATAAAAACTCCCGGGCTACTTTAAAAACACCGAACCATGAACACCGAGAGAGGTTGGGCCGGACGACTTTTATTCAACAACACCGACATCGCCGTCAGATCAATGTCGCACTAAAATATATCAATTTTGTTTTGAGGAGTTGTGTTTGTACCTTCTGGTCACTTAAATTTTACACATTCTATATGGAAAAGGAAGCCGGAGAAAAGAGAAAAACAAGCCCGCCCTTTCGAGCGTAACTATCAACATGCAAAATTACATTTACATGTTCTTCCAAACACGATTTATGAGTCGTGAACCCTTGAGATTCTATCCTCGGCATAGCTAGCTTCACGATCAAGACAAAACCTCTCAGGCCCAAAGTACAACTTGTTTCCTCAACTCCGTAATACATACCTCAGAGGCTATAGAAGAGTACATGTCTAACCAGGCATCATGGTCTTGTCACTTTGTGCAGAAAGCTAGCTCCGCACAATTGCTAATTCTGATGCTTCCAAATCATATGATTTTTGTGGTTATCAACAACATTGGAAAATGAGCTCTAGTTAAGTGCAAAACTCTTGTACATTGGTATGTGAAGTGTGTCAACATGAACCTAGCAATGGATGAGGGCTCTACCCCCATGCTCAGCCTCGATCACGATTCTTTGGAATCATTATCATATTTGATCTCTATTTTCATGTTTAAATAAGACGATATTATAAAGTTGGATTTATGTGGTGCAATAACACCTATGCAATAGATGTCTTCATGCAATTCAATACTGTTGTGTGGAGCACATGGGTATATTCGGTTGTGGCCATCTCCTCAGTCGCTTCTTTAGGACTTTTAATTCTCCGCATGTGCCTACACTAAAAATTTATTTTCATATATCCGTCTTTTATGTACCTGAAAATGATTCCCAATAATCCCCTATCTTACTGAAGTAGTCCTATAATAAAAGTTTTGATCGTATACTAATTAAAGTTCACATTGTAGTTTCTTTAAATCAGCACATTTTAGACTTTTTTTACCACGCAAAATCAGGCGACACATAGGGGTTGGTTAATGAGATTTTTAAGTAGAACCTTTTTGAATTAAATCTAATTTATATTCTAGATATATGACCAGACAAAATGTAAACACACAAACACAAAAAATAGTCTAAACAGAATTACAACCAAGAGTTGAATTTTCTCAACAAATAAAAAAATTGAAATAGATTACATATGTGGTTGTACCATAAAATATACGGATAATCGTAAATTGTAGGAGATGTTTTACAAAGGTGCGTGCTAAAAAAAAGTTTTGGGATATGTGCACCATATTTTTTAAGCTCCATGCACATTTGTCTTAGTGATAAGTATAGCAAACCCCAGAGCTACAATAATAATAATAATACAAAGTTGATGTAACGGCAATATTATTTTTCAAGTTAAATAAGCTTTATATCACATCGAGAGTATATCTGATACAATCAGATAACTGGTAATTAAAACACTCAGTGGAGTTATACGAGCTTGGTGGCTGGAGTCGAATATCATCTCTTGCTATGCGCACGTGCTTAAACAATGTCCAATTGAGCTGTCGAGGTGGCGAGCTAGTCATGGCCTGGATGATTATTCTAGCGTGGGTGTCGAATGAAGAGTCAACAAAACACTTAGACGTGTCCTGGAGAAGCTGGGTGTGATATATTTTCTCTCTTTTAAACTATCCGCGACGCCTACTGACGAAGATATCTGCTGCTCAGTGCTATTTCTTTCCAGCACAAGACATATCTGAGAGCATATTAGCAGTGAAACAAGCGGCCGGGTCAGATAAGTTGGACACTCAAACTCGATTGCACAGGAAACGCGATGTTTCTGTTTGCTTTGCTTACCTTGAACGAGCCCCCTTGACTTTCACGGAAAGACTGCCTGCCACCGGCCCGCCACCTGGGCGGGCGACCACTCGCAGGAAAACCCGCCGCCACCGGCCGGAAAGTCACAACGCCCGCGCGCCGACCGCTGCCGCCTTCCATGGCGACCGATAATACCCACGGGCCACGGCCTAGCTAGCCTCAGGTTGTGCGCTTGACACTCTGGCCTGGCAATGCCACCCCACCTGCCGCTCAGGGTTAAGAGGGATCCCTGCAGTCACAGTCACTACTGTAGTATTACACTCAGATTAGCCAACGATGTACACAGTTTTTGACAAAACCAACAGCGTTGTACACAGTTTCACAACTGTGATGTTACGGACACGGCCTACTAGCTACTGCTACTACTACGATCGACCGATTTTGTTTTGAGGAAATGTGTATGTATCATCTAGTGACTGACATTTCTCACTCGTCGATCGATATGAAAAGGACAGCCAGAGAAAACATGAAAAACAAGCCGGTTGATTTCGGCGATTTAACCAGTAACGTAAACACGCAAAATTTACATGCTCTTCCAAAACGGTTGAGGAGATCGTGAACCCTCAAGCTTTTATCCCTCGACATAGCTCCATGATAAACCTCACGGGTCTGAAGCACACCGTAAAAGATACCCTAGAGGCTATAAGAGAGTATATGTCTAACCGGGCATCATGGTCTCGTCATTCGATGCAGAAATCTAGCTTAACACAATCGCTGATCCCGATGCTTCCAAATCCTAATGTTTTGTGGTTTCCACCTGTATTGAAAAAGGAGCTCTAGCTAGTGCAAAACCCGTGTACATTGGTATTTGAAGTATGTCAATATGAACCTATCAACATATGGGCTTTGTCCCCTTGCTCAGCTCAGCCTTGATCATGTGTTCTTCTGAATCATGATCATATTTGATCTCTATTTTCATGTTTAAATAGGAAGGATATTATAAAGTTAGATATAATGTGGTACAACAACCACGCGGTAGATTCTTTGCTTGCAACTTTCTGCAGCACATGACATTCATGTACAGTTATGAGCATCCCCTCCACTGGTGAGATAAATACTCTTACGCAATATCAGTCCAAGTCATACTCTGACTTCCTGAATCGGATACTAGGCTCTCCGAACTCGACTTTTAGAATTAGGACCCTCTCTAATAATAGGATCTTTAGAAATTAATGGATCATAACATTACATGGAGTAATATCCCTTCGCACCGCACAATCCTAAAATGTTAATATATGAGGATTACAGTATTGATATTACAAGATATCTAGTTCATATGTGGTATGTCAAGCTCGTGAGAAATTCAATTATAGACATACCAATTGATCGTCTCTAGTTTGTTTATCCGCCTCATGTGGAAAGTTTATGGACTCTCATATTATGGGGAGTAATATGCTACATCCATAAAAAATTACTGAAGGGCCAAGTTAACATGTTTTACAGATAAAACATGGTTTCCAAATGGATTCAAATAGGCGAGATAAGGATACACATCTTACAAAATTGAGAAGATTTTGGATAAGTGGCTGAAACAAGCTCAAAGGGAAGGTCCATGACGTCGACCATGAATCATCGTGTCGTTCCCATGTGCGAGCACATTATTCTTGTGCACTGTACGTCCTCTCGCGGTGAGACAAATTATCCAGTATGGTGATCATGAATGCCTCTAAAATGATTTTTTTGCGGCTATCACACAAAACCAACGTAGTTATTAGTTGGATTTTACATGCACAGCTTGTTCTGAATTTGATGCTTTCACTGTATAAAATGAGCTTATTTTTGTAACAACATCGTAAGTGTAGAGATTGTGGCTATTGTGATGAATCCAAGACCAAAATTCTTTTATCCCCTCTCACAAACCGAGATCCATGACAAAACCTCAAAGGCTTGAAGGAGAGTCCATCTCGACCAAGATGTCATGGATACCGTAGGCTATAAGAGAGTACATATCTAACCGTGTATCATGGTATCATTGCTTCATGTAGAAACATAGCTAAGCTTGTACGATTACGTGCTTCATTTTTGGTTCTCTGAACTTCACAGCGACATGTATCTTCGGAGAACAAGTTGTCTCGTGCGTCCACCGGTAGCTGAGGGATTTGCATTGTATAACGAATCATCGTGACTTGTTTTGCGTGGAGTGGGAGCTGCGAGTTGGGCAAGTTTTAACACCGACAGACAAGGCCGAGTGATGTTAGACAAAGCTGTCCATGAGATCCGCCATGTCCCAGGGACACGGCACGGCAGCTTCCGAGTTCCATCTCCCTTCTACTCCAAGCTGCTGCTGCTTTGCTACTGCCTACGTACGCATGACCAGAGCGTCTCTCTTGCTCGTGAGTATTGGGAAAATCTGACATTTGTACACCAGGAGAACGAGGCACTAAAAAGTGTGTATCTGTTTATTTATGTCTAAGGCCTATTGGGAAGGACGGCAGATAACAAGTGGATGTAGACGAGCTGGACAAATCAACAAGTAGTGGATGGTGATGAGTATCTCGTGTTAGGAGCGCGTGCTTAAACAATGTCCAAATTGAGCTGGCGAGGTGGCGAGCTAGTCATGGCCTAGATGATATTCCAAGCGCGGGTGTCGAATGGAGAGTCAACAAAACACTTGGACGTGTCCTCGAGAAGCTGCCGGGTCAGATAACTTGGACACTCACAGCACAGGAAACTGCGTGACGACCAACACTCGGAGGCGGAGCATACCACTGGCCGGGACTGCAGCCGACTGCAGCCGCCTTCCGCGATGACCAATCGATAATACCCACGAGCCACCGCCTAGCTAGCCGCTTGGTTGTGGGCTTGACACTCTGACCTGCCAATGCCGCCCCACCAACCGCTCATGGTTTTGAGAAGGACCGCAGTAACAATAACTGCACAGTAGTAGGGCATGTACAATGGTTGATAAGATAGTCTTACCTAAGATATGTCACGTAATTTACATAGGACAAAAATGTATAATGGGTTATTTCTTAGTATTTTCTCTAATAACCAGATTTACTAAATTTGTGGTGAGATAATTGTTCCAAAGAGATGATCTCTTAGCTAAGAGGCTAAGAGATCTTTGCTAAGAGATGGCAAACTCTTTTTTTCGTTTCTCTCTCCTTCAACTCAGCCATCATACTATGTGGCATTGCTAAGATAAGACCATTGTACATACCCTTACACTCAGATTAGCCAATCGTTGTATACAGTTTTTTGACAGAATCAACAGCATTGTACGCAGTTTCGCAATTGATGTTACGGACATGGCCTGCTATTGGTACTACAATGATCATCGGCCGATTTTGTTTTGATGGGTTGTGTACATATCTTCTAGTGACTGAAATTTCACACTCATGGATCGACATGAAAATAATAGTCGGAGAAAACATGAAAAACAAGCCTGCCGTTTTCAGGCGATTAGCAAGTAACTGCCAACATGTAAATTACATTTACATGCTATTACAAACAAGTTTATGAGATCATAAACCCTCGAGCTTTTATCCCTCAACATAGCTCCACGACAAAACCTCATAGGCCTGAAGAACAGTTTCTATCCCCCACGTGGTAATAGATACCATACAGACTATGGAAGAGTACATGCCTAACCGTGCATCATGGTCTTGTCACTAGATGTAGAAATCTAGCTCCACACAATTGATAATCCTGATGCTTCCAAATCCTATGATTTTTTTTGGTTTTCAACAACATTGGAAAAAGAGCTCTAGCTAAGTGCAAAACTCGTGTATGTTGGTATGTAAAGTATGTAAACATGAACCTACCAAAAGGTGAGCTCACCCGTTGCTCAGCCTCAATCATATGGTTTTTGTTCCGAATCATTATCATATTTGGTCTCTATTTTCATGTTTAAATAGGAGCGATATTATGGGTATAATGTGGTACAACAACCATGCAGTAGATGCTTTCTTGCAATACAAACTATTGATGCATCACATGGCATTCATGTACTGCTGTGAGCATCCCCTCCCTCGGTGAGGTAGGTTTTTGTAATGCTCCGCCGGTGCCAAAAAAAAATCCATCCCTAACTATAATAGACATCTAATAATAGTTGATCGTATCGATTGAAGTCCACATTGGAGTTTCAACATATTTTGAGTAGTTCTTTTGCATTTGTCTTCTTAAGTCATATTTTCATTGCCGATCGATAACAAGCGACACAAAGAGGTTAGGTAATGAGATAAACAGAACTCAAAGTCCCTTTTCCCACAACTAGTTACAAGTTAAACCTTCTTCAATTAGATATGTTTCATATTTTACATAAATAACCATAAAGGGTTAAATGCTCAAACAAAAAACCTTCAACAAAGGGAAATTACAACCAAGAGTTGATTTTTTAAGAAACAAGTTTGCTCGAAATAGACTGCATATGTGGTTGCAGCTTCAAATACACGGACAATCGCAAACTATAGTGTTTTTTCAAAGGTGCATGCTAAGAAAAGTTTCAGGGTCTGTACACCATATTTTAAGCTACACGCCATTTCTTAGTGATAAGTATAGCAAACCCTAGAACTAGAATATTAATAATAATAATAATAATAATAATAATAATAATAATAATAGTAAAAGTCGATATAACATAATATTGATTTTCAACTTAACTGTGTTTAGATAGAGAATATCTAATACAACCAGATAATGGGTAGTTAAACCTACGGCATATACTAGACCTATAAAAAAGGGGAGATTACATTGTTTTTTGACGAAACCACATTGTTTCACAACTGATGTTACGGACACGGCCTACTACTGCTACTACTACGATCGACTGATTAATTTTTGATGAGCCGTCTTGGTAGAGTACCTTATACTGACTAAAACCTATCACTCATCGATTTACAAAAGGCAGACGGAGAAAAAAGAAAAAAAAGACAAGCCTGCGACTGTTGGGTGATTAACCAATACCATCGGCATGCAAAGTTATATTCATGTACTCTTCCAAACGTGTTGATGAGGTCGTGAACCCTCTAGACTATGTCCCTCGGCATAGGTTCACGACATAACCTCTCAGGCTCGAAGAACAGCTCAGTTTCACAAATGTGTAATAGACACCCTGGAGGCTATAGAAGGGTACATGTCTAAGCATGCATCATGGTCTTGTCACTTGATGAAAAAATCTAGCTCCGCACAGTCGCTAATACTGATGCTTCCAAATCCTAAGATCTTTGTGCTTTTAAACAACATTGGAAAAAGGAACTTTAGTTAAGTGTAAAAGTCGTGCACAATGGTATGTAAAGTATGTCGATATGAACTTAGCAACGGATGAGCTATGCCCCTTAGCCTCGGTCATATGTCTTTTCTTATGCATCATGATAACATTTGATCTCTATTTTCATGTTTAAATAGGAATGATATTATAAATTTGAATATAATGTGGTACAACAACAATGTGATAGATGCTTTCTTGCAATTCAATATTGTTGTTGTATGGAGCACATGGTACTCATGTACTGTTGTGAGCATCCCCTCCCTCGGTGTGGTAGGTATTTTTTAATGCCCCGTGTGTGCCAAAAACCAATTCCATTCCTAACTAAGATAACCATCTAATAAAGTTTTATCATATTTATTGAATCCCACATTGTTGTTTCAATAGATTCAAACATTTTGAGTAATTGTTTGTTTTTTCTTCTTAAGTCACATTTTCATTGCCGAACGAAAACAAGCAACGCAAAGGGGTTAGTTAATGAGATCCACAAAACTCAAGGCCCCTTTTCGCACGACCAATAACAAGTTAAATCAATTAAACATGTTTTTATTTCACATACATAACCAGATAAAGAGATAAACACGCAAACACAAAAAATACCTTCAACAAATGGAAATTACAAGCAAGAGCAGAAATCCATTTTGGCTTGTAGGACTAGATGCTCTTATTATGAAAAAATATATTCCGCAATGTCACAAAATTTTAAAAAAAGATTCGGGTGTACATCGAGACATTTTATGTACGCACACAACTTTTTGTCAAACAAATATATTTTTGTGCCCCGTGTAAAAAGACGAATAAAATGTCTAGTAAAAAGTTATTTTTGAGCACCAAATTCGTTTTTTATACATAACACAAACAATATTATTTTTCATCAAACTTAGCGTGCCAACATAAAATGTCCGGAGCTACACCCAGAATTTATGTCAGAATTTTTTGACATTTCAAAATGTTTTTTAAAATGAACTTCCCATAATGAGATTAGATGCTTCTGCGAGCCAAAACACGTGTCCAACCAAGAGTTGTTTTTTAAAATGTTTGTATGAAATATACTGCATATGTGTTTGTAGATTAAAATACATGGACAATCGCAAACTATAGATGTTTTTACAAGGTGCATGCTAAGAAAAGTTTTGGGGTTTGTGCATCATATTATAAGCTACACGCCTTTTGTCTCAGTGATAAGTATAGCAAACCATAGTACTATAATAATAATAATAATATTCGATATAACACAATATTAATTTTTAACATAACTATGTTTAGATAAAGAGAATATCTAATACATCCAGATAATGGGTAAGTAAACCTATGGCATATACTAGATCCTAAACAAAGACAGATTACAATCAAGATCAGATGCCTTCATAATTCATGCCACAGTGCAACTAAACTTGTCATCCTTGCGTCACCCTAGTTGTTATCGGTGATGGATAACATCGAGAAATTCAATCACTAAAGGACCTACAAAGGCCTATAAAGTACTCCCTCCGTCCCAAAATATAAGGCGCGCTATTTTTGTGCTGGTCTTCTATGCTCAAATTTGACCATTGATATATAATAAGTTATGTAGAACGAGAATATGTAAATGATACCGTTGGATTCGTCTTGTAAAAATCTTTTATTTCATATATTTTTATACTAATTTTGTGGTCATATTATAGGTACAAATCTTGGTCAAAGTTGTATGTCGTTGACCAGCGAAATTAAAGGGCGCCTTGTATTTTGGGATGGAGAGAGAGTACCAAACCTTGCTGAAATTCTCCAACATTATATCTACGCGCAATGAGATTCACAATCGGGCCAACATATCGGCGGCAGCACCACCGCGATCTAAGCTAACAACCGCGTTTGTATCACTAGACCAGTTCAACATCCTTTTTCGCAAAGACTCGGAAGAAGAGATTGTTGAAGAAGACAATGTTGTCGTTGTCGATGCCCAAGAAGCCATGTCAACCTACAACACAAATAACAAACACTTTGTCCATGAAGAACAACAGGGATAAAGACTCACAAGCTACTCATAAAACACTAGACGAAGCACACCAAGTCGGAAGATGGAGGCCTTTCATTCAACACCACTGTCATCATTGTCAGATCAATGTTGTGCCGTAATCTAACCAAAGATATCTTACTTCATCACAGACGAGAAATGAGAATCCTCCCGGTCTGTCCCACGGCGACGGAGTGATAACATGAGACCGATGGGAGCGATTGATCTCATGGTGGGGCTAGGGTTTCTTTTAAAACTTACAAGAGGGGTAATTTTTGGATAGAGAGAAAATATAACTATGTATGAGGATGATTTTGTATGTCCATGTTTAAGCATGTTAGGATCATAGCAAGAATTATACACGACACTGCCTGCTCGCACAACGCTCTCTTGTGATGTTAGATCCGCCTGACATTGCCAGTTATGATGTGGTTACACGCGAAAAACTCCCTCCGTTCATAATTATTTTGCATTTTGAGTTTAGTCAAACTTTGTAAAATATGACCAAAGTTATAGCAAAAAGTATAAGAATCTACGGTATAAATTTCATATTACCAGAATCGTCATACATATATTTTCATATTATACATTTGATATTATGACCAGAATTTTTTGTTGAGATCATTATATATAAAACTGGTTTTTAGTGAAACTAAAAATATCTTTTAGCCCAAGCGACATGATAGATATGATGACGGCACATGAGCCGTGGATGTAGACAAGCCGTACAAAATTTACAATCGGTAGATTGAGACGAATATCTCACGTGCTTAAACAATGTCCAATTAGTTAACCGTGGGTGTCGAATGAATGAACAGCGAAACGCTTGCGTGTCCTGAAGATCCGGCAGTGATCTATATTCTCTCTTTGAAACCATCAGCCACGACGTGTACTACCGAACATATCTTGGACACTCGCACTCGATCACGCGGGAAGCGGCGCGGAGCAGCAGCGGATCTTGCCTTGAGTTGAGAAAGCCGGCATGCCCGCCGCGCCACATGGGGCGTGTGGGTGACCGCTCGCAGCAGACACCCACCGCCACCGGCCGGGACGCCACACGCCTGCTTGCCGACCGCTGCCGCCTTCCACGGCGACCAACCGATGATACCCACGGCCACGAGGCAGAGCATCCTGGCCGTAGGTTGTGCACTCAGCCGCTTTGACCTGCACCTGCCACTCAGTGTTCGAATGATCGGCGGCTCACTGCACCAGCACTAGTTAACTTTCAGGATACTTTCACTTTCAGTGTTTCGAACAAGGAACTGACTAGTGACTGTCTTGCTGTATCAGAAGATCAGAATAGCCAGCGCACTGACGCACTGTGCGTCTGTGCGTAGTTTTACTCAGAAATTACCGACACAGCCTCCTAATCTATACACGGTCCAATCTTTTTTCTTTTTTCTTTTACAAACATAAACCTTCACTAGGTAGCCTTCCCTAGAATATACTGCATTACACAAAGGGCTGTAACAACCGGACTAACACACGGTCCAATCAAATTAGCAGCACTCGACTTAACAAAACCAGCAAGCAAAGCCACTGCCGGTTTCTTTACCAATTAACCATGAGGACACGCGGAACTGAAAGTGGCGGGCGTGTCGGTATGCCACGAGAAACCAAAGCAAATCAGCAGAGTCTCGCTCCACAATCAGGCAGGCAAGCCGACAGCCATGCGCGCCTCTGGGTCCCCTGCAACCCCGACAACCTGTCCCCCTCCGGCCGCCCGTCGATTCTCCATGCTGATCCGCTCCCGCCGGTGATATATATACACCACCGGCATCACATTCTTCCCCGACGACTCCACCATCAAACAGCCGTAAAGATATTCTCCGTCCAGTGCAAGAATCCCAGCCAAGAAACAACCAGCTGTGATCGGTAAGACACGGTCGATCGGTATGGAGCTGGAGCTCGGGCTGGCGCCGCCCACCAACACCGGCCATCTCACCGCTGCAGCGCGCGGTGGCGGGAAGAGAGGCTTCGGCGAGGCGTTCGACGAGGGGCAGGACGAGGTGACCACGACGCTGCCGCTATTCGACGACGGCAGCAGTAGCAGTAGCAGCAGCGGCAGGGAGAACAAGAAGGCGCTGGTGGGGTGGCCGCCGGTGAGCTCGGCGCGCAGCAGGGCGTGCGGCGTCGTCGGCAGCGGCGGCGGCAGGCACGTGAAGGTCAGGAAGGAGGGCGCGGCCATCGGGAGGAAGGTGGACCTG
The DNA here is from genome assembly GCA_947311845.1 of Poa pratensis. Classification (NCBI taxonomy): domain Eukaryota; kingdom Viridiplantae; phylum Streptophyta; class Magnoliopsida; order Poales; family Poaceae; genus Poa; species Poa pratensis. Next base: position 7,121,224 of record CAMZMU010000087.1, on the reverse strand, counting down.
TCCCTCCACGGCTCCTACGGCGAACTCCTCGCCACGCTCGCGCGCATGTTCCCTGAACCCACCAACGTCGACAACGGAGATTCGAGCGATCAGGGGGACTCGTGGTCACCTACGAGGACGCCGACGGGGACTGGATGCTGGTCGGGGACGTGCCGTGGGAGTAAGTTCCTCATCTGATTCATCTCCCGTCTTCACAAAGAGTGCAGTTCGTCGATCATTCATTGAGGATAACTGAATAACTGACATCGTGATGTGATTTTCTTTCAGGGATTTCGCACGGTCTGTGAAACGTCTGAAGATTTTGCTCTGAGTCTCTCAGTGACCACCATATGACCCTAGATTTTGAGAATGTTTTCTTGTGAGATTTCGGCTATACATCTTCGAAGCTTGTGATACAGACATCTTGTACTACTATAAATATATATATACTCCTATGAATACAACCTTTACTTCTCTTTATCCTCGTTTCCTCGCAGAGCGTATAAACATATGGCAAATCCTGTTTTTTTCCAAGCAAAATACAGTTTCAGTTGTCAAACATGATACTTGAAAATCTTGGATGCAATACAATACTATGTGCAATCCTGTTATGTTCGATGCTCTGTCAGTATCTTCCTCTTTTAAGTTCACGGGGAGATTCGCAGCTGGTTTCTTTTACTAGTTATAGTTAGTATACTAATGAAAAAACAAACAGGTTCGATACTACTTGTCTCACAGCGCAGCGGGTTCTGCAGGTAAGCAGCTGTTTCAGTGAGATAACAGACAAGCATATATGCTCGAGCAGATTCTGCACCAATGACCTTTTCACTAGAAAGGAAAAAGAGACTGGACAAGAGTGCGACCTCACAGGACAATGTCTGCTCCGAAAGCGTAATTAGAGTAGCTTGCCGGCAACAAACTTCGCTTGTCTTGGGACAGCGTTGAGTTTGGAAGAAAGCTTCAAACTTCCCGATTTAGACCAACAATGAATAGACAGTGCGCGTGATCGAAGAAAAAGATACAAACTCGGAAAGTTAGGCCCCGTTTGGATCAAAGGATTTTTGGAGGAATTTCACAGGAAAGGATTCTTGTAGGAAAGTTTCCTGTAGCAACGTTTGGAACACAGGAATGAAGCATAGGAAAAATATAGGAAAGTTTCCTACGCCCACGTTTTCACAGGAAAACCACAGGAATCAAAACATTGGCTGGGAGCTCATTTTTCTTTCCTTTGCGTCGATCAAGGCAAATGAACGTTGCCTCCAAAGGTCTTACACGTTGATATCAGGCAAATTATTTCAGTGAGCCAATTAAGTTCAATTCCTATGCCGTACCTTTTCCTTTGTTCCAAACGACCGAGTTAAAAAAATTCTTGTGTTTTTCTTTCCTCTGTTTTGCACCTGTATTCCTTTCCTGTTCCTCTATTTTTCCTATTCCCGTGTCTCTACTTTCCTGCGTTCCAAACAGGCCCTTATAAAGAAAGAAACCTCAACAAGAAAATAAAAACAAAAGTTTTGACGAGCCGCGTGATCCGTCCACTGCAAGTGGGAATTAAGGAAAAAGTCAGGGCCTGTTTGATTCAAAGGATTTGTATAGGAATCTTGTAGGATTCAAATCCTTAGGATTTTTTCCTATGGTACTTGTTTGATTCATAGGATTGAATCTCATAGGAATTTTTCCTATGGAATCCTTTGCACTAGTTCCTATAGGAATTCTAACATCCACTCACACCTCTTTTTTAAAATCCTTTACTTTTCCTGCGATGGAATCAAACAAAGATTGATGGATGTGATATCCTATAGAATTGAAGTGGACATGACATTACAATCCTGCAATTTTCCTATTCCTGCGTTTTTCCTATCCTACGAATCAAACTGGCCCCTCATTGTTGTAACCGGTGACACATTCTTGCAAGGCACGATGACGAGCTATGCTCTGTCAACAAATTGCGACGGAAGAATAACAAGAGCGCTCGAGTAAGAAAAACAAAAAACCGAGTGACCACAATAAACTCGGCACAGTTGTCGTCGCCATGTCCACGGTCGAAGCACCGGGCAATAGAACATCACCAGACTGGGAGCTGATCCTTGTGAGCAATACCTAAAAACTTGTAATCTGTCAGGCACCCTTGTTGTCGAGAACACATTAACACAATGTAGAAAGAATTTATACGAGACGTAGTTATACTATGAAACTGTCCATGAGATACATCGCAAAAAACTAAATGGTGTGATTTTCAAAATTAACTTTGAAAAGGCATATGATAAAGTTAATTGGTTGTTCCTAATAGATTTTGAGAATGAATAGATTCTTGGAGGAGTGGTGTGCTTGGATCCACAATTTTGTCACTGGGTAGTGTGGCTATTAAAGCCAATAACGACATTGACCATTATTTCCAAAAAAAGAAAGGATTAACGCAAGGTCATCCTATACTATTTAACATAGTAGCTGATATGTTAGCGGTCATGATCGTGCTAGCAAAAGAGGACAGACAGAATGAGGGGTTGTCCCATACCTTGTGGATGGTGGACTTTGTATCCTCCAGTATGCGGATGATACAATTCTCTTTATGGAGCACGACCTTGATAAAGCTACGGAACCTAAAATTAATTGTATCAGTGTTTGAGCAGTTATCAGGGCTTGAGATCATGCCCACTTATTTGGAAGTGAAAAGGGTAAATTTCCTATTAGGTACTCCCTCCGTTCCAAATTAATTGACTTCCATTTGAGCACATGCGGATGTATCTAGACATGTTACAAGTATAGATACATCCACATTTGGACAAATGGAAGTCAATTAATTTGGAACGGAGTGAGTAGTTCGGTATATCAATACATTATAGGAGATTGATAAAGGCAGAATGGAAACACTTCAAGGAACATCTACAAGCAAGACTTAGTAGTTGGAAACAAAAATTGCTATCTCTGGGTGGGAGATTGATTCTCATAAATTCAGTCCTAAGTAATATTATACAGTATATGATATCATTCTTCAACTTATCCAAAGAGGTCTTACAAAGATTGAATTATTTCCGATCAGGATTCTTTTGGCAAGGGGATATTAAGAAAAAGAAATATCGACTGGCTAAATGGGATTTTGTTTGCCACCCGAGAGATCAGGGAGGGCCAGGTATCATGACCTACAGGTTAAAACTACAGCTCCTCTCGGGAAGTGGCGTTTAAGCTATTTACAAACCGAGGGTGTTTGGCAAACGCTCCTTCAAAGAAAGTAAATCGGCTCAAAAGGTTTATCAGAGGTTTACTGAAAACCTGGTGACTCACACTTTATGGTTGGACTAATGGTGACAAAAAATATTTCTTTCGCTTTGGTTCGTTTAAAATTAAGGATGGATCGGAGATTAGATTCTGGGAGGACAAATGGTTTGGAAATACCACTCTCCAAAAATAATATTCAGCGGTTATGCAGTCTTCGCCTCCAAATGTGACGTTCATGAGAGATTTAGCTGGACCCAGACTTGGGTCATCGAATGCTTTGGTCCAATTTCCGCAAGGGTCTAACGAATTTCGTTGGAATCTACATGAAAATTGAATGTTCTCAGTGAACTCCATGCTTTGAGCGCTGATTCATTCTGATGTGCCGGTTGATGATAATACGAAAATATGGAAAATGAAGACATCACTAAAGATTAAAATCTTTGTGTGGTATGTCTGTAAAGTTGTTATTTTAACAAAAAATAATCCTCTTAAACGCAACTGGCATGGAAGTATAAAGTGTGTATTATGTCCATAGGATGAGACATCAAACACTTATTCTTCCGATGCAAATTTGCCCATTCTATTTGGCCAGCCATCCAAATAGTTTCTAACTTGTATCTACCACGATCCGTTGAATATTTTTTGGCAATTTTTTTCATGGTATGGATCAAAAGTTTAGAAATAAAATTAGGATGGGAGCGCTAACCGTAATATGGTCGCTTTGGCTTTATAGAGATCGACAAAGTTTTTAATGATAATTTTTTTCTCATGTAGGTAGTCCACCGATGCACAAGTTTAATTCGTGGTCCACATTACAACATGCGGAAAATCGAGACCTTTTTATGGAGGTGTCTGCACGACTAAAAGATACGGCGACAGATATTTTTATCCGACATGAAATGTCGCATGATTTTCGGATTGTTCCCCCAGCGACTTAGGCGATATAGAGTTTTTAGCTTGTTACTTGGCTATATACTTTTATTTTATTTTTGTCAGACTATTTGTGTGTGGCTGTGTCCATACTAATTATGTAGAGACTGAATGTAATGCTTAATTTTTTTAAGTAATAAATGACATTTATTAAAAAAAATACAATACATAGCACGTCTTGATCGCTGCATAGCGTTTGGAAGAAGCTGCATAGCGTTTGGAAGAAGCTGCATAACCGCAGAGGTACCTGCGCAGCCCATAGCGGCATCGACCCGTCCGGGACGTATCCAGCCTACCAGCCCAAAGACCCTCACCATGGAATCTTCGCAGCGCAACCAGACTCATTACAGCCCGATACGATCGATGAGGTGGTGGCCCGTTTCCATCCAACACCGACCTCTGAATCGAGCATTATTATCAGTCGAGTTTTTTACTTACTCTCTTTATAAAAAAATACTTACTCGAAATGCACCGAGTTAGAGTCGTCTCCAACAACCGCACGAGGTGTGGGACTCTGTGAAAGAATCGTTTCCTCTAAAGTTGCATCGGAAGGAGACTATCACAGCAAGAGAGTGGCTCTTTGATTTCCTGGAAAGGGAAAATTTAGTTTCTGCAATGGTTCTGGCAGTAACCTATTGGCATATCTGGGACGCTAGAGATGACACCAGAAACAACAAGGTGTCTCTGCATCCTCTCCATGTAGCTGCAAAGGTACTAGCTTATGTCAATATGATCTTGCAGTTCTGCTTCAAAACCAAGAATGCAGGTGGGAAGGCGGCCAAACACTTGGCTCCATGTTGGTCGCCGCCACAGGTGTGGTTTGTATGCACGTTGATGCGGCAATCTTCCCAGCAAAAAGGCGCATGGACTGGGGAGCGGTGCTCCGCGATCACCAGGGAAATTTCATCCTCTCTTGGAGCGAAGGATTGGCTGAGTTCCCTGAACCTGAATTGGCAGAAGGCATGGCCGTCAGACAAGCGCTCACTGTTTTGAAGGACCACGGATTTCAGAAGTTGATCCTGGCGTCTGACTGCTTGTCGATGATCCAGCGTGTTTCTTCATCAACTCCGGACCGGTCTCTGGCGAGAGCTATGGTGAGAGATATCAAGGAACTAGCAGGAGGCTTCATTTCCTGTTCGTTGAAGCATGTTCCTCGCTCTTTGAATGTCGTCGCACACATTTTAGCTCGTTCTTCGGAACTCTCTTATTGTAATTTTATGTTGGTGTTATTCCTGGTGTAATCTGGGCAGAACTTTGTAATGACATTATGTGATCAATAAAGTGCGAGAATTCTCTCAAAAAAACCGCACGAGGCGACGGTTCCCGGTTCCCAGTCCCCTGTCAGCGATTTCACACCTCCCCTTTACATCCGATCGTCGTCCCTTTTTGACAAACTGTAGGCCTAACCCCAAATTTAAATTAATAAAGCCATAAAGGACACAAACAAGATGCTGAAGGTCAACTTACACGTAACTCATACACCAAGAAATAAAATACAGCAAGAAACACAGCTTGAAGCATGAGACCTTCGTCCTCCCGCAGAGGTAGAACCTTGGAAAAGAAACGTCGTGAAACCGGAGACCGAACACGACTTTGGTAGCTCCCGACTCGCCGTCGATGTCGAGTCATTCGCCTCCACCTTCGAAGAAGGCCCCTGCTTTCACGCCCTGGGTCGAGGGGAGCCGAACCGTCGGAAGGCAAAGCAGCTCATCCTAGAGCGTGAATGAACTCACAATACATGAACCAGGGAAGAGACCAAGAAGCACTATCACCTCCACACCACAAACATCGCCATCCGCGACACCAACTATCCAGGACGATGCAAGCTTAAAGACATGGCCAGAAGATATGGCAACATAATCACCATGATTGCTAGGACCCAGCCTGACTCTCGCCCTGCTACCAAGATGTCATTGCCGGAGAGGGGAACCCTATCCCCTCTCGTCTAGGCTCGAGGGTGCCACACCGTCGGCAAACAGGGCCACCTTGACGCGAGAGCACAACGAGCAGAGGGTCACCGACCGACCATGGAACATCGTCACCACCACAAATCAGCACACCGCGACCAGCTGGCGACCGGTCAACACACTACTCCACCTCCCCATATCACTAAAGGCGACGCCTCCATAGAGGATGCAACTCAAGAGCGCCGCCGCCACCCAATCCGATGGATTTAGGGTTTTCACCCAGGAAGGAGGGGATGGCGAATGTACCTCGACGTCGCCTCTGAGGAGGGGAACGACGCACAATACGTCATCATCTCCGTGACCTCCACCGCCGGCCAAAGGTTTCACCCAGACTAGAGCCCCACCCCTGCCATCACTATTAGGTACCAGAACCGCCAGGAACGCCAGGATCCACCACCATCTGGATGGGAGCAGAGCTGGACGTGGGCCGCCGTCTTCAGATATGGAACGAAGGTCGACAAGGCGTCCCCCGCACCGCGACCCCACACCACCATCCCCACACCACCCGCGTGACCGAGAAGGATGGCCACCAGCACCGGCGCACGTCCCCTGCCGCTGGATCGACGCCACCCTCGCCTCGTGATGCCTGAGCTCTCCGCGCGAGACGCTGATGACTCTCAAGTGCAGGAGATCAATTGTAGTACCTTTCGAATAGAAAAGGTTGTCGAACCCACGAGGAGCTGAAGGTATTGGTTATTAGAAATGATAAATAGACAATAAAAGATGCAAGTGTTTTTGGTATTTTCGATTGTATAATTGCAAGACAGTGACAATGCAGCAGGTAAATGGTAACAAGTAAAAGCTCTCAAAGAGAGAAAAGCCCAATCCTCTATGTGTAAGAGGACAAGCTCAAGTGATGTGTAACTTATATGTGGAAAACGTTCCCGAGGGCGGCATGGATATTGCTAGGCATATAGATTTATTAAACAACACGTTGAATATCTTGTCTAGTTTTAATCTTCTTCGGACGGAGCTATTATTAGGTACAGCTAAATAAATAGACTAAACCCCTTATGATGGATCATGTGGCCAATTAAATGACAGCACAAGAATTATTAAGATATAAAATCCCACCATAGCATTACGCTCTAGGTCCCCGATACTAATACCCCGTAAAGTAACTTAATGATTCGGTCTCAGGCTTTCGTGTCCTCCCAAGTCTCCCTCACGCCATTACACTACGGTGTTCTCCTATGAGCCCATATAGGTGAAGTGTTGTGCAGTCGACGTTCGCACAACACCATCATAGAATCACACAAAAAGATAAACACTAGACAAAATACCAACACATGTCATATATAAATCATTGCCAATTCATCCTATGCCCTCAGGAACATACGGGAACTACTCACAACGTGCAAACATGGTGATGATCAGTGGCATAAATGGTACAACACAATCTGAAAGTATAACTCCACCAACAAATAATGACAAGTACTCAATCACAAACATGAATAGTAGCACAAGACAAGTATCTAGGGTATAGCAACTCTCAAACTACGAGGGGAACGGAGTGGATCACGGAGATGATGATGGAGATGGTGCTGGTCTTGGTGATGGTGATGATGTAGAGGCCTCCTCCCACGCCAAGGAGGAGAGGTGATGATGATGACGGTGATTTCCCCCTTCTCCGGAGCTCCGGAGCAGCAGGATCTGATCCCCCTCGGAGGGAATCAGGAGTTTCGCCGCCGCCGCGACCTCGGATAGTCTCGTAAAAATTAGGGCGTTACTTTTCGGGCGAGACGGAGACCTCGTTAAAAAGCCCCAGGCGAGGAAGTGCCCGAGGCTCCATTTTGGTGGGTCCCACGCGGTCAGGGAATCTGGCCGCGTGGGCCCACCTATTTTGGGCCTCGTGGCCTTCCTTGCTTGCTTCTTCTTCCCTCTGGTGTTCTCCCGAAGAAAAACCAGCTGTGCAATTTTCCTTTTATTAATTGGGCCTTCGTAGCTCCTGAAACAATAAAAAAAAAAGGAGGTTTTCTGCCTCCCAGAAATTAAATACTAAAAATAGGGACTTTGTAGGAAAGTCCCCTAAATCATCTAAAACATGTAAAAACAATGATATAATAATGCAAATAACATCCTAATATGGTGGTATAAGTGGTATAGATGATGATATAAAATGCACGTATCAACTCCCCCAAGCTTAAACCCTTACTTGTCCTCAAGTAAGTAAGGACATAGATCATTACATGCATCAATGGACTTATGGTTGATAAATAAATACGAGCATTGTATCATCATATATCAATTGCAATGTAAGATTAATGAATTAAAACTCATACACATAAGGGCAGCATAAGTAGAAGCTCTAGCAATCACCCCTTACACTTTGAAAGCAAATAACCATTGTATGTTGGACAATTGAATCACACTATTTTTAACATGCTTTTGCTCTTATGGCTAGCATCATAATGTTTAATACTTTACTGAAGTTTAAAGACAAGATAAACTCTCATTGGATAACAAGTTAAAGAAGACAAATGAAAAGACAGATATAAAATTATTTGCACCCTTGCTTCACTAGTAACTAGTGCAAACTTTAGTCATGGATGTTTCAATCAAGTTCTTATGCTCAAACAACCTTTATCTCACACTTTCCATGGCTAACCGAATCCTCGGGTGCCTTCCTTTCATACACTTTACAAAGCATAAGTATTGACACATCCATGATCATTAATTTGCTCAAAAGATACTAGATTCTAACAAGAGTGTTTCATATCCTTTTCATTAACTATTCCCAACTTTTTATGCTACAAGACTATATCTCAACCTTAAACTTATTAATTCTCAAGTCATAATGACTCACTCTTTTCTTATTTATATTGAGCTAGATTCTACAATTGTCCAACATACTCAAGTTAATTAAATTCAAGGCAAGATGTGACTGAAACCTCTAAAATAAACCACGCTCATTTGCATGAGTGTTACCCATAAATCTCCAAACAAGAGAATCATGGATGACACCATACTTTAATATTCATTGATAAACCATAAGATAGGGATACATGATAATGCTCCATGAGCTCACACAAGCCTAAAAGAGATTGATAACTAAATGATAAAAGCAAAACACACCATGACTAGATAGATATGATAAACTAGTAAAGATAAAGACTAGGTGGAACTCCCCCAAGCTTGACGTTTTACGGAGGCTCTTTATTTCTTCTCTTTGTCTTCATAATAATTCTCTTCAAGTTCTCCAATGATGCCATCATAAGATTGTAGGCTTGCTCAAATTTGTTTGCAGCTTTTCCCAGTTTTTCCATGAGATTCTTCTCCACCGTCTTCTTGTTAGGCTTCCACTCCGGGCTTGGTACTTTCACATTCGGGATCTTACGGTCCCATTCACCAGGATAGTTCTCTTGAGTGACACGCTTGAATTCCCTGTCAATAAGAGTAGAAGCTACGTTTCTGCTAGCAAGTGCGTGTCTAGGGGCCTTCCCTCCTGTGCTCATGCGCGCCGTCTGCCTCTTGTTTCCAAGAGACATGTTCACCTTCACAGCAGCAACAGGGATAGGGGAAGGTGGTGCTGAAGCCAGAGGCGCGATGTCGAGGCATGGCTCGATTTCTTCCTCTTCTTCTTCCACCTTCTCCTCGTCCGGCTCGTAGTCTTCATCATCTGAGTAGTCCTTCCTCTTCCTGTTCCTCCTCCACATGGAAGTGGGGCTGAGGCCCTCGAGCTCGTCATCATCTCTGTCCATGGAGGAGCATTGGAAGGAGTCTCCCGAAGACATGGCTAAAAACCTGACAGACAGAAACAGCAAAAGCAAAGAACGCTCGAAAGCTCTCGGTACGAGATTAGATTGACGAAACGGGGTATATATTGACGGTTTTTAGGGCAAGACGAAGAGTCGGAGTCGAAAACGGGACGAATCGGGACTCCGAGGGGCAAAAGGAGTGGGCCCACGCGGTCAGGGAATCTGGCCGCGTGGGACCCCCTCTTTTCCTTCTCGAAGCTCCGTCACGTCCAGTTTTCTTGTCCCACACGTTAATTTCCATAAAAAATGATGTCCGTAAAATATTACGCAATTCCGAGAAACTTTCCAGAGTAAAAGTTACCTTTTATTGATTTTGGATTTCTGAAACTGCAAACTTCTTTGCAATTACCTCCTCCGGTGTCTGTAAAATGAATTCCTCCACCTTTCCAATGAAGCTTTTTCCTGCAATATAATGTTTAAGGCGTTGTCCATTAACCACATGAGGTTTACCTTTCATATCACCATGAAGACGGATAGCTCCTGAACGGTATACTTCCTGTATCACTAATGGTCCCTGCCACTTTGAAGCTAACTTACCTGCAGAAAACTTGAAACGAGAGTTGTATAATAGCACTTGATCACCTACTTTGAATTCTTTCTTTTTAATTTTCTTGTCATGCCAAATCTTAACTTTTTCTTTAAACATCCTGGCACTTTCATAAGCTTCATTTCTCCATTCATCTAGTAGGTTTAAATCAAGAATTCTCTTCTCTCCAGCAGTTTTAAAATCAAAGTTCAATTGTTTAATAGCCCATCTAGCTTTATGTTCTAATTCAACAGGTAAATGACAAGCTTTTCCATAAACCATTTTATAAGGAGACATTCCCATAGGATTTTTAAAAGCAGTTCTATAAGCCCATAATGCATCGTTAATTTTAAGTGGCCAATCAGACCTAGACTTATTCACTGTCTTTTCCAAAATGAGTTTAATTTCCCTATTACTTAATTCAACTTGTCCACTAGTTTGGGGATGATAAGGTGATGCAATTCTATGGTTAACATCATATTTTGCCAAAGTTTTCCTAAGAATACCATGTAAGAAATGAGAACCACCATCAGTAATTAAAAACCTAGGAACACCAAACCTGGGGAAAATGATGTCCTGAAGCATCTTCATTGCCGTGGCATGATCTGCACTTTTGGTTGGAATTGCTTCCACCCACTTTGTAACATAATCCACTGCAACCAAAATATGAGTATGCTTTGTCTTTGATTCGGGGAAAGGTCCCATAAAGTCAAAACCCCACACATCAAATGGTTCAAGTGGTAAGGAATAGTTCATAGGCATTTCATTTCTCCTACCAATATTTCCTACTCTTTGACATTTATCACAAGATTTAACATATTCAGCACAATCCTTAAATAAAGTAGGCCAATAAAAACCAGACTGTAATACCTTTGCACCTGTACGATCTCCTGCATGATGTCCTCCATAGGGACTGTCATGACAATCTCTTATAATAGCCTGTTGTTCATACTCAGGTACACAACGTCTAATAATACCATCCACACTCTTCTTATAAAGAAAAGGATCATCCCAGAAATAATGTCTAAGATCATAAAAGAATTTCTTTCTTTGTTGAGTAGTGAAGTGTGGAGGTAAAACTTTACCAACAATAAAATTTGCATAATTGGCAAACCATGGAGATGCAACTTTAGCACTAGAAACATTAACAATTGCAAGTTGTTCATTAACAAAGCTATCATTAATAGGAATAGGATCATCAGGTATATTTTCCATTCTAGAAAGATGATCAGCTACTTGATTATCTTCCCCTTTCCTATCAACAATGTGTAAATCTCCACCAACAAATAATGACAAGTACTCAATCACAAACATGAATAGTAGCACAAGACAAGTATCTAGGGTATAGCAACTCTCAAACTACGAGGGGAACGGAGTGGATCACGGAGATGATGATGGAGATGGTGCTGGTCTTGGTGATGGTGATGATGTAGAGGCCTCCTCCCACGCCAAGGAGGAGAGGTGATGATGATGACGGTGATTTCCCCCTTCTCCGGAGCTCCGGAGCAGCAGGATCTGATCCCCCTCGGAGGGAATCGGGAGCTCCGCCGCCGCCGCGACCTCGGATAGTCTCGTAAAAATTAGGGCGTTACTTTTCGGGCGAGACGGAGACCTCGTTAAAAAGCCCCAGGCGAGGAAGTGCCCGAGGCTCATTTTGGTGGGTCCCACGCGGTCAGGGAATCTGGCCGCGTGGGCCCACCTATTTTGGGCCTCGTGGCCTTCCTTTGCTGCTTCTTCTTCACTCTGGTGTTCTCCCGAAGAAAAACCAGCTGTGCAATTTTCCTTTTATTAATTTGGCCTTCGTAGCTCCTGAAACAATAAAAACATGAAAAAGAGGTTTTCTGCCTCCAGAAATTAAATACTAAAAATAGGGACTTTGTAGTAAAGTCCCTTAAATCATCTAAAACATGTAAAAACAATGATATAATAATGCAAATAACATCCTAATATGGTGGTATAAGTGGTATAGATGATGATATAAAATGCACGTATCAGACGCAGAGGAGCGAGATCCTCGCCGCCACCTTCCTCGGTGGCCAAACACGGTCTTCCCGGCGGTCACCTTTGGCGCGCGCGAGGTGAAAGGAGGGGAGGGGCTAGAGAGGGCTAGGGTTTTTGCCTCCCAAGTCGCCCCAAAGCAGAGTGACGCGGGGCCGAGTGGATCACTATTCCTCTCATGCTTCGGGTGCTGACCGACCAGTGGAACCCGATCGTCGTCCCTCGCGAGCCATGATTCTCGTTTGCATGTGTGTTTAGTTCTAGGTTTTTCTATGTTTTTGAGTTTTCTGTGTTGGTATCATGGTGGCGCCCAGATCCGGCGTTGAAAAGGCTCGGAGGATTACTCCGGTCGGTGTTTTTTATCCGGCTAGATCCACTCCTACAGGACTAGTGGCTATCGCGGCTCCTTAACGCCTCATACCTAGTGGTTTCTTCAGCGTTAAGATGTGGACCAGCTAGTACTGCTCTTCTTCTTCGGCAACGGCAAAAAACTTGGGTGCTGAAAGTGCATGTGTTGCCTCATGCGTGGTTTTGGTAATTAATGACAATCCTTATGGACTAATGTTTGTATTGAGATATTCTTGTAGATCTTGTCCATGGAGAAGATTGGAGTTCATGTGTTGGACTCTAGAAGATTACATGATGATCAATGCTCTATTCAAGGGTTTATATGAAGAATGGTCATGTGTAGAGTTGAGCATATTGCAAGTATGTCTTGAAGGATTCAAGACATCATCTTCATGAAGACGGAGCTAAGCGAGCCTCTCCCATAATGATGTATGGGGGAGTATTTGGAGAAGTCTTCATCAAGCATGTGCTAGCAAGCGCAATCAAGAAAGGTGGTCCACTTGAAGAGATCAAGATCGTCATCATCAAGCTCAAGTGAAATGCGCAAGGCAAAGGTATGATCTTGATAGGGTTTCTATTTTATCGGTCTCATGTTGTTAGTTTGGAGACCGGATTATAGGATAGACGGCGTACTATTAAGAGGGGCTCTCAAGTGAGTAACTTGATCACATCTTTGTGGAGAGCTCAAACCTTTGCATACTTGCCATATCATCTTTCTTGGTTGTTATTTGGCTTGTATCCATGTGAGAATTTAGAGCTTGTGTTTATCTCCATACCAAGCTCTAGTTCATCAAAAACGGATTTCATATGAATATCTTGTGGCGTTTTTTATTTTGGAGGTTTTACCGGTTTGTCTTTTCGAGAGAGATCAAACTCTCTCCTTGTGACTTCCTTCTCACGTGATGGACTATGATGTTTATCTGCATGATCTTGTAAAGCTCTTCGTTGCGATTACAACGAGCCCAAGATCATCGAAATCGGAGTCCGGATGAAAAAGTTATTGCCGTTTTGGTGTTTGCTATTCCTGCAGTTTTTACCCCAGCGGTAGTACCGCCCCCGGTACCGCCGGCGGTACCGGATAAGGCACCCGAATGCCCGTTTTGGCGGTACCAATAGGGGTAGTACCGCTTAACCCAGCGGTAGTACCGCTGCCTGGAAGCTGTTTTCCTGCTGTTATGTCTTTCGGATCTTCCCGGCAGCGGTAGTACATCATCTTCATGAAGACGGAGCTAAGCGAGGCTCTCCCATAATGGTGTATGGGGGAGTATTTGGAGAAGTCTTCATCAAGCATGTGCTAGCAAGCGCAATCAAGAAAGGTGGTCCACTTGAAGAGATCAAGATCGTCATCATCTAGCTATAGTGGAATGCGCAAGGCAAACGTATGATCTTGATAGGGTTTCTATTTTACCGGTCTCATGTTGTTAGTTTGGAGACCGGATTATAGGATAGACGGCGTACTATTAAGAGGGGCTCTCAAGTGAGTAACTTGATCGCATTTTTGTGGAGAGCTCAAACCTTTGCATACTTGCCATATCATCTTTCTTGGTTGTTATTTGGCTTTTATCCATGTGAGAATTTAGAGCTTGTGTTCATCTCCATACCAAGCTATAGTTCATCAAAAACGGATTTCATATGAATATCTTGTGGCGTTTTTTATTTTGGAGGTTTTACCGGTTTGTCTTTTCGAGAGTGATCAAACTCTCTCCTTGTGACTTCCTTCTCACATGATGGACTATGATGTTTCTCTGCATGATCTTGTAAAGCTCTTCGTTGCGATTATAACGAGCCCAAGATCATCGAAATCGGAGTCCGGATGAAAAAGTTATTGCCGTTTTGGTGTTTGCTATTCCTGCAGTTTTTACCCCAGCGGTAGTACCGCCCCCGGTACCGCCGGCGGTACCGGATAAGGCACCCGAATGCCCATTTTGGCGGTACCAATAGGGGTAGTACCGCTTAACCCAGCGGTAGTACCGCTGCCCGGAAGCTGTTTTCCTACTGTTATGTCTTTCGGATCTTCCCGGCAGCGGTAGTACTGCTTATCCCAGCGGTAGTACCGCCCGACGCGAATCTGCAGCCAACGGCTCGTTTTCTTGGGGGCCTATTTAAGGCCCCCTTCTTCCCCAAAGCCTTAAGCTTCTTCCGAGCAAGTTTTTTCCCCTCTCTCTCCTCCATTGTTGACCTTTGGAAAAGCTTGCCTTCCTCTCAATCCCTCCCATGATTCTTGCATATCTTTGAGGGAAAGTGAGAGGAGATCTAGATCTACAATTCCACCAATCCATCTCTCCTCTAAATGAGGGGAACCTAGTAGATCTTGATCTTGAAGTTCTTGGTGTTTCTCCTTCTTTGTTTTTCCTCTCTTATTCCCCCATAAGCATTTGTTGCTTTGTTGGAATTTGAGAGTGAAGGATTTGAGCACTTGTGCTCTTGCCATTGCTTCGTTGCATCGGTTTGTGCTCTCCACGAGGATTCGTGGAAGTTGAAAGTTAGTAAGCTTGTTACTCTTGGGTCTTTGGACCCTAGACGCCCGTGTGGTGGTTGCGACCTTTTGTGGTCACTTGTAGCCGTTCGGGAGCCCCCAATCCAATTGTGGGTTGTGCCTCAGATTGTTGTTGTAAAGGCTCCGGATTCTGCCTTGAAGGAATTCCGATAGTGGAAGGTGAACCAAACCTTTGTGGTGCGGTTCATCGGAGAATAAGGTGAGCCTTTGTGGCGTTGAGATCGACCTTTGTGGTGCCTTACACCTCTCCAACGACACGTACTCTCCTAAAAAGGAGTAACTCGGGAATACATCATCGTCTCCACGTGCCTCGGTTATTTCTATACCCGAGCTCTTTACTTATGCACTTTACATTGTGATAGCCTTCGTGCTTGAATTATTCTTGTTGCTATCACTTTGTTGCTTGTCTTGCTTAGCATAAGTTGTTGGTGCACATAGGTGAGCCTAGTATATTTAGGTTGTTGGCTTGTTAATTTAAACACCTAGTTTTATTCCGCAATTAGCAAACCTAAACCGGAAAAGTTTTAATCGCCTATTCACCCCCCTCTAGGCGACATCCTTGTCCTTTCAGGTGCTTGGTAGTTTGTTTTGCGGGTAATCGTGGGAGTTTTATTCAATCGTGATAGAGTTATAGTCTGCTCATACATGGATGCTTGGTAGGTTTTCTTTGCGGGGAATCATGGGAGTTTTATTCAGTCGTGATAGAGTTATAGTCTGCTAATACATGGGTGCTAATACTTCTATGCGTATCATATCCAATGAAGAAAATAGCGTGCTATAGAAAAATAGCGCAAGACTAAAAATAAGCTATTAGCGTACTATATCGCGCTATTAGCGAGACATTGTACACGATTTATTTAGTGAGACAATTCTCAAAACGCTATAGCGTGCTATTTTTTTCTATGATCATATCTATATCCTTGCCACGGTAAAAAAAAATCTATATCCTTGGTATTCAAGTGATGTATGACCGATGGCAAAAAAAATAATGTACGCAGTACGCAAGCGGACATACATTGTAAAAAAAAAATGCGATGGGTTTTGTTTTGTGTAGTCATATGGCCGTGATGTAGAAAATTAGAAATGCAGATGATACAAGTGGTATACTTGATATTTTCAAGCCACACAAAACTGCACTATGTTGGCAAATCTATATGATTTTTTCCATTTGCGTTCTGTTGCCTTTTTATTCCAATCTTTTTATATGCTCCAAACAAAATTCCAAGCACGCACGCGTATCTCTAAACGAATCCAAAATCAAAACCAAAACCAAAATAAATGGAGGGAACCAGCGAGATGGCGGGAAAGCCAATTCCCCATCTCCCGCCCTGTCCCCAGAGCACCCCGCCATTTCCCCAAACCGCTGGGACGGCCTCCTTCTTTACACCGACATGTGGGCCCAAACCCTCCACCAGACCCACCCGCCAGGCCAATCTTCCAGCGGAAGGAAGCGGGAAACATTTCCCGCGGCGTCGGTTTCCCCGAATTTTCTCCCTCCATTTTCCACTCCGCGTCCCCCAAATCCGTCCCTATTAATCTCCCCTCCCATTCCAATCTCCTCCATCCCGCCTCCCAAATCCTAGGGTTTCCCATCCCCTCAATCCCACCTCCTCCTCGCCGCCGCCGCCGACGCGCCCGCCGCCATGTTGGAACTCAGGCTGGTGCAGGGGAGCCTGCTGAAGAAGGTGCTGGAGGCGATCCGGGAGCTGGTCACGGACGCCAACTTCGACTGCTCGGGCACCGGGTTCTCGCTGCAGGCCATGGACTCCTCCCACGTCGCGCTCGTCGCGCTGCTCCTCCGCTCCGAGGGGTTCGAGCACTACCGCTGCGACCGCAACCTCTCCATGGGCATGAACCTCAACAACATGGCCAAGATGCTCCGCTGCGCCGGCAACGACGACATCATCACCATCAAAGCCGACGACGGATCCGACACCGTCACCTTCATGTTCGAGTCGCCTAGTAAGCCCCACCCCCTTACGCCCGCCCGATCTGTTTTGTTTTACCGTTTCGTTGCTTTCCGATTGCTGGATGTCGATGGTGACAGTCGTTTTGGATGAACAGATCAGGATAAGATCGCGGATTTCGAGATGAAGCTCATGGACATCGACAGCGAACACCTCGGGATCCCCGACTCCGAGTACCAGGCCATCGTCCGCATGCCCTCCTCTGAGTTCTCCAGGATCTGCAAGGACCTCAGCAGCATCGGGGACACTGGTATGGCCGATCCCCTTCTTGTTTTGTTTTCTTACTGTTCTGCTGCACGTGTTCCGTCTCTGACGGCGGCGGCTGCTTTGCGATTGCAGTTATCATCTCTGTCACCAAGGAGGGTGTCAAGTTCTCCACTGCTGGAGACATTGGAACTGCTAACATCGTCTGCAGGCAGAACAAGACTGTTGACAAGGTATTGCGTTGTTTCTGCCTCCTAGTTAGTGTGTATATGTTCTTGTTTTAGACAATTATATAGCAGTTGTAATGATTCTTACATGATGGGATTCAGGAAGCGCAGTTACAGAGATATATTCTCTGTTAGGAAGCCCTATTGCAGGCTCTAGTTAGTAGTAATTGTTGATATGCAGAGGCTGGGATTCCTCTTTTCGAAAAAAAGTAGTAATTGTTGATGTTGGTAGTTTATGCATGATAAAATACCCCCCAAAATGTCCTACTACTCATAGTAAACACTATCATACTGTAGTTGTTTGCAGTTACTCGTAGTTGTCATTCAACACATAAATGCGTTCTGTTTGATTATACCGGTACAAGCTTCCTAGTTCAAAAGGTGCTGCATAGCTTTGCCTCTGAAACTTGAGTTCCCCAACACTCCGTGATCCACTGAAACTGCAGCACATCCTTTTATACTACAAACTAGTTTTGAGGCCCTTGTTCTCTTTGGCACTCTGAGCTTGGCAGCTCAGCAACTCAGTTGATTTGTAATGTTTGCAAGTGTATGACTGTAAATGCAATGCTTAAGCTGAATTCCATCCTGTTATTTCCAGTTATTTGTCAATTCTACCATCTGTCTATGATGTTAATTTCAAGCTTCATTTATTAATATGTTCACTTGTCATACTGTAGTAACAATTTAAGCACACTTATCAGTATGGTAGTTAATCACTGTCTTGTATCAATGCAGCCAGAGGAATCTACCATTATAGAAATGCAAGAGCCAGTGTCACTGACCTTTGCTCTGAGGTACATGAACTCCTTCACTAAGGCAAGCCCTCTGTCGGACCAAGTGACCATCAGCCTCTCATCTGAGCTTCCAGTGGTGGTTGAGTACAAGATTGCTGAGATGGGTTACATTAGATTCTATCTGGCACCCAAGATTGAAGAGGAT
Source organism: Poa pratensis (assembly GCA_947311845.1). Classification (NCBI taxonomy): domain Eukaryota; kingdom Viridiplantae; phylum Streptophyta; class Magnoliopsida; order Poales; family Poaceae; genus Poa; species Poa pratensis. The sequence continues at coordinate 7,102,671 of CAMZMU010000087.1, read as the reverse complement.
GAGGAGATGAAGGCATGATTGCACTTCCAAGGATATGCTTATTTGCCTGCTTTTCCAGGTCTTTGGACCGCTGTTTGCTTAACGCTTGTCTGTAAGCAAAAGATGTTATGCTTGCTTTAGCATTCCTGTATCTGTGACTATTTGTGGTTTGCTGGATTTCCAGTGATTAATGTTAGATTAGGATGCCCCTGCTGTTATTTGTTGGAATAGCTTCAAGAATGAAGCCATAATTCGTAGCTACTTTTGCTTGTACTGATACACCTTCATGGAAGTAGCAATCCATCTTTGTATCAGTTTGGTTCTGGTTGGTCTTGGTCATGTGTTTCACAAGATATCTGACCATGTTTGGCCACGTTACTGATTTAGCCTGTGTATGCATCATTTCTGGTTTAAGCTGCCATCTAAAAGACAACTCTTTAGCAACAGCTGAATTCATCAATGGAGAGCTTTTCATAGATTATACTTCCTTACTAGATCATCAGCATTACTTTACTCCTAAGCTCATAGCTTGTTCTGCCAAAAATGGAACACCCCCAATGACCAATTCTTCCAGAAATTCGAGCTCAGCTGTCAATTTTGTTTGTGAAGTTACTTGATCCTGCCTGAGTCTGTCACCGCATTGAAATCTGCTCAAGCTTTATCAAGAAAACTGTCAACTCTTAATAAATTCTTGTATCTGTGAATGTTAGTGAATCCATGGATTTCCAGTGATGTATGTTACATAAGTGTATTGTGCTTGCCAATGTTGTTGCTGTTATTTGTTTCATCAGTTTGGTCGTTCGGTTTTCTTCAACGATACAAAACTGAAGACAAGCAGGACACCATAATTGTTGTTCATAAATTCCAGTGACTTAGCTTTCGACAGGTCATTAGCCTGTTCTCAAAGGAAACGAACTATGGATGATAGCCTCATTGCCACAACACCTCACCAATATTGTACTACTCGCAGTACTAACATTGTACTACTAGCTAGTTTGAGACCCTTGTCGGATTGGAGATGGCCTCCTTGCGATCCAATCTTCCAGATCCCACCATGATATATATATAGAAAACGCCATCTTTTTAGCGATATGCTTTGATTGCACGCTTTGCTGCCTTCCATTTATACCTGTTGATCCGAGTACATAAGGACCGAGGACACCCCTGCGAGGGTTCATTGCGACAATTGACTGGGACAAGCACCTGCCATTGTGTTTTCGATAAAACATATATACCAGTACGTCAATCCTAGTACGACATGAATCGCTTCAGTGCACCAATCCTGCTCTCGTTTCTTCTTCTCATGTCCTTCACTAGCCATGCACGATGTAAGTGGCATCACCCGACCTATTGTTATACTTGAATTGATCTATCTATTTTTCTCGGTAAATACTTCAGTTGATTTGTGTTTCTAATGTACTACTTCTTCCGTCTCGAATTAGTTAGTTCAGATTTGTCAACATATGGATGTATCTACACGTCAAGATACATCCGTATTTTTACATATCTGCGTGAACTTATTCGGGACGGAAGGAGTACTAGCTAGTACAACAGCCAGTGCATACACAATCTTCGCACAATTTGCTCGTTCTCAGCAAGTGTTCATATGTTTTGTGAAATGACCGTATATTTCCAGTTAGTTTATTATTACAACAGTTACTCCTTGATAGTCGATAAAGCATGGAATTATATGGACATTGATGGATTATTCTTTTGTCTATTCCATAGGCCGGATCATGGAAGGCATGGAGAACGAAAATAAGATCGAATTACCCAACGGGCTGTGCGCCCATAGAAACTGGACTGGAGTGGATTTGTTCTGCTGTTTGCTAACAAGAAATTGCTATGTGAAACTGGAGAATTGCAAGACTGACTGTGAACAGTCTTCTGTCAGAGACACCGCAACGGCGGTGACCCGTGCTCCTTCGCCCTTCCGTCTAATCTAATTGTATTTTTATTTCAAAGTGAAGGTTTGCTCCTCGTGGCGTTTCAAATAAAATAATTTCTTTTTACAAAATGGGAATAAAGTTTTATTAATTCTTAAATTGATTATTGAATTATTTATTCTACATACTGAGTTATTCTATATCCCTGCGATCCAAATAAAACAAGCTGAGGGATAGTACACAAAGAATAACTTTTACAATCAGAACTAGGTGATTGAACTATTGTTGGAGAAGCTAACCTACTAGTTTATATTGCCGAATGTTACAAGAAACTAATTGGGACAACGGTCCCGATTCTCCTGAGTATGATTGATAGATACTCATGGTCAATTTCGGTAATATAAACTCTCGTAGGTTATCTACAAACTAGTTGGGACACCGGACCCGATTATCCTGAATCTCCTGCCACAGACTACTCGTTTCCCATACGATTCGGTCAATTTCCAGCGTCCGATGCTGTGACTAAATGGCACCAATGGGTACAGTTTATTGAGATTCGCACTAATTGCGTTGTGTTTCCAGGGTATTAGTCTTTTACTTCCTTTTGTCCTTTTTGTTGTTTTTGGGGTGTTCCAAATTCCAGCGGTATGTTAAGCGGTACTACCGCTAGGGAGCTGCCGCCACCGCTACCGCCAGAATGGCCGTCTGACGCGTAGTCCGGTACCGACTGGTACCGCCGCCGGTACCGCTGAGGTGGGAAGAGACGAACCAGCCCACCCCAGCGGTAGTACCGCTGGGTTAAGCGGTACTACCGCCGAGGTGGGATTGTTTCCGGGAAAGATTCCGGGTTGGACTGCAGCCGACCTAGGGTTTGATGTTTCTTTATATTCCTCTTGTAAGCCGCTGTTTTGGGGTAAGCCACACATTGTAAACCCACGGCGTTTGTAACCTCACCCGATATAGTGAAGTATTGCTGGCTGGCGCCCGTGGTTTTTTCCTCTCCTTTGTTTGGAGAGGTTTTCCACGTTAAATCTCATTTGGTTTTATCCTCCATTGTTGGACTATGATGTTTCTCTGCATGATCTTGTAAAGCTCTTCGTTACGATTCCAACGAGCCAAAGATCATCGAAAACGGAGTTCGGATGCTCAAGTTATCGTCGTTTTCGTTCGGGTGTTTTCTGCAGTTTTAGTCCAGCGGTAGTACCGCCCGGGTACCGCTGGGAGTCCAGTACCGCGCGCGTTTTGGGCGCCAGAAATCACCCGGGGCGGTAGTACCGCTACCGGGGCGGTAGTACCGCTGCCTGGAGCCCGTTTTGAGCCTGTTTCTCTGTTCTAACTCCCCAGGGGGCGGTAGTACCGCTGGGCTAGCGGTAGTACCGCTGCCTGGAGCCCGTTTTGAGCCTGTTTCTCTGTTCTAACTCCCCAGGGGGCGGTAGTACCGCTCCTGGGCGTGTTGTTCAGGTAACGGCTAGTTTTTGGAGGTCTTATTTAAGGGGGCCTTCTTCCACATTGACTCCAAGGAAGCTGAGCACGTTTTCCCTCTCTCCTCCATTGTTGAAAGCTCATTTCCTTGATTACTCCCAATCCCTCCACCCAAACTCTTTGATCTTTGGAGGATTGAAGGAGGTGACCTAGATCTACATTTCCACCGATCCATTTCTCCTCTAAGTGAGTGGAACCCTTTCGATCTAGTTCTTGAATTTCCATTTGTTGTGTTCTTCTTTGTTCTTCCTCTCTTCTCCCCCCACAAGCATTTGTTGCTTTTGGTGGGATTTGGGAGTGAAGGACTTGAGCACTTCTTGTGTTCTTGCTTTTGCTTTTGTGCATAGGTTTGCCTTTGCTTTTGTGCATAGGTTTGCTCTCTCCACGAGGATTCGTGGAAGTGAAGACTGTGAGCTTGTTACTCTTGGGTCGTTGGACCCTAGACGGTGTTCTTGTGACCTTTTGTGGTCAACGCCTTTTGTGGCGAGTGGCGCCTTTTGTGGCGTTGCAAGGCCTCTTGTGGCCGCTTGGGTGCTCCCGATCCTTTTGTGGGGTGTGCCTCAAGTTTGTTGTAAGGGACTCGATTTCCGCCCAAAAGGAAATCAATAGTGGAAGGTGAACCGAGCTTTTGGGCAAGGTTCATCGGAGAATAGGGTGAGGCCATTTGTGGCATCTTGAGTTTGATACTCACACCCCTCCAATGAGACGTACTCCCCCTAAAAAGGAGGAACTCGGGAATACATCGTCGTCTCCGCGTGCCTCGGTTATTTCTATACCCGAGCTCTTTACTTATGCAATTTACATTGTGATAGCCTTCGTGCTTGAAGTTATATATCTTGCTATCATTTTGTTGTTTATCTTGTTTAGCATAAGTTGTTGGTGCACTTAGGTGACATAGTTTATTTAGGTTGTTGGCTTGTTATTTTGAACACCTAGTTTTATTCCGCAATTAGCAAGCCTAAACCGGAAAAGTTTTTAAACGCCTATTCACCCCCCCCCCCCTCTAGGCGACATCCTTGTCCTTTCAATGACAAAGCCAGTTCCTGTTACTAAGTTCGAGCTTTGCTCGGGCTTAGTTGGTATCACTGTCTAGCCCAAGAGGCTATTTGGCGCCGAAGGTGTTTGTTCTTTGTTGTTTCAGGGTGAAGTTCTCTTTTATGCTACAAGGTGGAATTTGTCTGAAGGTGGAGTGTTGTTTTTTGGGGTGTTCCAAATTCCAGCGGTAGTACCGCTGGGTTAAGCGGTACTACCGCTAGGGAGCTGCCGCCACCGCTACCGCCTCCGCTACCGCCAGAATGGCCGTCTGACGCGTAGTCCGGTACCGACTGGTACCGCTGGCGGTACCGCCGCCGGTACCGCTGAGGTGGGAAGAGACGAACCAGCCCACCCCAGCGGTAGTACCGCTGGGTTAAGCGGTACTACCGCCGAGGTGGGATTGTTTCCGGGAAAGATTCCGGGTTGGACTGCAGCCGACCTAGGGTTTGATGTTTCTTTATATTCCTCTTGTAAGCCGCCGTTTTGGGGTAAGCCACACATTGTAAACCCACGGCGTTTGTAACCTCACCCGATATAGTGAAGTATTGCTGGCTGGCGCCCGTGGTTTTTTCCTCTCCTTTGTTTGGAGAGGTTTTCCACGTTAAATCTCGTGTCCCCTTTGGTTTGATCGTTCCGCTCTTCGTCGTTTCTTTGCTATCGTTTACAACAAGTGGTATCAGAGCCCTGTTTCAGATCTGTTTTCAGATTAGGGTTTTGGATGGCATCGATGAAGTTCGATCTACCGGCGCTGGACTACAAGACGAGATTCTCGCTGTGGCAGGTCAAGATGCGTGCGATCCTCGCACAGTCCAATGATCTTGACGAGGCGCTGGAGAAATTCGGCGACAAGGATGCGGCGGCATGGACCGCCGATGAGAAGCGGAAAGACCGTAAGGCTTTATCGCTTATTCAACTTCATCTATCTAATGATATTCTGCAAGAAGTACTCCAGGAGAAAACCGCAGCGGCACTGTGGGCTAAGCTGGAGTCGATCTGCATGTCCAAAGATCTCACCAGCAAGATGCATGTGAAGATGAAGTTGTTCACGCACAAGTTGCAAGAAGGTGGTTCGGTAATGAATCACTTATCGATCTTTAAGGAGATCGTTTCTGACCTAGTGTCGATGGAGGTAAAGTACGATGATGAAGATCTAGCACTTTTACTTCTATGCTCGCTGCCAAATTCCTTTGCAAATTTTCGTGATACCATACTGTTAAGCCGTGATGAACTAACCACCGCGGAAGTATATGAGGCCCTGCTTGCCAGGGAAAAGATGAAAGGTATGGTACAGAAAGAGGAGTCGTCGTCCTCCAAGGGCGATGCTTTGCAGGTCCGAGGGAGGCCTGAGCAGCGAGATAACCACTACCACAACAACAACAGAGACAAGAGCAAGGGTGACAGAAGTCGCTCAAAGTCTAAAGGCCGTGACAAGTTCTGCAGGTATTGTAAGAAATCTAATCATGTCATTGATGATTGTTGGAAGTTGCAGAACAAGGAGAAAAGAAAAGGTACTTACCAACCGAAAAATAATGAAGGTAAAGATACCGGTGAGGCTTCTGTTGTTGATGGTAGTTCTGATGGCGAATGCCTAGCTGTTTTAGCTGCATGTGTTTCTCGTCAGGATGAATGGATTCTAGATACTGCATGTTCTTTTCATATTTGCTGTAACAAAGATTGGTTCAGTTCTTATGAGTTAGTGCAGACTGGAGATTTCGTGCGTGTGGGGAACGACCAGCAATGCAACATTGTTGGCGTTGGTTCCGTTCAGGTCAAGACACATGACGGTATGACACGCACGTTGACGGGAGTGAAACACATACCAACCATGGCAAGAAATTTGATCTCGCTCAGTACCCTTGACTGTGACGGGTACAAGTACAAAGGAGGAAATAAACTCCTAAAGGTATCAAAAGGTTCTCTCATAGTTATGGTTGGTGATATGAATTCTGCTAAGTTATATGTTCTTAGAGGTAGCACGTTATCTGGTACTGTTGCTGCTGTTTCTCATGATGACGCTAGTAAAACTAACCTTTGGCATAAGCGTCTTGGACATATGAGTGAACTTGGTATGGCAGAATTGATCAAGAGAGACTTGCTGCAAGGATGCAGTTTGGGTAAGATGCAGTTCTGTGAACACTGCATTTTCGGTAAGCACACAAGAGTTAAGTTTAATGCTTCTGTTCACACCACCAAAGGTACACTTGATTATGTACATGCTGATGTTTGGGGGCCATCTCGTAAGCCCTCTTATGGTGGTGCTCGTTATATGCTTACCATTATTGATGATTACTCTAGAAGAGTTTGGCCTTATTTCATGAAAAATAAGGATGATGCGTTTGCTGCTTTTAAAGAGTGGAAAGCTATGATTGAAAGGCAAACAGAAAGGAAGGTGAAATTACTTCGTACTGACAATGGTGGCGAATTTTGTTCGAATGCCTTTAATGATTATTGCAGGAAAGAAGGCATTGTCAGGCACCTCACCATCCCGTACACGCCTCAGCAGAATGGTGTAGCGGAGCGGATGAACAGGACCATCATCTCCAAGGCTCGCTGCATGATCTCCAACGCTCGCATGAGTAAGCGTTTTTGGGCTGAGGCGGCTGCCACCGCCTGCTACTTGATAAACAGGTCACCATCTATTCCCCTCGACAAGAAAACTCCCATTGAGGTATGGTCAGATTCTCCTGCTGATTATTCACAGCTTAAAGTTTTCGGCTGCACTGCTTATGCTCATGTTGATAATGGAAAGTTAGAGCCGAGAGCTATTAAGTGTGTGTTCATTGGTTATGGTTCGGGTGTAAAAGGATACAAGTTATGGAATCCCGAAACTAGCAAGGCATTTATGAGCAGGAGTGTTGTTTTCAATGAATCTGTTATGTACTTTGATAAGTTGTCCTCAGATGTTTTGCCAGATTTTTCTGAGGAGCAGGTTCGTGTCGAGGTGGAGCACTCTGTTGAAAAGGAAAATGTCACTGTTGACAATGATGGTGCTGCTACTTCAGATGATTCTGATCCTGATTCTGCTGGTTCTGATGATTCTGTTTCTTCTGATTCTGATAATGATAATGTTCAGAACTCACCCCCTGTTTTGCAGCCACAACAGTCTATTGCTGCTCGTAGGAACAGGAGGAATTGTGGTCCTCGACCACGTTTAATTGAAGAGTGTAACATTGTTGATTATGCTCTGAGTTGTGCAGAACAGGTGGAGCACGGACATGAGCCGTCCACCTATACTGAAGCTATTGGTTCCGGTGACCGCGAGAAGTGGCTTGCTGCTATGCAAGAAGAAATGCAGTCACTCGATAAGAATGGCACATGGGAAGTTGTGCGCTTGCCTAAGAAAAAGAAGGCAGTCCGCTGTAAGTGGATCTTCAAGAGAAAGGAGGGTTTATCTCCTAGCGAGCCTCCGAGGTTTAAGGCAAGGTTAGTTGCAAAAGGCTTCAGTCAAATTCCAGGTGTGATTATAATGATGTTTTCTCTCCAGTTGTTAAGCATAGTTCAATTCGTACATTCTTTGGTATTGTTGCTATGCGTGATCTTGAGCTTGAGCAGTTAGATGTAAAGACTGCGTTTCTGCATGGAGAGTTGGAGGAGGAGATATACATGGACCAGCCAGAAGGGTTCATAGTGCCGGGTAAGGAGGATCTTGTGTGTAAGTTGAAAAGGTCCTTATACGGTTTGAAACAATCTCCTCGTCAGTGGTATAAAAGGTTTGATTCTTTTATGTTGTCACATGGCTTTAAGAGGTCTGAATTTGATAGCTGTGTGTACATTAAGTTTGTTAATGGATCACCTATATACCTGTTATTATATGTTGATGATATGTTGATTGCTGCCAAGAGCAAGAAAGATATCGCTGCTCTCAAGTCACAGTTGAGTAGCGAGTTTGAGATGAAGGATCTTGGTGCTGCTAAGAAAATTCTAGGTATGGAGATTACCCGTGACAGAAATTCTGGTTTGTTGTTTCTTAGTCAGCAAAATTACATTAAGAAAGTTCTTCATCGTTTTAACATGCATGATGCAAAGTCTGTTAGTACTCCTATTGCTCCTCACTTTAAATTGTCAGCTGAACAATGTCCTAGTACGGATGAGGATTTTGAGTACATGTCTAGAGTTCCATATTCTAGTGCTGTTGGTTCTTTAATGTATGCCATGGTTTGCTCACGTCCAGATTTATCATATGCTATGAGTTTGGTTAGTAGATATATGGCTAATCCTGGTAAAGAACATTGGAAGGCTGTTCAGTGGATTTTCAGGTACCTTCGTGGCACATCCAATGCTTGCCTCAAGTTCGGCAAGACTGATGAGGGACTCGTAGGCTATGTGGATTCAGATTTTGCTGCCGATTTGGATAAGAGGAGATCCCTCACAGGTTATGTGTTCACGCTTGGTGGTTGTGCCGTGAGTTGGAGGGCAACGTTGCAATCGTTGTTGCCCAGTCTACCACTGAAGCAGAGTACATGGCTATTGCTGAAGCATGTAAAGAATCGGTTTGGCTGAAAGGTTTGTTTGCTGAGCTTTGTGGAGATGATACTTGCATTAACCTGTTTTGTGATAGTCAGAGTGCTATTTACCTTACCAAGGATCAGATGTTCCATGAGAGAACAAAGCACATTGACGTCAAATACCATTATGTGCGTGATGTTGTTGCAAAAGGTAAACTGAAGGTATGCAAGATAAGTACTCATGATAATCCTGCTGATATGATGACTGAAAGAGCATGTGTTGCCCCATGTGTGGTTTTGGTAATTAATGACAATCTCTATGGACTAATGTTTGCATTGAGATATCTTTATAGATCGAGTCCATGAAGAAGTTTGGAGTTCATGTGTTGGACTCTAGAAGAGTATATGATGACCAAGGTTCTATCCAAGGGTTTATATGAAAAATGGTCATGTGTAGAGGTGAGCATATTGCAAGTATGTCTTGAGGGATTCAAGACATCATCTTTGTGAAGATAGAGAAGATGAAGTGCAAGTTCAAGAGAAGCATCTCGAAGAAATTCTATGCTTGTAGCTTCCCACCCATGTGGAGATATTGGTCAAGTGAAGATGTGCCTATGAGAGGCTCTCCCACATTGGTGTATGGGGGAGCAACATTTGAATCTTCACCAAGCAAAGCGCAAATCAAGAAAAGTGGTCCACTTGAAGAGATCGAGATCGTCATCATCTAGTTCAAGTGGAATGCGCAAGGCAAAGGTATGATCTTGATAGGGTTTCTATTTTACCGGTCTCATGGTGTTAGTGGGAGACCGGGTTATAGGATAGATGCCGTACTATCAAGAGGGGCTCTCAAGTGAGTAACTTGATCGCATCTTTGTGGAGAGCTTAAACCTTTGCATACTTGGCTATCCATCTTTCTTGGTTCTTATTTGGCTTTTATCCATGTGAGAATTTAGATCTTGTGTTCATCTCCATACCAAGCTCTAGTTCATCAAAAAAACGGATTTCATTTGAATATCTTGTGATGTTCTTGATGTTGGAGGTTTTACCGGTTCGTCTTTTGAAGAGAGGACAAACTCTCCTCTTGTGGTTTCCTCCTCACATGATGGACTATGATGTGTATATGCATAATCTTGTAGAGCTTGTGAGTATCTTCTAACAAGACCAAGATCATAGAAAACGGAGTCCGGATAAGAAACATATTGCGGTTTTGGTTTGGAGGTTTAATCGGTTGTTCTTTTATCGAGAGGTCTAACCTTTCCTCATTTGGTTTTATCCTCCATTGTTGGACTATGATGTTTCTCTGCATGATCTTGTAAAGCTCTTCGTTACGATTCCAACGAGCCAAAGATCATCGAAAACGGAGTTCGGATGCTCAAGTTATCGTCGTTTTCGTTCGGGTGTTTTCTGCAGTTTTAGTCCAGAGGTAGTACCGCCCGGGTACCGCCGGGTACCGCTGGGAGTCCAGTACCGCGCGCGTTTTGGGCGCCAGAAATCACCCGGGGCGGTAGTACCGCTACCGGGGCGGTAGTACCGCTGCCTGAAGCCCGTTTTGAGCCTGTTTCTCTGTTCTAACTCCCCAGGGGGCGGTAGTACCGCTGGGCTAGCGGTAGTACCGCTGCCTGGAGCCCGTTTTGAGCCTGTTTCTCTGTTCTAACTCCCCAGGGGGCGGTAGTACCGCTCCTGGGCGTGTTGTTCAGGTAACGGCTAGTTTTTGGAGGTCTTATTTAAGGGGGCCTTCTTCCCCATTGACTCCAAGGAAGCTGAGCACGTTTTTCCTCTCTCCTCCATTGTTGAAAGCTCATTTCCTTGATTACTCCCAATCCCTCCACCCAAACTCTTTGATCTTTGGAGGATTGAAGGAGATGACCTAGATCTACATTTCCACCGATCCATTTCTCCTCTAAGTGAGTGGAACCCTTTCGATCTAGTTCTTGAAGTTCCATTTGTTGTGTTCTTCTTGTTCTTCCTCTCTTCTCCCCCCATAAGCATTTGTTGCTTTTGGTGGGATTTGGGAGTGAAGGACTTGAGCACTTCTTGTGTTCTTGCTTTTGCTTTTGTGCATAGGTTTGCCTTTGCTTTTGTGCATAGGTTTGCTCTCTCCACGAGGATTCGTGGAAGTGAAGACTGTGAGCTTGTTACTCTTGGGTCGTTGGACCCTAGACGGTGTTCTTGTGACCTTTTGTGGTCAACGCCTTTTGTGGCGAGTGGCGCCTTTTGTGGCGTTGCAAGGCCTCTTGTGGCCGCTTGGGTGCTCCCGATCCTTTTGTGGGGTGTGCCTCAAGTTTGTTGTAAGGGACTCGATTTCCGCCCAAAAGGAAATCAATAGTGGAAGGTGAACCGAGCTTTTGGGCAAGGTTCATCGGAGAATAGGGTGAGGCCATTTGTGGCATCTTGAGTTTGATACTCACACCCCTCCAACGAGACGTACTCCCCTAAAAAGGAGGAACTCGGGAATACATCGTCGTCTCCGCGTGCCTCGGTTATTTCTATACCCGAGCTCTTTACTTATGCAATTTACATTGTGATAGCCTTCGTGCTTGAAGTTATATATCTTGCTATCATTTTTGTTTATCTTGTTTAGCATAAGTTGTTGGTGCACTTAGGTGACATAGTTTATTTAGGTTGTTGGCTTGTTATTTTGAACACCTAGTTTTATTCCGCAATTAGCAAGCCTAAACCGGAAAAGTTTTTAAACGCCTATTCACCCCCCCTCTAGGCGACATCCTTGTCCTTTCAATGACAAAGCCAGTTCCTGTTACTAAGTTCGAGCTTTGCTCGGGCTTAGTTGGTATCACTGTCTAGCCCAAGAGGCTATTTGGCGCCGAAGGTGTTTGTTCTTTGTTGTTTCAGGGTGAAGTTCTCTTTTATGCTACAAGGTGGAATTTGTCTGAAGGTGGAGTGTTGTTTTTTGGGGTGTTCCAAATTCCAGCGGTAGTACCGCTGGGTTAAGCGGTACTACCGCTAGGGAGCTGCCGCCACCGCTACCGCCTCCGCTACCGCCAGAATGGCCGTCTGACGCGTAGTCCGGTACCGACTGGTACCGCTGGCGGTACCGCCGCCGGTACCGCTGAGGTGGGAAGAGACGAACCAGCCCACCCCAGCGGTAGTACCGCTGGGTTAAGCGGTACTACCGCCGAGGTGGGATTGTTTCCGGGAAAGATTCCGGGTTGGACTGCAGCCGACCTAGCGTTTGATGTTTCTTTATATTCCTCTTGTAAGCCGCCGTTTTGGGGTAAGCCACACATTGTAAACCCACGGCGTTTGTAAACTCACCCGATATAGTGAAGTATTGCTGGCTGGCGCCCGTGGTTTTTTCCTCTCCTTTGTTTGGAGAGGTTTTCCACGTTAAATCTCGTGTCCCCTTTGGTTTGATCGTTCCGCTCTTCGTCGTTTCTTTGCTATCCGTTTACAACACTTTTTTCAAAAAGGAGGATTACTTCGAGCCTCTGTATCAATTGATGCATATAGTCATATCCGAGTGAAAGTTAGACGACAAACGTTAAGAAAAGACTAAGACCTCATGCATCGGGATATCACCTAAACGAGGCAACCAGGAACCATATGATAAAAGACATAAAGAAAAGTTAAATACAACTCTTAGGCAAAGCATTCAAAAAGAAATCGTTGCACGTGCGTACATCATGGTGAGTCCAACCGTAGGTTGATCTCCGAATTTTCATCTCAAAACCGAGATTCTTTTGTGCTTAATATAACTTCGTTGTTTCTAGTACCTAAACAAAATAGATATACATATGTCGCTTGTAGCTTCTCATTGCACGTTCCAACATCAAAACCATTCATCATCAGGTTTGCAGGTTTTGTCAATGCAAGTAATTGATGGTACGGTTCACACTTTAACGAGTTCAAACCCATAGTACAGATGTAATTGTGTCGTGAGGTCGTGATACAGTATGTTTTTACTAAATGGCCCTTTTGTTAACCTTCAACTAAATGTGACCCTTCAAATAACTTTCATGCAGATATAACCCTCCGTATAAAACGCCACAGACTTAGGCGTTCTGAAAATATCAGAGGCACTCAAAATCTCAGAAAACGCCATACTTAGGCGTATCCCGAGTCAGAAAAATGCGAAAATTTCTAAGGCATTTGGGAAAAGCCATTTGATGTGGCGTTTTCAGAGCCTCTGGGAATTTCAAAATACGTCATCTGGTGTGATGTTTTCCAATCACAGAGGCTCTGAGAATCTCAGAATTCTGATATTCTCAGATATTCTCAGAGCCTCTGAGTCTAAAAACGCCACATCAAATGGCTTTTCCCAAATCACTTAGAATTTCTCACGTTTTTCTGGCTCGGGATACACCTAAGCATATGGCGTTTTCTGAGATTTCAGGAACCTCTGATATTTTTAGAACGCCTTAAACTATGACGTTTTATGCTGAGGGCCATAGTTGGCTGAAAGTAATTTGAATGGTCACAATTAGCTGAAGGTTAGCAAAAGGGCCATTTAGTAAAAAACATACCGTGATACATGCATCAACGAGCTCAACACACGCATGTCGATCGTAAGTGTACTTCCTCATTATGATGCTCTCGATCAATCAGCCGGCCTCATGATCCTTGTAAATGGTGACCCCTGCCTTAATACTAGTACTATTTATATACACATCATCAACATTTCTTGATATCACATCTAGAGTGCAATCTGACTAATTTAATTGCTACTGGTGGATGCATGATCACCGATACTTCAGTTTCCTATTGTCACGGCTTGCTCTGCCAAAATGAAACACCACAATTGGCAAATCTTCCATACATCCCAGCTCAGCTGCCAATTTTGACTGAAGTTACTTCGATCCTGGCCTCAGACCCGAGTCAGCGTCACCGTTCTGAAATCTGTCCAGGGATTATGAAGAGAACTATCAAATCTTAATTAATACTAACAAGGCATAAATTCAAAAGCACTAAACCACAAAGCAAGTTGATCAGATGCTGTAATATATCTGAGTAATGGTCTGTAATTTCAGAAACCTAAGCATACTCTTAATGAAAGTGGCAATCCTAAAATTCAGTCCAAAATAAAGGCTACTAGTAGTAAATAAAACTCTGTCCTCCAACCTAATCGTTAAGGGCTCCCAAACGGTACATATTATAATGCATTCTCCAAATTCCCTCAGAATATGGGAAAATCTAGTTTGAGCTAAGAAACCTTGCTGCTAGTTTGCAATTATACTTCACAACTTCAACTGCTATTTTTCTTTAAAAAACTGCTTACAGTAAGGACAGCATGGAACATAAAAAGACCCCTTCTAGCCGCAAATGCATACATGCGACCAAGACAATTTACCTACGCAAGTGCGGCTTTAAATTTACCTGCGCAAGTGAGGCATAAACAGAACACTTTCTGTATGATTTGGCATCGTGTCTTGTGGTTGTTTTTCCAGATGGAACATGCATCGAAATGACCAGTGCTCGCTTGGGGTGTTCCATGTCTAATAGGCTTCATCTCATGCCCTATTAAAGAGACAAAGGCGAAGGTCAGTAACAAGATAAATAAATATGTTCACCAATTGACCAGAATGCCAAATATGATAGAGCTTGTGGCATCCATCTTAAGTGCTAACTAATTGTTATTTGAAACATATTATGATCTTGAACCTGGAGCGCAAGTAGTCTCTTGATTTGAACTTTGGTGATGCTTTAAAATATCCTCGTCTTGAAGGATCATCTGTTGTGAATAAGAAGAAAATAAGTGAAAAACTGTAGATGGTACTGATAATTTTCTGCTCTGTATTTGCAGACAAATGGATTCATGTCAAGCTTATGCTTTGCACTCAGTAGAACAATTACATCGGCCGACACGGTCAGCTGAAGGGATTGAAGGTGGGCCTGTGATGATCCAGGAAGGAACCGAGTCTCTGGAGTGGTGATGCAAGGAACACTTGGCAACACACCATGTTCCTGATGCTCTGGTTCTGATTCGATTGATCGAATGGATGTCGAGCTGCTGCAATTGCTCCTAAAATTTGAGTCATAGGCAGCATGGCAGCTGCTGGGTTCGATGCTTCGACGTTGTTCTGGTTCAGTGTTCCACACATTTGTGATGTGGGCAGAGGCTCAGGTGCTCCTTGTAAGTTCACCGGGGGCCGATACAGACCATTCCTCATGGACAACATCTGAAACATAACCATACCAATTAAACACAAACAGAAATGCATAAATGTGGTATGCGTTGATTCTTTCCTCAGTCAGTGAAGACGCAGAATTGGACATTAGAATGGCTAATGTTATTCCTGAAACACTCTACTACAACAGCACAAAAATAGGATGGCACAGTATTCATTGTCAACCTACTGATGCAAAAGGCTTACCTAAATCTATATTCTAGCACCACAAGTCCTGTCCAGTTTCTTGTTTATTGACAGATTAAGGGGGCATTAAAGCAGGGAATCTATGTTCGTCCTTTTCATTCCGTACTATATTGAACAGCATATTTGATTTTTATAGTGGGGGCTCATATGAAATTTTCATTGGAATCAGAAATTCAGACTAGCAGCAGTAGCAATGCAGCAACATTCTGCTGACCTGCACTTGGAGCTGAAGGTGCTTGAGGTACTCAATGGCGTCGTCGAGCATGGAGGCTTTGTCCGTCTGCAACCCACCGCCCAACGAAAACAGCACCTCGATCAGCTTCCAGCAAGCAACAGAGCGAAAATGGAGAATCAATGGAGGAGATGGAAGCAGGCAGCTAGGATTTTGACGGACCTTGCTGGAGTTTGGCACGAGGCTCTGCAGCGCCTTCATCTTCTCGTTGATCTTGCACCGCCTCCTCTGCAGGGCCCAGACAAATCAGTCTCGAACTCTCTATCTCTGTCTCGATCAGAGGAATAAGCAATCTGTCCGTGCGAGAGGAGGCCGGGAACGGCGGCGTCCACACAGGGTGCGTACCTTTTCGGAGAGGTTGTGCACCTCGGCGGCGCGAGCCCTCTTGCCACGCGGCCTCGCCGCCGCCGCTGCTCCGACTCTGACGACCCCAGCGCCTCCTGTGATCCAAATCGACAGCGAGTGAGTCACCGGGAAAATCGAATACGAAAGCCAGCGATTACGGCGGCGGGCGGCGGACTGACCTCGCTCTCGCAGCTGGCTCCGGGAAACCCCACCATGCCCTGGTGGCGCATGATGAACTCCAAGTGCTGCTGATCCATCATGGCCTCGCCCGCCACCACCACGAGCGCAGAAGACGAGAGCTCGCCACGAACCGCTAGACAACTGGTCACCCACCGCAGGCAGAACCGAGGAGAAGAAGAAGAGCTGGTCGGCGCTGCTACTGCTCATGAGCCCATACCGTGGCTGCTGACCCCGAGCGCGACCGCACGAGCTATTATCTCGGCTTTTCCCTGGGACTTCGGCCGGGAAAGCTGCTGCAGCCGCGGCAGGGCAGAAGCTTTTCGAGGGGTCTTTTCACGTCGGCTTTCTCGGTTCCCTCGCCGCGTCCGCATCGGCAGCGAGCGAGAGGACCAAGCGTGTCTGTGCATTGATGGTGGGTGGTTTGCTGGGCTCGGCTGCTGCGGCTGCGTACCGCATTTACGCCGGGCATCAACGGCATGGCGTGTTCTCCTCGGCTTTCAACGCGCAACAGTTGATCGTCTTGTGACCTGCCGCTGCCGCGGTGCGCTGTACGTAATATCTGGAGAGAAGCAGCTAAGCTAGGTGCAGTGGCTCGCGTGCGTGCAACGCATGTCAGCGCTCCGCTGGTAGGGCTACTGTGGTGCGGTCAGCGAACTCTGTCTCCACGGTACCGTCCGCGAGGGCGATGTGACTTCGGGAATCTTGCCCCCCTAAATTCGTTTTTGAACCATACCGGGTTTTTCATACTCATGTTCTCACGGTCAACAAATAGTCAGATGTACACTATAGTATATTAATATTGTGACCATATAACAATGAACTAATCATGCTATGCTTGTCAATGTCTCTTAGCGGAATTCTATTCCCTACTAATCTCTACTATATAATATGTCTTCAGGTGATGGTGCGTTTTTCACTTTCCGGTTCTGCCCTCCCACCAAGTCGCATATTACGCCCTGATGCCATTGTACTGTTTCGTTTTCCCTAAGTGACCATGGCGGCGAGAGGTGGATGGCTCGGCCAGCCTGGGTCGGAGACGGCCAGGTGGGAGTTTAGGTGCTCGCCGGCCGTACGACGTGAGCTGGGAGCAAGGACGCGATGGGGTCTGCGAGGCGTTGTGTGCGTGTGTCTCGCTCTCGCGTGCGTGCTCGTGAGTGTGTGGTGGTCGAGAGATAGGGAGAGACCTGATCGCGAAAAGAAATAAGGGGGCAGAGGTATAGGAAGAAAACGATCAAGGGAAGCTAGGGTTTCGATCAGGTTTGGGCCTTGGGCCTCTCTATGCCTGGCTGGCTGGGCTGTTTTCTCTCTCACTATAAAACCTTTTGTTTTATTTCTTTTATTCACTATATCTAATTAAACTAGATAGAGCCCAACCACATCACCGAAAAGATATGGCAAGGAAGCACACCGAAAAGATATGGCAAGTATGTACCTACAATTTCTTTTTATGCAGTACTATGTTTGAACCATATTTGGAAAATATTAAATTTCTAATTCCCCGTAGCAACGCACGCGCACTCTTCTAGTACTAATAAAGGAAGCAACGCTTCCTTCGTTCGTCCGTCATTTTTTCCCCGATATTACCCCTACTGACTTGAAAATATTACGGTCTTTGCCACCGCTAAATGAAAAGTATCGGTTCGATATTCCAAAAAAATCCCCAATCGTAGACATCCCTCTCACTATGCAAGCTTCCGTGGAAACCTACCAGCGATGCGTCGCCGGCCGTCGCTGCACTTCCCGTGATCCCGTCTAGGCCGCTGACATGGCCGCCACCGCCGAGATCGTCGATTCCTTGCGGGCGGGGGCGCCGAGGTGGCGACGGTTGGGTCAGCGTGCGCGAGCAGCTCGCGCGCACCCGCCGCTGCTCTTCTCGACTGGGCCGCCGACATGGCCTCCGCTGCCGAGATCGTCGTTTCCTTGCGGGACGGGGACTCTGATGTGGCGAATGTTGGGGCCACCGCGCATGAGCAGCTCGAGCATACCAAGACGGCAAGACGGCCATGGGGCGCTGCGGGAACACGATTGACTTGTGCGCGCCTCGGAGCTCAAGGGCTATTTCCTGAAGGGATGGAGCGCGGAGCTGGCCGCCCCAAACTATTTCGTGTTAGCCTTCATATGAACTCAATCCCATGGTCGGCGAAAGAGCAACCATTCAGTCCAATTTTGAGCTTGTGTTCAAGCAGTGGAGCGTGCTCAGGGCGGACGATCCTGCCATCATTGGCGCTGTCGGGTACGCGTTGCAGCACGCCAACTGCACAAAGAACACGATTTCAGGTGACCTTCCTGCAGACGTTTGCTTTTGCCGCTGCCTTGCGTGACAACTTTCAGTTGGCTGATTATCGATGGATTGTTCGTAAAACTGTGCAGGGACATAGCATTAGCATATCAGAGCTAGCAGCGACAAGCATTAGCAGCAGGGACGAGCTCAGGAAAAAAACCAGGCGTCCTTTTGTTTTAATATAGAGCAAAGCTTCAGCTATCGCACGAATTCTTTAATAAGTACGCAGTCTGATTCCACAACACACTGTTGCTGCACTGAATTAACGATCTTGGAGATGTTTGGTTACATGAGGTAATTCACTGTTCATCTTTGTTCACAACTCTTTAATTTTTCATAGTTTGTCTCCCATAAGATGCACAATATAATTTGTAAAATTTTGTATCTTTGCAAACAAAGGAAATAATGATCCAACAAGTGATTGATTGGAGAAGATGGCAGAAACCAAATGTTTATGTGATTTGAAAAGGAATGATGTGGTCATTATCTTTCCCTACCTGTATCGGAATCTGTCTAGGTCATGTTTTTGTAAGGCGAATCCTGTAATCAAACTTCATCTCCTTATGTCATCTACATTCACACAACTACCTGGTTCCCTTTGTTTCTGAGAATGGATCCAAGCTTAAAACAAGCAAAGTAATCTTTCAACAGAATTGTTCCATGAATTGAGTTATATGGCTTTACTGTTGAATGTATCCGGGGGAACAGAATAGATAACTGTGATCAAAATAGAATGACTTTTTCCAAGAGTGATATTGGATTAAAGTTCACGTATAGGCACGTCCACACGGGCATGGGGCACCTGCCGACCGGAGGTCAAGAAGCCGATGCAGCAACCGGCTACTGAATCAGCCTGTATCTTCCCCAATTTCAGTATTTTTTCCTTCTTTCCAAATTCCTATCAATTTAAAAAGCTTGGGCTAGATTGTTGACTGAACTTTGTTTACAATTTTACAAATTGCAACAGACATGGGCAAGATTTGAATCATGCTTACTCTATTAATGCTTACTGTGTTATTACCTTGTAGTTTGTTCTCCCGTTGCAACGCACGGGCACCTTTCCTAGTAAAAATATAAGTGTACAACTCGCGAGCTGCGTGAGATGGAAAAGAAGTAACAACGATGGTGGTGTTACTTCGTTCACAAGTCTATCATGTGAAGTTGCAAATCCTG
This sequence comes from Poa pratensis, assembly GCA_947311845.1. Lineage (NCBI taxonomy): Eukaryota > Viridiplantae > Streptophyta > Magnoliopsida > Poales > Poaceae > Poa > Poa pratensis. The sequence goes on along the minus strand of CAMZMU010000087.1, from coordinate 7,083,304 downwards.
ATACTTCCAAGTCCTACAATGTCTATGGGTTTCAACTACATTGCAAAAGCAATTCCAGTGAATAATAAAAATCATGTATGTTGCTCACATGGTCTGGTGATATGAACTTAGCCGCGACTGAGCTCTACTTCTTGCCTAGTTCAGAGCATCTCCAGTCATGACCCCCATATCCGGCCCCCAAACGTGGTCGAAGACGTGGACCTCCTTGCCGCAACGCCGGCCCGCGGAGGCGGCGTAGGAGCAGGGCGCCTGGCGTTGGGTGCGGGCGTGCTCATACCCTCGGGCTCCTCCTGCGTCTCCGCATTCACAATCCTCTCAGCCTCCGCCACCTTCATCTTCTTCTCCTTCTCCGCATGCTCGCGCTCCCGCTGCTTGCGGCGCCGCATCCTTCGCGCGACCGTCTCCGGCTTCAGGTCCGAGTCCGCGCCGTTCCTCTGCTCAATGGACTCGGAGGATGCGCCCTTCTCGTTGAATCGAGGACCTCCATTCTCTCTTCTTACGGTGGCGCCAGCTACGGATGGAGATTTGCGGGGTGGACGCGGCGGGAGGAATGAAATTGGCGGGCGGGAGTGGAGGGTGGAGGGGATAAATGAAAGTGGCTGGCGCCCTTTTTTTGGTTCAAAATTCGTGGACCCGCGTTGCTAGATCCGATGTGGCGGACGCGTCCGGGCGTGTCCGGGTTGCCCCAAACTCGCCCCACATATGGGCTGGGTTTGGGGTTTTCCGAACCGCCCGGTCGTTTGGGGAATGTTTGGTGGCCGCGGTTGGGACACGATTTCAGTCCAAACCCTGTCCGGGCTGTCCGCCTGGACGTTTAGGGAGGGTTTGCCAACCATGGTTGGAGATGCTCTCAGGTGCGCATAATGGGTTCCTTGTGAATTATGATGTTGTTCCACCGGACTTCTCACTCTTAAATATGAGCACTAATATAATTATGTTGCAATCTAGTGCAACAACCATGGGATGGATGCTTTCATATAGTTCGATATTGTCATAAGGAGAACATGGGCATTCTCGTACTGTTTTGAGCATCCCTCCCTCCACATTCACACTAAAGTAACTCTCTATCAGTATCAGTTAAACTATGTATGTTATTACATTTTGAAAGCGTGTGCATTTTTCATCTCAGATTAAATGGTCACTAACAAAAAAAAAAGGCTTAGCTCATCGAATTATCATTTTGTGAAGTCCTGCCTATTTTGCCTATCCGAAGATGGAAAAGGAAACAAGTAGTACCATAGTGAGCAACTCAACATGGATAGACGATCTTGTAATGTCATAGTCTCACAGATCTCGGTTGGTTTGCCACCTTGATGTCCGCTATGTCGGAGGAACTATGGGGACGGTCAAGAGATTTGCAAATACTTTAGCTAATTTTCACATAAACACGAGAATGGTTGAGTCTATAGAGGGGACTTGTTTCCCTCAGGTGCTTTGTGCATGCGCCTAGTTTACGTCAGCATGCCGCATGCAAGTTTTCTACGATGTGTTCAAACAGAGTGAACCTAATATAGCAAGCTAAAATTTGTCAATTTAACTATTTTGGAGTTTCAGAAGCTAGGGTTCTCCCCATCTTGAAAAAAAAACTATTTGGGAGTTTCAGGGGCAAAGTGAACCCGCTTCCTAAGTAAAAGAATATGATGTATTTTGCTATATATGGATAGATTACACTTAAAATATATGAATAGATTCCATGATCTCTAGAAATATGAGGAAATGAATTTTGGGAATTAAAAAAATGTTATATATCTTAAACCATCAACCCGGTTGGTATTCATTTTTCACCTTGGGCTTCATATCAACCGTTTCAAAAATAAATTACATATGTGTATATTCATAAAAAACTTCTCTCGGTCTCCTTTCATACCAGAGCAACAATATATAGGTTTGTCAACATATTTAATAATAAGTTACCACGTGGTAACTTCAATACTAACACACCTTGTAAACTTCACAAATCACCAAATAAAAACCTTGAAAGTCATTTTATGCCAAAATATACTAGCGTGGGTCTACTTTTGAAAATCTCGTCGCGACAAAGTCGTGAATCAGCTTCGTTGTTTGAGAGATAAACTGTTTCAAAATTTTATATGTATAACTTAAATGCTGCTATCCAAATTTTATAGCATACCTTTCCTGGCACTCAATAAATGCCCAATCTTGGTTACATTACCAAGTGCTTCAAAATGATTAAGGGAATGTACAATGGTGCTATCTTAACAATGCCAAGTAGGATGGTTGCTGAGTTTCAAGAGAGAGAGAAAATGTCTTTCTTACCCTAAGATATGATCTTTGAGTAATAAATGATAATCCCTTTTTTCCATTGTACATGGTGTTTTCTTTTACTCATATTTTTCTTGTATAATTTTTAAAACCCATAATTTTGGGAGGCTACATACATTAACTGATAGAGATAACTTAAGAGGAGTACAATATTTTATTTGGATTTATCTAGATGATGTGAAATACTTAATAAAATCAGTCATATGAACCATTATACATGTCCTAAGCACTTTGGGATGCCTAAAATGGCATGTATTGCATTGCAAAATACAATGCCTCATTTCTATATTTTAGTATTTATTAATTAGTCCACTCCAACGTCAGCCTGCATTGACGAAAACATCACTTTGCCTTTATGCCTGGACACATGCACCGCTCAAATATTATGAAAAGGTGTATTATCTAGGATCACATATATATCCTCATATGCATTTTCTTTTGAATATTTTCTTTTTCATGGTGTTGAATCATGTTCAAACGTGTGCGGAATCGTCATGATCTGATCACTCAACCAACTTCAGTGGTTGCCGGGGCTAACAGTTAAATAATTTTGAATGTTAATATGGAGTGTAGTTTAAATCCGCCAGGTCTATGTTTCGTCACACACAATCGTCATTTATTAGAAATATGCGCTGCTTGTGGTTATACGTCCCTCGGTTACGGTAACTTAATTTTGATGCATTATTAACTCCACACTTCAGCATTTTTCTAACCCATGTGCATATGTGTTCCTTAAATATTTCGTAGTTCCATATATATGCTCGGGTTGGTTAACATGACGAATCATCCAAAGCCCCCCCCCCCCCCCCCTCACCCATCTCATTTCTTCAAGCAAAATATGGCAAATGCATATGCAGATGATTAACAACAGGGTGTTGCCGACAAAGTCCTAAATTTAATCATTGGACGTATCCCCTACTTACTAATGTATCTTAACATAACAGAAAGGGAGTTACTTCTTGGAATCTTTTGAAGTTTGTGGTAATTAGAACTAGTGTGATGTTATATGGATGAGTCCCATAAGAAGAGTCCATCTCCTGCTGACCACTACGGTGGTGTTGCTTCGTAAAGAAATCCAGATGATTGTTAAGTTGAGTCACATATCCTGATGCTTCCAATTCTTAGAATGTATATGAGTTTCAAATTCATTGCAAAAGTAACTCCAACTAAGGAAACAATTGCGTAGGTTACACACATGATATATTGACGTGAACTTGGTGTTTTCTGAGCTCTACTCCTTGCTTGGTTCAGGTTAGCAAGATGTCTTCCTTATAAATTATGATACCGCTCCATATGTATTCTCGCACTTAAATATGAACAAAACTAAATTAACGTCACTATATGGTGCAACAACCATGCGATAGATGCTATCATGTAGTTTAATATTGACATAAGGAGCACATGGGCATTCATGTGCTATTCATAACACCCTTTCCACACACCCACACTAAAGTAGGTCGTTATCATATCAACTGAACTTCATAGTGTAGTTTACTTATGTGCATGTGCATCCGTGTTTCTTAACATTACATAGTCTCATTTGCTCGCGGTGGTTATGCTTTCAGTTAACGAGTTAACACGACGAATCATGCAAAGCCTCCCCCACTCAGTTTTCAAGCAAAATAGTATGATAAATGCATATGAAAATGGTTAGTTAACAACAAAGCATTGCTGGTAAAGTCATATACAACATAACTAAACATATCCTTACTTGCCAATGTCTGAACATAATACAATTGGAGCCAGAACTCTGAATTCGTCGGAGTTGGTGATAATTAGAACCACGTGATGATACAGGCGGAGTTCCATAAGAAAAGTCCATCTCGTGCTGACTACCATGGTGGTGTTGCTTGGTTCAGAATCCAGTTTGATGATGCAGTATGGTGGAGTCGCATATCCGCATGCTTCCAAGTCCTAGGAAGTATATGTGTTTCAAGTTTCAACTGCAATGCAAAAACAATTCCAGCTAAGGAAACAACTTTTGTAGATTACTCACATGATGTGGTGATATGAACTTGGTGTGGTAACTGATCTCTACTCCTTACTTGCTCAAATATTATGAAAAATGTATTCTTTAGAAACACATATCTTCATATTGATGTTCTTTTAAATATTTTTCGTTACTTGGGGTTGAATCATGTTGACAAGCGTGCAGAATCGTCACGACCTCATCGTTCAACCAAATTCAGTGGTGCCGGGACCAACAATCGTATACTTTTGAATGTTAATGTGCATACCTTAAATCCACTAGGTCCATGTTTTGTCACACACAATTAATCCACGCTAATTTCGAAAGATGGGCTGCGTTTGGTGATATGTCTGTTGGTTCCGGTAACTTAATTCTGATGCATTAGAAAAACATGCTTCAGCTTTTGTCTACTACCCATGTGCATCCGTGTTCCTTAAATATTTCATACTTCCATATGCTCGGGTTGGTTAAGATTTTAGTTTATGAGTTAACATGACGAATCATCCAAAGTTCCCCATCTCACTTTTCAAGCAAAATATGACAATTGCATATGTAGAGGATTAACAACAGAGTGTTGCCGAGGAAGTTCTAAATTTTAGTATTGGACATATCTCCTACTTGCTAATGTCTCTTAACATAAGAGAAATGAAGCCATAACTCTGAATTCGTCGGAGTTGTTGGTAATTAGAACTACTGTGATGGTACAAGCCGGAGTCCCATAAGAAGATTCCATCTCGTGCTTGTCAGAAATATAATATATACATTGCACGACCCTTTCCATCAGTTCGTACTTTTGGGATAGTTGGCTAGTGCATCAATTTAATATGATATCAAAGTCAGAGGTCTAGAGTTCAAATCCTGGCTAACGCAGTATTAAAAATAAATATCTGTGGGCACCCTAAAATCCACGTCCTAGGCTCGTGAGAAAAAGTCCACAGCCTGGACGTGAGGGGGAGTGTCAGAAATATAATATATACATTGCACGGCCCTTTCCATCAGTTCGGACTTTTGGGATAGTTGGCTAGTGCATCAATTTAATAGTGCTGACCACCAGGGTGTTATTGCTTTGTTCAGAAATCTAGTTGCACGATGCACTGTTGTGGTGTCACATATCCTGATGCTTCCGAGTCCTAGAAATGATATGTGCTTCAACTGCATTGCAAATGCAATTGCAACTAAGGAAACAACTTGGTGGTGAGTAAGCTCTTCGCCTTGGTTCACCTTATCAAGATGACTTCCGTATGAATTATGGTATGTGTCGTCGTAACGGCATCTTGGATAGGAGACGGGGTCCTGCTAGCCGAGGGTGAACGTAGGGCAAGAAGGTGGACGTCGTCAAGGTCGGGATTGTACACGGCGGTTTACCCAGCTTCAGGCACCACGGCGGTGGCGGTGCCCTACGTGCTGCTATAACTCACTATAAGGCAATATCGCCGTGAACAGGTTACAATGAGTTGGATGTATGAGTATCGTGCCCTAAAGGCGTCCCGAGGTCCAGCTTATATAGGCGGCTGGACCTAGGGTTACAAGGTGATTACGTATCCAGCAAGTATACGGAGTCCTAAACCTAGCCGGCAAGTATGCCGCCTTCCATCTTGGTCTTGGTGGCTTCATGGGCTTCAGTCTTGGGCCTCCTCCTTGCCGGCATCCGCCTTCCTTGGTCGTCAGCTATCTGGGCCGCCCGGTAGGCAAAGCCTTCACCACCACTGCGGGCCACCCTGGACTAGCCGGATTGATCCATGCTGGTGATACCCCTAGTAGGTATATCCCCAACATTAGCCCCTGGGAGGGTTCGAGTTCTTCAGGCGCCGTCTTCTTTGTCGGCAACGTCCGCCTTGTCTTGTAAGCGTCTGAAGAGCTTGAAGCATTCCAAAGTTGAAAGTAAGCGGCGGTCCGCCTAAAGTAGTCGGACAATTTGCCGCCATCATGGGAAAGACGGCCTGACCATTGTCAGGAATCTTCCTGGCACCAGTCTTGTCAATTGACTGGACCTGTCAAATGTTGACGGATGACGCCATGCAGTCCACGACAGTTTGGACTTGGGCATGCGTCATGATGGTTTCTCCACTACGCACAGAAATCGGAGCGAGGCCGCAGACGCCGTTGCCACGACGTGCAAATCGTGGGCACGTGGCGGAAATCTCGCGTCCCCCCAATCTCGGGCACGGATCTTGGCGCGTGGGGATAAATACCCCAAAGGGCACATCGATGCACTTCTTCTTCATTCGCACCCACCGTGGCCTCCTCACCTTCCCGAGCTCAACTCCTCCCGTACTCAACTCCGGCGAGCACGAGCGCCTCTCCCCCAAATGGCGAGCACTCAGCAGGATGCGGCGGCGACGGCGGCACTGGCTGCGGCTTCTGCGACCCCCGCCGGATCTGGATCTGTCCCAGCGGCGGCGGCGGTGCCCGTAGGCGCATCGATGACCTCTCCCGTGGCCACCGTGGCCACGGGCGGGGTTTCTACTTCTTCCCCAGCTCCGGCGGCGCCTGCAACCGCCGCTCCAACCTTTCCCCTCCCATCCCTCGCGGCGACCAGCTCTGAGGCCGCGGCGGAATCTGCCGCCGACGAGGATGACGACGCCGAGGAAGAGGAAGAGGCTGGAGACCTGGGTTCCAGGTACTGGCTGCCGTCAGTTATGACGTCAGCATACTGAAGGAGCTGGAGGAAGGCGGATACATTCCGCCAAAGACGGAATGCTCCTGGAGGGTTCCAGGCGACGAGGCGGTGCCTGACCCCCAAGACGGCGAGCGCGTCATGTTGGCGTCGCACAGCCTTCGCGGTATGTCTCTGCCGCTTTCCGCCTTCTTCTTGGCGGTGCTTAGTTTTTATGGGCTGCAGCCACACAACATAGCGCCCAATAGTATTCTAGTGCTAGCCGGCTTCCAGGCTTTGTGCGAAGGGTACTTAGGCATAGCTGCGTCCATAGAGCTTTCAAGTACTGCTTCCTGTGCCGCCGGCAAACCATACCAGGCGGCCACCTAGCAACCTGCGGTAGTGTCACGTTCAACTGCCGCCAACCCGACTGGTACCCAAAAATACCATACATCGAGTCGGTGAAGCACTGGACCAGCACTTTCTTCTACTGCAAGGACATCCCGACACCTGGCAGCACACAAGGGATGCCAGCCTTCGTCAACGGTCCGCCAACCCACAAGGCTGCTGGACGGCAAAGGTGCCGCTCAGCAGCTTCGGCGGAACTTCGATTGCCGTTAGGCGGATCGAGTTCTTGACGAAGACGATGTTGGCTCCACGACTTGACGGAGTTGACACCGTCATCTGCTGGGTGTCGAGGAAGATTATGCCACTCCGCCATCGCCCACTGAAGATGTGCGAGTACAAGGCGGATGACGCCGGCAACAGCACCCTTGATCAGGATGCCTTAGAATACCGGCTTAGAGAGCTTATCAAGCCTCTGTCGGTGAAGGCGGCTGAAGGCGTCGCCATGTTCACCATGACAACCCAGCCCCAGCGGTAAGTCAAAGCTACTTTGTTATTTCACTAACATCCTTGCCCACTAGGTACTGATTAATATTGTCTTGTTTCCTTTTCAGCTGCAAACCTTGGGGAGGAAGAGTTGGCTCCAAACTGGTACGACAGGTGCCAGCAAATCGAAGAAGCGCAAGCTGAGCTCCTCCACCAAGGATTTGGAGAAGAGGAAGAAGGCGGCCACCTCTGTCGATGCAGAGGATGAGACCGTGGGGAATGTCCCTTCAAGCGGTAAGCAAACTTTGGCTTTCCCTGACTTAGCTATTTTGATATGTTTGTGCTGACAAACTTGCATGTTTCTGCTTACAGGGCAAGCCTGCCATGCCCAAGCTCCGCTCCAACTTGAAGATTGCTGCCGGCAGGGGCAAGCCACCACGCTCTCCAGCTGCTGCGCCGACAACGCCCACAGTTGGCGTTCCCGTGGTTGTATGCCAGGGAACGTACACAGCTGCCGGTACCGCAGAGGCGGCTACGAGAAGATGGCGGGCAAGAAATCAGTTGCCGGCTAACTTTTTCCAAGACGGCTGAAGCTTCGGCTAGTGATGCCGCTCGATTTATTGCCATGAAGCAGGAGATGGATGACCAGATGGCGGCCGAACAAGGCGGATCGTCCCATCCTGGCTCCCAATCTGGCAAAGGGTTGCAAGACCCCCGGCAAACACTGAAGACCATGCGTGACGGTACCCGCAACTGGTACGCGCACATGGACGAACTCCACGACACCCTGCACGGACAACTTGAGGTAAAATAGCCTATGGTCCCAGCCCCCGAGCACTTTGGCGGCTGAAAAATTTAGCCGGCAAAGTGGTCTCGTTGACTAAATAGTGCTAACCATAATGTTGTTTTCGTGCATGCAGGCCGTTCTTGCTTCCAATCTTGAGCTATTTCGTGCTCAAGAGAAGAAAAAAGGAATGCAGGAACTGCAGCAGGACGTGGAGTTGAAGAACGCCCAAATTGCGAGCTTGGAAGAAGCTCGCAAGAAGGATGAAGGTGACAAAGCTTTCTTTGCCTTCTTTTCGTCCGACTTCTTTTCCTTTTCCGACAAGTATTTTAGTCGTCTTTTCTTTTTATTTGTAGAATTACTAAACACTGCGCAAGATATTCTCAAGAACTCCACTGACATGCAAGCTTTGATGAACGAAGCTGCAGATCTTGCCGGGCTGGTGACCAAGCTGAAGGCGGATCACGCCAAGGAGCTGGATGAGCGTGCGTTGGCCATGCTGCCGAAGTTAGCAAGTTGACTGGACAACTTGAGGCCATGAGCAACAACCTTGACCAGGTGAACAAGAACGCCAAGGAGCAGCAGGACCAACTGTCAAAGGCGGTCCAGCTAGCCAAGAAACGCTTGAGAACCATCTGGATGAGGTCAACGCCATCCACGACCATGTCTTGGGTATGCCTCCATCCTTCATTTTGTCACCTTGCTTTCTTGAAACTTGAAGCTGCAGTGTGTAACTTTGTGTTTGTGCAGTGCCGGCTAGCTTGGGAGATGACCTGGCTACAACGCCGCGCCTTGCCGATCTTGAAATTGGCGAAATCGTCAACCAGATTGTCGGCGCAGGCAAAGCATTTGCCGCCAAGTTCTACCCTGGGGAAGACGGCGATCCCGTCATCTTCGATGCTCTGCCGGACCTGCTGGAGAAGGCGGCAGCTGAACACGACACACGCTACGCTCAGCAGCACGAGGCGGCGCCAAGTTGGCATTGGCATGACGGCGGCGTGGTACCCGGAGGCTGATATTCATCAAGTCACCGAGTACTTCCCCACCGAAGACGAAAACAACCAAGCCATCGTGATGCAGGACGTGCTGCGGTCTGTTCGCGGCTATGCGACCCGGGTTGCCAACATGGTTGACATCCGCAAGTTCTACAAGGAACACCCGGACCCGCATGTTGCCGTAGCGATCCCTCCTTGGCGGATCCTGAAGCTTCCCGAGGCGAAGAAGGCGAAGCCGGAGCCGACAAGCGCAGCCCCAAGGATGGCGGAGCCAGCCCCAAGAATGCCGGCGTCAGCCCCCAGGATCTCTCCACCAGCTCTACCAAGGCGGCAATCCCTTAGACTTCCTCCTGCAAAGGCAGCACAAAACACTGCGTTAATCTGTTAACGCATAAAACTTTATTTTGGGTTGTAAATATTTATGGGCCAACTTTTATGCTACACTTGGCGGTAGGCTTACTTAAGTGGCCCGCCTTAATATGTATCTCGCCTGCATGTTTAGCTTTTTCATATGTTGGCGGAACCTCATCTTAGTTACTTTAGCTGAGCCAACCAGGTGCAATACCAACTAATTTAGACTCAGAGACCAAAGCCAGCATGTTGGTGCCAACGACATACTACTAGGCGACCCACACACAAACAGACAGATAAGCATATTAGGCGGTGCAAAGATTGTTTGCGTTTTTAGCCGGCAGACGGCAAATGTCAAAAAGTTTGGACCTTAGCACGGAGCAAAACTTATTTTGTTTGGTAACTTTTATGACAACAGATATATGATTGCGAGAAAAGACAAAAGATGGCATGATCCCAAAACTGAATGAGCAAACCACAGACTTTTATTTCATAATCATATAGTACTTATTACAATGTGGAAATTGCTAAGTGTAAAAAGGACGTAGCTGCTCAATGTTCCAGGGTCGCTTGGTTTCTTCGTACTTGTCGTCAACCTTCCTTTTGCGCTTGCGACCTCGCTTCTTCTTGTATCCGTCTCGTGCATCGACCAAGTAATAAGAACCATTGAGCAACACCTTACTGACCACAAAAGGTCCTTCCCAAGGCGGGGATAACTTATGCAAGCCCTTTCTATCTTGGATTAGGCGGAGAACCAGGTCACCACTCTAAAACTTCGTTGCCTCACCCTTCTGCTGTGATAACGCCTCAAACTTTGCTGATAGATGGCGGATCGCGCAAGGGCAACATCTCGTTCTTCATCAAGTAGGTCAAGGCCATCCTGTCTTGCATCTTCTGCGTCTCCTGGACGTAGGCTTGATTCTGGGAGAATCGTACATCATGTCGGTTGGCAACACTGCTTCTGCGCCATAGACTAAGAAGAAAGGAGTAAACTTGGTTGATCTGTTTGGAGTTGTGCGTAAACTCCAAAGGACAGACTGCAATTCATCCACCCAAGCCCCAGCCGCTCTGTGCAATGGTACTTCGAGACGTGGTTTGATTCCTTGTAGACTAAACCATTTGTACGCTCTACTTGACCGTTTGCTGCGGATGCGCTACGAGGCTAGATCTAGGCGGATACCATGCTTATAACAGTATTCCTCGACTTCGCCTTGCGACAAGTTAGTGCCATTGTCGGTGATAATGCTATGAGGCACCCCGAACCGAGAGATTATTCCCCACAGAAAGTTTGCGGCTGTGGCGCCGTCTAGCTTTTTGATAGGCTTAGCTTCAACCCATTTGGTAAACTTGTCTACAGCCACAAGTAAATGTGTGTAGCCACCAGGCGCCGTTTTAAACGGACCAACCATGTCCAAGCCCCAGACTGCGAAAGGCCATGTGATGGGTATTGTTTTAAGCTCTTGAGCCGGCATGTGTGATTGTCTGGCATAAAGTTGGCAGCCCCTGCACTTTTAACAATGTCTTCTGCATCTTGCTTGGCTGTCAACCAATAGAAACCTTGTCGGAAGGCTTTTGAAACAAGGGCGCGTGAGAAGCATGATGTCCACATACGCCGGCATGTATCTCATCCAACAGTTCTCTGCCTTCTTCGGGCGAAATGCAGCGTTGGTAAACACCAGTGGTGCTACGCTTGTACAATTCACCTTTGATTATTGTAAATGCCTTGGCTCTTCTTATTATTTGCCTTTTCAAAACCTCATCATCCGGTAACTCCTGATTGATCAGGAAGTCCAAATATGGCGTCGTCCAATCCGGCTTTACCAAGTAGACGGCATAGCTAGCACTATCAACTGGTTCTGCCGATTCTGGGTCAAGGAGGTCTGCTCCTTTAATTGACGGCTTGTGTAGGTGTTCCAGGAAAACATCTTTTGGTACCTTTTTGCGTTCAGACCCATTCTGGCAAGTGTATCTGCCGCCTCATTTTGAGCTCTTGGGATGTGGCGGACCTCGTAGCCTAGAAAACACTTGGCGAATTCGTCAACGGTAGCTCGATATGCCGCCATTGTTTCGCTCTTTGTGTCCCAAGTACCACGTATCTGTTGCGCCACCAAATCTGAATCTCCGTAGCAGAGGACACGCTGGACGCCAAGTTCCTTGGCAATGTGTAAACCATGAAGGAGAGCTTCGTATTCAGCAACATTATTAGTTGCCTTGAAGTGAATTTGTAACACATAACTAAGCTTGTCTCCTTGAGGGTTTCTTAAAACAATGCCAGCCCCCGAGCCCTGAGCATTTTTGATCCATCAAAGTGCATGATCCAGTATGCATCTTCAGGGAGAGGTACTTCGTCCATGGCCTCCGTCCAATCAGCTACAAATCTGCTAAGGCTTGAGACTTAATGGCCGTTCTGGGCTTATACAGATGTCGAAGGCGGCAAGTTCAATGCCCCATTTGGCAACGCGGCCTGTTGCATCTGTATTATTGATGATATCCCCCAGAGGTGCCTTGCTCACCACGTTATTGAATGTTCCTGGAAGTAGTGCCTTAACTTCCTGGCGGCGTAAAAACACCGTAGACCATTTCTGGTAATGCGGATAACGCTGTTTTGAGGCGGAAAATACTTCACTGATGAAGTAAACCGGACGTTGTTCCGGCAAGTCTGAAATTTCCGTCTTGCGTTCCACAACCAGTACCACGCTAACAACAAGTTAGTTGCGGCAATATAGAGCAGCATTGGTTCCTGCGAACGAGGAGCTGCCAAAATTGGAGCAGACGTTAACGCGTCCTTGAGTTGCTGCAAGGCGGCGTCTGCTTCGTCTGTCCACTCGAAGTTGTCGGATTTCTTCAGAAGCCGGTAGAGAGGCAGTGCCTTCTCACCAAGACGGCTAATGAAACGACTGACGGCAGCCGCCGAGCCGGCAAGTCGCTGCACGTCCTTCAGGTCCTTGGGCCTGGATATGTTGAGGATCGCTTTGATTTTTTCTGGATTCACTCTATCCCTCGTTCGGAAACGATAAAGCCAAGCAATTTGCCGGCAGGAACCCCGAAGACGCATTTTTTCGGGTTGAGTTTCATCCTATATACCCGGAGGCTATCAAAGGTTTCTCTCAAATCGTCAAGCAAATCTGCCTTCTTTCTTGACATGACGGCAATGTCGTCAACATAGACGTGAACATTGCGGCCAATTTGCTCGTGAAGGCATCTTTGCATACACCGCTGATACGTTGCGCCGGCATTTTTTAGACCGAAGGGCATCGTGATGTAGCAGAAGGTCCCATAGGGTGTAGTGAACGCTGTTTTGATTTGGTCGGATTCTCGCATTTTGATTTGGTGGTACCCGGAGTACGCATCCAAAAAGCACAGCAGCTCGGAGCCGGCTGTGGAGTCTATGACCTGATCTATACGAGGCAAAGCAAAGTGGTCCTTAGGACAGCACTTGTTCAAACCGGTATAATCAATGCACATTCTCATTTCCTTATTAGGTTTTGGAACCATTACAGGATTTGCCAACCAATCAGTGTGTACTACCTCCCTAATGAACTTGGCTTCTTGCAACTTGATGATCTCCTTCCCTATTGCTGTCCGCTTCTTCTCACCGTAGCGTCTTATTCCTTGCTTCACTGGTTTGGCTCCTTCGTAGACGTTAAGAGAGTGCTCGGCAAGTTCCCTCGGGACACCTGGCATGTCGCTGATGACCATGCAAAGATGTCCTGATTCTCACGGAGGAACCTGACGAGCGCGCTTTCCTATTTGTCGTCCAAGCCAGCCCCTATGGTGACTTGCTTGGAGCTGTCACCTGGGACCAGATCCGCCTTCTTTGTGTCTTCGGACGCCTTGAAAGTGTTCTTTTGCTCAGCGGTCTTTACATGCTCCGGCAACTGTGATGTATCGAGCTCTTTCTTCAACATGGCTAACTCCTCTGCGTGGAGGACTGCCTCAGCGAAGGCGGCGTTGCCACGCTCACACTCCTTTGCTTTCTTGAAGTTGCCACTGATGGTAATTGTACCATTGGGTCCCGGCATCTTCAGCTTGCTGTATATGTAACACGGGCGAGCCATGAATTTGGCGAAAGCTGGCCGTCCAAAAATGGCGTGGTAGGCACTTTTGAAGGGGACTACTTCGAACCTGAGATACTCCGAGCGGTAGTTTGTCTCAGGCCCAAAAGTAACCTCCAATCTGATGCTTCCCATTGACTTGCTTGCTTTCCCGGAACAATGCCATGAAACTTGACTTGCTATAGTCAAGCTGGCTTTCCGACAAGTTCATGCGCTTCAGAGTGTCCGCGTAGATGATGTTGAGGCTGCTGCCGCCATCCATCAACACCTTGGTGAGCCTGAAGTTATCGACAATTGGGTCGACGACAAGGGCGTATTTGCCGGGGTGAGGAACGTGATCTGGATGATCATCTCTATCCCAAGTTATTGGCTCCTCTGACCAGTCTAGATACTGGGGAACGTCTGGTACTGTGGCGTTTAGCTCGCGCATCTCCGCCTTTTCTTCTTTTGCCGAAGGAGTGCCCAGGAAGCACACCAATTGGCCATGTACCTTGGGATATTTCCTTTCTTTGCGCATCAGCTTGGGTTCCTCATCCTCGACATGGACATGCCCCATCATCGTCTTCCTTCTTTGTCTTCTCAGCCTTTTTGCTCTTTTTTGATTTCCAGCCAACCTCGGGGTCTTCTTGAAGTCCTCCATGAACCGGCATTCCCCTAATGTGTGGTTGACTTTGCCTAAGGACGCGTGGATTGGGCAGGCAAGGCTTTCGCCTGATCATACGTCAGGCGCTGCTTGCTGGAGCCGCCATCTTTACCCTTTCCTTTCCACTTGCGGTTGCCGCCTTTGCCTTCGAAGGCGGCGGCGACCTCGTTTGATGGTCCGGCTTTGTCATCCTGGGGAGCCTTGCGTTTGTGACTTGCTCGCCTGTTTGGCGCCATATCATGTGCGCCATCTCCATCGCGTGCATCATCATCCGCCTGTGCGTACATGGCTGCTACTTCGAGCATGACTCCGAGATCCTTGACTTGCATGCGTACGAGCTTATGTCTGAGACTTGAGCCCTTCAGGAGGCCCGTGGTGAAGGCATGGATTGCTTGATTGTCGTCTACGTTCTCGCAGCTTGCCTTTGTTTGAATCCACCTTGCCAAGAAGCTTGTAGCTGTTTCATCTGGCTTTTGCACGCAACGAACCAAATCTGTGTATGTATTGGGTCGCTTGTACGTGCCTTGGAAGTGCTGCGTGAACACCTTTTCCATGTCATGCCAGCTATGAATGCTTTTCTCCGGCAAGTTTTCGATCCAGCTTCGGGCTGTCCCCTCCAGCATGAGGGGAAGGAAGCGTGCAGCGACGAGGCCATTGCCTCCGGCAATTTCAACTGCCAGCGCGTAGTCCGACAACCATGAGTTTGGCTTGTCCGCTCCATTGTACCTTTGATGAGTTTTTGACACTGATGTCATGTCTCTGGGTACTTGAACGTTGCGGATGGCTGGGCCAAAGCACTCAGGTCCTAGATAGGCATCTTGCTTTCCAGCCTTGATGTCATTGAGACGATGTCTCGCGTCTTGCGGACTGAGCTGTTTGCCAGATCTATCATGCATGGCTCGTCCTGCGCTGCCCGGCTGTGCCTAGGCTCATTGTTGTGTCCCCGGCTTCCGCCTTCGTGCCTGGGCACTGGTGGTGGGGACTGTGTGCGGTCCCTGCTTCTTCTTGGCGGCGGGGCATCGTCGCGGTTGCCGCCACTCCTTGGCGGCTGCTTGCTGCCCCTGCTTCCGCCTTCATCCCGCCTAGGCGGTGGAGGTGAGGCCTTGCGCCTGTTGCCGGTCCTGGATGCCTCATCACGCTGCCTTTGGAGGTGGTGATTTGCGTGGGTCTTTCTCCTTGTCCTTCCCTTTTCCGTGGCTACTGGAGCCGGACGGATCTTCTGGGTTGCCACCGGCCGCAGCTTTGCAAGCGTTGGATTTTGATTCCAACTTTCCTCCCCTTGCGTCCGCCATGTCGGCGCGAGAATCAGCACGGGCCTGCTGCTCTAGAGCTTTGTGAGCAAGGATCGATGCGTAGTAGATCTTCTCGTCCTTGTCATAGTCATCATTGTTGAGGATGTCCAAGGCGGCTGCAGTGTTGAGGACAGGGTTGCGAGGATGACGTCCCCGTTCTTGTCCTTACGCTGCGGCGCTGTAGCCCACTCGAAACCAAGCTTTTGGGCAGGGGATTTGAAGGTGTCATGATCCCTGCCTTTCCTACCTTCTTCTCCGCCACTTGTCCTGCCGGCTTGGGCAATGGGGTGGTGGTGAAAAGATTGCGCTTGGGGTCGCACTTGGCAGTTATCTTGGCGTTTTCCTCCTTGGCTTCGTCGAGGAGGCTCTGGACCTCTGCTTGCTTGCTTTTGAGGTACTCAGTTTGCTCCACCAAGGTGTTCCGAAGTTTCTCCAAATCAGCCGGATTGGTTTTGTCGTTTACCGGCGTGTGAAGAACTTCCGCCAGAGCCGCCATGCTTCCTATCTTGCTGGGCTCGCCCTTCTCCAGAATTTTCTTCTTTGGAGCCCCAGGAGGCTCTGGAAACTGTGGATCGGTTGCCGGGGTCCCCAGGTTGGCGGCGTCAGTTGCCGCCTTCTCTGAAGCTGCGCCGGTGACATCCGCCACAAAAACCTGCTGCATGTTGACGGAAGAGCCCGTAGCCGCCTCAGATGGCGGAGGATCAGGTGTAACAAAACACTGCTTGACCCGTTGCTCAAACATGCTGGCAGAATCTTCTTCGGAATCAGAATCTACGTTGACGTGAACGGTAGATCTGGATCCGGCATCCGACATCGCATCATCCTGGAGTGCAGGAAGAATAGATTCGGGATCTTGACTGTTGGGCTGGGAGTCTGATCCCAGTCCCGTCATGCCGACAAAGTGTAGATCTGAATCTGCGGACTCCTCAGAGGAGGCAAACTCAGATCCGTCTTGATTGTAGGGCGGGTGGGATGGCGAATAAATTCGCGGCAACCCATACGCCTCAGAAGTGTAGCCGATGAACACATCGACGCCGCCAAACGGCACAACTCCGCATCCGACAATGTAGTCGTCTGCGGGGATGTAGGACTCGTCGCAGCTGATGTAGTGGTTGTCGCCGTAGCGAACAGCGCGGCCGACGGCGATTGTTTCGCCGATGCCGCCAAGAGTTCCCGCCTGGAACGTGACGCCTGACGCCTTAGGCCCCACGGTGGGCGCCAACTGTCGTCGTATCGGCATCTTGGATAGGAGACGGGGTCCTGCTAGCCGAGGGTGAACGTAGGGCAAGAAGGTGGACGTCGTCAAGGTCGGGATTGTACACGGCGGTTTACCCAGCTTCAGGCACCACGGCGGTGGCGGTGCCCTACGTGCTGCTATAACTCACTATAAGGCAATATCGCCGTGAACAGGTTACAATGAGTTGGATGTATGAGTATCGTGCCCTAAAGGCGTCCCGAGGTCCAGCTTATATAGGCGGCTGGACCTAGGGTTACAAGGTGATTACGTATCCAGCAAGTATACGGAGTCCTAAACCTAGCCGGCAAGTATGCCGCCTTCCGTCTTGGTCTTGGTGGCTTCATGGGCTTCAGTCTTGGGCCTCCTCCTTGCCGGCATCCGCCTTCCTTGGTCGTCAGCTATCTGGGCCGCCCGGTAGGCAAAGCCTTCACCACCACTGCGGGCCACCCTGGACTAGCCGGATTGATCCATGCTGGTGATACCCCTAGTAGGTATATCCCCAACAGTATGGCTCCATCTCTCTTCTCATATTTAAATATGATCACTAGTTCACTACTACATTAACGTTACCCATAAGTGCAACTACTATGCGATGGATGTTATCGTGTTATTCAATATTGCCACAAAGAGCACATGGTCATTCATGTACTATTCTGAACACCGCTTCCACACACTCACACCAACGTAGGTCTTTGGCTAATGTTTCGATTGTATTAATGAACCTTCATACTGTAGTTATTTACTTGATCACAATTTGAAAGCAAGTACACTCACAATCTCAAATCAAATCATCACTGACGAGCATAGTAGATCTTTACGTCATAGGATAAACGTTTCGTAAAATCTCTACCTATCGTGTTTGTCAGAAGAAGAAAAGGAAACAAGTTGTAAAAATAGTGATCAGGAATACACGGTTCTACCATGTCACTTGTGTGTAGTCGGTTGCTGCCTTGCAGTGCACCATCACCGTGCCTCACGATCCCATGGGTTTTGTCGTCGGAGGACACCAAGGTGTTGGCTGAAGAGATTTGCACGAACTTGCGGATAAAAAAAGGGCAGACATGATCGGGCATGTAAAAGCAATTCGTCTGCCTCACTTCTCTATGCACGCGCTTAGTGTAGATCAATATGCCCCAATAGAAACTTTGTTATGGTCGTGTTCAGACATAGAGCAGAGTGAATAGGTAAACATGGTCATCTTTTCGAGCAATCCCATGCTCCTTAGAACAAAGTGAGGACTTACGGAAAGTCATCTAGATCCATCGCTATAGCCATAATGTGGCCTAGATTCAGTGCTCCCTCGAGAAAAAAGTCACATTGCAACACACTTGTCAGTTCAGGAGCACATTGTTGATCGTCATGTACTCCCTCCGTTCTAAAATACTTGTCTTCTATTTGTCCAAATTCGGATGTATCTAGACATATTTTTGTGTATAGGTACATCCAAATTTGGACAAATGGAAGACAAGTATTTTGGAACGGAGGGAGTACTATGGATCACAGGTGTTGACGACGGAGAAAGAACCTAGTGCTCCCGTCCATCTAGATGCAACCATAGTGCCAATCAGGGTCGCACTATCAAAGCGCGTGCCCAACAGTTATCTAGAACATCGACAAAGTTGACACCATATGGTACCTATCATTTCACAAAATTTAATCTACTAGTTGAAGAGTAAAAGAGAAGACATTACCGTGGATAATAACAAAGTGAACTACAGTACATAGTAGATTAGGATACTACCCAGAACATACTCTCTTTTCAAGTGCAGATCGCATTTGGATTCAAATTTTGCAGTGTCGTAAGTACATTTCATATCAGCGTTGCAAAAGTGATTCATTCATTGTCCAACGATGATTACACGGGGCAGTGAGAGCGAGGGAATGAGAGATGTGCCGATCTCGGGTGCTAGCTAGTTACTCACTCTTGTACTCCCTCCGTTCCAAATTAATTGACTTTTATTTGTCTAGATACATCCATGTGTTGACAAATGAAAGTCAATTAATTTAGAACGGAGGGAATAGTACGTACGATGTTGCGGCGTTATTTTAGCAGCTCGACAGATCCATGGCCGGAGTTTCCAAGGTCTTCCCCCCTATACTCATTGTTCGGTCCGCCCGCCATGGAAGCTTCGATGCAGTATAAATAGAGGCAGTCTGTCTTCCTGGCAATACTCCCCCATTTGGCTTTACCTACGAAAGCATAAGGATTAAGGTAGAAAGATCGCCATGGGATCCTTGCAAGGCGACGTCGCCACCTCGCCGTCGCTCTCCAGCACCGGGAGCAGCGGCAGCGGCAACGACAACAATGCCGGCGGCGGCAGCGCCGGCGGGGTGAGGATATACGCGTGCTTCGCCCACGGCGGGACGAACAGCTTCGAGTGCTACGAGCCGGCCGTCAACAGTGGCGCCGCATCGGCGGCATCCCGGGCGTGCCCGACGGCCACGTGCTCAAGGGATTTGCCGTCGTTGCAGTCGGCGAGTCCGTCTTCGTCATCGGTGGCCGGCTGTGTCGGCGCGATGTGTCCGGTGACGATTACCGCGAAGCGGATGCCAGCGTGCGGGCCGACGTGCTCCGGTACGACGTGCGCCGTGGGGAGTGGCGGGCCTGCGCGCCGATGCTCGTCCCGCGCTTCGACTTCGCGTGCGCGCCGTGCCGCGGCAGAATATGCGTTGCCGGCGGCCTCTCGTCGCTGTCCGGGGCCCGTGGCACGGCGGCCGCCGAGCTGTACAACCCCGAGGACGGCCGGTGGTCGCCTCTGCCCGACATGAGCACGATGCGGTACAAGTGCGTGGGCGTGACCTGGCAGGGCGGCTTCCACGTCGTCGGCGGCTTCGCCGAGAGCACCACGGCGGACCCGGCGCCGCCGGGGACCCCCACCATGCTGCACTCGTCGGCGCTGGAGCGGAGCTCAGCCGAGGTATTCAACTGTCAGAGGGGCGTGTGGGAGATCATCCCGGGCATGTGGCAGCTGGACGTGCCGCCGAACCAGATCGTGGCGGTGGCCGGGCGGCTCTTCAGCTCCGGCGACTGCCTCAACAGCTGGAAGGGCCACGTGGAGGTGTACGACGGGGAGCTCAACATCTGGAGCGTCATGGACCACTCGGCGCTGCCGGACCTATCGCTGCTCGCCAGCAGCCTCCCGCCATCGGCGCAGCAACTGTACCTCACCATGGCCGCCGTCGACAGGCAGCTCTACTTCCTCGCCGGATACGAGGTGGCCGGAGATGACGACAGCAGCTTCAGGACCGTCTCCCTGGTGCATAGCTTCGACACCAGCGCCGTCCCGCGGATGGTGCCGGCGTGGAGCAGCTTCCAGCCCAAGATGGACCATGAGCATAACGTCGAGGACGGCAGCAAGGAGCTCTTCAGCCAGTGCTGCTCGGTGCAGCTCTCCAGCTAATAATTACACTTGCTTCAGTCCAGTACACACAGTCTGTATTATGGTTTTAATCATGAAAGGTTGCTACTTGTGCTGTATGCGTGTGACTGTAAACACAAAGGCTGTAATGGTATGTTTACCATGTGGAATGTACTCCCTCCGTTCTAAATTAGTTGTCTTTCATTTGTACAAAAGTGGATGTATCTATACCTGTAACATGTCTAGATACATCCACTTTTGTACAAATGAAAGACAACTAATTTAGAACGGAGGGAGTACCATATATATGGAGTAGTAATTTCTTTATCTGAAGGTAAGCATCTAGAAAATGAGAAGAACTGGCAAAAACTTGCAAGCAATAATACATCGCATTGAACATGTAACCAAATGTTCATAGATTTGAGTAGTCTGGCTCAACAAATGGTGTTGAGCACATTGCTCATGACAAATTTTATCGGCATTATCATCGACCCGACGAGCTTACGAGTTATGCCCGAGGGAGAATGGAATGATACAAACCATCTGTACAGATGCTCTTGACGAACAAATGCCCGTATGCATCATCTCACGCCACAACTTGTTTATGAGCAGACAGGCTATTCATGCTACATGTTGGCGCTATTTCGAGGTGAAATAGGCACTTCAGGCTAATTCTCCATACCAAAACGAATCAGATTTACCTGCAAAATACATAGATATCAGAAGGTAAGAGACAGAACAAATAATGGATCAGAGGGTAAAGAGAGCAAAAAATTCTTTGTGAACTCACTCTTCCATACTATGATCAACATCAGGATATCTGACTGTAAGGGTTTCTGTTGCTCACATTACAATGTTGATGAGTTCCAACTTGCATCAACAGCTCCCAGAATTCTCCGATGAAGCAATGCTCCGGAACAAGCTATTATGCCTCTATCCAAACCCTCTAAGTAAACACCCCTGGAGAAGTCCAGCGGGCGACCTCCAGCATCTGTGACCACTCCACCGGCCTCTTGAATGATGACCACCCCTGCGGCATGATCCCATATCTTCTCCTTGTATCCAGCTCTAGCGAATTTCATGAAGATTTCTGCATCACCTCGTGCTATTGCGGCATACTTCACCATGCTGTACACACGTAGAGGCCGGTTTCTGAAAACCAAGCAACTATATGTCAATAAACAGTGGACCCAAAAGCCAAAACTTGCAATCGGCATGCAGATGACACGGAACAGGAGCAAAAATGCTGGCACCGCTTGATTCTAAATGCCAATGTAAACAGTAATCTATTCAGGAATACCAGATACCAACTAGCAGATGTAAATCTATGAAATAATTTCCGCACTCCAGTAAAATAATATTATTGTTAGGAGTACAGCATAGATGTGAAATTAAGAACTGACCTTAAACCTACACTATGAGCAAGTCCCGCAGTGAAAGAATGGCTTGAGTTGGCTTTCTCAACAGGTTCACAGAATGTAGCTGAAACTGGATCACTGACAGATGATACTTGAATCTCCCTTGAGTTATGCCAATTAAGAAAACCAAAGTCATGAACCAATGGCTGCATCCAAGCTTGGCCACATCCTTTGTGAGCATACATCACACAACCCTTGTTCCAGGATCCTGATGTAGGGGGGGCAACCTTAGACATCAACCTGTAGTACCGCTGGTGGTAGTTTAGCCATTCTTTCTTCATTGGATAATTTGGGCAACCAAGAACACCAAGCACAACTTCTCCATCTTCAATTAAGGCGAGGGCAATAGCGTATTGGTCCCCACGCACAAAGCCAAGTGTGCCATCCACAGGATCAAGCACCCAAAATCTACCTTTTGGACCTCCGGTAGAGCTGCACTTACGTATAGCTTGAAGAACATCATGAGCCCTCAGGTCTTTCTCCGGGATCGCAGCCCATACTTTGGAGCTTCAATCAGGCAACCATTCACAGCAGCAACAACAGATTCAAGTAAAGCCATGCCGTCACTACTAGATAGTGTCTTATCATCTTCCTCTGCTACAATCGACACATTTTCATCACGAAAGAAATCTGAGAGTAGCCAGCTTACTGTCGCTTGCACGCCCCAATCTGGCATAGAGAACATAGATGGATTCATTAGGTACTAACCACGAAAACCCAAGTTATTGCATAATATGCATATATCTAATTCCTGTACTCGGTGGAGGTAATGAAAAAAAATATGTTGCATAATATTCATATATGGGCTATTCTTTATACAATGTTGGAACTTATAACACCCATTATATTTCATTGCGGGGCTGCAACTTGAATTGCATTTCCAGCCCACTGTCAGTAACGCAATAGGTCAACCAGAATCAGTGCCAATACGCAATCTTATATTTTATCAAATGGCAAAAAGGGAGTACCACACCGCACGTACATAATTCATAAGTCAACAGCGCTGATTTGACTAAGCAGTAGGCATTGTGACCAAACGAACATGATTTTCTAATACAGCAGAAGTTGTAGTTTGACTAATCTCATTTCTAAATATGTTTAGCGTGTGGAACGATGTAGTGAATACTAAGTGACAGTACTAGTGTTCAAGAGGGATGGGGGTGGCAGTGCGAACCAGCGACGGTGACCGAGAGCGGTCGAGCTTGGAGTGGACGCCGCCGGAGCCGGAGCCGGGGCTCGCGAGGAGGAGGGAATCCTGCACGCGCTGGCAGAGCGTGCAGGCCACCTGCACGACGCGCACCGCCGCCTCCATCTCCTTGGCGTAGTCCCTCTTCCCCACTCCCCCTCCGAGGCCGCCGCCGCGGCAGTCCCACTGCAACTGGTGCTCCGTCCCGACCCGGAGCCGGCCTAGAGACGACGACGGCGGCGCCGCCGACGGCGGGGACGACGGGGCGCAGCGGCTTCGTACCCCGCGCCCGCGCCAGTGCGACGGCGAGGGCGGGAAGCCTCGCGCAGCGGCGGAGGAGGAGGACCAGGCGGAGAGGCGGAGGCTGGCCATGGCGACGGAATCCGGTCCGCACCAGACAACCCTACACTGCTTCGATGGATCGATTCGATATGTAGTAGCTAGCGGGAATCTATCAGGGTCGTTCCGCGACGCTTCTCCTGCCGACTCCCGTTAGCCGCCGCCGCCCGCGATTGGTGAGCGGCGCAGCCCCGCACCGACGCCATGGGTGGTGGTGACGAACTCCATGCCATCCTGCCCCTCTCTCTTCCCCTGCTCCCACCACTACCAACAGTCCAAGACAAAACACAAATGACAACACACAAATAGAGCACGCCCATCCTACTAAGTATAGTAAGTACTAGGTAAATTTGCGCGGCGATGCCGCGCTTGTGTGGGTAGAATTCAATTTTGTAAATGCGGGCGTTTAAATTTGTTGAATATTTGGAAATTAATGAAATTGAAAAAGTGTTTATATTCGAAAGGTTGTTCAGATTTTTGGAAATTGTTCAAAACAGGAAGGTATTTAGATTTGAGTTGTTTTTTACGTTTGTGAAATGCGTAGGTTCGAAAGGCATCTAAAATTTTGAAATATGTAATTTATATGTCGCGGATATGTGGTATGACTGAAAATTAAGAATGTACGTGTTGGAAAATCGTTTAGGTTTGAAAATTATTTGAAATTCAAAAGAGAGGTTACGGTTTAAAATTGTTTAGGTTTAAATTATTTTTTGTTTTGTAAAATGGTAAGATTTGAAAGTCCTTTAGATTTGAAAATATTGAACTCGAAATTATACCATATATGCCATAAGTAGTGAGTTTTTTTTTTTGGGTGATATTTTGGTTAGGGTTTAGTTCTAAAGTTATTGAATTGTAACCGTATATATTATTTTTTGAATTTTGCATAAATTAGTAGGGCCCACATGTAAGTAATTTAGCATTTCCTTTTTTTTTTTGGAAGAAAAATCCTGTCAGATTGGGCCCCACGCTGACGTCGTGATGACATCAGCAATGGACAGGGTTGACCCTGACGCGGCGGCGTGAAGCACGGCGAGGCCGTGCGACAGCGAGAAGCGACGCGTGAGTGGGCGTGCTGGACGCGCGCGAGCGCGGGGAGCCCGGGAGTGGCCGCGCCGGCACACTTTGATCGCCGGAGCGGCGCCGGCGGCCTGCGGAAGCGGCGGAGGGACGGCGGGATGGCGGCGGCGATCTTGGCGCGGCTCGGCCGTCCCGGAAGCCGATCTGTGTATTTCGAAAGTTTGGAAAGTTGTGGAAAAAATGGAAAAAGAAAAAAAGAGGGGGAAAAAATAGAGTGGGCTGAGGTAGGCGCGCAGCAAGAAGGCCTGCCCATTGACCGGCCCAGTCCCGCCACGACGTCACGGTGACGTCACGGCTGGGCGGAGATGCGGCGCAGCTGCCGCGGCGGCGATTCGTACGCCGGCGGCGAAGAATTGCGTTCCAGGTTGCGCGGATGCGCGCAGTGGACGCGCCGCGACGCGGGCTACGCGCAGGTGGCAGCACCACCGCCCGAAGGTCGCCGGAGCGGCCACTGTGGCGTGCGGACGCTGCCGTCGACGCGCGACGCGACGTCGACGATTCCGGCGCCGGCGAGGCGTCCTGGCAGGCGACGCACCGCGAGGGGAGAGGGGAGGCGACGCCGGAGCCGCTCGTGCATGTGGATTTGTACGGGGATCACCGGAGTGGCGGCACGACGCGGCGGCGCCGCCGGCGAGCTCAGCTCGCGCGTGAGAGAGAAGAGAGAGAGGGGTTCTGCGCGTGTCGTTTTTCAGCAGGATCCCTGTGTTTGTTGTAAATTATGTTTAGGTCCTTCACATATTTGGAAGTTGGAATGCGAGTTAATTTTTGGAACTGTAAGTGTTAATTTGCAGAAGCGTCAAGGGCGCGCGTTGCTGGCCGCTCGATCGGCAGCGGACGGCCTGGATGGCACCGGGGCACTGTTACCCTGTAGCGGGGCACAGTAAAACAGTGCCCCGGTGCGGTGGCGCGCTGTCGAAGCGAGAATCCGTGCGGCTTTAATATATCTATCTATTATGGAACGATTTTTTACTTAAGACTCCTTTGATTTGTAAGGTTTTTAAAAGATTTGCATAAAAAACGTTTAATGCATAGGATCATATTATAAAAATCTTGTAGTGTAAATTTTATAAAAAAATAACATGAGATTAACCTCATGTAAATTTCTTCACCACAGTCCACAATCAAATGAACTCTCTCCAAAGATTCATTTAGACATGACATCCAAATCCTACAGGTTTACTATTCCTACACTTTTTCTATCACATGAATCAAAAGAGTACTTAAAGATAGTAAAATTACATTATAGAAAACTAGCATAACCACAACTTTACTAATCGTTTGATTTTTTTCTTAAAATCACAATGTTACAAACATCATGTGTGAGATATGTATTATGAGCACTTTTTTTTTTTAGAAACATGTATTATGAGCACTTGATTAGGTTTTCACGCCCACATGATACGGCTGAGAGGGCACGACTTATGTCTCAGGATGAAAATGGGTCGGGCCCAAAAAAGAGGCTAATGAGGCATGTGGATCGGTTTTGAACAAGAGTTGGGTGAGAGGAGCCGGCATCAAGTGACCTATTGGATCAGCTAAATCGACCCACAGTTAGTACATTGTGTTTTCAGAACTTCTATTGAAATTTGGATGATTCATGTTTTTATTCATCAGTTTGTTTACAGGGTTGATCCAAACAATGTGTTCAGTTGTTCAACAACAACTACAACAATTAAAAATACCTACTCAATGCATGTATGTATGATGACTCGTAGCGAAGCTAGCTTAGTTGAACTCATTAATTAATTAGTCAAATAGCTCAGAAATCAACTACTTCCTCCGATCCAAAATAAGTGTCACAATTTTAAGATCAAGTTAGTTTAAAACCACAACACTTAATACAGATCGGCGGTAGTAGTTGCTAGATGGAGAGTGGATTTTTGGAACCTGGGCTACATGGAGTCCGTTTTAAAAAAATCGAAAATGACATTTTTGAGTTTCCAATCGCGAAAAAATCAAAGATGTAGATAGTGTCGAGATCTACAAGCGTGCAAAAATTAACTTCAAATTCATTCTATTTTGAGTTGTACAATAAAGACAAATCGGGAAAATTTCAAATTTTTGAAACTGCGTATTGTTCACCACTCATTTGTCTTTTTTGCGCAGCCCAAAATATAAAGAATCTGGAGTTGAAAATTTGCACGATTGTAGATCTCGAAAATATCTACATCCGTGAATTTTTGTCTCGATTTCTGAGAACTTAAAATTCTCGGTTTCAAATTTTTGAAAAACAGATACCATGTAGCCCGGGCTCCATTTTAGATTTTTGTTGCTAGATGAGAATAATAGAGCCCCATTTTGATCTCATCTGGTTTTTTAGATGTGAATCACAGCATCCGACACCACACCAACCTGCAACCGCTGCACTAACCTCTAGCTAAAATTTCTTCTTTGGTTCTACTTACTCACTCTGATCCCTTTTGTTTGTCGCGGATAGATAACTAGTTAAGTACAAACCTGTTGTACAAGTCGCGACAACTAATTCCGATCAGAAGTAGTACCTTTTTAGTGTAACTGTCTCTACTTGCTAGTCATGGTTTAGAATTTGGGTCAATTTAGAATGCTCATAGGCCAACAAAGCCAGTGAACTTCTTTAAATAAGTTCTAAAATTGGCGTTAAAATCATGAGGCCATGTACATGGCTAGGTCTAGGCCGCCCCATTACCTTTCTAACTTATGTCAACATTATATTGCCATGGCCTGACAACTGGTAGTTGTTTCTGGCCGAATTGTTGTCGAGTAGATGAACTGGAAAACAAACGACTGGAGCGAGGCACACTAAATAAATTACTTGAGAGCGTACGATCCAGTCCATAAGCATGACGGGAAGTCCACGAGTATTTGGAGCATGACCGACTCGGGCTGAAGGACGCTGAAGAAGGTGATTCTTAGACAGTCTGGGTCATGTCCGAAGTTTAGGGCATATCTATTTGGATTACTCTAATCGCTCTGATGTAGAGGTCGGGATTGTCCACCTTTAAAAAAGGATTAGAGTGGATTTGGTTTAAGCATTGTAAAACACGTTTGCAATCCTTTTCTTGCACGAAAAGTCCATATGCCTCATAAATTTGTGAGAGGTGACATATCATTAAAATTAAGCAGCACACAATCAATCACATCAATGCAATATATCTTTATCTCCTTAAACCCTAGTTCCACTTCTCGCTTCAGTGTTCTTCGATTCGATAGCATCTTCTATCGATCCACAATAAACCTAGGCGAGTGAATCGATCTAGGTCAGCCCATGGTGCTACAAGCTATGTCCCTCCCTGGCATGTGGGCCGGATTATCATAACTAGCAAAATGCCCGTGCGTTGCTACGGGCTTGTAAAACAATTAATGATTTATTTTTTACGCCGAATAACTATCCAAAGTTCATCGAAATATGGCAAGATTGAGTCATTGAGGTCACCATTTTTCCAGTAGGTGTATCTGCAAATGCATGCATCTCATGGAAGTGCAAGATAACAAAGCAGTTATACATAATAACATATAATCTAGACAAATCAGCAATACAAGTATGACCTTGTATCATGGTATGCAAATTTAAATGGGGTACCAAATTCATGAATTCATGGACTGGGTGGATCCCAGATCCGGTATATGCATATTAAAAAAAATGGTACATCCGCATGAGACCTTAAGCTGAGTATAGCTGTTATAGTAAAACGTATAAGAACAGACTGAATAGAGATGGTTGTTTAGCAGAACACTCAGGAATTGTTTAGCTCAGCCAATTAGTGAGCATATATTAGAAGATTATGAAGCAGCAAATTAACCATAGATCGAAGGAGTTGTAGCTGCCTCCAGTCGTCTCATCGACCAGAACCTTCCCAGGATAGCCGAGTACGCCGCTCCCATAATATAGGATGGCTCGTGTCCTTCTTCTTCCATTAGCACAAAGCAATCAAATCCCTGCTTGGGCTGTTCATACCCATTGATCATGTCACTACAATCCACAATGGCATCGTTCTGAGCATGCCTTTGTCAGAAGCAATGACACCACACTACTTGACGTCTTGCTCCAGCCCGTGCCCTTGAATCAACTCCGATCCCAGTAAGCAGGTGAGGGCGGCGCTGGTCCCAACTCCATCATGCCGCACCTCTTACATCTCCCTGAAGCAGTATGGGGCCAGCTGGACACATACAAGTCGACCGTCGAGTTCCACCTGACGATGTCCCTGGCCGGCATTCCGTCGAACACCCTGTCGGCATCCACGACAATGCCCAGCCTGACGTAGAATGAGAGCCTGGTACCTGGCGGCATGGTACGCTCTAGGGCGCCTAGACGCACGCAACACTTGAGCAGGACGGGGAAGGTGAAGCTGTTCGGGCGCGCGACGGCGCCAGCATGCCGCCCTGGAGGCCTGCTTCGTCAAAGCTCCGGATCGCGGCATTGTGGTGGAACACGCCCCGACTCCCGGCGGCCGCGAGAGCCACAAGCGCGGCGCCCAAAACCGTGCGGGAGTTGTAGGAGGGCGTCTCAACAGGAACTGCGGTCGTCGGGTCCGATCTATAGCAGGGTGGTTGCCTCGTGGCTTATCACCGGTGGCCGCTGCGATCCCCACCGGTCGCTGCCGTAAAGGGAGGGAGGAAAGGAATCGGGGCGGTGGGTTGGATAGGATTGAGGGGCGAGATGCAAAATGACGATTTATCTATTGGACTGCGGGTTGATTTCCCAGCCCTTGAGGGGCCAAATCGAAAAAGTGCGCGATGTACCACCCGTCACTTAGCTATATTATGTAGTAGAGAAAACTCGGCGAGTGTCTTGTGTATCGCTTTTCGGTGATTCTCCCTCGATAAATTGTTTTGCATATCATGCTCGACGCAAAGGGTACACGGTGAGTTGTCTGTGCGCAAACACACATTTTCATTGACGGGAATGACCATGTAAATTAGTTGTTGTGTCATGGATGAAATCGGCAACTCAGTATCTATTCACTGTGTTAGATTAAATTAGGCCTTTTGGTAGAAAATGAAATTATCTGGATTAACACCATCAAGTTTTGAATAATCCATATCCACTCCTTATCCTTCGGATTCATTATTTAAAAGTCGGATTCGGTATGAAAATTACCCTATCCCATTATATCCTCTAGTTTTTTTTTTTTGAGAATTATTCAGGTCGTCTAGTCATCGCCATGGTAACATCTGTTGGGCTGAATTAGGTGTTCAGCTGTTCTCGTTTACGCATCAGGTCCATGTATTTCTCCAGGTCTTGTAGTGCCGTAGGTGTGGAATTTTTTTTAAATAATATTATTTTAAATCTTTATTTGGAAAATAGTACGCGATTTCAAATTTTATGAAGAATAGCGCGCCGTTGGCACGGCCCATGCCGAAAGTACCCTCTGCATGGCCGCACAGTCCTCGCTTCACGTAACTGCCGTGCCGACAGACGCTTTCGGCACGGGCCGTGCCGAAACAGCAACTTTCGGCATGGGCCGTGCCGAAACAAGACCAAACCATCCTACTATTATCTAGTTGTCTCCCGCCCTCTTTTCTCCCGCCTTTTTTTCCCGCCATCGTCGCTCCCGCTTTTTTTTCCCGCCAGCCTTGCTCCTGCCTGTTTCTCCCGCCAATTCTTCTTTGCTCGTCCTATAAAAACCCCCCCTCCCTGAGGTGGGTAAGCAGTTAAGTGTATTCACTCGAAGATGTCAGGTCTTCCTAGCAAAGATTGGCCTACAGATCGTAGTTGGATAACTCAAATGTCCGAGTGTCTTTTGTATTGTGCGGGGAGTTGACGGTAGACAATAAGGAAGTTTCATGCGAGAAACTCATCGGTAGTGACAGTCTTCTCGCTGAGCTTGCGGTGTCATTCCGACGTCGCGGGTGGCCAAGTAGGACTTCCCAGGAAATACGGCAAGAACTTCTCCGGATGCGTGCAAGGTATGACAAGAAAGTTGTCCTTGGAAAATTTATGAATGAAGGAGAGCGTTTGTATTTTTCAAAACATCCATCAACATGGTTGAACGAGAGCGAGGACGAAGACGATATCTTCATGCCGAGTGGTGCATTATCGGCGAAGATTAAGAGTGAAGCATCATCGAAGGGCAAAGCTGCTTCATCATCGAAGGGCATAGTTCAGACGCGTACAAATTAAGACCATAGTTCAGACACGTACAAATTAAAACATAGTGCATAGAAATTGAAATGTAGTGCTAGCCACGTCGCCCACCTCGTCGGTTTCCTCGGTTTCCTCGACCACGCACAGGATCAGGAACGACTGCAGGATCAGGAGCAGGTCCTAGGCCGTATGTGGGACAATACTTCTCTCTATGCCAAAAAAGATTGCAATACAAGCACTGTCGAGTACATCCACCAGCTTCAGACTCGTCCATATCATTCCGGATGCGACACGAGTTCTGTCTTCCTCTGCTAGTTCTCATAAGAGCAGGATCCGGAATATATTCTCGTTCCATTGGGTTGACCTTGTTGAAGTTGCCAACTACTCTAAATCCTGTCATCTCCCCGGTCCAAGTTTCAACCACTGCCTCCTTCATGTAATACGGAGAGACAAAACTGATTGGGTTCATCCCCAACTGGCCAGAAACAGCAAGGACATGAGAACATGGGAGGTGAAGCAGTCTCGGTTTGTTGCACGTGCACTTGCACGTTGTGGGTGCAGTAGCACTAATTATGACCTCATGGGTTTTCAGCTCATTACCCACACCAAATCTTGAGGTTGGTAAGCGTACCTCGTACCTCGCTTCTTCATTACCAATACGAATGACCGTGTGCATCCATGCCTTCTTTATCTTCTTGTCTATGTACTGTCTTATCTTGCGGCAGTAAGGTGTGTTGGGGTAATACTCAATATGCTCGACGGCTTCACGACGTCTATCTCTGAAATACGTCAATGTTCCGTGCAAAATACCCTCCACCAGTGCTGTCAGTGGCAAACCCCTATTCCCTCTGAGTACAAAATTGTACACCTCAGCTAGGTTGGTAGTCATGATGCCGTACCTTGCTCCATATTGGTCGTGCAACAGAGACCACTTCACGGGAGGCTCCTTCTCTATCCACTCTTCAATTTTTTTGATTCGTTTTCCCTTCTTTCTCTTCGTACCAGGAGAGTCAATTCCAGGCAAGTCACACAACCCAACAAGCTCTGAATCTGTCGTATTTGCCGCAGTACCCTGTGTTGCATCACCCTGTGCCGCAGTACCCTGTGTCGCATCACCCTGTGCCGCAGTAACTTGTGCCGTAGCAACCTGCGCCGCAGCAAGCTGTTAGCTAACGCTTGCGCCTGTGCAGCTTTACTTTCCTTCACTTGCTGCCCAGTAAATTCAGTCAGTCTTTACCACAGAAACTGGTACTTCCTCTCCTGATTCTGATTGCACAGTCTTTTAAATAGATTCATCAACCTTTTACTCTTAAAGCATGAGTAAAAGTTAGCGCCGAGATGGCGCATACACCAGCGGCTCTGCATGTCAGTCCATGGTGCTGGTTCATCCTCGGCGGGGTGCTGTAGTGCCTTTATAGCCTTAAGCATACCAGCATGCCTGTCATGAAGGATGCACACATTTGGCCGAGTCTTCACAACTGCCATTTTTAATTGCCTGAAG
This sequence comes from Poa pratensis, assembly GCA_947311845.1. NCBI lineage: Eukaryota > Viridiplantae > Streptophyta > Magnoliopsida > Poales > Poaceae > Poa > Poa pratensis. The sequence goes on along the minus strand of CAMZMU010000087.1, from coordinate 7,051,324 downwards.
AACCATATCCAGCTCTCATAATTCTCACCCTCGACGAAGGCGAAGGCAATCGGGACGATCTGCCCATTGCCGTCCACACCTATTGCGGTCAGGATCTGCCCCTTGTACTTGCCTGTGAGAAACGTGCCGTCCACGCAGAGCACTGGACGACAATGGGTAAAAGCTTCGATGCAAATAGCGAATGAGAAGAACAATCGGCCGAATACACCATATTGAGGAATATCCGGGAACCGTTGTATTTCTACTACAACATATGTGCCAGGATTCCTCTCCTTCAATGTGCTAACAAGACGAATAACATTATCATAAGAGTCATAGAAAGACCCAAACCTCTCATCTAGAGCCCTCTGCTTAGCTCTCCAGGCCTTTCCGTACTTAATGGTGGTATTCCATCTTACCTGAACTGTTCTTATGATGTGCTTTGCTTCCATGTCTTTCTTGCTCACTATCTCACTGAACAAGAGACGTGCAATGAGAGTTGACGTTAGGTTTGGGTGATTGGTGGCTCTAGGTTGACGAGAGAATATCTCCCCAGCAATAGTGCCAGAAACAATGCTTGTACGTCACATGTCAGTTGGGAACCCCAAGAGGAAGGTATGATGAGTGCAGCAGTAAGTTTTCCCTCAGTATGAAACCAAGGTTTAATCGAACCAGTAGGAAAACGAGATTTGCTTCGAAGGTGTTGGTGGAGGAGTGTAGTGCGGCGCAACACCAGGGATTCCGGTGCCAACGTGGAACCTGCACAACACAACCAAATTACTTTGCCCCAACTTAACAGTGAGGTTGTCAATCTCACCGGCTTGCTGAAAACAAAGGGTTAAACGTATCGAATGGAAAATGATGTTTGTTTGCATAAAACAGTAGAGAACAATGATTGCAGTAGATTGTATTTCAGATGTAAAAGAATGGACCGGGGTCCACAGTTCACTAGTGGTGTCTCTCCAATAAGATAACTAACATGCTGGGTAAACAAATTACAGCTGGGCAATTGACAATTGATAAGTGCATATAACATGCATGTGTGAGTTGTGGTGTCTACTATGAGATTCATTTGGGCATTACGACAAAGTACATAGACCGCTATCCAGCATGCATCTATGCCTAAATAGTCCACTTTCCGGTTAACATCCGTACCCCTTCCAGTATTAAGTTGCAAGCAACAGACAATTGCATTAAGTAATGTGCGTAATGTAAACAATACATTCATTCTTGAATAAAGCATTGCTGTTTTACCCCTAGTGGCAACAACACATCTATAACCTTAGAACTTGCTGTCACTATCCCAGGTTAAATAGAGGTTGAACCCAACTATCATGCATAAATACCCCCTCTTGGAGTTACAAGTATTCACGTGGCCAAGGCTTCAACAAGTAACGGAGAGCATGCAAGATCACAAATGACATAGACATGATAATATAATATTCAGCTCCACATAGGTATCAATATAAGTCAGATCCCAGCAAACACAACATGTAGCATTACAATAAGATGATCTTGATCATGATATGCAGCTCACAAGATCTAAACATGATGGCACAAGTGGAGAAGACAACCATCTAGCTACTGCTATGGACCCATAGTCCAAGGATGAACTACTCACGCATCACTCCGGAGGCGGGCATGGCGATGTAGAGCCCTCCGGTGATGATTCCCCTCTCCGGCAGGGTGCCGGGAAGAGCTTCAGAAACCCCCCGAGTTAGGGTTGACGACGACGGCGGCAGCGAATATGTTCTGGATGAAAGGCTCGGTGCTTTAGGGTTTTCGCGTCTCGGGAATAAATAGGCGAAGGGGCGATGTCGGCGGACCCCCGAGGGGCCCAAACCACATGGCGGCGCGGTGGGGCCCTCTGCCGCGCCTGCCTATGGTTTGGCCACCTCGTGACTCTCCTTCGTCTCTCCTTCGAACTCCGTGTACGTGCTGGAAAAATAGGGACCTAGCCTTTTGTTTTGTGCAATTCCGAGAATATTTCCAGAAGTAACTTTCTGAAACCAAAAACAGCAGAAAACAGGGAACTGGCACTGTGGCATCTTGTTAATAGGTTAGTCCCAGAAAATGCATAAAAGTGATACGAGGTGTATATAAAACATGTAGCAAATGGTATAATATAAGCATGGAACAGCAGAAATTATGGATACGTTGGAGACGTATCAGTGATTTGTCAGCAAACTATCAATTTCACATGTGTGTGGCACGACGTCTGTCACCACCCACACCACGTCATACTTCGGCAAGTGACCATGCACCCGTGACGGACAACCAATGTCAACACAACTCATTGTCAAATATCTGCTATTTGACACGTCAGTGCGGAAAACCCTTTGCGTGGACAATGCCCACTGAATCACAGCTTCCCTTAACTGCTGCTTCGTGTTGTACTGAGCCCCGATTTCAATGTTATTCATGTGGTACTCCTAGGACGATTCATGGACATCAGGCACGGCCGTGACGGCAGACTTGTCCTGATTCCAGTAACTAGGAATAGGCACATCTTCACCATTATTTTCATCTGAATTATCAGAATCTTCATCAGAATCAATATCTTCTGCGACGCCATCCTCGTCTTCCACCAATATCTCAGCCTGTACTGTTCCTTCGTGCTCATCCGCATCAGCCTCCCCAATTTGGACAGGTCCTGCTGACAGTGCTGGTTCATAACGAAGAGGAATTTCTGACAGTGTTGGTACATAGTCAACAGGAATTTGAGCAGGTCCTGCTGACGGTGATGGTTCATAAGAAACAGGCATTTCGGCACAATGCGAACTAGTTGCTTGACTACTCTCTCCAGTCTGAATATTCTGCTTCACAACAAACGACACTAGGACTTCTGGTTTTGTCCCTCGGTGTTTGCATGATGCTAGCCAAGAAACCCATTGATTTGTCCGATCAAGCGGCAACAACTCCCAGTGAATATTTGACCGGGATTTGGTCCATAACGACTGAATCCTAACAGTCCAGAAATTAGGATCAAACCCAAAATTCACCGTCAAATAGTACTGGACAACGCTGATTTTCACTTTCTCTGGCTCCGTCAACTGAATCTCCACATTTTCAAATTCACCAAGATCAACCCCTGACTCAGTTGCACGGACTGTACCGGCACCATAGTGCACAACAACATCTATCAGTTCCATTACCTACAAAATTTATTCCATTATCAAATACTACACAACGAATATTTCAAAATATTACGACCACCGAAAATAAATATCCTACTCAAAATATACAATACATCTAACCCACCACATATATCTACACTAATCCTTACACATCCACCGACAAATTATATTAAACCTAAAAAATCTGGAGATTAGGGGGTTTACCCTTGACGCGTGCGTAGCTCCCGCTGCCCGGCTTCAATCTACCACCGCCACCGCTGCACCACGCATCTAGCTTCCCCAACACCAGCATGACCACCACTTTCCACCATTGTTGCCCAGCATTGCTCCACCTCCACCACCAAACGCATCCACAAAAAGCTATCCCATCAACAGATCGGGGATGCCCCAATCCTCCTCTTCTCTATTTCTTAAATCTGTGGGCTTGTATCGATTTTTGGGGCCAGGAGTCAGTGCAAATCGAAAGAACAGAAGAGAGAAGGAGCAGAAGAGAGAAGGAGGAAAGCAGGTCGAGAAGAGAGAAAGAGGAAAGAAGAAGGGGCCGGGTATGCTTATCCAGCGGGTTTCGGCACCGTGCCGAAACCAGCGGGCCCAGGCCTGTCGGTTTGTCTGCGGCCATGCAGAGGCTTCTTTCGGCATGGGCCGTGCCGACGGCGCGCTATTCTTCAAAAATTTCCAAATCGCGTGCTATTTTTCGAATAAAGATTTAAAATAATATTATTTAAAAAAAAAATCCGTAGGTGTGCTAACAAAACACGGCCCGGCCTGCGTACAAGTAGTAGCAAGAGCAGAGCCGTGACACAGTGGCTCGGAACTGAGACGTGAGCGAGCCGGCAGCTGAGCTGAGCGAGCGGACGAGAGGGCGACGATGACGATGAGGGCGGTGGTGATCTCGAGCCCCGGCGGGCCGGACGCGCTGGAGGTGCGCGACGTGGAGGACCTCCCGGCGCCGGGGGAAGGCGAGGTGCTCCTCAGGATGGCCGCCGCCGGTGTCAACCGCGCCGACACGGCCCAGCGGCAGGGCAGGTACCCGGCGCCGCCCGGCGCCTCCCTCTACCCGGGGCTCGAATGTTCCGGCACCATCCTCGCGCTCGGGCCCAACGTCCCCCCGCGCTGGGCCGTCGGCGACCAGGTGCGGTCGCGTTCCCCATGGACCATGGTGATTACTGCTGCCGTGATGCTTAGTTTTGGGCGTACGCTGTTTCAATCCAGGTGTGCGCGCTGCTTACCGGCGGCGGGTATGCGGAGAACGTGGTGGTTCCGGCGGGGCAGCTGCTCCCGGTGCCCGAGGGGGTGTCTCTGACGGACGCGGCCGGTTTGCCCGAGGTCGCCTGCACCGTCTGGTCCACCGTCTTCATGACCAGCCATCTCTCCCCCGGTGAATCATTCCTAGTAAGAAAATCTCTCTTGCTAATTTGCTCTCCATCGGATGGTTGATTTCAATTGACCCCGGCAATTTACTGCACTTAGTTGGAATGGGAGTATCCTGTAAATCTCATTCACTGAGCAACTGATAAATAGCAAAGTAAATGACGCTTATCCGAATGGAGTGTGAAACTGTGAACTACTTTTGCAGTTACCTATTTGCAAAAATAGGTGAATTGTGGTTGTATTGTTCCTGATCATTGGGTACCTCCAATGTGTGCAGATCCACGGTGGATCAAGTGGAATTGGTACATTTGCTATACAGATCGCAAAGCACCTTGGTATTAAGGTTTTCGTTACTGCAGGTTTGTTGGTTATAATCTTGTAACAGAAATAAGACACAGTAAGTTGTTTCTGAAACTCCGCTACTAACTCTGTTATGCTATTTTAGGAAGTGAAGAAAAACTGGCTGCCTGCAAAGATTTGGGGGCGGATGTGTGTATAAACTACAAAACCGAAGACTTTGTAGCACGCATAAAAGAAGAAACCGATGGAAAGGGTATGATGCTACCCTTTTGTAATGACTGATACTCTTATGTGTCATGTTGTTGTTGCCAGCACCTAATGTATTACAAAGTCATACCTTTCAAGTTTATATAGAATATAACTATAATATGAAAATGTCTCTACCAGGTGTTGATGTTATTCTGGACAATATCGGCGGATCTTATCTCCAGGGCAATCTGAATAGCTTAGCTGTTGATGGCAGACTTTTCATTATCGGTTTCATGGGAGGCGCTGTAACTGAAGTGAACATGGGGGTTATGCTTGCCCGAAGATTGACCATACAAGGTTGGATGGTTCCATATATAGGCAACCACGTCTCTTTTAGATTTATGTGATTCAATTTCATTATGCCATTTTTCTGTTCACAATCTTATGTCAATGTTTGTTGTTACCTTCATTTTTTACATGATTGTGCTATTCCAAATTGCCATCACTAATTTTCTACATGGTTGAATTGCCATGATTTTGTGCAGCTGCTGGACTGCGGAACCGAAGCCTCGTTAATAAAGCCCAGATTGTGAGCGAGGTGGAGAAAAATGTATGGCCAGCCGTCGTGTTGGGCAAGGTGAAGCCGGTGGTTTACAAAACGTTCCCTCTATCTGAAGCAGCTGAATCTCACAAATTGATGGAGTCGAGCTCCCACATTGGCAAGATACTACTGGTTCCATGATTGGATATGTACTGGCGGCTGCCGTGAGCACTTTTTTCGCTTGTGAACTATGTATGGGTATTGTCTGTTTATACTGTATTGTAAGTTGGATCATGAAGTGCTGATGGTTACAATAATTGTTGGGACTGGAGGTCTCGTTCTTTCATCTAAGGCGTGATTTGAGTACAACTGATTTCTTGAATGAAGCCCCTGGCTTAGTGTTCTTGACTATCATGGTCACTACTTTGGCATCAAATGACACACAGGACGATGATTCATGATTTTGTTCACTAAGATTACTTTGCATTTAATAGGCTCATGGAGCACTGGATATATGATAGGGCGAACTGTGGACATAAACCGAACAGACCTGAAACATTACATAATTTCACAGCAGGTGTTCAGACAGACAGTGGTCTTAATATGATGTCTGTCTTTTGGCCAACCCTCTATAATCCGGGGGCAGGTTCAAGAAGAAACAAAGTTCGCACCAAAGGATTTTTTTAAAATACAGGAAAGCTTTGACAGTCCAAATGGTTGAATATAAATGGTCTAACTGTGAAGTTGGAGATTAGGTACATGCATCCACCATATAAATGTAAAAGCATATAATGATAAACCTAGATCCAGCAATCCAAGTTGTTTGATCTTTTTGGATAGCAAGAGTGTTCTTTCTATTCATGAGAAATATAGAACCATACACTCATTCGTGGCCATGATAAATCTAGATCCAACATACAGAGTTAACAGGGATGTGGCCATGATAAATCCAGATCCAACATCCAGAGTTAACAGAGATTTTCTCTTCCATTTCAAGAAACGAAACTGTTAACAGGGATTTTTTCCCCAGTTCCATTTCAAGAAACGAAACTACTACAGAGTACGAAAGCTACAAGTTCTGATAACAATTGGAAAGTTAAACTAGGGTGAAACTGTCCACATTAGAACAAACTTCCTACATATGGAATAACTGAAAAACAAAAGACTGCAAGAAAAGCAAGACTGTACAAGAAAAGCAAGATCAACAGCCTGTGCAAAAAGTGGAAGATAAGGCTGAAGTTCATGTTCCATTACACGTTGTATATCCAGAGGACGAAGAAAAACCAATTTACAATTTGATAGGAAGAAGAGACCAGTTGGTGAGGAAGAGCAAGATCCTCTGTACCAGACAAACACCATTGCGATACAGCCCATTCATAAGTATATTTCCAATGCAAAAACCAAGTATGGATGCAAGCAGGGCCGTCTCAAGAAATTAGGGGCCATGTTCGAAACTCAAAATGGGGCCCTAATGTTTTTCAAAAAGAAACTATCACATATTAACTTAGTTATAAACTTCAATGTTTGTAGTTTCTATTATAAAATATACTCTTTGGCTTCAATGTTATAAACCAAGTTGTTTGGTCTTTTTTATAACAACTGAGGGTTCTTTTTATTCATCAGAGCTTCCTGGTATGGTGCAGTTTTCCCGCATAGAGCAGTATAGTTGAGACCTTAGTTAGGAACATATGACACCATGTACCTATCCTGTCTAGCCCAATTTTAATGTAACATATGCAGTCAAATGCATAACTTCGAGTAAATACTCCATCCTACTGAATATTTGACTTACTATGCAAGTCATTGGAGTTTGTACGGCTAAACCTGTATTGACTGAAAACAAGCTATCTGGGACCTTTTGGCTTGAATACAGATACCACAATCACAACTTGCATTATGTTATAAATTGCAACAAGAAAAAGCCTTATCGCAATGATGGTACTATTTTTTTTCCTACTAACATCTAAATTTTCCCGCAGTTACGCGCGGGGTATCATTTAGGTTTTTTAGAAAGTAAGGAAAGCAACACAAAGACCTATGACCCTTGTAGTAAACATATTTTTTTCCGCTAAGAAATATTTAATATTACACTCAAATTCTATTGATTAAAAACAAAATTGGTTGTCTGCCCCTTCTGTTATAAACGATAGGCAAAGAAATAATGAACAAAAGCAAGACCAACACAACGGGGACACGAGATTTAACATGGAAAACCGTTCTAACAATGGAAGAGAAATAATCACGGGCGCCAGCCAGCAAATCTTCACCGTGATCGGGTGAGGTTACAAACGCCGGAGATTTACAATATGCGACTTATCCCAACCGGTGACTTATCCCAACAATGCAGTCCGACTCGGCTTCGTGTCAGTCGGCTAAAGATAAAAGGCTAACTTCAGACTCCGTTCCACTCGGCCCAAGCTTCCGGCGATGGGCCCCGCTCCGCTCATTAGAAGTTAGCCTTTATCTTTATATGAATTTGGATCAACGTAAAACAACGCCTTCAAATAAGAACCTCATCGAAGAAGTTTTCAACAGTAATGTCAACCTACAAAGAACACATTATGGAATGTAAGGAATCATGTATTTGTTGACAAGAGAAAACAGGCATACTCCACTCTGTAGACGAGAAGTAAGTTTTCGATTAGAAATTTATGTGGTCAGCACACCCAGTAGTACGTAGTGGTATACCTGATCAGTTTTGATAAGGTTAAGGTTGGGGCAGTTGTCGTGGGTGTCCACTACCTTCTTCACCTCATCAAACACAGCCTGGACGTACCTGTCGAGCCCATAGATTTTAACTTCTACTTTCTGAAGCAAACAGAGTTCCCCCAACGTACCGAAGTGATAGTGGGCAGTCTCACGGTCTTGGGGGTAGACTTTGAAGTGAAAGAATTCCAGGCACGGCATAGCTCCTCGTACAAACATGACCGGGACAGGCGCGCCGAAGTACCTCAACTTGGGAAATGCACCGGAACCGGAGATGCAGTTGATTCTGGGGAAGAAATCCAACGGCGTCAATAGGTCTAGACTAATGAGCTCTTGAAAACACCCAAGGTGCTCCAGATCCTGCTTCTCCACAGTCTGCACTTCCACGGATAGATGTGACAGTTTCGGAACAAGCGAGGAATTGATCCACGCCGGCAGTTTGGAGGATGCAACCTTAATGCGCAGATCACGGAGTTGCGGAGGCGGCACAAAGCCTTCCCAATTGGCTTCCTCGCCATCGGACAAACAACTCATAAGACATAGGACTTGGATTTTCTGTAGATTAACCGTGGATTCCACCAAAGCTTTGGTCGAGTTCCCATCCAAATTTTCGATCCCAATCTTGAGCTCCCTCAGCTCTGTCAGCTTGCCCAGCCCTTTCACAAACTTTGTGGACGTACCAACCTTCTCCAGTTGTAGGTCTTCAAGGGTTGACAGCTCCCCGATCCAATCTGGCACTCTGGCGCTAACATCATCAGTGCGCAGGCACTTGAGTTGGTTTAACTTGCGGACACCATGTGGTAGTTCTCTTATCCCGGTCCTCCTCAAATCCAGTGTCTCCAGAAACCTTAGATTCCCTATTTCTCCTGGGAGCTCATAAATCAGCGAGTTGTACAGTCCGAGATACCTCAAATGAATCAACCTTTGAATATGCTCAAGCTGATACGGCCGGCGTTCTATAAAAGTGCATTCCTCTATTGCAAGGACACGCAGAGCTTCAAAACTCCCAAGTGACAATGACGTACTGAAACGACAGAATCTGGCTTTGAATGACCTTAATTGCTTGATGGGCGTGCTATTAAGAAGCTCCGCGTCTCCGTTTTGGATAACTAGCCTACGAGCCTTGTACTCTGAAGAGCTGTGTTGCTGGTTTTCCAATATAGTAACAAAGTCTTCAGCCTCTGACAAAGCACATATAGACTCATGCAACACACGTTGAACATTGCAACCAATAATGATTCCACGAACCGGATCTTCTATGGGCATGATCAAACTTCTTTCTACGAGCTCGTTGAAATATTTCTCTCCATGATCAAATAATCTTGTCCCTTGTTCTTCTTGGATAAAACCTTCGGCTATCCACTTCCATATCAAAGTTTTTTTCTCAATTGCATGACTCTTTGGGAATGTGTGTAGATACAATAAACAAGTACGCAGATAATAAGGCATATCATAATAGCTAGAGAGCAGTATATTTCTCATGTTAACCAGGTCCTCATTGAATTCGTACCCACAATCGAGCCAGTGGGACATCTTTGACCATTCATCACTTGATTTACCAACCAACAACTTAGCCACTGTCGTGATAGCTAACGGTAAACCATCACATTTCCATATAATTTCTTCAGATATCTTCATTAGATCTACCGTGCATTTCCCTTTGCCACCGAATAGTAATGTATAGAATAATTCTCGAGATAGATCAGTTGAAAGTGGTTTTAGCATGTAAACTTCGCCCGTCTTTGCAGTGACTGCCAAAACACGGGAAGTTGTGATTACTTTACTTCCATGTCTATTGTTGATCAAGGTCGATTTGATTTTTGCCCATGATTGTACATTCCATAGATCATCAATAACTATGAAATACCTACATATCATCATGACAAAACGACGAATTGCAAATTAATATATTGATGCCTAATATCTCATAAAAGAAGGAATATAAACACTATTCAATGGGTAACTATGACCCCTGAAAACAGTATGGTATAAGGTAACCAAGAAAAGGATTAAATTAACTCTACACTTGTTAGAAGCTGAAGACACAAAACACGATGATAGCATCATGATTTGCTAGCAATGTTTGGCATACACACATCTACATCAGCAAAAGCATGGGGAGCGAACATGATTAGATACCATGTTAGTCCATGCCGTAAACGATGAGTGTTCGCCCTTGGTCTACGCGGATCCTTGAGTGACCACAAAGCCGAAGGGCGAGAGACGAATCAATCACTAGGGACAACTTTGTTTCTTGATAACAAAGATAGCATGCCTTGACTTGAATTGAGATAAAGAAAGTATAGGTAGTATATTGATATCGCTCCCCATCCAATGTCCAGACATCGGCAGACTACAACAAAACAACCAAATAGCCAATATCTGAATGAGGCGGATGGCCATTCTACGTCTAACAAAATCCCATAAAATTATCCATGTATCCGTAAAGACAGGAACATGCAACGAACCAATGCCCCATTTCTATTTGTCCAACGAAAGAATTGAAACGGAGGCAAAAGATTTGCCTCATCTCATTAGTTAAGGAGAAGAGTAGCACAAAGTTTTAATTAAAGTGCAACAACAAAACGAAGCTACTCTCCTGGCATAATAGCACTCCTATGTTTAGACCCACTAACACCCATTTTTTTTTTTTGCGTCGATCTTGATTTTCGTCAAGGTGGAGGAAGGGCTAGCAAACTCATCACAAAAAAAATCTAACGTCTCTCGGTCCAAGTGCTCCACTACGTGAGAAAGATGAGGGAGCCCATGATCTTTCTTTGAGAACAATGAAAAGTGTAATTTGCTTTCTATGTCATGTGTTATATTTTAAATGAGCAAAGTACGAATACTGCGACGATTGTCAGAGTATTAGAGAGGGTTTTGCCTCGTTTCGGAGGCATTTTGAGAACAATTAGTTGTGTCTATTCAAGCCAGGTTTTATTTGGCTTGATTCATTTTTTTAGTTCGATATGACTAGAAATCAACTTTGATAGATTGAAACTCTTCTAATTTCCCACCATCTTAATGCATAAGCATATGCCTAAATACTATATATTTCAAAATATGTTTCATTACCAGCAAAACATTTGTGAGCAAAAATGTGAATCCTCAATGAAACACGTGTGAAATATCAATAGAAAATTTATGAAAACTCTCTAAGGTGGAATGGTAGATATTCATAGAGAGGAAGGTCTTATATGAAAATATGTCTGCGGTCAACAAATCAACCATTTGGGGAAATTAGTGTGGTAATCTTAACGCAAAACATAGGCCATGGTTTTCCGCTCGCTCAAATTGTGTTAGTAGTCAAACTCGTTGGTTGTTTTTATTCCCGTACTGATTTTTAGCTTTGTTCCGATGATCTTTCTACTTAGGGGGCATCTCCAAGGTACTCTAACAATAACGGTTTAAAAACAATAATTTATATTAGATCCAAACACTTGAAACTATTTAAAATCATTCTTTTTAAGAAACCATGATATTTAGAGAAAGATCCAAAAATACTTTACATCCAAATAGGCCTTAGCACATAATCTATGTAATGAAGTCATATCACTGAATGACACTCCAAGTTGTAATTATTATCTCCCTCGCGAAAGTGGCAGATGATATTATTTATGGTTTTGTGTCCACAAATTCATGAAATTTTTGATTTAGAATATAACGTGAAGTAGGTACTTGCACATTTTGAAGCTTCAAATCCCACATAATTTTTTATGTGCAACTTTGGGTTTAGAAATTTGCAATTGGGTTGTTGCACCTTTTGGATCTTGAATATTCCCATAATTGTATGTGTAAATTCCTGTTTACATAGGCGCAATTTTGTAGTTTACACATCTTGTAGCCTGAAATTTCAAATATTTGTTTTGTGCAATTTTAGGTTAAGAAATGTACATGTGAATAATTTGTATGACTGGATGTGTTAAATGGCAGCACCGTACTCCTATATATATGTATATTTCATAAGACAAAACATCACTAAACTACAATTAATGATAGTCTCTATCTACATGTATCTTGTCCACACCATCAACTCTTTGAGCCATACAGTTATCCATGTCAACCCACATTTATTAATAATATTTTATCCATATATGCAAGATATTCACATCATAAAAAAATTAGCCATACAAGTTTCAACATCATTCATTTTTAGTGGTTAAATATACAAACATTTCACATTAGTTAAATTTAGATTCTCGACTTTTGTGGCGCCCAATCAAATCCCACAAATTCCCAAGATTCTATTTTTGCTTCATGTGTCGTATATCCTTTCATTTATACTATATTTATTAATATTTCTGCTCCAACACGCGGGGCATCTTTCTAGTATTCATTATACCCTATAGACGAATGTCTTATGATGTTTTCTAATTATTTTCAATATACCTTGTTAACTATTCCAAGATATCTCAATACAAGTCGGAGCTCTTAGTTTTTATAATATACCCTTTTTAGGTATAAAAAACATATATGTGCAAATAATATAAAATATATGGATTCAAATAGTTTATTTCGCTGAACTTACTTTGGGTATTTAATAAGAAATACATTAACAATTATAAAGAGGTGAAATCGATTCATCTATTTGGTATATTAAATGTGGGACCACATACTCGCAGCAGTATTAACCATTTTCCATATATATGGTAAGAATATACTTATCCTTGTGTAGCTACACCCACTTCTCATATACTACGTACTATGGAGTAGTATATGCACTATTTTATCAGTTTGAGTGTGTTCATATACTATATCTAAAATATTAATACCTAGTTCCATGAAAAAGGCAAGTGGGCTCATAATTTATATAATATTTACGAAATGCATTCCTATTTGTACATAAAATAGGAGCTTACATAGTACGTAAAAATCAGTATACATACTATCACATTAGTTGCATAGACTACATATGCATACTCTTTGGTATGATAAATATTAACTAGAATGTGTAAAACACACGTGAAAATAAACACCCATGAGTAGTAAAAATTTATTCTTTCTATTTTGTAACACAAGGGATTTCGACAGCAGAAAACGTAGGATAGGGCATTTTATCCTCTAGCGTAAGTAACTAAGTATATATAGTATATTCTTGCCAACTATTCTTCAAAAAACAAATCAACGGTAAGGCAACCATGGTTGGATAACGTTCGAGTACCGGTTATGAAGAGTAAGACACCATGCTTGCGTAGGTTTGAGTATAATTAACAAATCGACTTATATTGAATGATAAATACAGGCAACTACATACCGGGCAGCCTATTTGATTAATTGTCTTTAGTAAAATAGACTTTTTCCGTCAGATTCGGGGCTCTTTATGTTATTTTTTGGTATAGTGTATGTGCAAAGCGGCAATACGATATGTGTGTATATATACACATATCACATAGTGGTAATATATGAGACGTGGGTTTAACTACACCCATGAGTTGGAAAGATTTTTCCTATATAATATAGTGTGTTTTGCTGTAAAATAGGGTATTATGACAGCAACAAAAATAAGATATGGCAGTTTATCCAGTAGTGCAATTGTGTATGATAAGTAATTCTTGCTAACTTTTCTTTAAGATGTCAGGTGAGATTCCGCCCCATTTCAAGTTTGTTTTGTGGTTTGTAGTCAAATTTTGAGAACTAGAAATCACAAAATTAAGTACAGGTGAGATTTTGGTGGTATCCCGCTTGCATCTGTACTTTTATTGAAAATAAAACTTAAGAACAGTAAGATAACCATGATTGAATATCATTCGACATACCTCTTGTCCATTAGTAGCCCCTGGAGTTCATTAATGAGTTGACCTTCATTAAATCTAGCTGCATTGATATTCATATACTTTTCCCTATCAATTTGAAAAAGGATGTCCCTGAAAACTCCCTCCATGATGGGATGCCGAGATACGGAAACGAAAGCCCGACAATCGAATTTCCCTTCCGCCCAACAGTACAATGCTTTAGCAAGAGTTGTCTTGCCTAATCCTCCCATTCCAACAATGGAGACTATATCTGGTTGCGTGGTGTAATTTTCCATTCTCAGCTTCTTTATTACCTCGTCCCTTGAAACCTCAATACCAACCGTTTTTCTCGGTTCTTCGTTTGGAGCCGACAAGAGTGGGCCAGAGGAAGACGTGGCCATTCGATTAGGAACAAAATGCTCCTCATTTCGCCTTTTGTAACTCCGACTTCGGCTGACCACATCATTCACCATTCCAATGATGTCATTGATCGCTGACCGGAAGTCCCCAATCTTCTGTGACTTTGATCGGCTGTTCTTCCGTCGGACGACCTTCCGAAAGATCTCCACGATGCCGTCCTGGTTTGTGTCAGTTGGCTCAGAGCCCTCGACACGCACCAGGATGGAATCGACAATATCTTCCGCGTCATATGAGCGGTCCCTTATTTGTTTGGCCCAGACCTCTCGCTGGTCCGGCTGCACCTCCACCGTATCACGGAGGTGAGCTTGGATCATCTGCAGCTCGCTGTTGAGAGGCTCAATGTCCGCAAGCAGGTCTTTGTGGATTGACTTGAGATGCGTCAGCTTGGGGAGGAGGGAGTCCATGGCACCCGTCACATGGTCGACTGTCGAATATCTGGTACGAGTATAGTGAAGGAAAAATAATGAAGACATGAGCAGGGTAACTGAAAGAAGATTAGATTAATGGCAAATTTACTTAGAAGAAAATCTGTACCCGTTACTGAGTTGCTTCGTCAGATGTTGCTCCGAATCATTTTTTAGATCAAGTTGCTCCGAGTCATCAATGTTCTTTTTCTTGCCTTCTCGTATCTTTTGCCGCCTTTTCACAGACGAGTCTTCTCTTCCTTCAGTCACGGTTCTCTTATGCTCCTCGCCATAAGAAATCAAATCAGAACATAGTACTCTGAGTATTGGAGAGTTTGGATGATGCCTAACGGTAGCCTCCAACGCAGATTCAGCAGCTTTTATGTCAAAATTATCAGCACCCTGGGCCCCAAATTTTACGGAGATCTCTAAAAGGCCTGTCAAGTGAAGGAAACCTGCAATTTCAGGGCTGTGAGGGTCCATATTGTTTGCATTGAAGCCTAGCTTGAGCTTTTGAACTTTGGGCATTGCTCCTTCCACAAAGGACAGGCATGGTGCAGAACACACGAACTTGAAGTACGTGAGTTCTTGAAACCCCACATTGCTAATGACTATCCTTTCTGCTAGAGCTGTCTGGATATAGAGGGTGAGAGCAGCGAGGGAAGGTAGTCCTTTCAGAATATCTATATCTTTCCCCGGCAGGTCCCTAATTGCAATCTTCAGAATGCAGAGTTCGCTGAGTTGTCCGAACCACTTGGGGAGCCTGAAAAGGATGCAGCAGCGCCGCGACAGCTCGATATTCCGAAGAAGCAGGTCCGAAGGAGGAGACACCATGCTGAAGCCATCACAAGGAATGTTTATGCTCGCAGGGCAAGAGGAGTCCGAAGCAGGTACCAGAGTGACGGACTGCAGTACGTTGAGTTTCTGAAGAATAGAGCCTAGAAGCTGCATATTCTTTTTCAGATTTTCTCCTCGTGGTTGTACTGTACAACAGGTGAGCTTAAGATCCCTGAGATTGGTCAGCCCTCCAAGACGCAGCACATCCTCTTGTGAGTAACTGCTGAGATCAAAATACCCTAGAGTGCGAAGAGATGTCATGCTATCAATTCCATTGGGTAGAATAGACTCACTGGGAAGGCGGATGTGCAGCAAGCTCTCCAGATTAACAATATCTGGCGGTACAGAAAATAATCTTGCGTCTACCTGCAGTGTGCCCAATTGTTGCAGGCTTTGAATCCTGCCGGGAAGTTTGACGGTGATATTACATTCAATCTTGATATACTTCAGTAGAAATAGCTGCCCAATCCTAGTGAGGTCAAAACTATTCTTGTCTTGATCAGCCCAAATATGAAGGTTCAATACTCGAAGAAGTCCATAATCCGTAACGGAAGGTACACACTTCAAGAAACCCCAAAATATAAATGATCGAACTTGGGATGTTATGATGCTTTCTGGCATGTATGCACTTTTTACCCTCCAAACTGGACGGACAATCGACGAACTTTGTCAGCAAGTGCTAGAGCTGATTGAAAATAGTTCACAGTAATGACAAAATTCTCCTCCATCGATTTGCATATAATAAAATCCAGTACCACCTGGTGAACTGTACATGACAACACCTCACCGTTATTATTGGTGTCCACGGGTTGCACCATTCCTGTGCTGACAAGAAAATGAAAATAATACTCAGCAGTTTCTTCCGTGTCTTCCCCTTCTACCACACTGAGAAAACCTTCAGCTACCCAGCACTTCACCAACTCATCCTTCTTGATCGCATAGCCCTCCGGGAACATGCTGAGATATAGCAAGCATGCCCTCAAACTAGGTGGAAGGCTATCGTAAATCAGGTTCAGAACATCTTTCATCCCATCCGAAGTGGAGCGCAAAAAATCTTGTATGTGTTTCATTTTTTCCCTTGCTAGAAGACTGGCTATATTTACAAGTACTAATCGTAAACCACCACATTTCTTGACAATCTCGTTTAACATTTCTTTGTTATCTGTAGGACAGCCATCTTCAGAACCAAACACTCTACCAAAAAATAACTGTCTTGATTCATAATCATTAAGAGGACCCATCTTATATATATTGTCCGATTCATAACTACTGCATGACAATGCTACATCATCAAGTTGTGTGGTTGTTATTATTCTGCTGCAACAATCACCAGGAGGGAAAGCTCGGCTTATGATATCGCATACTGATGCACTCCATACATCATCAATTATGATAAAGTACCTGCATAATTTCATACGTTAGATAAGACACACACAATAATCTAATAAAATAGTATCTTCTTTCAAAAATAGATGTCTTCATAAAAATTATGCATCTAACCTCTTCCTTGCATAGCATTTTTTTAATATGTATCACTTTTTGTATATTTCTGATGGTATGTACTCTAAGGGTGGTAATTCGACCCGATACGGAAAATAATTAGGGTTGTTAGAATGATTCATATCGTCTGGTCTCTTACTATCCGAGCATTTCTTTCCATTTTTGAAAACATCTTGCAAAATCAATATGCTACGCCCTTTTCTCTTTGAGCTGCATGTTCACTCAAGGGAAGGCTCTCTAGAGTGTGAACCTTTGTTTTTCACTCTCGATCACCGGACTAGTTCATTTTGTATTTGTTCGGGCGCCCATAAGCACCTCACTGGAATGGATAGGGTATTGATAGTCAATTCGTCATCTTTGCCCACGAGTAGTACCCATATGTATACCCAATTAGACAATTAGTCATAGGTAAACTATCGGCATAAGTATGTGCCTGTAGTCACCCATGTCCCATGGGTTGCTCGCTTAATAAACTTTTACCGTTGGTTGACCTGATGTTAAGATTTTGCAAACAACCGTGAACGCTATTGCTTTAGCGACTACCCATCATGCATCCGTTTGTTGATCACATAGACAGACCCATAGAATGTTTCAGGAATACCCATATCAAGTGGGGCAGAAAACCTCAAATGTCTACCTACATCTAGACTGGTCGCATGACGAGCCAGTCAGTGAGGGCAACTCCAACGGACCGACGTAGACGTATACAAATTATGTTCACTTTTTATCCGTTTGGATCTCCAAACCAAGAGGCGTACGACCCATGTTCATCCTTGCCAGACCACTGAATCCAACGGGACGACCCATTTGGTCCGTCCAGCCAGGTTTTTGATCATTTAGCAAACTCGACCAAACAAAGATAGTAAACATGGCTAACAAGCAATGAATCAAAACATCACATAGTACCAAAATAATGTTGCCATGTATCATTTGACATCTTACTTTTATTATAGAGTTTATAGAAGCTTAACCAATAGGCGCTCCCTTTTTGCTCGCCCGAACGATTTGATCTGTTCCAAACTCGATCCATGACTCGCAAATGAGCTTGTCCTCCTTTTGGGTGAATGCGGCACCCCTTTGGCTAATCTTCCTATTTTGTTCCTAGGCTTGGCTCTCGAGCTCATCAAAAAATGCATTGGCTCGGTGAAAGAACATGGTTGCCCCATGTGTGGTTTTGGTAATTAATGACAATCCTTATGGACTAATGTGTATATTGAGATATCCTTGTAGGTTTGTCCATAGGCAACGCTTGAACTCCATGTGTTGGATTCAAGGTTGAACGCCTTCAAGGTCATTGGATATAATGAACATATTTGAGATGAAAAAGAAAGAAGAAAATATATATTGTTGCTCAAGGCTAAATGGAAACGAATGTGGATTTAAGTGATCAACACGCAAAGCTAAATGTTGTATCATGTGGGATCATGTGATCCAATGATATGGTAAGCAATCGTCTATATAGCTTTGTGAACTAACCCATGATATGTGTATGTGTGGAGTATCCATGTGGGGTTAGGTATCTTCCCATAGGTTCGCATCAAAAGGAAGATCTTATATAGCCTATGGAGGATGACGTCAAGTGGTGGGCGTCATCAAGATAATGATCGAAGTGAAGATGTGCCTTAGAGAGGCTCTCCCATAATGGAGTATGGGGGAGCAACATGTGAGTCTTCACCAAGCGAAGCGCAATCAAGAAAGATGGTCCACTTGAGAAGATCAAGATCGCCATCATCGAGCTCAAGTGGAATGCGCAAGGCAAAGGTTCTATAAACGGTTCTATGTCGCTCACACTTTAAAGAGAAGAAAAAGGAGTGTCAATCTGCCAGGGGCGGCTGTACCGCCACGCAAGCGGCGGTAGTACCGCTGGCTCATGGCCCTTTCGACAACGGCGGTAGTGCGGCCTACACTACCGCATAAACGAGCTTCGGGTGCACCTCACCGGCAGTACCGCCGCCCTGCAACGCCAAGGAGAGGCAGCGGTAGTGCCGCCTGCACTACCGCATAAAAAGGGTTCGGTACCACCTTACCGGTAGTACCGCTGCGGACACGGCAGTACCGCTGCTGCGGGATCTGGAGGACGAAGACCAGGGCGCTGACCGCCCAAATGAAGGCTCCCGCACCACCGGTACTACCGCCCCTTCAGCAGCGGTAGTACCGCCAGTGCGGGAAAGACGTCTCCAACGGACAGAATTGAAGGGAGGGTATTTATTGCCCTTCCCCTACCTTGGAACAAGAGAGTTTCACGAAAATTCTTGCCACCATTGTTGAGAGCTTCATTTTATGAGATCTCCCACTCCCACCAACAAAATTCATTGATACTTTGTGGAGTGAAGGAGGAGGTCCAGATCTACATCCCCACAATCAATCTCTCCTCTAAGTGAGGGAGCATATTGGATCTAGATCTAGGGATTCATTTGTTGCTTCCTTGCTCTTCCTCTCATCTTCCTCCATAGCATTAGTTGCTTTGGTGGGATTTGAGAGTGAATTGCTTTGAGCACTTCTTGTGTTCTTGCCATTGCATTAGGTGCATCGGTTTGAGTTCTCCACGGTGATTCGTGGAGGTGAAGTTTGAGAAGCTTATTACTCTTTGTGGATTGCCTCTTGGGTTGCTTGTAACCCTAGGAGGCCTTTGTGGGTTTCGGAAGCCTCAACTTGTTGCGAGGTGCTCCGGGACATTGTTGGGAGGCTCCAACTCATTGTGGAGTTCCCCGACCTTTGTGTACGGCTTGGTCAACGCCTCGAAGGTGACCTCATAGTGGAAGAGCTACGCCTTCACCGGCAAAGCTCACGGAGAATAGAGTGAGCACATCCGTGCTATTGGAGCGCCTAGGTGGCTCCACACTCCTCCAACGTAGACGTACTTCCCTTGGGAAGGAACTACGGGAAACATCTCCTCGTGTCCACTTTGCGGTTATCTCTATACCGAACTCTTACTTATGCATTTACCTTTGTGATAGCCATCGAGCTTGAAGTTATCTATCTTGCTATCACTTAGTGGTTGTTCTTGTCTAGCATAAGTCGTTGGTGCACATAGGTGAACCTAGCTTGGTTAGGTTTTGTGCTTGATAAATTAAACGTTAGTTTTATTCCGCATTTATTCAAGCCTAAACCGTAATTATTTCAAAACGCCTATTCACCCCCTCTAGGCGACATCCTTTGCACTTTCAATTGGTATCAGAGCCAAGGCTCTCTTTATTTGGCTTCACCGCCTAGAGAGTAAAGATGTCGTTTAGAGAATTAGTGCACGATCCCACTTTTATATTCGATGGCACAAATTATGTTGTTTGGAAAGTTCGCATGCTTAATCTTTTCAAGGACATGGGTCCAAATATGAAGAGAATCGTAGATATGGGTTTTCCTCCTCCAAAGGACTCACAAAATCTATCTTTAGAGGATGAGGAAAACTCTTATCTCGATTCTCTAGTATCTAATACCATTGTCTATGTTTTGAGCGATGTAGTCCTTGGGTCAATCATGCCTTTTCGGAATGCTCATGAGTTGTGGACAAAGCTTCAAGATAAATATGATGTGTCCAACATTATTGAGGATGATTGTACTCCCTCCTCATCCGGGCGTGATGAGCTCTCAACTTCTTCTACTTCACCAACATGTGGTAAGCCACAACCCAATGAGATGGTGAGTAGTGATAGGTTTTGCAATGATGGTAGTGAACTTACTATTGATGATTCTTTACCTCTACATCATTGCAATGCCTCATCTTTGGACTCCAACACTTCTAGCACCATAAATGCTTTACATGCTTGTGTTGATAGTCCTTGCATATCTCGTCAAAATTGCTTATCTATATGTCATGATGATATGCTTACTTTATCTTGTTGCCACGATACAAATGCTTGTGTTTCCTCTAGTTCTCTTGTCACTAACAATGTAGAGGAAACCCGTCACTCTATGGAACAAGATGTGGACTTGAGTGGTGCCTCAAGTAGTGTTCCATCATCATCGACCATTCCCCTATTTTGCCTCGTGGCTAAGGCTTCAAAGGTATCTCCTACTTTGAACCCCAATATATCTCATGATGATGATGATATATTCCCTCCTTGAATAAGAAAGGAGAAATTGTCTTTCATGCTCTAAGCAAAAAAAAAATGCTCGCTCTACCTTCATTGAAATCTTGACTATTGCTATTGAAAGCAAGAAACTTATTGATGAGCATGAGGACACATTGAGGAAATGGAGAGTTGTGGGCATGAGGACACCATTGAGGAAATGGAAGTCGTGAGTGTGAGTATGCCAATGAGATTGCGGACCTCTCTATTGCTCTTGAGAAAGAGCAAACTCGTAGGGCGACTCTTGAAGAGTCCCTATATAATCTTGAGGAATCCCATGCTATTGATATTGCTAAACTTAATAAGGATCTTCAACATGCCCTTGCTCTTTCTAAAGTCCTCAAAGCTAAAAATAATGATGCTTGTGCTACTAACTCTATTTCTTGTGAAGCATCCATATTGAAGGAGAATGTTGAGCTAAGGGCTCAACTTGAGTTGCTAACTAGCAATTATGGAAATTGGAAGAAATCATGAAAAGCTCTCGAGCTCTCATAATGATCTTCTAGTCTCCATGATCTAAAGTAGCTCATGAGGCTATTTCACTAAGGTAACATCTTGAGCCTCATGTGGACAAGCACTACTACTCAAAATGTTATTGCATGTGCTAGTCCTAGTATTTCATCAACTCATGATATTGCTACATCTTGTGATGAATTACTTTCCATGCCTTGTTGCTCTAACAATGAAGCTTCTACTTCCTCTAGTACTTGTGTTGAACTAACCATGTAGAGGAAAAAAAGAGCTCAAGACAAGTCACTTCTTTGAAGAAAGACTTGAAGAAGGGCCATGTTGGGAAGTCCGCACTTGACAATATGTTGAGTGTGCAAAAATCTCCCAATGACAAGAGTGGACTTGGATTCAACTCCAAGAACAAGTCCAAGATCAACAACAAGAAGAAGGGCCACGAACAAGTCAACAATTCGGCCAAGATTGTTTGTTTCAAGTGCAAGGTTGAAGGGCACCATGTTAGATCTTGCCCAATGAAGAAGAAACCTCTTAGTGAGAAGCAACAAGGGAAGCGGCCTCAAGTTCAATCTCAAGATCACAATGATGAAGAAAGGCCACTTCTTAAGAAGAATCAAGCCAAAGCTTCTCACGTTGAGAAATCAACTAAGAAGAAAGGTAGAAGTAGATGTTGCTACATATGCCGTGAAAAGGATCACCTTGCTTCTTCATGCACTAACGGTACCTTATCCAACCCCATTCTAATTGATGATGTTTACTCTCTTAGGAAGGATAAGGTTGGCAATGTGTTTGCCAAATTTATTGGTACTCAAAGTGGTGTCAAGAAAAGAACCATTTGGGTTGCCAAGCCTATTGTGACTAACCTCTTAGGACCCAACTTGGTTGGGGACCAACAAGCTAAAACTTGATCAATAGGTGTTGTTGGAGGCCGTTGGAGACTTGGCTACATCATGAAGAATTAAGGGATCTTCATCAATCATATTTCCCAAGCCAAGTCATTTGGATTATCATGTCACTATCTCATATCCAATGTTCCTCCTTGCGGTAACTTGCACTTAAATTACTTATTCATTGAAAGTTGCTTGCCCCTAGCATGTGTTTGGTTTTGTTCCTTGCACATGTTTGTATATGTTGTGCTCACTACTTACATATCTTGAGTAATCTAGAATGTGTATGTTGGTTTGCACACCATGTACATGTGAGTGTGTGTTGAGCCTTTATTGCATCTTGTTGTATCTTTGTTGGCTCTTTTGAGATATTAATGGACCACCCCATTTTGGAGAGTGATATGCTTTCGGCACGTCACAATCCTAAAAATGTGTGTACATGAGGAATACCATCTAGTATTGATATTTCAAGATTATCTAGCCTCTAGGTGGTATGTCATTCTCATGAGAAATTCAAATTCTAATGTCCATTAATTATCTCTAGTTGGTTTTGTTTGCCTCTTGTTTTAAAAGAAATGGATTATCACATTATGGGGGAGTAATAAGCTTTGTGCATATTACAAGCTTAGAAAATGTGAACATTTGAGGTTTTGCCACTTAGAATTGATACTCTAAATTATCTTGTTTCTATGTGGCATGTTGCTCAAACAAAGTTCCATCTTGCTTAAAAATGCTTTGTTGCTCATCTTTTGGATCTTGTTTGTGAGAGAGTTTATTGGTGCGGGTTTCCTCAAATATGCATTAGTTTGTATTATTTGGGAAACCGGTTGCTTCAAGATTCTTTAATCTTTGCTTTGCATGATCGCTTGTCGAATCGAGCCACCAAGAATCTCTATCTAAGCATGGCTTTTAATTCCTTTCTTTTGCCATATGCTTTTGTTTTGTGAATATGATCTTGAATATCTTTGATATATACCACCGAGAAATATCTCCATAGATTCCTTGTCTTTGACAAGTGATAATCATATTTGTGGTAAAATTTATTGATCATATTTACATTGGCTTTTGCTCTTAATTGCCTATCTATTGCCAAGGTTTTGCTTTGATTTAACTCCCTTTGTCTTCCTTGTATTTTTTGGATCCCCTTTGCTCTACTCAAATTTGTTTTGTGTTCTTTAAAATAGGAAAAGCGGTGATCCCATTCTTGTGCATTTACTTTCAAAGTCACACTTGTAGATAATGCACTTCTCTTGGGGGAGCTATCCTAAAATGAGTAGAACATCGTATTTTAAATTGGTATTGGATCTTATTGCTTTTCTTGAACATGACTAGTGTTCAAATATGATATATGGAAAGTGATGATCCCATTTGTGTGCATTTTGCATTCAAATGCAAGATCATAAATAATGCACAAATCATGGGGAGCTATCCTATATTATTTAGAACATTATTTGTTTTCAATTGGTATTTGATTTTTATCCCGATGATGTGTCTTTGTGTAAGACAAATCTTTTCGTCTTGGTACTTTGTGCCATCATGAAGAGTGTAGAGGGATTAGCTTATTCTTTGGAATCTTTCTCTCTTTTGGGAGTTGTTTATCTCATTCGTTGAGATATTTTTCACTTGGTATCTCTTCCGGGTTTTTGTCTTGATCTACTCTTTCTTTTGATATCTTATCAATCATGTGTTGATTTGGCTCTTGGATATAATTTGAACAATTATCTTTATTGTCACACTCTTGTGTGCATTCTTGGTTTTCTTGGTGTTTTGTCCAAATTGTGTCTCCATTTGGTTCTTAAAGGTCTAGAGCATGCATACTTACTACATGTGTACTTTATGGCATGTTTTCCTCCTTTGTTCCAATATATAGGGTAAACTCCACCGAATCCTAAATCGGCTAAGATGTGCATGAAATTCAATTTCATATCTATATGCACATATTTATGTGGAGCTTGTCCTATGTATTGTAGTTCCTCTAACTACTTTGGACCCAATTAGTTTGGGAACCATTTTGTACTTGAATTTTGTTTTAGGTACATGGAAGATGCATTGGATGCTTGTCTCATTTCGAAGGAAGATGTCTTCACCAAATGACTTTTGGAGACAAGCTATGACGGTTGATGAACTCTTGTCTACTACATCAACCCAATGCCATCTCGGTAACAAGTATCTACCCTCGTGCATACTTTTCTATGTTGCAACCTTGTGTAGGTTCTTTCTTGGCATGAGCTTCTTTATTTGCAATTGTAGTGGTTTTTGCAATCTTGTTTTCAAAACATCTTTATTGCAAACATGAGTGAGCTATGATGATTGCATATTAAGGGGAATATATATATAATCATGCCCATGATTCACCCATCCCATATATGTCAATCTAGCATTTTACTTTTTGTCAAATTCTCTCATGTGCAATATTGATGAGTTTTTCAAGATCTCTTTCTTCAATTGGCATTTCTTTGGTTTGTTATACTTGTATCTTCTCTCAAAGCATCTCAAATATCTCTTGTTCCCTTGATGATATTTGTAATGTCTTTGTATGTTGGAAGTTTTATTTACATCCAATAAGATAAAATTGAGCTATGTGCTATGCTTTTAAAGCAAAGATCTCATTGGTTTTTTACTACTTCCTCTTGGATATCATGCGTTTCTTTAGTAACAAATCTTATGTGTACATGCTTCTTCGTGGACGTATATCATCATGATTGTTGTCTACTTAGAAACTTATATACACTTGACAAGTTACATCTCTTTTTGATATCCTATCTCTTTGGTGCCACATTTTTGTTTCTTGATGCACTCATTATTGGCAAAGTTTTTCTAAAGTGCAAGTGCATGCTTTGCTTCATATCTTATGCACTCTTGCACATGTTTTATGTTTCAAACGATTATGGGGGAGTGATGATTCCATCTTTTGTGCACTTTGTATTCAAATGCAAAATTTTAAATAGTGCACAAATATTGGGGAGCTCCTCTATTTTTATTTTGAAGCATCTTTTTTGCTCTTATCATAACATCTCTTATTCAATTGGTTCTTCGGATTCTTGATTGCTTGGTTTTCCCTATCATTCTTTATTGCAATCTTTGAATCCTCAATATAGTTTGATTTCCCTCCAAATATTCGTCAATGGATATGTGCATTTGATTTCACTCATACTATGCGAAATGCACACACTATGGGGGAGCTCTTACTATATTGACCTTCTAAGATTTTCCTCCCATTTCGGCAATGGATGCCAATGGGGGAGAAGTTCAGAGGGTGGGTTTAAGGGAATTTGGTTTTATGCTTTTGGTTCGTTCTTAAGCATTTGCCTTTCTTGCTCATCCATCCTTGCTTGTTTCTTTGCATGGTTGCATGATTGCTTAATATTCATTATATAAACCCTCGTAAAAGGGATTGTCATCAATTACCAAAATGGGGGAGATTGAAAGAACATGGTTGCCCCATGTGTGGTTTTGGTAATTAATGACAATCCTTATGGACTAATGTGTATATTGAGATATCCATGTAGGTTTGTCCATAGGCAACACTTGAACTCCATGTGTTGGATTCAAGGTTGAACGCCTTCAAGGTCATTGGATATAATGAACATATTTGAGATGAACAAGAAAGAAGAAAAGATATATTGTTGATCAAGGCTAAATGGAAACGAATGTGGATTTAAGTGATCAACACGCAAAGATAAATGTTGTATCATGTGGGATCATGTGATCCAATGATATGGTAAGCAATCGTCTATATAGCTTTGTGAACTAACCCATGATATGTGTATGTGTGAAGTATCCATGTGGGGTTAGGTATCTTCCCATAGGTTCACATCAAAAGGAAGATCTTATATAGCCTATGGAGGATGACGTCAAGTGGTGGGCGTCATCAAGATAATGATCGAAGTGAAGACGTGCCTTAGAGAGGCTCTCCCATAATGGAGTATGGGGGAGCAACATGTGAGTCTTCACCAAGCGAAGCGCAATCAAGAAAGATGGTCCACTTGAGAAGATCAAGATCGCCATCATCGAGCTCAAGTGGAATGCGCAAGGCAAAGGTTCTATAAACGGTTCTATATCGCTCACACTTTAAAGAGAAGAAAAAGGAGTGTCAATCTGCCAGGGGTGGCAGTACCGCCGCGCAAGCGGCGGTAGTACCGCTGGCTCATGGCCCTTTCGACAACGGCGGTAGTGCCGCCTGCACTACCGCATAAACGAGCTTCGGGTGCACCTCACCGGCAGTACCGCCACCCTGGCGGTAGTACCGCCGCCCTGCAACGCCAAGGAGAGGTAGGGGTAGTGCCGCCCTGCAACGCCGCATAAAAAGGGTTCGGTACCACCTTTACCGGTAGTACCGCTGCGGACATGGCAGTACCGCTGCTGCGGGATCTGGAGGACGAAGACCAGGGCGTTGACCGCCCAAATGAAGGCTCGCGCACCACCGGTGTACTACCGCCCCTTCAGCAGCGGTAGTACCGCCAGTGTGGGAAAGACGTCTCCAACGGACAGAATTGAAGGGAGGGTATTTATTGCCCTTCCCCTACCTTGGAACAAGAGAGTTTCACGAAAATATCTTGCCACCATTGTTGAGAGCTTCATTTTATCAGATCTCCCACTCCCACCAACCAAATTCATTGATACTTTGTGGAGTGAAGGAGGAGGTCCAGATCTACATCTCCACCAATCAATCTCTCCTCTAAGTGAGGGAGCATATTGGATCTAGATCTAGGGATTCATTTGTTGCTTCCTTGCTCTTCCTCTCATCTTCCTCCATAGCATTAGTTGCTTTGGTGGAATTTGAGAGTGAATTGCTTTGAGCACTTCTTGTGTTATTGCCATTGCATTAGGTGCATCGGTTTGAGTTCTACACGGTGATTCGTGGAGGTGAAGTTTGAGAAGCTTATTACTCTTTGTGGATTGCCTCTTGGGTTGCTTGTAACCCTAGGAGGCCTTTGTGGGTTTCGGAAGCCTCAACTTGTTGCGAGGTGCTCCGGGACATTGTTGGGAGGCTCCAACTCATTGTGGACTTTCCCGACCTTTGTGTACGGCTTGGTCAACGCCTCGAAGGTGACCTCATAGTGGAAGAGCTACGCCTTCACCGGCAAAGCTCACGGAGAATAGAGTGAGCACATCCGTGCTATTGGAGCGACTAGGTGGCTCCACACTCCTCCAACGTAGACGTACTTCCCTTGGGAAGGAACTACGGGAAACATCTCCTCGTGTCCACTTTGCGGTTATCTCTATACCCGAAATCTTACTTATGCATTTACCTTTGTGATAGCCATCGAGCTTGAAATTATTTATCTTGCTATCACTTAGTGGTTGTTCTTGTCTAGCATAAGTCGTTGGTGCACATAGGTGAACCTAGCTTGGTTATGTTTTGTGCTTGATAAATTAAATGTTAGTTTTATTCCGCATTTATTCAAGCCTAAACCGTAATTATTTCAAAACGCCTATTCACCCCCCTCTAGGCGACATCCTTTGCACTTTCACTCGGCCTCGATGTTGATCACATCCGGGCCGGTCGCCAAAACTTCATCGTCCCCCTGGCCATAATCGACCTGGGCATTGTCCCTGATCATGCCCTAGAGGAACCCCTCCCCTTCCGGCTCCTCATAGTACCTTTCGTCCCCCGACAACAACATTGGCAATTGACCGAACAGGTTGCGGCCTTTGGTGACAACTTGCAGGTCAGCTGCACGCGTGACCTTCGTCTGTGGCGCGGTGTGTAGCCGGCCATAGGCGCGGCTTTGAGATCACGGGGAGGCACCACGGGGTTGGTCGGCGCTGAATCGCTTATTTCCGGTGAGAACCACGAAGGCACACTTTTGGGAAGGTAGCCGTATGTAGACGGTGGTGCTGCCGCTAGCGTCATAAAGCACTTCGATCTTAGAGGCCAGAAAGCCGAGACGTTCGAGCTGGCCACTGCGGATGGGGCCACTCCTGCAGGCGGAACCATGCCTATCATGAGGAGGGAAGCTTGCAGCGGCTCTAGCGACGATGGAATCGCTGTCATAGACCTGGCCCTGGTTGGCAGTGGCGGCTTCTGCGAGAGCGCCCTCTCCATCCTCCTCCGGGCGCCTGGCTTCGGGGTCTCGTTGGCCCTATGCTCCACGGTGAGCTCTTTCTTTGGCTTATTGGGGGGATGGCGGCAGGACCAAGGGCTAGTCGGCTGCAGCTCCAGCGGGGTGGGCGGGCAGCGGCTGTGTGGGCCATGGCTAGCGCAGGAGCAGGAGCTCAGTCTTGGGAGAGGAAAGACGGGTCCGGGGTTGACGCAAACCGATTTTTTATCGGTTATGGCATGTGCATTAGTTAAGACGGCAGCCGTCTGTAATGGCTATCATGTCATGACTAGCTATGGTTGTAGACACATCGTACAACGGGTTGTTGTTTTGATTGTCTGCAAGGCATAGATCGTGGGTGCCTAAAAAGGGCAAACTGGGCCATGCCTTTCGAGAAAAATGGCCCAAAAACTAACGACTCTGCATACCACGGGAGGAAGGCCGTCTGTTGGCTCCTATTTTCACGGGAATAGACTGTCTATATTTCTAGCGACAGAATCGCTGGTTTTCCTGGTTTTCCTGGTTTTCTCGTTACTCTTCGTACAAGTCATACAATTTCTTACGTGGACCATGTTACAGACAGCTGATTGTGTACCATTGTACATGCCCTTAGTGCATATTAAGAAGGAGAGAACTAGGCGTCCCCCGGCTGATCTGGGGAAAGATCACCCGGATCCCCCTGCCAACACGTGTCCTCCTCTCTTATCCAAAATCGCACCAAATCCCGCTTTTGCTACACTGAAGCAAATAATCACCCGCTTTTGCTCCAATGTAGCAAAAAACGGTTCGCCCAGAAAACAGAAAAGAAAATACCGATTTCGCCGGAGACCTCACCGGACTCGCCGGACCTCACCGGAGACCTCGCCGGAGATCCCGTAGCAAAAAAAAATGTGCTATTGTAGCAAAATCTTTTCGGTCCGGAAAATAGTCCCCCAGAGCCCGTTTTTGCTACGGTAGCAAAAAAAAGTCTCATTTTTTGCTACATGTAGCAAAAACTTTTCGGTCCGGAATTTTTGCATCATAAGTCTCATCGGAGAACCTCACCGGAATTTTTTGTTTTATACGATGCTGCAATATAATATATTTTTTGCTATTATTGTTATATGGTTTTGCTACAATAGATCAAAAAATTTGCTACTATATCTCCGGCGAGGTCTCCGTGAGGTCTCCGGCGAGAGTCTCCGGCGATGTCTCCGACGAAGTTGATTTTGCTACAATAGAATTTTTTTGTTGTTACAATAGCATAAACTTTTTGCTACCACGTCTCCGGCGAGGTCTCAGGTGAGGTCTCCGGCGAGGCCACATTTTTTCTTTTATGTTCTGTGTACGAACTGTTTTTTGCTACAATGCAGCAAAAGCGGGACGTTTTGTAGCAAAAGCGGGAGTTCTCGTAGCAAAAGCGGGATTAGCCCTTTTTTAATGGACATGTGTCAGGCTGGCGACCCGGGGGATCGGAGGGAAAGATCCCCCGGGGACTACTATACTTTCCCTATTAAGAACTCGGTCCACTGAATAAGGTTGAATATACGTGACTTAATTTTCTCGGACTACCTGAAAAAAAAGGTTAGTGCCCCTAACACCAAAACTGAGGGAGTACCTTTTGTCTTGGAGATGTTTCCTAATAGTATCGATAAGGTCTGGCACATCAAGAAACCCATGAGGTCGTGGTGCCTTGAGTTGCGAGAGCATACTGGTGAGAATATTTCTCATATCTGGATTTCGGGACAAACTTACGAAAGCCCGGTACTGAAATCCTCCTCTGTACTTCTGATACAAGGTTCTGACAACCGTTGTCTTTCCGACACCTGCAAATCCACAAAAATAAATAAATGAAATAAACTTGCATGAGAAAGTTGATATTCGAGAGCTTCGCTTTGTCTCTGTGAGTTTATTAACTCCTGAAGTAGCCTCCAAGAGTAAGTACGGTAGTTCGAGTTAAAGAGGACTCATTAGATTGTACCTGCGCAGCCATTTATAGGTATCACCTTGAGCATCTTCTCGCCGTCGTCCAAAGCCAGCAGCTCGACAAGCTTGTTTGGAGGTTCCACAGCACCAACTATGCTAGGGCCGCAGGTCGGAATCAGCAGCTTGGCGGTCGTGCTGTGGCCGCTGTGACCGGCTTCCCCAGAGTCATCATGTTTGATGCTGGTCTTGGGAGACCACTGGAAGCGTTCGCGTCTTTCATTTGCATCCGTGACACGAACAAGTACTTCTGAAAAATCGTGATGACCGCTGGCGCCGGAGACGTCGTCCAAGTGATCCTCCGCGTCATAACAAAGTTCTCGAACTATCTTCATCCACCACTGAGCCTTGCAGCTAGCGTCCTCGTCTTCCGACAGATCCTTCAGCGAGATGCATAACATCTTCAAAAGACGAATCTGCTCCGGCGGACACTGTTTAGAACTGATGGCGTCGAGTTTCCGGAGGAGGGGGGCCATAGGCCCCAGTGAAACGGTAATAGGATCTTCTATCTTTGCGGAGCGACCCCGACCCCTCTGCCAATATCATCAGGACAGGAAGAATAAATCAGCAATCCAGCGCAGAACATATACAAGCAAAACTGAACGAAACCTCTAAAACAGAGCAATTACATCACGATTTGGCTGGCGTCGGCGACGCCATCTACGATGTACTCCTATCTTGGATAATTTTGTAGGCAACTTCCATGTGCTTTTAGTTGTAGTAGGCGAGATCCGCAACATCCAGTGAACTAATCCGCCCACTGTTGTCATCTCCACATGAAGTAAGAACAAGATGATTAACTTTTCTAATTGCAAACATGCACGAGAAAGAAGGCTCAAGAGAATACACGGCGAGGGAAAACTTCACCAGTGAAATATGGGATATATACGGAGTGGAGGACATGCACCTCTTGTATTCAGGGGAGAAGAGAAAGGCACGGAGGAGGGGAGGAGCGAGTAGCGACAAGTATTCAGGGGAGAAGAGAAAGGGCACAAAATATATAGAACACGGCGACATATGCTCTCGCTTCAAGTCGGCACCTCATTGGTCCAGAAATTTGGGTGGGGTGGGGTCCAGTACTGCTAGCGGGTTTTTTCTGTATGCGGTGGGAAAATGTGATGGAATACATGCATGTGGGACCCACTTTATGGAGAGAGAATAAAAAAATTGGGCAGATGGTCTGCATCTTCTCGCTCTGACGTTAGTGGCACGTACGCGGCCGGTTAGACCTGTACGGTGCTGGCGGCCTGGCGCACGGCTTCGTGATGCAGTGGCGCTCCACAGCACATCGGCGAGCACAGTGGGTCGGTGGCCGCCGCCTCGCGCACATGCCGGAGGATGTCCAACTTCGCCGCGCTTCTCCCGCGGGCCCAGCCCCTGCCCGACCTTCACCTGCACCGTGAACCGCACTATCGCGCTCACGAACGGCCGCCGCGATGTCCCAACGCCGTCTCGCCGTTGGCATCTGAGTCGCCGGCCGAGCTTCCGAGGTTGGAGCGCTGGAGGCACTTGGTGACAATGACGAGGCCCTCGGCGAGCAGCGCGTCCAGACCTCCCCGTGGACGTACTACGCGACGTGGAGGGCGAGCTCCAGCGCGCACCCGTGGGGCGGCCGCGCAAAGCAGGGCCACGAGCCGCGGCAGCTCGACGCGCCCGTGGACGCGTCCACCAGCGGCGTGCTGATAGCGTCCACCAGCCTGTTCAGCGCCCGCAGCGCCGCCTTCGATGATGGGTAGAACCGCACCGGCGCAAGCACGCGGTACCGGGCATCCGTCGCTGACCCACGCAGACGGACGAGACTCGATGTGGACGTCGGCGAGGACGGAGAGAGAGCTTGCGGCGCCGAGCCTGCAAACGAGGACAGCAGGTCGCCACCGTGGGAAAAGGAAGAAGAGAGAGACGGTCTACGTTAGGGAAATTGTCTTCCCATGTGATTGCGGGTCCCATGTCTGCTATGTGCACAGAGACTTCAATGCCCTGATCATGTACTGTATTTCCATATGTATTCCACACTCGACCAGAAAATGACAGGTCAGTAGTGGCCCCAGATCAAAACGTGGACCAATAGAAGTTGTGCATTTGCCCGGAGCATCTGCCGCCGGGTTCAACCAAGCATTTTCCCTATGCTTGCGTTCAAACCTAAGGTAGAAGGAGCTGGTGCGGAAAAACCTTCTGTAGACTTTGAGATAACTTGCTCTACTCGCTGCTTGGAACACGGTAGTGAAAAAAAAATCCAAAAAGGGCAATACCCCATCAATCAGTAGTCAATACACATAGTTCTCTTTTGTTGCATAGTCGATCATCCATATTATTACATCACAAATCAGAAAATTTCAACACAAGAAATCAACCACCGAATGGATCTAGCATACATCATTAACCTTGTTCAACATATATGTCACAAGACAGTTGCATCGAGAAATTATAAGCTTCCGCTGATCTGAAGAGAGGAGATAGCCCCACAGCAGAATCAAATACGCAACCATATGGATAGCATGCAAAAAAAAGTGGCCTCGCGTCTCATTGAACACAATATTGTTTCGATAATTTTAAGACGCCCAACATAAAGCCCGAACACCTATTTTTGACTTTTTGTCAATTCAATTCAATCAATTCCTAAATATTATTGAGGTATTTCTTGGTGATAGCAAGTTGTAACTAATATGCAAGATACACCATTCATGACAAGAAAAGAGGCATGAGAGAAATAAATGTTTAATACTCTTTTGAGTAGCATAAACAACATTTTCTAGACCCTATCCTAGTTGCCAAATTGTGTTTAGTACATAAGAAATTTTCATTAGGATAAAAATAAATATCCAATTTTAATGGGATCTTAAGTTTCTTATTAATGGAGAAACCTAGGATGACCCATTCATGAGGTCGCCGTACATAGATTTCACCGGGAAAAAACACACGAGCTCGTTAGTTTGCAAACAAGCCAGTTAGGCTCATTAGATAATGGACTGTGCTAGTAAGGGCACGTGCCCCAGATTAGCTTTTCGTGGGCACGGATCGAATATGCTAAGTAAGCCATGCATGCATGCATGCAGCCACGTAAATTCCTTTTGGTTTTCAAACTTTAAAATGATTTATCTCTTAAACCGTAAATCAAAATTCAGATCCGTCTTTACGGTTGGCCTAGTCGCGATGAGATATTTAAAACTAGATCCCATCTTAATATGTTCTGACAACTTCTTTTTTCGACTCCAGTTGCCAGATTATACTCACTTAGTCACCAGGTATTGATAAGTTGGTTACCAAGTTAAAATCAAATGTTTGCCTGGCTCTTTAAACTTTTCTACTCACCAACATAATCCTTTCATAACGGTAATTTCAAATTTTACGTGTTTAGAGTGGATCAAATCCTCACTCTTTGTACGTATAGATCATGGCTATGACAAAAAAAGTGTAAAAATTACCTGGTAACTATGTATTATTTGGTTGGTACCTGTTAACTACTAATATGGTAACTAAAGTATTATAACCTGGCAACTGACGACGAAAAAAGAAGTTCGTCAAAACATATCATGATGGGATCTTGTTTTAAAGTACTCGTCGAAACAAAGCCAATGGTGAAAACAGATCGTCAATTGGATTACCGGTTTAAGAGATAATTTATTTTGAATTTTCGGTTGCAGAAAGATTCCTTGCATGCATGCATGCGTTTGGTCTGTTTCCTTTATATGTCTGAATTTCTCATGCGCCGGATAGATGTTGCTAGGACACGTCTCCTAACTAGATTAACCGTTAGATAATTCGACCATCATCAATGTTTGACATAAGTGTAACCATGCATTCCACTTATTACAAGTTAAGCTCCTTTCGACACCAAATATTTAGTGGATATGTGATAAAAAACATTAGAAACAATAACATTTGTTTCCATGGAACTATGTTGTATAATTATGGATACTACCGGGATCATAGCGTATCACCTACAAAAATACCATCCTAGAATCGTGTGTGGTCAATCCATCACTTGACTCGAAAATGCGTATGTTACATAAATCATCTTTGACTCGTGTATGACCTAGAGTCATAAGCTTTACATGTACTTTAGAAAGTAGAATGACGCAGTAGATAATAGATCACCAGTTAGACGAATTGCTCTAGATCGCGATGGGCTTCCATGGGCTTGGAAGATTTTGTCCAACTTTTGTTTGAGAATAGCTTGGTCCTGGTGCAGGGTCTGGGGTCCTCTTACACGCGGTATGGTGGTGAGACCTTCTCTCCATCGATTCAAACTCAAGACCGTTTACAAGTCAGAACTCGTGCTCACTTTCCAAGTCTCTCAGGATTTTGTTTGGAACCAGGACGTGTGTGCCGATTGTAATGGATTGTACTCCGTGTGGGTCCCGAGGGCATGTGTGTATAGACGTGGACCTTAATTTTTATACACGGCAATATATATATATATATAAAAACAAAGAAGACCCGACGAAGTCGCTCGGTCTCGATCATGTTAGCTGTTTTCGGGTATCAACTGTGAAATGTATCTAGATATTTTGTATCTCGCACTTATATCGCAGGACCAGTGAAGTCGTCTTCTAAGGAGACCCGATAAAAGTCGTCCAATCCCGATCGCGTATTAATTGTTTGCTTGTGGGAGTACTATATCATTTTCGAAGAATATTCAGGTACACTGTTCTGTACTTAGCGCTTACGAACCAATGAATTGGCTTTCTAAGGATGCCGGCCCGGTGAATTTATTATTTCTCTGGCTCTGTATAAAATGTTTAGTATTCGAATTTGAATTAAAACCACGGCAGAAGTTTATGTGAGAGAGGAGTAGCTGTAGCGCTAGGGGCTGGGATTTCCGATCGTGCATGCTGATTGTGTGAGTATATTTAGTGTGTCAATTGACGCGTTTTGGAATGTTTTTTGAACTGCGCGTTATGGAATGTTGAAAACAGAAAATAAATGTTTTTACAAATAATTTGAAAACTCAGTATGGAAATGTTGTTTAGTTTTGTGAAAGACACTTTTTTTTTTCCAAAAAATGGACTTATTATGATGATTTTTTGGTGCTCATCGATCGCACACATACAATCGCACACCATTTTCGAAAAATTGTCTGTGGTACTCTTTTAGTTTGTAACCATGTGCGATTACCGAACATCACATATAGTTATTTTTGAATGGTGTGCGATGAATAATTTGCTACCCTTTCACCGAAATGGTATGTTACTACGGGATTAAATTGAATGCTCTGTACTAGCAGTACTTTTTGTTCGGTATAGAGGGTTAGACATCTCTAATTAAACCGGTGGGTCGAATGTTTTCAATCGCTAGGATTTAAAACACGAAGAGATCGACAGCTTATGTTTTATGCAAATAACAACAGGGAAGGCTCCTACTGCGTCATTTTAGTTTTATAAACAAGGATTCATACAGGGCAGCATTACTACTCGCATCCACCCATTGAGATATATCCTCCTTAAGACTAGGCTTGGCTCTATGCATGACTATCTCAAAAGAATCTCTAAAGAAATTGCACCACACATCAAAATTTATGAGCTGAGCATCAAAGATAGCTTTGTTCATGCGGTTCCATATACTCTAGCAACCATCATGTTAAAAATATTCACTTTGTGTTCCATTCCAGATCAAGTTTCCACCAAAAAGTCTGGACAAAGTCATATTAAATCATCATTAGTTCCCTCAGAGCAAAGCACACAAACATGACATTCAACATGAAAATTCTTTTTGGCCAGGAGGTCTCTCGTATTTAACCTTGTCTTGCATAAGCAACAAGAAAAATATTTTATGTTTTGGTACGACATAGCATTTCCTAGTCGATCTCATAGGTGCAGGAGCCAAATCAGAAGAAACAATCTTAGCACATAACAAAGAAAATTTATTCAATTGCTTGTGAGACAAAATCAAATTTAGCAGTGAAGCGAAATTTGTATTAATGCATTATGTCATCATGAGATGGGACATTCTGCATGCATACATGTGTTTATTCTGCAGGAAAAGGTCAAGAAAACACCGTAGCACCGTAAGATAAGACTAAAAGCTTTCTTTACCTGAACATTAAATCTTTTTCGTGTTTCTGCTTAGATTAACACCGTCATTAAATAGCAATGTTGTGCTACTTAGATATTCCCCTTATATTTTTTCAGAAATTAAAAAGCTTTCATTACCAATAGAAAATTGATAGATATATTTGATCAAAGAAAATGTTGAAAAATAGGTGTGCTTCATATTTTCGTAAAGTCAAAATGTTGAATTTTTCCATAACTCTCCAACTATCCTCCACGCTATAATCCAAACTGGTTTGTGATTTGCCTTCCACTTCTCTGTGTACTTAGGACAGGATGGTATTGAAATAAACGTTTAATAAGACGATAAACCCTATCGATCAGACTTAGGGATTTGCTTTTCCACTTTTATACTCTACTCGGTCCATCAATACATACACGTCATTTGAGGTTTGGCCTACCTCTGCATCAATCAGTAGTCAATACACATAGTTCTCTTTTGTTGCATAGTCGATCATCCATATTATTACGTCACAAATCAGAAAATTTCAACCCAAGAAATCAACCACCGAATGGATCTAGCATACATCATTAACCTTGTTCAACATATATGTCACAAGACAGTTGCATCGAGAAATTATAAGCTTCCGCTGATCTGAAGAGAGGAGATAGCCCCACAGCAGAATCAAATACGCAACCATATGGATAGCATGCAAAAAAAAGTGGCCTCGCGTCTCATTGAACACAATATTGTTTCGATAATTTTAAGACGCCCAACATAAAGCCCGAACACCTATTTTTGACTTTTGTCAATTCAATTCAATCAATTCCTAAATATTATTGAGGTATTTCTTGGTGATAGCAAGTTGTAACTAATATGCAAGATACACCATTCATGACAAGAAAAGAGGCATGAGAGAAATAAATGTTTAATACTCTTTTGAGTAGCATAAACAACATTTTCTAGACCCTATCCTAGTTGCCAAATTGTGTTTAGTACATAAGAAATTTTCATTAAGATAAAATAAATATCCAATTTTAATGGGATCTTAAGTTTCTTATTAATGGAGAAACCTAGGATGACCCATTCATGAGGTCGCCGTACATAGATTTCACCGGGAAAAAACACACGAGCTCGTTAGTTTGCAAACAAGCCAGTTAGGCTCATTAGATAATGGACTGTGCTAGTAAGGGCACGTGCCCCAGATTAGCTTTTCGTGGGCACGGATCGAATATGCTAAGTAAGCCATGCATGCATGCATGCATGCAGCCACGTAAATTCCTTTTGGTTTTCAAACTTTAAAATGATTTATCTCTTAAACCGTAAATCAAAATTCAGATCCGTCTTTACGGTTGGCCTAGTCGCGATGAGATATTTAAAACTAGATCCCATCTTAATATGTTCTGACAACTTCTTTTTTCGACTCCAGTTGCCAGATTATACTCACTTAGTCACCAGGTATTGATAAGTTGGTTACCAAGTTAAAATCAAATGTTTGCCTGGCTCTTTAAACTTTTCTACTCACCAACATAATCCTTTCATAACGGTAATTTCAAATTTTACGTGTTTAGAGTGGATCAAATCCTCACTCTTTGTACGTATAGATCATGGCTATGACAAAAAAAAAACGTGTAAAAATTACCTGGTAACTATGTATTATTTGGTTGGTACCTGTTAACTACTAATATGGTAACTAAAGTATTATAACCTGGCAACTGACGACGAAAAAAGAAGTTCGTCAAAACATATCATGATGGGATCTTGTTTTAAAGTACTCGTCGAAACAAAGCCAATGGTGAAAACAGATCGTCAATTGGATTACCGGTTTAAGAGATAATTTATTTTGAATTTTCGGTTGCAGAAAGATTCCTTGCATGCATGCATGCGTTTGGTCTGTTTCCTTTATATGTCTGAATTTCTCATGCGCCGGATAGATGTTGCTAGGACACGTCTCCTAACTAGATTAACCGTTAGATAATTCGACCATCATCAATGTTTGACATAAGTGTAACCATGCATTCCACTTATTACAAGTTAAGCTCCTTTCGACACCAAATATTTAGTGGATATGTGATAAAAAACATTAGAAACAATAACATTTGTTTCCATGGAACTATGTTGTATAATTATGGATACTACCGGGATCATAGTGTATCACCTACAAAAATACCATCCTAGAATCGTGTGTGGTCAATCCATTACTTGACTCGAAAATGCGTATGTTACATAAATCATCTTTGACTCGTGTATGACCTAGAGTCATAAGCTTTACATGTACTTGAGACAAGTTTAATCTAATAATTTAAACAACCACTTGTTAAGTAAAACTCTTATTCTTGAGATCCAGTACACCTCGATGCCTAACCCAGCATAATCTCTTGGTCTAGAAATAATATACTTTTACATAAACGGAGATCTGTAAAACTCAACTTGTTTTTTAGCCCTTTGGGTACTTCGAGAAAAGAAAGATAAACATTGATAAGCTCATTAGAAATTTTTTTAATAAAAAATGTCGATCTTCATATGAGAACAGCTTGCCCTTCCATTACATGTGTACTACACGGTTTTCTCTAATAGATGGAGTCCCCAAGGTGTCTCAAAGGAAAAGAACCAAACTCACATCCAAAGAGTTGCTTGTACTCATGTTTCTCATATTATTTTTATTTCTAGAATAGCATATCTCTCTCTCTAATGGAATTTTTCCTTAAGTTTGGATAATGGTTTAAAGATACACCAGATTAGATTCATATTAACAGCATTTTCTAGACCGTGTTCCATTAAAAGAACTATGTCATCCAAATATTGTAAAATGGATACCAGTCCTCAACTGAATGAGGGTTGAGATTCCCTAATTGACAATCCTCGTTTGCTTGCGATAAGGATGTCCAAAATATCTGGTACTAAATTGAAAAGAGTTAGATACAACATGCTACTTGTCTCAATCTTTTTCTTGTTTAGAAATAATGACCAATATCATCTTTGGCTCTTATGCGCACACTATGAATAAATTATGCAATCCATTCACAACAGTTTTATGCAAATCCTTTCATGTGCAAGTCTTGTTTCAAGAAGGGTCATTTTATTTCTATGAACCTCATGAATGATGTATAAGGGGGATAAAATAAAGGAAACTAAAAAAGTATTTATATAGAACAACAATAAAACAATTTAGTGCAAATACTGATCGAGTAAAAAGATGCGCAGGTCTTAGCGTCATTAGTATTCCCTCCGTCACATTTTTTTTGAAGCTTCCCTCCGTCACATATTAATTTACGCTATAAAGGATGTATCTAGGCATATTTTATTTCTAGATACGTCCTTCGAGCTCTGCAGCCTCGCTGTATCGTGTTCAACATCCTCATGATAGGCTTCCGCCATTTCGAACCCTACTTGACTGAGCTCATGAGGTTCCAAGCTTGGTGAGAAGAACAAGCTTAATTCTGAGTCCATAAAATTAGTGCGCCAGGGAAACAACACCTACGAAAGGTTTGGTTGTGGGCTAGCCTGTTCGAGGTCTACGCCGAGCCGCTGGCCGTCGGCGTAGCGCGCCATTCCTGTAGTGGATCCACGACCGTGTATATCCGCCTTCGATCCGCATCCAGCTATTATCCGCTCCGCTCTGAATCCTATGGAAAAATGTGATAAATGAGTGGAAGTAAAATCTGATCCGACCCTTTTACATCCCTAAAACAGGTCAATGCATTGTTTTTGGCCCAACTTTTACTGGTGAACTCTCTTATTTTAACTGAGTGACGAAGCGTTCGACTTTACTGGAAGAAAATTATACGCTGGTCCAGGAGCAGATAAGATGAGGATAAAAACCAGCCGTACGCGAGGAGATAAGGTTTTTGTGGTAGATTGGTATCTACAAAGAGAGAGAGCGCGATTAATCGGTAAGGTCGGTCTGCGTACTGAATATAAACGACAGCAACCGCGTGAAGTTGCGTGGGTGGGAAATCGTGGCCACGGAGTATTAATTCTTATTTAGCCTAAAATACGCCTTTGTATGTACGAGACACTATAAAGAAAAGGAATAGATACGACAGAAAAAAATTGAATCGGGTTAGATCGAGCCCCATACCTAATCAAGCGATGCCCGGCCAGCAAAAAAAAAACATAAGTCACTCCGGCCGATCGACTGGCGACAAATCTGAAGCTCCCTCCATAGTCCTAATATAAAAAAGTTCTCAGGTATGCCCCCTCCTCACTCCCTATGATCCTATCCCTTATATTCAAGCAATACTAACCTCGCGCTCCACCTTGGCACGCATGCACATCTAGACTGGTCTATAAAGGAGGAGTGATCCGAGGTGCCAAAGAAGGAGAGATCGATGGAGTTTGGTGTAGCCGCGTTTAGCTCGGTAGCTGCTGTTGCCAT
The DNA here is from genome assembly GCA_947311845.1 of Poa pratensis. Taxonomy (NCBI): domain Eukaryota; kingdom Viridiplantae; phylum Streptophyta; class Magnoliopsida; order Poales; family Poaceae; genus Poa; species Poa pratensis. Next base: position 7,010,417 of record CAMZMU010000087.1, on the reverse strand, counting down.
TTCGAAGCTCTGCACAGTGATAAGTAAATTAGCGGGGCAGCCAAAGACTGACGCAACATTCATTAAGAATGAGCTCTCGTCGATCGAAGATGCCATTCTTCGTTATGCTCAGAACGGCAGATATGTTAGTTCTTTTTCTCTTTTGAAAATAATATGTGTCTTTTACTGAATATATATTTACCAAGGCATCAAGACATGTCCGTTGTTTGCAGGCAGAAGGTGTTGCGCAACTGAGGCGCTTGGCGTATGACATCGAAGACATAATAGACTGCTTCAGCGCCAACAAGATGAGCCCTTCAGAATTTGCCGAGAAGATCAAGGAACTAAAGGCCAGATCAATTGACACGAGCGAGCGCATCGAGAGGTTTAACTTCCCTGTAGAAGGGGCTGTCGGGTCTGCACAAGTGGCTACTCATGTCCCCACAGAGCTTCAGAATCTTGGTTGTAACATGAACTGCTTGCTATATTTGTGCTTGTTCCCTCCTCACCATCATGTTAGGACCAAGCCTCTAATAAGGAGATGGCTGGCTGAAGGACTGGTACATGGAGAGCAACTCGCAGTCAACAACTTGAGCATGTTCATCCAATCCAGTATCATCAACTCCATGTCCATCCAGAGAAGCAACAATGGGAAGGTGAAGAGGTGCCAACCTACTGACAATATGCTCCAGTACATCTCCCAGCGGTCCATGTCCGAGAATTTTATACTGGTCTGCGACGGCGCCGCCGAATTGAAGGCGGAAGCCGCCCGCAGGCTATCTGTACATCCTTCCGCAAATGGCGAACTGATTTTGCCTGAGGATTTATCCTGCCTCCGGACTCTGGCGGTGTTCCCCGCTGGTGCCACGACTCTCGCCAGTTATGGAACCGTTTTAGATTTTACCAGGTATAAAGTCCTGCGAGTGCTGGATCTGAAAGAATGCGCTGAGCTGAGCGCAGAAAACCTCACAGATCTCTGGGACCAGGTGCTGATGAAATATCTGAGCATCAATTTGGGCAGCATTGGTAGAATAACAAGGCAAATCGGGTACCTGACACAGTTAGAGACATTGGACCTGAGTGGAAGCGAAACAATAGCAATGACGGTGTTCAAAGAAGTCCTCCTGCTGCCCAACTGAAGCACCTCTTTGGGATGTTCCAGCTTTCTAGAAGCGACAGCCCCTCCGTGCTGCGGCCCCTAAACTATCGATGGGCACAATCAGATCTACAAAGTTCCTGACTGATAAGAGTGTGCTGGAGACGCTGGCAGGATTTGTCACGGGCATGAGACCAGGATTTCCACAGCTGATGAGTCTTATGTGGCGGTTGCGGAAGGTGAAGATATGGTGCAAAGCCAACGCAAGTGAACTAAACCTGCGTGCTATTGCCGGTGCCATTACGAAATTCATTCATGATGAGACCGGTCAGCCTGATCTTAATCGGTCCCTATCCATCGACTTCCAGAAATGCTCGGGAGAATTCTTGAACACTATCCACAAGGATGCTGGCAAAAGGGGCACACTCGCCTCACTCAAGCTGCGCGGCAATCTGAGAGGATTCCCTCAGTTTGTTGGGCAGCTACGTGCTGTCGAGGAACTGTGCCTCTGGTCTACTGGTCTGAGCTGGCAGAACATTCTACACGGGCTGAGCATGCTGCGGATACTGAAATATCTCAAACTTATCGAAGATAAACTTGGGGGCATCAAGATAGGGCCTCATGATCTCAAAAGCATTGAGCGGATGTGCGTCGTGTGCAAGAGCAAGACAAACATGGACATAACTATCCAGTCTAACGCGCTGCTTCATCTTGTGTCACTTCATATCATCTGTCAAGAACTGATTGTTGTTCCTGGAACACCCGGCATCGAAATCAATCACATGGCAGAATTGAAGGAAATCGGGCTCCATTCTCAAGTCCAAGATGCAGTTAAAACTAAATGGCAAGCCGCAGCAAGTCAACATCCTCGTGCACCCATCGTTTTGTTCACTCAAGACCCCTAATTAATAATGCAGACATGATCAAACGAGGTCAGTTCTTTTCCCCTCTTTCGTCTTCACCTCGAGTATCTCTCATTTATTAAAGCCTACTCTTTGATTCTGTGTGCAGTGCAAAACCAACAAGGGAATCATCTTTCACTTTTGTCCCGGATCCATGCAAATCAACAATGGAGTGCCCTCTTTTCGTTGTGTGACGGGTTTTCTTACAATGAGGTTTACCACGTGTTGTTCAAATTACCCTTTCAAGTTATTACTCCTCCGTCAGCTTTCTATAAATGTTTGAGAGATGGATCCTTCTTCTTATTGTACACTTTATTTTTGTTTCCTTAGATAAAGAGCTATTCATTATTATTTGTTGAGCCCTTCTCGTCTCTTATTTTATTTTCATTTAACACAGTTGCTAATCCTTCTACTGGACATGCTATTCATTGTGTAATGTTCGTTTCGTAGCTCATACACTGGCCATCAAAAATACAATGGCGCCAATTTTTAGGGTACGTTGAAAGTTTTTGAGAGGCATAAATTTATTTTCTCATTTTAGTCGAAAAGGAGGGAAACCCCCTCAGCCCCTACATCCAATTTTTTGGTTTTAGGGATTTTTTTTAGATAAAAGGCACGGGCGTGGCCAACTTTAAATTAATAAAGCCTGTAGTTCAGGTAGCAACACACGATTGTTGAATATAAATATATTGCCTAGCCCCTTTTCATCAGTTCGGACTTTTGGTCTAGATGGCTAGTGCAGCAATTCTACATGGTATCAGAGCTAAGAGGTCTCGAGTTCGAGACCCCGCTCACGCGGATTAAAAAAAGAAAGGAAAAAAAGATCTGCGACCGTTCCTATCCCATGCTAAGGACTAAAATAGCCTAGACGTGAGGGGAGTGTTGAATATAAATATATTGCCTAGCCCTTTCCATCAGTTCAGACTTTTGGTCTAGATGGCTAGTGCAGCAATTCTATAACGATAACAAGAGTTTTACACAAGAAGGCATAAGTCTCATAGGCGAGCTTTTGTGTTTGTGATTCTTAGGCCACCCTGGTCCTTGGGTCTACAAATTTCCTCCCACCTAACCATATGGTACTTGCGTTTGGTGTCGGCTCCTTCCTAGAAGCAGCGCGCCATGTATTTTTGAAACCGGCATGAGTACCACCAGAAAGCAAAAAACAAGCCCATCACAAAGGTGGGTGGCAGGCAAGGGAGGAGCCTATAAGGGTAAGGCCGATACTGAGGACATGCCTCTCCCTTGGCAAGGTTCATTTATGTGGCCAACAACTCCCTTGCAGATATATTCACCAAAGGCCTGCCTACATCATTATTCATGGAGTTCATATCAAGTCTTCACATTGGCGACGGTTTGTCCCCACGTTCAAACTGTGGGGACGTGTTAGAGGACTCCACAAAATCGTGTTCGAGTCAAATACGAGAACATGATCCAAACTCCTATTCGTTTGCTTGTATAGCTAAACCGACATAGATTGCTTGTAATTCAAGTTTGTAAACCGTGTATATATAGTGATCAATGAAACACATCGAGGCGTGCAATTGCAGCCCGACGCATAAACTCTTACAGGCAACTCGAGGGGTGTTATGAACGAAACTAGTTAGGCAAAGTGCTCTAGATCGCTATAAACTTCTACCGGCGGCTTGAAGGATCTTGTCCAACTTTTGTTTGAGAATAGCTTGGCCATTTTGTATGGTCTTGGGTCCTCCTAACATAAACGCCCTATGGTAGTGACCACCTCTCCTTCGAGTAGGTATTCTCTCTGATTACAAGTCGAACTTTTTTTTGAAGGAATGATTACAAGTCGAACTCGCTCTCACATTTGCAAGTCCTGCATACCAATTGGATTTGTGTACCTCGTGTGGTCTTCCGGACATGTTTTTTATTTTATTTTGAAACGAGGCAAATCTTTAGGGGTGACCAGGGGAGTTGGTAAAATTTAAACCAGAGGTGTTACGGCTCACGAGGAAATTACCCCTTTTCTCACTCTCTCTCTCGCTGCTGTCATCGGCACCTTGCGGTGAGGCGGAGGCCTCTCCTCCTACATCGATGCCGTCCTCTAGATCTTTTTGACGGAAACCAGCAGGACCTCTGCTTTTGCATTTATATAGAAAGTAGAATGACGCAGTAGATAATAGATCACCAGTTAGACGAATTGCTCTAGATCGCGATGGGCTTCCATGGGCTTGGAAGATTTTGTCCAACTTTTTGTTTGAGAATAGCTTGGTCCTGGTGCAGGGTCTGGGGTCCTCTTACACGCGGTATGGTGGTGAGACCTTCTCTCCATCGAGTCAAACTCAAGACCGTTTACAAGTCAGAACTCGTGCTCACTTTCCAAGTCTCTCAGGATTTTGTTTGGAACCAGGACGTGTGTGCCGATTGTAATGGATTGTACTCCGTGTGGGTCCCGAGGGCATGTGTGTATAGACGTGGACCTTAATTTTTATACACGGCAATATATATATATATATATATATATATATATATATATATATATATATATATATAAACAAAGAAGACCCGACGAAGTCGCTCGGTCTCGATCATGTTAGCTGTTTTCGGGTATCAACTGTGAAATGTATCTAGATATTTTGTATCTCGCACTTATATCGCAGGACCAGTGAAGTCGTCTTCTAAGGAGACCCGATAAAAGTCGTCCAATCCCGATCGCGTATTAATTGTTTGCTTGTGGGAGTACTATATCATTTTCGAAGAATATTCAGGTACACTGTTCTGTACTTAGCGCTTACGAACCAATGAATTGGCTTTCTAAGGATGCCGGCCCGGTGAATTTATTATTTCTCTGGCTCTGTATAAAATGTTTAGTATTCGAATTTGAATTAAAACCACGGCAGAAGTTTATGTGAGAGAGGAGTAGCTGTAGCGCTAGGGGCTGGGATTTCCGATCGTGCATGCTGATTGTGTGAGTATATTTAGTGTGTCAATTGACGCGTTTTGGAATGTTTTTTGAACTGCGCGTTATGGAATGTTGAAAACAGAAAATAAATGTTTTTACAAATAATTTGAAAACTCAGTATGGAAATGTTGTTTAGTTTTGTGAAAGGCACTTTTTTTTTTCCAAAAAATGGACTTATTATGATGATTTTTTTGGTGCTCATCGATCGCACACATACAATCGCACACCATTTTCGAAAAATTGTCTGTGGTACTCTTTTAGTTTGTAACCATGTGCGATTACCGAACATCACATATAGTTATTTTTGAATGGTGTGCGATGAATAATTTGCTACCCTTTCACCGAAATGGTATGTTACTACGGGGATTAAATTGAATGCTCTGTACTAGCTGTACTTTTTGTTCGGTATATAGGGTTAGACATCTCTAATTAAACCGGTGGGTCGAATGTTTTCAATCGCTAGGATTTAAAACACGAAGAGATCGACAGCTTAGGTTTTATGCAAATAACAACAGGGAAGGCTCCTACTGCGTCATTTTAGTTTTATAAACAAGGATTCATACAGGGCAGCATTACTACTCGCATCCACCCATTGAGATATATCCTCCTTAAGACTAGGCTTGGCTCTATGCATGACTATCTCAAAAGAATCTCTAAAGAAATTGCACCACACATCAAAATTTATGAGCTGAGCATCAAAGATAGCTTTGTTCATGCGGTTCCATATACTCTAGCAACCATCATGTTAAAAAATTCACTTTGTGTTCCATTCCAGATCAATTTTCCACCAAAAAGTCTGGACAAAGTCATATTAAATCATCATTAGTTCCCTCAGAGCAAAGCACACAAACATGACATTCAACATGAAAATTCTTTTTTGGCCAGGAGGTCTCTCGTATTTAACCTTGTCTTGCATAAGCAACAAGAAAAATATTTTATGTTTTGGTACGACATAGCATTTCCTAGTCGATCTCATAGGTGCAGGAGCCAAATCAGAAGAAACAATCTTAGCACATAACAAAGAAAATTTATTCAATTGCTTGTGAGACAAAATCAAATTTAGCAGTGAAGCGAAATTTGTATTAATGCATTATGTCATCATGAGATGGGACATTCTGCATGCATACATGTGTTTATTCTGCAGGAAAAGGTCAAGAAAACACCGTAGCACCGTAAGATAAGACTAAAAGCTTTCTTTACCTGAACATTAAATCTTTGTCGTGTTTCTGCTTAGATTAACACCGTCATTAAATAGCAATGTTGTGCTACTTAGATATTCCCCTTATATTTTTTCAGAAATTAAAAAGCTTTCATTACCAATAGAAAATTGATAGATATATTTGATCAAAGAAAATGTTGAAAAATAGGTGTGCTTCATATTTTCGTAAAGTCAAAATGTTGAATTTTTCCATAACTCTCCAACTATCCTCCACGCTATAATCCAAACTGGTTTGTGATTTGCCTTCCACTTCTCTGTGTACTTAGGACAGGATGGTATTGAAATAAACGTTTAATAAGACGATAAACCCTATCGATCAGACTTAGGGATTTGCTTTTCCACTTTTATACTCTACTCGGTCCATCAATACATACACGTCATTTGAGGTTTGGCCTACCTCTGCATCAATCAGTAGTCAATACACATAGTTCTCTTTTGTTGCATAGTCGATCATCCATATTATTACGTCACAAATCAGAAAATTTCAACCCAAGAAATCAACCACCGAATGGATCTAGCATACATCATTAACCTTGTTCAACATATATGTCACAAGACAGTTGCATCGAGAAATTATAAGCTTCCGCTGATCTGAAGAGAGGAGATAGCCCCACAGCAGAATCAAATACGCAACCATATGGATAGCATGCAAAAAAAAGTGGCCTCGCGTCTCATTGAACACAATATTGTTTCGATAATTTTAAGACGCCCAACATAAAGCCCGAACACCTATTTTTGACATTTTGTCAATTCAATTCAATCAATTCCTAAATATTATTGAGGTATTTCTTGGTGATAGCAAGTTGTAACTAATATGCAAGATACACCATTCATGACAAGAAAAGAGGCATGAGAGAAATAAATGTTTAATACTCTTTTGAGTAGCATAAACAACATTTTCTAGACCCTATCCTAGTTGCCAAATTGTGTTTAGTACATAAGAAATTTTCATTAAGATAAATATAAATATCCAATTTTAATGGGATCTTAAGTTTCTTATTAATGGAGAAACCTAGGATGACCCATTCATGAGGTCGCCGTACATAGATTTCACCGGAAAAAACACACGAGCTCGTTAGTTTGCAAACAAGCCAGTTAGGCTCATTAGATAATGGACTGTGCTAGTAAGGGCACGTGCCCCAGATTAGCTTTTCGTGGGCACGGATCGAATATGCTAAGTAAGCCATGCATGCATGCATGCATGCAGCCACGTAAATTCCTTTTGGTTTTCAAACTTTAAAATGATTTATCTCTTAAACCGTAAATCAAAATTCAGATCCGTCTTTACGGTTGGCCTAGTCGCGATGAGATATTTAAAACTAGATCCCATCTTAATATGTTCTGACAACTTCTTTTTTCGACTCCAGTTGCCAGATTATACTCACTTAGTCACCAGGTATTGATAAGTTGGTTACCAAGTTAAAATCAAATGTTTGCCTGGCTCTTTAAACTTTTGTACTCACCAACATAATCCTTTCATAACGGTAATTTCAAATTTTACGTGTTTAGAGTGGATCAAATCCTCACTCTTTGTACGTATAGATCATGGCTATGACAAAAAAAAAGTGTAAAAATTACCTGGTAACTATGTATTATTTGGTTGGTACCTGTTAACTACTAATATGGTAACTAAAGTATTATAACCTGGCAACTGACGACGAAAAAAGAAGTTCGTCAAAACATATCATGATGGGATCTTGTTTTAAAGTACTCGTCGAAACAAAGCCAATGGTGAAAACAGATCTCAATTGGATTACCGGTTTAAGAGATAATTTATTTTGAATTTTCGGTTGCAGAAAGATTCCTTGCATGCATGCATGCGTTTGGTCTGTTTCCTTTATATGTCTGAATTTCTCATGCGCCGGATAGATGTTGCTAGGACACGTCTCCTAACTAGATTAACCGTTAGATAATTCGACCATCATCAATGTTTGACATAAGTGTAACCATGCATTCCACTTATTACAAGTTAAGCTCCTTTCGACACCAAATATTTAGTGGATATGTGATAAAAAACATTAGAAACAATAACATTTGTTTCCATGGAACTATGTTGTATAATTATGGATACTACCGGGATCATAGTGTATCACCTACAAAAATACCATCCTAGAATCGTGTGTGGTCAATCCATCACTTGACTCGAAAATGCGTATGTTACATAAATCATCTTTGACTCGTGTATGACCTAGAGTCATAAGCTTTACATGTACTTGAGACAAGTTTAATCTAATAATTTAAACAACCACTTGCTAAGTAAAACTCTTATTCTTGAGATCCAGTACACCTCGATGCCTAACCCAGCATAATCTCTTGGTCTAGAAATAATATACTTTTACATAAACGGAGATCTGTAAAACTCAACTTGTTTTTTAGCCCTTTGGGTACTTCGAGAAAAGAAAGATAAACATTGATAAGCTCATTAGAATTTTTTTTATAAAAAATGTCGATCTTCATATGAGAACAGCTTGCCCTTCCATTACATGTGTATTACACGGTTTTCTCTAATAGATGGAGTCCCTAAGGTGTCTCAAAGGAAAAGAACCAAACTCACATCCAAAGAGTTGCTTGTACTCATGTTTCTCATATTATTTTTATTTCTAGAATAGCATATCTCTCTCTCTAATGGAATTTTTCCTTAAGTTTGGATAATGGTTTAAAGATACACCAGATTAGATTCATATTAACAGCATTTTCTAGACCGTGTTCCATTAAAAGAACTATGTCGTCCAAATATTGTAAAATGGATACCAGTCCTCAACTGAATGAGGGTTGAGATTCCCTAATTGACAATCCTCGTTTGCTTGCGATAAGGATGTCCAAAATATCTGGTACTAAATTGAAAAGAGTTAGATACAACATGCTACTTGTCTCAATCTTTTTCTTGTTTAGAAATAATGACCAATATCATCGTTGGCTCTTATGCCCACACTATGAATAAATTATGCAATCCATTCACAACAGTTTTATGCAAATCCTTTCATGTGCAAGTCTTGTTTCAAGAAGGGTCATTTTATTTCTATGAACCTCATGAATGATGTATAAGGGGGATAAAATAAAGGAAACTAAAAAAGTATTTATATAGAACAACAATAAAACAATTTAGTGCAAATACTGATCGAGTAAAAGGATGCGCAGGTCTTAGCGTCATTAGTATTCCCTCCGTCACATGTTTTTTGAAGCTTCCCTCCGTCACATATTAATTTACGCTATAAAGGATGTATCTAGGCATATTTTATTTCTAGACACGTCCTTCGAGCTCTGCAGCCTCGCTGTATCGTGTTCAACATCGTCATGATAGGCTTCCGCCATTTCGAACCCTACTTGACTGAGCTCATGAGGTTCCAAGCTTGGGTGAGAAGAACAAGCTTAATTCTGAGTCCATAAAATTAGTGCGCCAGGGAAACAACACCTACGAAAGGTTTGGTTGTGGGCTAGCCTGTTCGAGGTCTACGCCGAGCCGCTGGCCGTCGGCGTAGCGCGCCATTCCTGTAGTGGATCCACGACCGTGTATATCCGCCTTCGATCCGCATCCAGCTATTATCCGCTCCGCTCTGAATCCTATGGAAAAATGTGATAAATGAGTGGAAGTAAAATCTGATCCGACCCTTTTACATCCCTAAAACAGGTCAATTCATTGTTTTTTGGCCCAACTTTTACTGGTGAACTCTCTTATTTTAACTGAGTGACGAAGCGTTCGACTTTACTGGAAGAAAATTATACGCTGGTCCAGGAGCAGATAAGATGAGGATAAAAACCAGCCGTACGCGAGGAGATAAGGTTTTTGTGGTAGATTGGTATCTACAAAGAGAGAGAGCGCGATTAATCGGTGAGGTCGGTCTGCGTACTGAATATAAACGACAGCAACCGCGTGAAGTTGCGTGGGTGGGAAATCGTGGCCACGGAGTATTAATTCTTATTTAGCCTAAAATACGCCTTTTTTTTTTTTGAACAGGATCTGATTCATAAAAACAGAGTACCCAGTACAGATTACAAGCAAGTCCAAAAAGAAAAAGAAATTACACACGGACCCCTGCAAAAAGCACACAGCACCCTGAGCACCTAGGAAAGAACACAATCAGATCCTCCGCTGACCCAAGACGCCTAGCCGACGCCGCCGTCGCCGTACCGCACACCGCCGCAGAGGGAGCGCCGCTTCATGTTGATGATGACCGCAAAGCCCGGCCGCCGCTGCACGACGACAACTTGACTCGATGAACGAATTCGGTCCCAGCACCGCCTCCACCGCACCATCCAACTTCCAGCCGACGGAAACATCGCCCAGGCCAGCCACCGCGAGCCACCCTCTCCGTGCGCCACTCCTCGCACCACCATGGACGGCCGGAGTCGACTCGCCGACGGAGAGGAAGCCCAGATCCAACCGAAGCACCAGAAACGGATCACCCCGACCACCTGCCTCCTCCCTCGCCGCCACGGCCGGCCAAAGAAGCAGAAGTGGCGAAGCTCACCGGCAACACACCACCTCACGGGTCGCACGACGTCCCCGAAGAAGACGACGCGATGGCGAGCGACCCGAAGGTCCAAAACTCCAAGATGCAGAGCAGCCCACATCGCCACACCGGCCGCCAGCAAGGAGTACACAAACTCCACCTCCCTCCCGGCGAACGCACCGCCGGACCGGAGAAAGGGAGTGGAGGACTTATTCAACACCAACGCCTCCATCGCCACCGGAGCGACGTCGACGAGGAGGACAGAAAGAGGAACTAACTACACCTAAACTACTTCCGCGCGACAAGATCCACCGGTTCCCCCCACCTCACGACGCACGGCGGCGCCGGAGGTGGAGGGAACCAGCAATCTCGCCGGCGGCACTCAAGATCGCCTTTTCCTTCGCCTTTACTGTAGCGGAGAGGGAGAGAGCGATACGGAACTCGCATTTTGTTCGCCTAAAATACGCCTTTTTATGTACGAGACACTATAAAGAAAAGGAATAGATACGACAGAAAAAAAATGAATCGGGTTAGATCGAGCTCCATACCTAATCAGGCGATGCCCGGCCAGCAAAAAAAAAAACATAATCAAGCGATGGTGGACGATTAGATGGTCCGAAGAAGATATTTTTTACCAAGTCCATTGTATGTATATGTTCCAGTCTTACGTAGTAACCCCATCAAGTCACTCCGGCCGATCGACTGGCGACAAATCTGAAGCTCCCTCCATAGTCCTAATATAAAAAGTTCTCAGGTATGCCCCCTCCTCACTCCCTATGATCCTATCCCTTATATTCAAGCAATACTAACCTCGCGCTCCACCTTGGCACGCATGCACATCTAGACTGGTCTATAAAGGAGGAGTGATCCGAGGTGCCAAAGAAGGAGAGATCGATGGAGTTTGGTGTAGCCGCGTTTAGCTCGGTAGCTGCTGTTGCCATTTCGAAGCTCTGCACAGTGATAAGTAAATTAGCGGGGCAGCCAAAGACTGACGCAACATTCATTAAGAATGAGCTCTCGTCGATCGAAGATGCCATTCTTCGTTATGCTCAGAACGGCAGATATGTTAGTTCTTTTTCTCTTTTGAAAATAATATGTGTCTTTTACTGAATATATATTTACCAAGGCATCAAGACATGTCCGTTGTTTGCAGGCAGAAGGTGTTGCGCAACTGAGGCGCTTGGCGTATGACATCGAAGACATAATAGACTGCTTCAGCGCCAACAAGATGAGCCCTTCAGAATTTGCCGAGAAGATCAAGGAACTAAAGGCCAGATCAATTGACACGAGCGAGCGCATCGAGAGGTTTAACTTCCCTGTAGAAGGGGCTGTCGGGTCTGCACAAGTGGCTACTCATGTCCCCACAGAGCTTCAGAATCTTGGTTGTAACATGAACTGCTTGCTATATTTGTGCTTGTTCCCTCCTCACCATCATGTTAGGACCAAGCCTCTAATAAGGAGATGGCTGGCTGAAGGACTGGTACATGGAGAGCAACTCGCAGTCAACAACTTGAGCATGTTCATCCAATCCAGTATCATCAACTCCATGTCCATCCAGAGAAGCAACAATGGGAAGGTGAAGAGGTGCCAACCTACTGACAATATGCTCCAGTACATCTCCCAGCGGTCCATGTCCGAGAATTTTATACTGGTCTGCGACGGCGCCGCCGAATTGAAGGCGGAAGCCGCCCGCAGGCTATCTGTACATCCTTCCGCAAATGGCGAACTGATTTTGCCTGAGGATTTATCCTGCCTCCGGACTCTGGCGGTGTTCCCCGCTGGTGCCACGACTCTCGCCAGTTATGGAACCGTTTTAGATTTTACCAGGTATAAAGTCCTGCGAGTGCTGGATCTGAAAGAATGCGCTGAGCTGAGCGCAGAAAACCTCACAGATCTCTGGGACCAGGTGCTGATGAAATATCTGAGCATCAATTTGGGCAGCATTGGTAGAATAACAAGGCAAATCGGGTACCTGACACAGTTAGAGACATTGGACCTGAGTGGAAGCGAAACAATAGCAATGACGGTGTTCAAAGAAGTCCTCCTGCTGCCCAACTGAAGCACCTCTTTGGGATGTTCCAGCTTTCTAGAAGCGACAGCCCCTCCGTGCTGCGGCCCCTAAAGTATCGATGGGCACAATCAGATCTACAAAGTTCCTGACTGATAAGAGTGTGCTGGAGACGCTGGCAGGATTTGTCACGGGCATGAGACCAGGATTTCCACAGCTGATGAGTCTTATGTGGCGGTTGCGGAAGGTGAAGATATGGTGCAAAGCCAACGCAAGTGAACTAAACCTGCGTGCTATTGCCGGTGCCATTACGAAATTCATTCATGATGAGACCGGTCAGCCTGATCTTAATCGGTCCCTATCCATCGACTTCCAGAAATGCTCGGGAGAATTCTTGAACACAATCCACAAGGATGCTGGCAAAAGGGGCACACTCGCCTCACTCAAGCTGCGCGGCAATCTGAGAGGATTCCCTCAGTTTGTTGGGCAGCTACGTGCTGTCGAGGAACTGTGCCTCTGGTCTACTGGTCTGAGCTGGCAGACATTCTACACGGGCTGAGCATGCTGCGGATACTGAAATATCTCAAACTTATCGAAGATAAACTTGGGGGCATCAAGATAGGGCCTCATGATCTCAAAAGCATTGAGCGGATGTGCGTCGTGTGCAAGAGCAAGACAAACCTGGACATAACTATCCAGTCTAACGCGCTGCTTCATCTTGTGTCACTTCATATCATCTGTCAAGAACTGATTGTTGTTCCTGGAACACCCGGCATCGAAATCAATCACATGGCAGAATTGAAGGAAATCGGGCTCCATTCTCAAGTCCAAGATGCAGTTAAAACTAAATGGCAAGCCGCAGCAAGTCAACATCCTCGTGCACCCATCGTTTTGTTCACTCAAGACCCCTAATTAATAATGCAGACATGATCAAACGAGGTCAGTTCTTTTCCCCTCTTTCGTCTTCACCTCGAGTATCTCTCATTTATTAAAGCCTACTCTTTGATTCTGTGTGCAGTGCAAAACCAACAAGGGAATCATCTTTCACTTTTGTCCCGGATCCATGCAAATCTACAATGGAGTGCCCTCTTTTCGTTGTGTGACGGGTTTTCTTACAATGAGGTTTACCACGTGTTGTTCAAATTACCCTTTCAAGTTATTACTCCTCCGCGTCAGCTTTCTATAAATGTTTGAGAGATGGATCCTTCTTCTTATTGTACACTTTATTTTTGTTTCCTTAGATAAAGAGCTATTCATTATTATTTGTTGAGCCCTTCTCGTCTCTTATTTTATTTTCATTTAACACAGTTGCTAATCCTTCTACTGGACATGCTATTACATTGTGTAATGTTCGTTTCGTAGCTCATACACTGGCCATCAAAAATACAATGGCGCCAATTTTGAGGGTACGTTGAAAGTTTTGAGAGGCATAAATTTATTTTCTCATTTTAGTCGAAAAGGAGGGAAACCCCCTCAGCCCCTACATCCAATTTTTTGGTTTTAGGGATTTTTTTTAGATAAAAGGCACGGGCGTGGCCAACTTTAAATTAATAAAGCCTGTAGTTCAGGTAGCAACACACGATTGTTGAATATAAATATATTGCCTAGCCCCTTTTCATCAGTTCGGACTTTTGGTCTAGATGGCTAGTGCAACAATTCTATATGGTATCAGAGCTAAGAGGTCTCGAGTTCGAGACCCCGCTCACGCGGATTAAAAAAAGAAAGGAAAAAAAGATCTGCGACCCGTTCCTATCCCATGCTAAGGACTAAAATAGCCTAGACGTGAGGGGAGTGTTGAATATAAATATATTGCCTAGCCCTTTCCATCAGTTCAGACTTTTGGTCTAGATGGCTAGTGCAGCAATTCTATAACGATAACAAGAGTTTTACACAAGAAGGCATAAGTCTCATAGGCGAGCTTTTGTGTTTGTGATTCTAGGCCACCCTGGTCCTTGGGTCTACAAATTTCCTCCCACCTAACCATATGGTACTTGCGTTTGGTGTCGGCTCCTTCCTAGAAGCAGCGCGCCATGTGTTTTTGAAACCGGCATGAGTACCACCAGAAAGCAAAAAACAAGCCCATCACAAAGGTGGGTGGCTGGCAAGGGAGGAGCCTATAAGGGTAAGGCGCGATACTGAGGACATGCCTCTCCCTTGGCAAGGTTCATATATGTGGCCAACAACTCCCTTGCAGATATATTCACCAAAGGCCTGCCTACATCATTATTCATGGAGTTCATATCAAGTCTTCACATTGGCGACGGTTTGTCCCCACGTTCAAACTGTGGGGACGTGTTAGAGGACTCCACAAAATCGTGTTCGAGTCAAATACGAGAACATGATCCAAACTCCTATTCGGTTTGCTTGTATAGCTAAACCGACATAGATTGCTTGTAATTCAAGTTTGTAAACCGTGTATATATAGTGATCAATGAAACACATCGAGGCGTGCAATTGCAGCCGACGCATAAACTCTTACAGGCAACTAGAGGGGTGTTATGAACGAAACTAGTTAGGCAAAGTGCTCTAGATCGCTATAAACTTCTACCGGCGGCTTGAAGGATCTTGTCCAACTTTTGTTTGAGAATAGCTTGGCCATTTTGTATGGTCTTGGGTCCTCCTAACATAAACGCCCTATGGTAGTGACCACCTCTCCTTCGAGTAGGTATTCTCTCTGATTACAAGTCGAACTTTTTTTTGAAGGAATGATTACAAGTCGAACTCGCTCTCACATTTGCAAGTCCTGCAAGACTTTATTTGAAATTAGGATGCGTACCAATTGGATTTGTGTACCTCGTGTGGTCTTCTTGACATGTTTTTATTTTATTTTGAAACGAGGCAAATCTTTAGGGGCGACCAGGGGAGTTGGTAAAATTTAAACCAGAGGTGTTACGGCTCACGAGGAAATTACCCCTTTTCTCACTGTCTCCTCTCTCGCTGCTGTCATCGGCACCTTGCGGTGAGGCGGAGGCCTCTCCTCCTACATCGATGCCGTCCTCTAGATCTTTTTGACGGAAACCAGCAGGACCTCTGCTTTTGCATTTATATAGAAAGTAGAATGACGCAGTAGATAATAGATCACCAGTTAGACGAATTGCTCTAGATCGCGATGGGCTTCCATGGGCTGGAAAGATTTTGTCGAACTTTTTGTTTGAGAATAGCTTGGTCCTGGTGCAGGGTCTGGGGTCCTCTTACACGCGGTATGGTGGTGAGAGCTTCTCTCCATCGAGTCAAACTCAAGACCGTTTACAAGTCAGAACTCGTGCTCACTTTCCAAGTCTCTCAGGATTTTGTTTGGAACCAGGACGTGTGTGCCGATTGGTATGGATAGTACTCCGTGTGGGTCCCGAGGGCATGTGTGTATAGACGTGGACCTTAATTTTTATACACGGCAATATATATATATATATAAACAAAGAAGACCCGACGAAGTCTTTTTTTTTTGAGAACACAGTACAACACAGACGCTCACAAATACGCACATACACTCACCCCTATGAACGCACGCACGCACACCCTACCCCTATGAGCACCTCTGAAGGACTGAGCCGGCAGATCTTGAGGTTGACGAAGTCACCACAGGCGCCTCGCTGTTGACGGGCACGTCACCTACCACTGAAAGAATAGCGCCGGATAATCCTGGAATAAATCCAGGTAAATGCAAACGCCCATGCCAAGTCTAGGACTTGAACCTGGGTGGGCTGGTTCCACCACAGGGAACCCAACCATCAGAGCCAAGCTCCGTTTGCACTTGGAAAGTGAGCACGAGTTCTGACTTGTAAACGGTCTTGAGTTTGACTCGATGGAGAGAAGCTCTCACCACCATACCGCGTGTAAGAGGACCCCAGACCCTGCACCAGGACCAAGCTATTCTCAAACAAAAAGTTCGACAAAATCTTTCCAGCCCATGGAAGCCCATCGCGATCTAGAGCAATTCGTCTAACTGGTGATCTATTATCTACTGCGTCATTCTACTTTCTATATAAATGCAAAAGCAGAGGTCCTGCTGGTTTCCGTCAAAAAGATCTAGAGGACGGCATCGATGTAGGAGGAGAGGCCTCCGCCTCGAAGTCGCTCGGTCTCGATCATGTTAGCTGTTTTCGGGTATGAACTGTGAAATGTATCTAGATATTTTGTATCTCGCACTTATATCGCAGGACCAGTGAAGTCGTCTTCTAAGGAGACCCGATAAAAGTCGTCCAATCCCGATCGCGTATTAATTGTTTGCTTGTGGGAGTACTATAATTTTCGAAGAATATTCAGGTACACTGTTCTGTACTTAGCGCTTACGAACCAATGAATTGGCTTTCTAAGGATGCCGGCCCGGTGAATTTATTATTTCTCTAGCTCTGTATAAAATGTTTAGTATTCGAATTTGAATTAAAACCACGGCAGAAGTTTATGTGAGAGAGGAGTAGCTGTAGCTAGCGCTAGGGGCTGGGATTTCCGATCGTGCATGCTGATTGTGTGAGTATATTTAGTGTGTCAATTGACACGTTTTGGAATGTTTTTTTGAACTGCGAGTTATGGAATGTTGAAAATAGAAAATAAGTGTTTTTACAAATAATTTGAAAACTCAGTATGGAAATGTTGTTTAGTTTTGTGAAAGGCACTTTTTTTTTTCCAAAAAATGGACTTATTATGATGATTTTTTGGTGCTCATCGCACACAATTTTTTAAAATTATGTGTGTGATTGGCTCGTACAATCGCACACCATTTTCGAAAAAGTGTCTGTGGTACTCTTTTAGTTTGTAACCATGTGCGATTACCGAACATCACATATAGTTATTTTTGAATGGTGTGCGATGAATAATTTGCTACCCTTTCACCGAAATGGTATGTTACTACCGGGATTAAATTGAATGCTCTGTACTAGCAGTACTTTTTGTTCGGTATATAGGGTTAGACATCTCTAATTAAACCGGTGGGTCGAATGTTTTCAATCGCTAGGATTTAAAACACGAAGAGATCGACAAGCTTATGTTTTATGCAAATAACAACTGGGAAAGCTCCTACTGCGTCATTTTAGTTTTATAAACAGGATTCATACAGGGCAGCATTACTACTCGCATCCACCCATTGAGATATATCCTCCTTAAGACTAGGCTGGGCTCTATGCATGACTAGCTCAAAAGAATCTCTAAAGAAATTGCACCACACATCAAAAATTTATGAGCTGAGCATCAAAGATAGCTTTGTTCATGCGGTTCCATATACTCTAGCAACCATCATGTTGTATAAAAATATTCACTTTGTGTTCCATTCCAGATCAAGTTTCCACCAAAAAGTCTGGACAAAGTCATATGAAATCATCATTAGTTCCCTCAGAGCAAAGCACACAAACACAAGGTTTTAGTTACCGTTTGGAAAAAAATCCCGAAGGGGGCCGGTATTTCCGGTAACCGTGGTTACCGGAAAATACCGGCCGGTTACCGGCCTAATTTTCCGGCAAGAATTTAGGATTCAAACATAAAACGTCGAAAAAAATTCAAATTTAAATTTTGGGACAACGAATTCGGTCCAGATTTGAATATTCTGGGATTTTTCTGCTGATTTACACAATTACCGGGGGTGGCCGATAAATGCGGTTACCGGCCGGTTACCGCGGAATTTCGGCCGGTAACCGAAACCCTGCACAAACATGACATTCAACATGAAAATTCTTTTTTGGCCAGGAGGTCTCTCGTATTTAACCTGTCTTGCACAAGCAACAAGAAAAATATTTTATGTTTTGGTACGACATAGCATTTCCTAGTCGATCTCATAGGTGCAGGAGCCAAATCAGAAGAAACAATCTTAACACATAACAAAGAAAATTTATTCAATTGCTTGTGAGACAAAATCAAATTTAGCAGTGAAGCGAAATTTGTATTAATGCATTATGTCATCATGAGATGGGACATTCTGCATGCATACATGTGTTTATTCTGCAGGAAAAGGTCAAGAAAACACCATAGCACCATAAGATAAGACTAAAAGCTTTCTTTACCTGAACATTAAATCTTTTTCGTGTTTCTGCTTAGATTAGTGCCGTCATTAAATAGCAATGTTGTGCTACTTAGATATTCCCCTTATATTTTTCAGAAATTAAAAAGCTTTCATTACCTATATAAAATTGATAGATATATTTGATCAAAGAAAATGTTGAAAAATAGGCGTGCTTCATATTTTCGTAAAGTCAAAATGTTGAATTTTTTCCATAACTCTCCAACTATCCTCCACGCTATAATCCAGACTGGTTTGTGATTTGCCTTCCACTTCTCTGTGTACTTAGGACAGGATGGTGAAATAAACGTTTAATAAGACGATAAACCCTATCGATCAGACTTAGGGATTTGCTTTTCCACTTTTATACTCTACTCGGTCCATCAATAGATACACGTCATTTGAGGTTTGGCCTATCAAGTTGCGATCTATTTGTGACGGGATCTTTCTATTTGTATTGCTTTTTCAGTCTATATATTTGACCGATGATAAGTCTTGAAAAACAATTGGGCTTAAATATTTTCGTAAAGTGCAATATAGATAATACATGACAAAAAAACTGACAATACACACATTCGTCAAAATACAATTTTCTTGGGCTTGCCAGGTTTGCAGTCAACCTCCTGGAACACGACGACATCTGGACCCGGCGGCGGGCGCTGCAGCGTGAGATTGCAGCTCAGTTCCAGCCCACGGTTGTTGCCGATGCCGAGCGTGATCTCCCCGGACAGGCGCATCTCCACCGTGATCACCCCCGTTGCGTTCTGCTTCCTGAACTCCTCGGCCGCAGCGCTGTCAAGCACATACGGGACCTCCCCACCGGTGTGGAGGAGGTGCACCTCTCTATTGCGGGGTCGATGCTTGTGCCCCTTGTCCACCACGGTGACGTTGTACAAACGCCGGTCGTCAAAGAGGAAGGTGGACACGAGGGGCTTGGTGTACCTGATGTTCATGGCGCCGTTGGGGTTACTAACTGTGAGGGCGACGGAGATCGAGATGTTGTACTCGAAGGACGTCGTCGTAGCCGCCGAGGCGCCTGACGTGTTGGCGAAGACGAAGCTGTTGAGACGGGCGTCCTCGACGTATGCCTTGATGTGAGGGGTCACGGCGAAGCGTAGTAAGAGGAGCACGCTAGCGGCTATGACGGCTAGTGCCGGTAAGCCGAATCGCAAGCATTTGAGCAACGACGAGATGTTCTCTTGCGATTGGAGGTCGCAGCAGAGATCGCGAAACCTGCGGTGGGAATTCCGCATCCCTAGTGAATTCTGCATCCCTAGCGCCTATCGAGTCCCCACAAAACAATCAACATGCGAGCGCTAGGCTTCAAATAGTGAATTCTGCAGACCCTACTGTTAGTTTTGGAGGTTTGTTTCCTCAAAAAAAAAAAAACTTTGGGGGTCTGTTTTACTAAGTATCTGGCTTCGTGTGAGCAAAAGTTTTTCATAACTCTATTCTATCGAGAAAGTCCCTGAGTCTTGCTGGCTAGGTTGTTGAGCTAGCCAGCCAGGGTCCGAGCCTCACCTCCTCCTATTAAAAATCTGGTCCCTAGTTCCTCCTAGGCCCAGCTCATTTTTTTTTTCATAACTCTATTCTATCTATCTATTCTATTCTACTCTATCACTACAACATCTAAGCTCCCTAGCATTGCTAGCATGTGGTTCATCCACGTTTTGGGCCCATAAAACAGTGCCTCAGTTTGTTGCCTTGTTTCCCGTTGCCGCGTGCAGTCGTTCACTGCGCGTGTGGCGGGGTTGTTTGGGCCCGCTGCTTGGTGTCAATACGCTCGTGCGTGTCCTTCCAACATCTAACCTCTCGAGAAACCACCGAGATAAACTGCTTCTTCGCTTGTTGGATTGCCACGAATTGAGCTAGGTGTCAGGTGAGCCTGCTAGTTCGGTTAGCTAATCTTCTGGGGTATCCACGATAAACACCTGGCGCGCTTGGGCTGGGCGTTGCTAGGCTTTTGGAGTTCAACGCCGCTCGGGGTTCCCAGGTATGCTTGGCTCTATTGATTGCATGCATTTGATTTGGAATAACTGTCCTGCGGCATGGCATGGACAATTTCAGGGCCATAAAAAGGACTCCACTATAATCCTGAAAGCGGTGGCCGATCATGAGACTTGGATATGACATGCTTTTTTCAGGATGTCCGGAGCTTGCAATGATATTAATGTTCTTCACCGGTCACCACTCATGACTAAGATTGCAAATGGTGAAACTCCACCAGTGGAGTTTGTAGCAAATGGCCATACATACAACTATGGCTACTATCTTGCGGATAGCATCTACCCAAGGTGGCAAACATTTGTGAAGCCGGTTAAAAATCCCCAAGGTAAGAGAAATCTTGATTTCCACAATGCTCAAGCAGCGGCTAGGAAAAATGTGGAGAGGGCATTTGGGATTTTGCAAGCCCAATTTGCTATTGTGAGAGGACCGGCTAAATTTTGGGATCAACAAATGTTTTGGTATATCATGACCGCTTATGTTATCATGCATAATATGATCATTGAGAATGAGCGTGGGCAAGATTTAGAGTACACTCACTATGAGTTGATGGGACATCCCGTGCGAGTGAGGAGAAGGGCGGAGAGAGTGGCCCGCTTTCTTAACTCTTCTCATTCCATTCGACGTGCCAAAACACATGATGAGTTTCAAAATGATCTAATCGAAGAGTGGTGAACATGGAATGGTCAACACTAGTTTGATTTTATATGTTTGTTGTATTGTTAACTATTTATTCTATTGTTGATAAACTATTTGTTGTATTGTTGATGAACCATTTGTTGTATTGAAGAGAAACTATTTGTTTGAGTTGTAATAATAATTATACTATTTATTATTGATTTATTTGTGTGTGTTTAGATCTTTTTTATCTATGTTTGAGTGCAAAATGTTGTAAGCGTTGAGAGCGCGCTGGAGTTTAGCGCCCCTGCTGGAGCGCTGCTCGCGGCACGCAAAAGTATGACGCATCTGCTAAGCCGAAACACCCAACCAGCGCGTTAAACGCTATTTCGGCCTAGAAAATGTTTTTAGCGCGCGGCGTAGCGCGGCCGTTGAAGATGCTCTTAGGCAGCAGGCGTGTACAATATCACTTAGCTGCTCTGTTTTTAACACTATTTCGACACTAGTTTCTTAACATCCCAGCTAGGTGTCGCGTCTATTTTCCCGACTGTATTTAGAAATTCTCGAACTTTTATAGAGACCATTCGTAGGCGAGGTACCTTGCGTCCTTGTCCCTGCTAATCATGTTACAGCTCTCTATAGATGTGCCTGAAACCTCTCTGTCACACAAGGAAAAAAACATCAGAGGTCCTTTTCAGCAAGATGTCTGTAGTCACGGTGGGCGTTCGAGTTTACCCGAAATTTCTGGTCGGGTTTTACGGGGTTTCTATAAATCGGGTTTCCAGATCTCAAACCCGAGATTCTGCTGAAAAAATCAAAACCCGACAAATCGGGTACCCGATAATTCGGGTTCGGGTACGGGTTTCCCCGATTTGCCCGAATTAGCACATGGAACAGATTTCCAGCGTGAGCCAGAGCATGTCGATGCAGTGAAGAATACCGGCGGCGGCAGATAAGAGGGAGATGGTCGGCTTCCCGCATCTGGACGAGCTGCAGACCAGTGGCCGTCGGCGCCAGATCGAGGCTGCAGGGATGCAGCAGATCTCGATTGGCCATTGGATGCAGGGTGCGAGCTGAGATGGGGATGGGATCGTGGGAAGGGTGCTAGGGAACGAGATGTGGATGGGAGCTGAAGCAGCGGCAACCTAGGGTCCGGCGGCGGTGCCCTGGGGCATGAGCGAGCCGGCAACGCCTTAGCGGAAGGTGGCGGTGGGCGGCCGCCGGTTGGGAGCGACGGAGGCTGGGACCTGGGAGCACGAGGAGGAGATGTGGGGAATAGGGTTTCGGGAGAGAGAATCGCGTGGGCTAATGGGCTGCATATTGCTAGGCTGCGCATGAGCGCATCGTGTGGGCTGCATAGTTTGTTCGGGTTAAACGGGATATTCGGGTTCCGTCGAGTGATACCCGAGATACCTGAACTAATTTCGGGTTTTCAGAAGTGATACCCGAGCAAGTGTCCGGGTTTGTCGGGTTCAGGGTATACGGGTTCGGGTCCGGGTTTTCCGGGTTCGGGGCTCGGGTTTCGGGTTTTATGCCCAACGTGAGTCTGTAGTGTCTGATGCTCTCTTCTTCTCTCAAGCGTTCAATCTCTTCCAATTGATGTGGCTTGCAATCCAAAAGCTTGCGCCTAACAATATATAGCCTTGCATTTCTCATGCCATGGAACTGGTCAGAGAAAAGGAACGTGTACTTACTGGGTGATATTTTGTTCTACTCTGCAACTAACTAACTTCTCTGGAACTGACTTTTCTGTTTATTACCAGCCAATCAGTGCTCCACAAATATATATTCCTAAATACATGAAGAACACAAGCACAAGAAACAATGGAATGTTCCAAGTCTGGCTCAACCTCTGTCCCTGTCTAGCTGACACTCACAGGAAACCACAGGAGGTTCAGGGCAATACCAGTGTCATGATAATCAATCTGTCTATTGGTCACAGAGAAGAAAGAAGATGAATGCATGGATAGAACTGGAAGAACATGAAACTCGCAACATAATCTGAAAGATAAAGATTTCTGCTGCAAATCTGTTCCATGGCTGGGATGAACACATCCATAGTGTGCGCTTTATTTTCTACGGATTAAAATTTCTACTTCCCCTAATCACCAGATTTGTCACGGGATTAATCGACCTTAACCAGCAACACTCAGCTACTAGAAACCATACCCAAGAAGAAGAAGATTAATTAGGACATAATCAAATAATCAAAGCGTCCCTAGGATCCACCTCAGGCAGCTCGGACACCCTCACCATCCTCTGCTCCGCGACGCCACTGCCCCTCTTGCAGGACAGCGTGCCGAAACCGAGCCCGGCCCACGCAAACCGCCTCTGGCCATTCACTACTACTAGGGATGAAAACGGTACGGAATCTTTCCGACTTTTCCGCGGAAAAACGGAAACGGAATGGAAATACGGAAACGGAAACGGAATTCTGCAAAACGGAAATGAAAACGGAAACTTTTATGTGGAAACGGAAACGGAAACGGAACAGCATATTTCGGCGGAACGGCGCCGGAAACGGAAATTCCGTTTCCGGTAATACGGAACTTTCCGTTTTTTGTTACGCGGTAAAATCCGAATCTAACAAGCACGGAAATTCTAGTGAGAACATTTAAAAAAATGAAAAGAATCTCAAACTACCACGTTTAGGACCTATGTATTCGCATATCATCTCTCCCTCAGGTTGTTCCCAGTTCTCTATTTCAGTGTTCTACTATGGATAAGGACGATAATATTTTTTTTAATGTTGCATGGTATATTATCTAATCAGGCTATCGCCTTATAATTTTATTTCATCTTAGAAATTTGAAAAGTTTGTTGATTTTCTTGGCTTTTCTTTTCTTATTTATGGCGTCTCTCGGTTCCGGTAAACATCCGCTTTCTGTTCCGTCTCTGCACCGTATTCGGTCTGTATCTGTTTCCGACAATATTTGTTTTCGTATTTGTTTCCGGGGTTTCTGTATTCGTTTCCGCTTCCGCAAAAAAATATGAAAACAAATGTGGCACCACTCAGTTCCGTCCGTATCCGCTCCGTTTTCATCCCTAACTACTACTCCCTCCGTTCCAAATTAATTGACTTCCATTTGTCTACATGTGGATGTATCTATACTTGTAAGTATAGATACATCCACATGTAGACAAATGGAAGTCAATTAATTTGGAACGGAGGGAGTAGATGGTAAGGATTTGGGGGCACTTTGGTAGGGGCATTTTAAAAAATACCCCAAAAATTCCAATTAGGGACACTTTGACAAAGTGACCCAATAGATATGACATTTCGGGGCAGTTTAATCAAAGTGCTCCAAAAGGTAATACATGTTGGGGCACTTTGTCAAAATGCCCCAAATATTACAGCTATTGAGGCACAAAATTAAACTGCCTCCAATAGTCAAAGAATATTTTAAAATGTTTTGAAGCAGCAAAAAATATGCAATGAAAGTATGCTAGCATTTTGTTTGAACCAGTAAAAGCAGATCGATCGTGGCAAGCTCGGTCCGAAAGAAAAGTAGGCTCCCAGTTTGTAGGAAAATGCTAATTGGCAGCCGACTGATAAGAAAAAATTGTTTACAGAATTAGTATTATTTTTATACTTTTTCACTGGTCTTTTTATAATTTTCACATAAATCCAAACATTACATATGTACACTTAATTTATGCATTATACGAATATTGAATGAATTGTCGGTTGATTTTCACACAAAATTGAGTCCATCGTTATGCATGAGGGCGGAACTTTTACAACTATAAATAATATAATATAAAGTAGTCAGCGGGTACATCCTTGGAGGTAGGGAGATACATTCCACTATTTGGTTTTGTCGTCGTCCCCTCCAGCAACCCATGTAGACGTCAGTCGAATTTGATGGGAACTCATCAACAAAGGTCTTAGTGTCGCCAGTGTTAGAGGGGATGATTGTGCGTTTCCACAAAGTCATTTTTCTCTCCCGTTGCAACGCACGGGCAAAGCAGCCAAAAGGCACTGCCTAGTCGACTTCCGGAAAGCAGCAACGTCCAAGCGTGCCGGCGTGCCAGCTCGCGCCGGCAGAGGCTCGGCAAAGGCCCTGCTTGCCTGGTGAGAACTGGGGGCGTCCTTACGGCGTTGCCGTTGTCGGCATCGCGGACGTCATGCTCCCGTTCTCCTGGACATCAGAAGAGTGAGAGATGTGCGGCTCGGCGCTCAGGTCCTGGGGTTTGCGACGCGGTGGGCGTGGGAGCGAGCACGGGGCTCCGGCGGGGGAGAGCTCGGAGAAGGTGTGGAAGAGAAGAGCTTGAGCCGCGAGCAACGGAGTTGGGGCGGCCGGAGCCGGCGAGTGAAGTGGTGAAGACATGGGAGCTAGGTGGCGGGGAATTTCGAACAAGGAGACGACAGGGCAAGAGAAGAAAGAGACACAACTATTTTCAACGTATCCAATCTCTTAGTTGTTTTTTTTTCCAGGAGGCTGACGGCACGGTCGGTCAGCCAGATCTAGATGTGGGACCGTAAAGCGATCCTGAACCCACCCAAAAATAAATGTTTAGATTTATCAAAATATGGATTGATCTAGACATGAAACAAGTCTAAATACATCCGGATTTGTACAAATTAAAGACACTTATTTTCGGACGGAGGAAGGTTCTTCTATCCCGTTGCAACACACGGGCATGTTTGCTAGTATATATAAACAAAGAAGACCCGACGAAGTCGCTCGGTCTCGATCATGTTAGCTGTTTTCGGGTATCAACTGTGAAATGTATCTAGATATTTTGTATCTCGCACTTATATCGCAGGACCAGTGAAGTCGTCTTCTAAGGAGACCCGATAAAAGTCGTCCAATCCCGATCGCGTATTAATTGTTTGCTTGTGGGAGTACTATATCATTTTCGAAGAATATTCAGGTACACTGTTCTGTACTTAGCGCTTACGAACCAATGAATTGGCTTTCTAAGGATGCCGGCCCGGTGAATTTATTATTTCTCTGGCTCTGTATAAAATGTTTAGTATTCGAATTTGAATTAAAACCACGGCAGAAGTTTATGTGAGAGAGGAGTAGCTGTAGCGCTAGGGGCTGGGATTTCCGATCGTGCATGCTGATTGTGTGAGTATATTTAGTGTGTCAATTGACGCGTTTTGGAATGTTTTTTTGAACTGCGCGTTATGGAATGTTGAAAACAGAAAATAAGTGTTTTTACAAATAATTTGAAAACTCAGTATGGAAATGTTGTTTAGTTTTGTGAAAGGCACTTTTTTTGCCTTCCACTTCTCTGTGTACTTAGGACAGGATGGTATTGAAATAAACGTTTAATAAGACGATAAACCCTATCGATCAGACTTAGGGATTTGCTTTTCCACTTTTATACTCTACTCGGTCCATCAATACATACACGTCATTTGAGGTTTGGCCTATCAAGATAGAGCCTCATCATCTCAAAAGCATTGAGCGGATGTGCGTCATGTGCGAGAGCAAGACAAACCTGGACATAACTATCCAGTCTAACGCGCTGCTTCATCTTGTCTCACTTCATATCATCTGTCAAGAACTGATTGTTGTTCCTGGAACACCCGGCATCGAAATCAATCACATGGCAGAATTGAAGGAGATCGGGCTCCATTCTCAAGTCCAGGATGCAGTTAAAACTAAATGGCAAGCCGCAGCAAGTCAACATCCTCGTGCACCCATCGTTTTGTTCACTCAAGACCCCTAATTAATAACGCAGACATGATCAAACGAGGTCAGTTCTCTTCCCCTCTTTCGTCTTCACCTCGAGTATCTCTCATTTATTAAAGCCTACTCTTTGATTCCGTGTGCAGTGCAAAATCAACAAGGGAATCATCTTTCACTTTTGTCCCCGGATCCATGCAAATCTACAATGGAGTGCCCTCTTTTCGTTGTGTGACGGGTTTTCTTACAATGAGGTTTACCACGTGTTGTTCAAATTACCCTTTTCAAGTTATTACTCCTCCGCGTCAGCTTTCTATAAATGTTTGAGAGATGGATCCTTCTTCTTATTGTACACTTTATTTCTGTTTCCTTAGATAAAGAGCTATTCGTTATTCTCATAGGCGAGCATTTGTGTTTGTGATTCTTAGGCCACCCTGGTCCTTGGGTCTACAAATTTCCTCCCACCTAACCATATGGTACTTGCGTTTGGTGTCGGCTCCTTCCCAGAAGCAGCGTGCCATGTGTTTTTGAAACCGGCATGAGTACCACCAGAAAGCAAAAACAAGCCCATCACAAAGGTGGGGTGGCTGGCAAGGGAGGAGCCTATAAGGGTAAGGCGCGATACTGAGGACATGCCTCTCCCTTGGCAAGGTTCATTTATGTGGCCAACAACTCCCTTGCAGATATATTCACCAAAGGCCTGCCTACATCATTATTCATGGAGTTCATATCAAGTCTTCACATTGGCGACGGTTTGTCCCCACGTTCAAACTGTGGGGACGTGTTAGAGGACTCCACAAAATCGTGTTCGAGTCAAATACGAGAACATGATCCAAACTCTTATTCGGTTTGCTTGTATAGCTAAACCGACATAGATTGCTTGTAATTCAAGTTTGTAAACCGTGTATATATAGTGATCAATGAAACACATCGAGGCGTGCAATTGCAGCCCGACGCATAAACTCTTACAGGCAACTAGAGGGGTGTTATGAACGAAACTAGTTAGGCAAAGTGCTCTAGATCGCTATAAACTTCTACCGGCGGCTTGAAGGATCTTGTCCAACTTTTGTTTGAGAATAGCTTGGCCGTTTTGTATGGTCTTGGGTCCTCCTAACATAAACGCCCTATGGTAGTGACCCCCTCTCCTTCGAGTAGGTATTCTCTCTGATTACAAGTCGAACTTTTTTTTTGAAGGAATGATTACAAGTTGAACTCGCTCTCACATTTGCAAGTCCTGCAAGACTTTATTTGAAATTAGGATGCGTACCAATTGGATTTGTGAACCCGTGTGGTCTTCCGGACATGTTTTTATTTTATTTTGAAACGAGGCAAATCTTTAGGGGCGACCAGGGGAGTTGGTAAAATTTAAACCAGAGGTGTTACGTGTCACGAGGAAATTACCCCTTTTCTCACTGTCTCCTCTCTCGCTGCTGTCATCAGCACCTTGCGGTGAGGCGGAGGCCTCTCCTCCTACATCGATGCCCTCCTCTAGATCTTTTTGACGGAAACCAGCAGGACCTCTGCTTTTGCATTTATATAGAAAGGAGAGTGACAGTAGATAATAGATCACCAGTTAGACGAATTGCTCTAGATCGAGATGGGCTTCCATGGGCTCGGAAGATTTTGTCCAACTTTTTGTTTGAGAATAGCTTGGTCCTGGTGCAGGGTCTGGGGTCCTCTTACACGCGGTATGGTGGTGAGAGCTTCTCTCCATCGAGTCAAACTCAAGACCGTTTACAAGTCAGAACTCGTGCTCACTTTCCAAGTCTCTCAGGATTTTGTTTGGAACCAGGACGTGTGTGCCGATTGGAATGGATTGTACTCCGTGTGGGTCCCGAGGGCATGTGTGTATAGACGTGGACCTTAATTTTTATACACGGCAATATATATATATATATATATATAAACAAAGAAGACCCGACGAAGTCGCTCGGTCTCGATCATGTTAGCTGTTTTCGGGTATCAACTGTGAAATGTATCTAGATATTTTGTATCTCGCACTTATATCGCAGGACCAGTGAAGTCGTCTTCTAAGGAGACCCGATAAAAGTCGTCCAATCCCGATCGCGTATTAATTGTTTGCTTGTGGGAGTACTATCATTTTCGAAGAATATTCAGGTACACTGTTCTGTACTTAGCGCTTACGAACCAATGAATTGGCTTTCTAAGGATGCCGGCCCGGTGAATTTATTATTTCTCTGGCTCTGTATAAAATGTTTAGTATTCGAATTTGAATTAAAACCACGGCAGAAGTTTATGTGAGAGAGGAGTAGCTGTAGCGCTAGGGGCTGGGATTTCCGATCGTGCATGCTGATTGTGTGAGTATATTTAGTGTGTCAATTGACGCGTTTTGGAATGTTTTTTGAACTGCGCGTTATGGAATGTTGAAAACAGAAAATAAGTGTTTTTACAAATAATTTGAAAACTCAGTATGGAAATGTTGTTTAGTTTTGTGAAAGGCACTTTTTTTTTCCAAAAAATGGACTTATTATGATGATTTTTTGGTGCTCAGCGCACACAATTTTTTAAAATTATGTGTGTGATTGGCTCGTACAATCGCACACCATTTTCGAAAAAGTGTCTATGGTACTCTTTTAGTTTGTAACCATGTGCGATTACGAACATCACATATAGTTATTTTTGAATGGTGTGCGATGAATAATTTGCTACCCTTTCACCGAAATGGTATGTTACTACGGGGATTAAATTGAATGCTCTGTACTAGCAGTATTTTTTGTTCGGTATATAGGGTTAGACATCTCTAATTAAACCGGTGGGTCGAATGTTTTCAATCGCTAGGATTTAAAACACGAAGAGATCGACAAGCTTATGTTTGATGCAAATAACAACAGGGAAAGCTCCTACTGCGTCATTTTAGTTTTATAAACAAGGATTCATACAGGGCAGCATTACTACTCGCATCCACCCATTGAGATATATCCTCCATAAGACTAGGCTTGGCTCTATGCATGACTAGCTCAAAAGAATCTCTAAAGAAATTGCACCACACATAAAAATTTATGAGCTGAGCATCAAAGATAGCTTTGTTCATGCGGTTCCATATACTCTAGCAACCATCATGTTAAAAATATTCACTTTGTGTTCCATTCCAGATCAAGTTTCCACCCAAAAGTTTGGACAAAGTCATATGAAATCATCATTAGTTCCCTCAGAGCAAAGCACACAAACATTAAATCTTTTTCGTGTTTCTGCTTAGATTAACACCGTCATTAAATAGCAATGTTGTGCTACTTAGATATTCCCCTTATATTTTTTCAGAAATTAAAAAGCTTTCATTACCAATAGAAAATTGATAGATATATTTGATCAAAGAAAATGTTGAAAAATAGGTGTGCTTCATATTTTCGTAAAGTCAAAATGTTGAATTTTTTCCATAACTCTCCAACTATCCTCCACGCTATAATCCAAACTGGTTTGTGATTTGCCTTCCACTTCTCTGTGTACTTAGGACAGGATGGTATTGAAATAAACGTTTAATAAGACGATAAACCCTATCGATCAGACTTAGGGATTTGCTTTTCCACTTTTATACTCTACTCGGTCCATCAATACATACACGTCATTTGAGGTTTGGCCTATCAAGATAGAGCCTCATCATCTCAAAAGCATTGAGCGGATGTGCGTCATGTGCGAGAGCAAGACAAACCTGGACATAACTATCCAGTCTAACGCGCTGCTTCATCTTGTGTCACTTCGTATCATCTGTCAAGAACTGATTGTTGTTCCTGGAACACCCGGCATCGAAATCAATCACATGGCAGAATTGAAGGAGATCGGGCTCCATTCTCAAGTCCAGGATGCAGTTAAAACTAAATGGCAAGCCGCAGCAAGTCAACATCCTCGTGCACCCATCGTTTTGTTCACTCAAGACCCCTAATTAATAACGCAGACATGATCAAACGAGGTCAGTTCTCTTCCCCTCTTTCGT
This sequence comes from Poa pratensis, assembly GCA_947311845.1. Classification (NCBI taxonomy): domain Eukaryota; kingdom Viridiplantae; phylum Streptophyta; class Magnoliopsida; order Poales; family Poaceae; genus Poa; species Poa pratensis. Next base: position 6,979,646 of record CAMZMU010000087.1, on the reverse strand, counting down.
CTTCACCTCGAGTATCTCTCATTTATTAAAGCCTACTCTTTGATTCCGTGTGCAGTGCAAAATCAACAAGGGAATCATCTTTCACTTTTGTCCCCGGATCAATGCAAATCTACAATGGAGTGCCCTCTTTTCGTTGTGTGACGGGTTTTCTTACAATGAGGTTTACCACGTGTTGTTCAAATTACCCTTTTCAAGTTATTACTCCTCCGCGTCAGCTTTCTATAAATGTTTGAGCGATGGATCCTTCTTCTTATTGTACACTTTATTTCTGTTTCCTCAGATATAGAGCTATTCGTTATTCTCATAGGCGAGCTTTTGTGTTTGTCATTCTTAGGCCACCCTGGTCCATGGGTCTACAAATTTGCTCCCACATAACCATATGGTACTTGCGTTTGGTGTCGCCTCCTTCCCAGAAGCAGCGCGCCATGTGTTTTTGAAACCGGCATGAGTACCACCAGAAAGCAAAAAACAAGCCCATCACAAAGGTGGAGTGGCTGGCAAGGGAGGAGCCTATAAGGGTAAGGCGCGATACTGAGGACATGCCTCTCCCTTGGCAAGGTTCATTTATGTGGCCAACAACTCCCTTGCAGATATATTCACCAAAGGCCTGCCTACATCATTATTCATGGAGTTCATATCAAGTCTTCACATTGGCGACGGTTTGTCCCCACGTTCAAACTGTGGGGACGTGTTAGAGGACTCCACAAAATCGTGTTCGAGTCAAATACGAGAACATGATCCAAACTCCTATTCGGTTTGCTTGTATAGCTAAACCGACATAGATTGCTTGTAATTCAAGTTTGTAAACCGTGTATATATAGTGATCAATGAAACACATCGAGGCGTGCAATTGCAGCCCGACGCATAAACTCTTACAGGCAACTAGAGGGGTGTTATGAACGAAACTAGTTAGGCAAAGTGCTCTAGATCGCTATAAACTTCTACCGGCGGCTTGAAGGATCTTGTCCAACTTTTGTTTGAGAATAGCTTGGCCGTTTTGTATGGTCTTGGGTCCTCCTAACATAAACGCCCTATGGTAGTGACCACCTCTCCTTCGAGTAGGTATTCTCTCTGATTACAAGTCGAACTTTTTTTTTGAAGGAATGATTACAAGTCGAACTCGCTCTCACTTTTCAAGTCCTGCAAGACTTTATTTGAAATTAGGATGCATACCAATTGGATTTGTGTACCCCGTGTGGTCTTCCGGACATGTTTTTTATTTTATTTTGAAACGAGGCAAATCTTTAGGGGAGACCAGGGAGTTGGGAAAATTTAAACTAGAGGTGTTACGGCTCACAAGGAAATTACCCCTTTTCTCACTGTCTCCTCTCTCGCCGCTGTCATCGGCACCTTGCGGTGAGGCGGAGGCCTCCTCCTACATCGATGCCCTCCTCTAGATCTTTTTGACGGAAACCAGCAGGACCTCTGCTTTTGCATTTATATAGAAAGGAGAATGACAGTAGATAATAGATCACCAGTTAGACGAATTGCTCTAGATCGCGATGGGCTTCCATGGGCTTGGAAGATTTTGTCCAACTTTTTGTTTGAGAATAGCTTGGTCCTGGTGCTGGGTCTGGGGTCCTCTTACACGCGGTATGGTGGTGAGACCTTCTCTCCATCGAGTCAAACTCAAGACCGTTTACAAGTCAGAACTCGTGCTCACTTTCCAAGTCTCTCAGGATTTTGTTTGGAACCAGGACGTGTGTGCCGATTGGTATGGATTGTACTCCGTGTGGGTCCCGAGGGCATGTGTGTATAGACGTGGACCTTAATTTTTATACATGGCAATATATATATACTAGCTGAATGCCCGTGCGTTGCCACAGGCTCTCTAGATTGACCAATTTTACTCTATAACGATGGTGATACAGAAGGCACGTGTTTATGGATTCCGACCATTCTGTTTGATTAGATTTTGTACTATGTTTCAAGACATTTCCTACAGCTGAATATCTCGTTATTTGTTCACTATCTCCCAGCAACATAGCCGGTGTTTTTCGTTTGTTTGAGAAAAAAGTAAAACATAAATTCGGTCAAATATTTAATTTTGGTCATACAAAACATGTGTCAAAAGAATTACAATATTCTATACGCACCTCTTATAACTTTGTTAAACACGATATTTTTCGTCTGCAGAACATTTATGATATAGAAAAGAAGCACACTTACCAAAGAGCAAAATTCACAAATTTGTGTAGACGATATCTTTCGTCTACACAACTTTGTTAAAATCTAAAATTGAATGATTTTGCATTGCTACCAAATAGCAAATTCACAAATTTGAACTGCTTCAGATTTAAATTTGAACTGTTCGTTCAATACATGTCTACTTTCCAACTGAACGACACATTTTTAATGAGCAACCCATGTGCACTACACAAAGGTAATGCCAGCACCCGAAAGTTTTCAAACGCCTTTAACTTGTAGAGTTGTACTTTACATGAAGGAATGACATATTTTGACAAGCGTACATTATTTTATTTCCTTATTTTCAAGGGAATAATAAGTAACTAAAAACATTAAACAGAGCAGACCTTAAAATGAAATTAAAGAAGAATACGTTGGAGCTGAAAACCATTACAGAACCAAACGGGAAAATAATTTCTCTCAAAAAGTACCAGGGGATCAGATATACACCAACATACAAAAGGAATATGTAGTCCAGCTCAATGAGGCATTTTCATCAAACACAACACACAAAGAAATATACAGCTAGGGACTCTCACACAAAATGCGTAATTGCTCATCTCTTAGACATTAATGCAAGCATCTTTTGTGATAGAAACAACAAATCTGCACAAACAAGTGAAGATAAGTATTTTTTGCTTTTTCAACGCAAAGACTTGTGCTACTTGAAACCGCAACTGCTCATGAGAATCAAAAGAAAATAAGAAATCTAGTTAGACCATAAATACAGCTAGCAGCGCTCACCTGCTTTGCTCACAGCACTCCTGGGAAGGTGTCAGTGGTGCCTCCAGCAGCGAGGCGGTGGGACGACACACTGAGTAAGGCGGAGGTGCAGAGTCTTTATTTTTTGTGGTTTCAGAATTGATTCGGCTAGAAGTAAAATAAACTGGTGGCTTGGCGTGCAACCTAGCTAGCTACATGAACATGACTGATTCTCTCGTAATGTGGACTTGCTTTTGAGCAAGTTTGCCAATAATCGAGTCAAGGCATCACAGCCTTGGACCAATTCTTCAGGCAACTGGTATATGTGTGTCTTTTCGAGCTTGCACGAGCCGCCCTAACGCCATACATGGCATGACCTGCCAATGACATAACCAATCAGAAAATACACTTACAGTCCTTAGAGCACAAACAGTTGTGTGTCATTAATGGCGACTACCTAGCATTCAATTGTTTTCTGTTGAATAAGCTCTCGAACAGATAACTTTATAAGACCAGAAGAATGACTCGAAATTAAGGATATGCGGACATGAGCGCATTGTCGATGCTGCCACTTCCTAGAATCCCCAAAATCCCGACCCATCTCTTAGAAATAATGGTCAACCCGATGGCAGTCCTGTCGTGGATCACTTTAGTTTGCTGCAATTTCAGCAACAAAATTATACACACAGAGAACTCGCAACCTTAATCACTGAAAGTTCGCTCGTTTATCTGTACCTGATACTGGAACCAAGAAATTTGCAGCAATGGGAATCTTGCGCTGGTGGTGTTCGTGACCAGAGTGATTGTAGTTTTTTTAGCTTGCCGGGCGTGCCAAAATCACTCCTCCCGCGAACCGCTCTTCCCAACCACGTGATGGCGGCGGAAGCATTAGCTGCCGCCGCGAATCAGGGCGCGGCCCTCCGGCAGAACAAGTCGAGGCGCTTCGGGCTCCTACAGGGATTAGGTCATACGATCTGATTCAGAGTAAAAAAATTCAGAGCACAATATACCACTTTGCTGCATGTAGACAGGAAAGATTCATCTCAAAAGGAAGAGCAGATGCATTCTCCTGAGCACTACCATGGGAGACCAGTACAGAGAATTGAGGGCAGGGGTCGCCTGGATAGACGCGGTGGTGGGATTGGCGGCCTCGAGCTCGACGACCTCCCCGTGACCTCCGCTGACGCTGCACCGATTCAGCTCCTCCAGCTCGTCGTCCTCTTCCGAAGTCGGATCTTCGTCCTCCTGAGCCGGGGTCGAGGTGGGCGTGGGCTCCCCACTCCACTCGCCATCTTCGCGCCGGCGTGCGCCTCCGTGATGTGGATAGCTACTGCGTCGAGGAGCTCGCTCGGGAACGGCCGGACACAAGCGATTCTTTTTTCTGTACTAACTGTTATATTGACTTGGCGGTGGCATACTCGGTAATTAACCTAGCAACACAAGGGTAAAACCGGAAAGTGAAAAACGAACCATCACCTGAAGACATATTATATATATATATATATATATATATATATATATATATATATATATATATATATATATATATAAACAAAGAAGACCCGACGAAGTCGCTCGGTCTCGATCATGTTAGCTGTTTTCGGGTATCAACTGTGAAATGTGTCTAGATATTTTGTATCTCGCAGGACCAGTGAAGTCGTCTTCTAAGGAGACCCGATAAAAGTCGTCCAATCCCGATCGCGTATTAATTGTTTGCTTGTGGGAGTACTATCATTTTCGAAGAATATTCAGGTACACTGTTCTGTACTTAGCGCTTACGAACCAATGAATTGGCTTTCTAAGGATGCCGGCCCGGTGAATTTATTATTTCTCTGGCTCTGTATAAAATGTCTAGTATTCGAATTTGAATTAAAACCACGGCAGAAGTTTATTTAGTGTGTCAATTGACACGTATTGGAATGTTTTTTTGAACTGCGCGTTATGGAATGTTGAAAACAGAAAATAAGTGTTTTTACAAATAATTTGAAAACTCAGTATGGAAATGTTGTTTAGTTTTGTGAAAGGCACTTTTTTTTTCCAAAAAATGGACTTATTATGATGATTTTTTGGTGCTCATCGCACACAATTTTTTAAAATTATGTGTGTGATTGGCTCGTACAATCGCACACCATTTTCGAAAAAGTGTCTGTGGTACTCTTTTAGTTTGTAACCATGTGCGATTACCGAACATCACATATAGTTATTTTTGAATGGTGTGCGATAAATAATTTGCTACCCTTTCACCGAAATGGTATGTTACTACCGGGATTAAATTGAATGCTCTGTACTAGCAGTACTTTTTGTTCGGTATATAGGGTTAGACATCTCTAATTAAACCGGTGGGTCGAATGTTTTCAATCGCTAGGATTTAAAACACGAAGAGATCGACAAGCTTATGTTTTATGCAAATAACAACAGGGAAGACTCCTACTGCGTCATTTTAGTTTTATAAACAAGGATTCATACAGTGTCAAAAAAAAAAAAAAAAAAAACAAGGATTCATACAGGGCAGCATTACTACTCGCATCCACCCATTGAGATATATCCTCCTTAAGACTAGGCTTGGCTCTATGCATGACTAGCTCAAAAGAATCTCTAAAGAAATTGCACCACACATCAAAAATTTATGAGCTGAGCATCAAAGATAGCTTTGTTCATGCGGTTCCATATACTCTAGCAACCATCATGTTGTATAAAAATATTCACTTTGTGTTCCATTCCAGATCAAGTTTCCACCAAAAAGTCTGGACAAAGTCATATGAAATCATCATTAGTTCCCTCAGAGCAAAGCACACAAACACAAGGTTTTGGTTACCGTTTGGAAAAAAATCCCGAAGGGGGCCGGTATTTCCGGTAACCGTGGTTACCGGAAAATACCGGCCGGTTACCGGCCTAATTTTCCGGCAAGAATTTAGGATTCAAACATAAAACGTCGAAAAAAATTCAAATTTAAATTTTGGGACAACGAATTCGGTCCAGATTTGAATATTCTGGGATTTTTCTGCTGATATACACAATTACCGGGGGTGGCCGATAAATGCGGTTACCGGCCGGTTACCGCGGAATTTCGGCCGGTAACCGAAACCCTGCACAAACATGACATTCAACATGAAAATTCTTTTTTGGCCAGGAGGTCTCTCGTATTTAACCTGTCTTGCACAAGCAACAAGAAAAATATTTTATGTTTTGGTACGACATAGCATTTCCTAGTCGATCTCATAGGTGCAGGAGCCAAATCAGAAGAAACAATCTTAACACATAACAAAGAAAATTTATTCAATTGCTTGTGAGACAAAATCAAATTTAGCAGTGAAGCGAAATTTGTATTAATGCATTATGTCATCATGAGATGGGACATTCTGCATGCATACATGTGTTTATTCTGCAGGAAAAGGTCAAGAAAACACCATAGCACCATAAGATAAGACTAAAAGCTTTCTTTACCTGAACATTAAATCTTTTTCGTGTTTCTGCTTAGATTAGTGCCGTCATTAAATAGCAATGTTGTGCTACTTAGATATTCCCCTTATATTTTTCAGAAATTAAAAAGCTTTCATTACCTATATAAAATTGATAGATATATTTGATCAAAGAAAATGTTGAAAAATAGGCGTGCTTCATATTTTCGTAAAGTCAAAATGTTGAATTTTTTCCATAACTCTCCAACTATCCTCCACGCTATAATCCAGACTGGTTTGTGATTTGCCTTCCACTTCTCTGTGTACTTAGGACAGGATGGTGAAATAAACGTTTAATAAGACGATAAACCCTATCGATCAGACTTAGGGATTTGCTTTTCCACTTTTATACTCTACTCGGTCCATCAATAGATACACGTCATTTGAGGTTTGGCCTATCAAGTTGCGATCTATTTGTGACGGGATCTTTCTATTTGTATTGCTTTTTCAGTCTATATATTTGACCGATGATAAGTCTTGAAAAACAATTGGGCTTAAATATTTTCGTAAAGTGCAATATAGATAATACATGACAAAAAAACTGACAATACACACATTCGTCAAAATACAATTTTCTTGGGCTTGCCAGGTTTGCAGTCAACCTCCTGGAACACGACGACATCTGGACCCGGCGGCGGGCGCTGCAGCGTGAGATTGCAGCTCAGTTCCAGCCCACGGTTGTTGCCGATGCCGAGCGTGATCTCCCCGGACAGGCGCATCTCCACCGTGATCACCCCCGTTGCGTTCTGCTTCCTGAACTCCTCGGCCGCAGCGCTGTCAAGCACATACGGGACCTCCCCACCGGTGTGGAGGAGGTGCACCTCTCTATTGCGGGGTCGATGCTTGTGCCCCTTGTCCACCACGGTGACGTTGTACAAACGCCGGTCGTCAAAGAGGAAGGTGGACACGAGGGGCTTGGTGTACCTGATGTTCATGGCGCCGTTGGGGTTACTAACTGTGAGGGCGACGGAGATCGAGATGTTGTACTCGAAGGACGTCGTCGTAGCCGCCGAGGCGCCTGACGTGTTGGCGAAGACGAAGCTGTTGAGACGGGCGTCCTCGACGTATGCCTTGATGTGAGGGGTCACGGCGAAGCGTAGTAAGAGGAGCACGCTAGCGGCTATGACGGCTAGTGCCGGTAAGCCGAATCGCAAGCATTTGAGCAACGACGAGATGTTCTCTTGCGATTGGAGGTCGCAGCAGAGATCGCGAAACCTGCGGTGGGAATTCCGCATCCCTAGTGAATTCTGCATCCCTAGCGCCTATCGAGTCCCCACAAAACAATCAACATGCGAGCGCTAGGCTTCAAATAGTGAATTCTGCAGACCCTACTGTTAGTTTTGGAGGTTTGTTTCCTCAAAAAAAAAAAAACTTTGGGGGTCTGTTTTACTAAGTATCTGGCTTCGTGTGAGCAAAAGTTTTTCATAACTCTATTCTATCGAGAAAGTCCCTGAGTCTTGCTGGCTAGGTTGTTGAGCTAGCCAGCCAGGGTCCGAGCCTCACCTCCTCCTATTAAAAATCTGGTCCCTAGTTCCTCCTAGGCCCAGCTCATTTTTTTTTCATAACTCTATTCTATCTATCTATTCTATTCTACTCTATCACTACAACATCTAAGCTCCCTAGCATTGCTAGCATGTGGTTCATCCACGTTTTGGGCCCATAAAACAGTGCCTCAGTTTGTTGCCTTGTTTCCCGTTGCCGCGTGCAGTCGTTCACTGCGCGTGTGGCGGGGTTGTTTGGGCCCGCTGCTTGGTGTCAATACGCTCGTGCGTGTCCTTCCAACATCTAACCTCTCGAGAAACCACCGAGATAAACTGCTTCTTCGCTTGTTGGATTGCCACGAATTGAGCTAGGTGTCAGGTGAGCCTGCTAGTTCGGTTAGCTAATCTTCTGGGGTATCCACGATAAACACCTGGCGCGCTTGGGCTGGGCGTTGCTAGGCTTTTGGAGTTCAACGCCGCTCGGGGGTTCCCAGGTATGCTTGGCTCTATTGATTGCATGCATTTGATTTGGAATAACTGTCCTGCGGCATGGCATGGACAATTTCAGGGCCATAAAAAGGACTCCACTATAATCCTGAAAGCGGTGGCCGATCATGAGACTTGGATATGGCATGCTTTTTTCAGGATGTCCGGAGCTTGCAATGATATTAATGTTCTTCACCGGTCACCACTCATGACTAAGATTGCAAATGGTGAAACTCCACCAGTGGAGTTTGTAGCAAATGGCCATACATACAACTATGGCTACTATCTTGCGGATAGCATCTACCCAAGGTGGCAAACATTTGTGAAGCCGGTTAAAAATCCCCAAGGTAAGAGAAATCTTGATTTCCACAATGCTCAAGCAGCGGCTAGGAAAAATGTGGAGAGGGCATTTGGGATTTTGCAAGCCCAATTTGCTATTGTGAGAGGACCGGCTAAATTTTGGGATCAACAAATGCTTTGGTATATCATGACCGCTTATGTTATCATGCATAATATGATCATTGAGAATGAGCGTGGGCAAGATTTAGAGTACACTCACTATGAGTTGATGGGACATCCCGTGAGTGAGGAGAAGGGCGGAGAGAGTGGCCCGCTTTCTTAACTCTTCTCATTCCATTCGACGTGCCAAAACACATGATGAGTTTCAAAATGATCTAATCGAAGAGTGGTGAACATGGAATGGTCAACACTAGTTTGATTTTATATGTTTGTTGTATTGTTAACTATTTATTCTATTGTTGATAAACTATTTGTTGTATTGTTGATGAACCATTTGTTGTATTGAAGAGAAACTATTTGTTTGAGTTGTAATAATAATTATACTATTTATTATTGATTTATTTGTGTGTGTTTAGATCTTTTTTATCTATGTTTGAGTGCAAAATGTTGTAAGCGTTGAGAGCGCGCTGGAGTTTAGCGCCCCTGCTGGAGCGCTGCTTGCGGCACGCAAAAGTATGACGCATCTGCTAAGCCGAAACACCCAACCAGCGCGTTAAACGCTATTTCGGCCTAGAAAATGTTTTTGCGCGCGGCGTAGCGCGGCCGTTGAAGATGCTCTTAGGCAGCAGGCGTGTACAATATCACTTAGCTGCTCTGTTTCTTAACACTATTTCGACACTAGTTTCTTAACATCCCAGCTAGGTGTCGCGTCTATTTTCCCGACTGTATTTAGAAATTCTCGAACTTTTATAGAGACCATTCGTAGGTGAGGTACCTTGCGTCCTTGTCCCTGCTAATCATGTTACAGCTCTCTATAGATGTGCCTGAAACCTCTCTGTCACACAAGGAAAAAAAACATCAGAGGTCCTTTTCAGCAAGATGTCTGTAGTCACGGTGTGCGTTCGGGTTTACCCGAAATTTCTGGTCGGGTTTTATGGGGTTTCTATAAATCGGGTTTCCAGATCTCAAACCCGAAATTCTGCTGAAAAAATCAAAACCCGACAAATCGGGTACCCGATAATTCGGGTTCGGGTACGGGTTTCCCCGATTTGCCCGAATTAGCACATGGAACAGATTTCCAGCGTGAGCAGAGGATGTCGATGCGGGGAAGAATACCGGCGGCGGCAGATAAGGGGGAGATGGTCGGCTTCCCGCATCTGGACGAGCTGCAGACCAGTGGCCGTCGGCGCCAGATCGAGGCTGCAGGGATGCAGCAGATCTCGATTGGCCATTGGATGCAGGGTGCGAGCTGAGATGGGGATGGGATCGTGGGAAGGGTGCTAGGGAACGAGATGTGGATGGGAGCTGAAGCAGCGGCAACCTAGGGTCCGGCGGCGGTGCCCTGGGGCATGAGCGAGCCGGCAACGCCTTAGCGGAAGGTGGCGGTGGGCGGCCGCTGGTTGGGAGCGACGGAGGCTGGGACCTGGGAGCACGAGGAGGAGATGTGGGGAATAGGGTTTCGGGAGAGAGAATCGCGTGGGCTACTGGGCTGCATATTGCTGGGCTGCGCATGAGCGCATCGTGTGGGCTGCATAGTTTGTTCGGGTTAAACGGGATATTCGGGTTCCGTCGAGTGATACCCGAGATACCTGAACTAATTTCGGGTTTTCAGAAGTGATACCCGAGCAAGTGTCCGGGTTTGTCGGGTTCAGGGTATACGGGTTCGGGTCCGGGTTTTCCGGGTTCGGGGCTCGGGTTTCGGGTTTTATGCCCAGCGTGAGTCTGTAGTGTCTGATGCTCTCTTCTTCTCTCAAGCGTTCAATCTCTTCCAATTGATGTGGCTTGCAATCCAAAAGCTTGCGCCTAACAATATATAGCCTTGCATTTCTCATGCCATGGAACTGGTCAGAGAAAAGGAACGTGTACTTACTGGGTGATATTTTGTTCTACTCTGCAACTAACTAACTTCTCTGGAACTGACTTTTCTGTTCATTACCAGCCAATCAGTGCTCCACAAATATATATTCCTAAATACATGAAGAACACAAGCACAAGAAACAATGGAATGTTCCAAGTCTGGCTCAACCTCTATCCCTGTCTAGCTGACACTCACAGGAAACCACAGGAGGTTCAGGGCAATACCAGTGTCATGATAATCAATCTGTCTATTGGTCACAGAGAAGAAAGAAGATGAATGCATGGATAGAACTGGAAGAACATGAAACTCGCAACATAATCTGAAAGATAAAGATTTCTGCTGCAAATCTGTTCCATGGCTGGGATGAACACATCCAGAGTGTGCGCTTTATTTTCTACGGATTAAAATTTCTACTTCCCCTAATCACCAGATTTGTCACGGGATTAATCGACCTTAACCAGCAACACTCAGCTACTAGAAACCATACCCAAGAAGAAGAAGATTAATTAGGACATAATCAAATAATCAAAGCGTCCCTAGGATCCACCTCAGGCAGCTCGGACACCCTCACCATGCTCTGCTCCGCGACGCCACTGCCCCTCTTGCAGGACAGCGTGCCGAAACCGAGCCCGGCCCACGCAAACCGCCTCTGGCCATTCACTACTACTCCCTCCGTTCCAAATTAATTGACTTCCATTTGTCTACATGTGGATGTATCTATACTTGTAACATGTCTACATACATCCATTTGTGGATAAATGAAAGTCAATTAATTTGGAACGGAGAGAGTAGATGGTAAGGATTTGGGGGCACTTTGGTAGGGTCATTTTTAAAAAATACCCCAAAAAAATTCCAATTAGGGACACTTTGACAAAGTGACCCAATAGATATGACATTTCGGGGCAGTTTAATCAAAGTGCTCCAAAAGGTAATACATGTTGGGGCACTTTGTTAAAATGCCCCAAATATTACAGCTATTGAGGCACAAAATTAAACTGCCTCCAATAGTCAAAGAATATTTTAAAATGTTTTGAAGCAGCAAAAAATATGCAATGAAAGTATGCTAGCATTTTGTTTGAACCAGTAAAAGCAGATCGATCGTGGCAAGCTCGGTCCGAAAGAAAAGTAGGCTCCCAGTTTGTAGGAAAATGCTAATTGGCAGCCGACTGATGCTACAGCCGCCTCGGACGCGCGTGTGCCTTTTGAGCCGTTGACCATCGCTCCTCCCCCGATTCCTCTTTCTTCTTCCTGGCCTCTCGCCATCCAGCTGAGTCACACGTCACCAACTGCCGCAGCTCCCCATCCGTCCTCTTTGTCCTTGTGTCCATGGCTGCAAGGCCACGCCGTCGTCAAGTCGCCGGCGGCAAGTCACCAACCTTGGTGCTGCCCAATCGATCTCCACCTCTCGGGCCACCCCGCCGGTGAGGTGTATCCCTGCTCGCTCTCCAGCATCCCTCTCCCCGTCGGATTCGATTCCAACCACCTGCGCCGCCGACGAGCACGCCATGGCAAATCTCACTAACGAGGTCATGGATGGATGGTGAGGTGCACCGCTGCCGGCGGCCTCCTCCGCCGGCCCATCCAAGCGCCGTGAAATGGATTGGGGTCACTCGATCTGCCTCCGATGGACCTCCGGAGCGGTAGATGTTCACTCGATCTTGCTCCGGCCGACCTCCAGCATGTCGGATTTGCGCCGACGACCTTTTGAATCAGCCATGGCAGCGCCTCCATGATATGAAGGTCAGTTTTTTGGGGATTTTTGCTACATATGAGTATGATTTTTGTTGCATAAGCACGGACAAAGTGCTACATTGATTTTCTTCAAAAGTGACATTTCAAACATTTTGGTACAACAATTGGGTTTGCTACATTGCTTGTTGATTTTTGCTACATGGCTGGTTGATTTTTGCTACATGGTTGTGTTTAAAATGTTACATTCGTTACACGCCTCAAGTTTTTGGATCAGATTTTTTTTGCTACATACAGTGCTACATGTGACAAAAAAAATGTTGTGTTTGACTTTGTTTTGCTACATTTATCGAGCGCAGCATTTTCTGAATTTTTTTGGCTACATGCAGTGTTACATACACAGATAAAAAGTGCTACACGCGAAACGTTTTTGCTACATAGATCGGATGCGCGAGATCGTTTCACTTAACTAGATCGGACGGCTACGGAGGCGGCTGTAGCGAGGGCTCGCTACACCCGACTGACGTGTAGCGTTTGCCCAGTTTGTATGTACGCGTATGCTCAAAACAACATGTAATAGTAGCCTAAATGGGCTATGGGCTATTAGTTTATCTGGACCGGCCTAGTTGACTGGCTATGGGCTCCTCTCTCTCTAATATCTTTCTCTTCTCTCTCGCTCGATCCTCCAAATCCTCTTCTCCTAGATTTGCCGACACCGGCTCTGTCCCGGCCGTCGCCGACCACCTCCGGTCTAATTCACTGGATACCCGCCGCCGTGACGACTCTCCGCTCTCACGCGCGTGCCCGTTGCTAACCCTAGCCGCCATGGCTCGGGTTCGCCAGCGCGGATCCCCGGCCCCAACTCGAGCGCCCGCTAGTTTGCGAGTCGAGGCTTGCATCGCCCGCCGCCGCCATTCCACGCGGTGGAGGAGCCCTCGTCCTAGGATCCGCTCTTGGAGAAGCCAAGCCCAAACCCTAGACGACCTAGCCTCGCGTGGGTGGGGGAGGGGATGGCCGCAGCGGTGGCGTCAGGCGCAGCATGCTCCTGCACCACCACCACCAGCTGTGGCCGAAGCGATGGCTGGCCCCGCCCGTATCATCTCCTAGCTCGTCAAGACCAACGAACGTCGTGCCTTTCTCGTCGACACCCTCCCCTTCGAATAATCTACGCCTTCTACTTACATCATGCTTATGAGGTGCTCGACGAAATGAAATGCTAAGATGCCTCCAAGGCCGCCATCACGGAGGTCCTCAACGACAGCCTCGAGAGCTTTTCCCGAGTCCTTCGTCTCCAAGGCGGAGATGCAGAAGGTAACGCCAATCTCCTTCTGACTCTGTTTGTTTTGCTTAAGACGGATAGGTTTCTCATCTTAATTCCTGGTTTTGATTCACCGTTTGCAGAGTGAGATGTTGCAGGAGGCCAACATCTCCAAGTCCAAGTTGCAAGTGCAGAGCTCGTAGGTATTTGATGGAACCAAACTACTCTTAGGATCACTGTTGGTTTATGCAGTAAGCTACTGGTCTGTGGACATAGCTGGGTGGAAATGTGTTTAAGGCTTGGGATCACTGTTGACTGGTTCTTATCTCCAAGTTCATTTCATGCGTGCAGAGCCTCGGAGGTGTTGTTTGAAGCAAACTGTTAGGTCATTCTGAAATGGATGGTCACTGACGTTATAGAAGATATTTGTCATATGACTGTTGCTGCCTTTTGATGGAATCAGATAGCCGGTACATGTTTTACTTACCATTGCTTCTTTGGTTTATTCTGCATGTAATTGGCTCCGAATTTAATTAAGGGTCACGATCACTGGTGCTTCAATGCCTAACTATTTTGGGATTTTTAATCATAGTTACAGTGACTTTATAATTGGCATTGCTATTAAAAAATTGTAGTTTATCTAGATACCTGTTTTGGTTACTGTTGTTGACAATTTTGGAGTCCACGTGCTCTACAAGTATGTAGTCTAACAATGTTGGCTAGTTTCATGTCCTCCCCTTGTACTTTCAAAAGATGTATACATGTCAGAAGTACTTGACCAAAAGGTAGTATCTCACTTCAGTTAATACTACCCTTGTTTTAATGCATGTTGCTTTTTGCTTTCTCAAGATTCAATGCAGACCTAAATTTGGGTAACTAGTATTCTCTAGAGCAGGAATCGAGCTAAAAATTTACTTGGACTGAAAAGTATGTATTTCATTATCGATCACTGATGCAATCCATTTTATGTGCACTATATTCGCATTGATTGCAGGTCATGCTGATCAGATCAAGGAGTATCTCAAGGTAAATCTCTGGTTCATGTTTTTCCAATTTGATATCTTGGCTCAAATACATGAGAACTGTTTATAACCATGTTATGCTTGCTGGTTCTCAAAATGTATGCCAGCTCTGCCTCACGAATGTTGTTGTTCTGACTTGAATGTTTGTTGAGCGTTACAAGGATTAGTGTCTTTTTATAAATGTATTTCTCTTGCTGTTGTTTCTGCAAGGTCTTTACATAGTTAATTACTTTCAAATTCTCCTGCTTCTATAGTTTTATATCTCTGTGTTTAGTTATTCCTTCGATGAAAATCCGTTTTGGTAGTGGAGCCACTGAATTTTAGTATTGTTGTTGGTTTATTCTTTTTAGCCTGAGCAAAATATTGAGCTATCTATCTACCAAGTGGCTGCCTCTTCATACCCTTGCTGCATATTGTTGTTGGTTAATTACTTTCAAAGAGTAAGTGGCTGCCCCTTCATTACCCTTGATGCATTAGGAGACCTATATCAACATAAATTAATTTCTAGTATTGAGCTATCTCATCTATTTTTGTACTGTAAATGTACCTTATAACGTAATTTATACGTTAAATGTTGAGCTACGTCATCTTTTTTAGAACAGTCGTATTCTCTACTCTTTTTTGAAAATTGGATTAGATGCTTGCTGGATATTTCTAGTGTCATCTGGTTGATCTGTTTGTACATATAGTGCAGGAGCACATATAGTGGAAGTACAATTCAATGAGTACTTGTAAATAGCATCCGATAGAGTTCTTACCATTTATTCAACATTGTAGTACTCCATTTATTCCTGTACTATAATTGGAGCAATTTTCTTGATCTGTTGCTGTAATGTAATTGTCTCATCCAATTTTGTTGATCTGTTGCTGTAATATAATTGTCTCATACACACATATAGTGCAAACTTCAGTGCAGTTTCTCTCCACCTGTTTAATTGTTTCTTAGTCCTGATATTCTGTTCAACTATTTTCAAGGACATCAAAGGTGATGCTGGTATGCCACAAAGAACAACGCCTACCGACCCTTCTGCATTGTACGCAGCAGGGATGATGCAGTCAAAATCTGGATTGGCTGCTTCTGGTGAGTAATGCCTTGAGATCATATAATTACTGCTGCTCATTGTGTTACTCGATGGAGAAAATGTGCTGGGTCCTTTGTTATGAGCCAAAGTATCTCATTGTGTGCAGCTGCCTGTACTCGAGGTGAACTTGCACCTCAGATGATCAAATGTCAAATACTTTGTCTGTCAGGCACTTACGGTCTATCTGAATACTACTCCATTTGTATTTTAGATTCTCAGATAGTAGGTGGGGTCTTTTGCACTACTGAACTGAACTTGTGCAGTTGTGTTGCTGCATCTGCTCTCTGAAACCATGAATGCTTTGCTTCCTCTCTTGCTCGGTTTAAAATACAGTCAAATTCAATTCATCGAGCTCTCTTTAGTCTTTACAAACTCGATGTTTATCTGTGCAGGAGTACTTGTTGCTGATCCAGAGGCTGAGGAGCAAGAAGATGAAGCTGCAATAGAAGATCCAGAGACAAAGGAGGAGGAAGATGACGCAGCACTTGATCGGGAGGCGAGGATGAAGAAGATGGTGCATCACTGAGGCGAGATGCTGCTAAGAGGGAGCTGGAGCTGCGGGTGACCTGGTGATGCTGGCGACCTAGAGCTGGTGGTGACAGCGACCTGGAGAGCGAGATCGATCGGGAGCGAGGCGAGCGAGGGATCTGGAGGCGAGCGAGGGATTTGGGGGCACTTCTCAAAGTGCCCCTGAAAAGTTATTAGGGCACTTTGGCAAAGTGCCCTGATAACTTATTGGGGCACTTGTCAAAGTGTCCCAAATATTTTTAGGAGTATTTTTTAAAACGCCTCCAAATTATATGTTTTTAGGGCATTTCAAAAAACTGCCCTTATAACCTTTCCAATCACCAGTGTATTGGGCATTTGAAAAAATGCCCTAATAACCTATTGGGGCGTTTCCCCGACTTTTCAGGGCACTTTGAAGTGCCCCCAAATTCAAACTGTGCGTAGTGCTTGACGGCCCTCTTCCCGTCGCCGCGGCCGCCGGTGCTCTTGGTGCAAGCCAGGTACGCCGCCAGGAAAGGGTCGTCCTCCGGCCGGATGGTACGAGAGACGCTCCTCGTTGACGGCCGGCCCGGTGGCGGCGGCACGGACACCCGCCGCGCCAGCGCCGGCGCCTTCTTCCCGCTGTTCGGCACGCTGCAAAGTTTCACGGTCGGCTCCTGCTCACATGGAAAGGCAACAGTGGCCGGCTTCGGTGGCTTCTTCGGGCTTCCCGGCATGCCACGCGCACCCACTGCCGGCCCCGAGACCGGCAGCTTCATCACGCCCTGCTCGTGCTCCCACGAGAAAGGTACGTCCGAGACCGACCTGAGGGAATAGAAACAAGCCATGGCGGCGACGACCTAGGAAACTAGGGTTTGAGCGACTCCAGCGGCGATTCTCGATCTCCACCGAAGGTTTCTGGCTCCGATCACCGGGTTTCGATCCTCTTCCCTCCTCTCCCTGTTCGGGCCGATCTAGGGGCTGGCTGGTCCGGTTTCCCGGCCTTGGCAGGGGTGGGTGTGGTTTAGGGTTTCTTTTTCTCCCACTTGATCGGGGAGTCATGTGACCATGGCGGCAGAAAGCTCCAACAACGGGACCAGGAAGTTGGACAGGGCCGTGGATGTGGACGAATTGCTGAGGAATATGAAGTTGCATGAAGCTGAGCTCGAGGATGTGGTTCTCGGGAAGGAGGAAGTGGGCTGCTGGCCGAAAGTCAAGATGAAGAGAGCAGCAGTCGCTACTGTGATGAAGGAAGTGAATGATGGAACGGTTGAACGTAACTCTGGGAAATCGGTGGCCTCTCTAGAAGGGGACCGCCGTCCGCAATGAGTATAGCAAGTCTGAATTGTCGTGGATTAGGCATGGCCGCGACAATTAGAGAGATCCGCGATTTCGCGCGGAGGCATGCCCCCTCTATTTTATGTGTAGTTGAGACTCCGGTGCACAAGAGTAGAGTGGAAGGACTAGCTTCGACGCTAGGTTATGACAGAAGTTTTGGAGTGAGTAGTTCTAGTCGTAGTGGCGGCCTAGGAATCTATTGGAATAATGATATAAAGATTGAGATTCTCCCTTATTCTCAGTACCATATTGATGCTATTGTTTCTCCTCCAGACGCAGAGCAATGGCGCCTGACGTGTGTGTACGGAGAAGCACAAGTCCGCGAACGTTTTAAAACGTGGGACATGATGAAGTTTGTCAAATCATCCTCGGATCTCCCGTGGCTATGCATTGGTGACTTCAATGAAGTTCTTCACAAAGATGAGCACCAAGGTGTGAACGAGAGATGTACCGCTCAGGTGGCTGCATTTCGAGAAGCTGTAGATGTTTGTGGTCTTACAGACCTTGGCTATACAGGCGTGCCATGGACCTTTGAAAAGAGAGTTGCTGGAGGTTCTTTCTGCAGGACACGCTTGGACCGAGCACTGGCCTCGGCTAGTTGGTGCACCAGATATCCTCTTGCGACGGTAAAGCATATGACAGCAACAACCTCTGACCACTCACCGATCCTGCTTGAGATGTCGCCAAGGGAGCGGCCGGTGGCGGCTGCAAGGCGACCGTTCCGTTTTGAGGTGATGTGGGAAACTCACGACGAGTTTGAACCTTTCCTAAAGAATATATGGCAGTCCGAGGGGCTGTGCACAAATACTGCGGAGGTGAGGAACAAGCTGGGTAGCACAACGAACAGCCTAAGAAAGTGGAATTCTAACACTTTTGGGTGTGTTCGGAAGCAGCTTCAGGAACTGAGAGCAAGACTAGAAACTCTACGTGCGGATCCAAGTCGTACTGGACCAACGTATGAGGAAATCAAGGTTCGAGATCGCCTCGTTGAGATCCAACATAGAGAGGAGGTTATGTGGAGGCAAAGATCACGAGTGGATGGCCGAGGGGGATAAAAACACTCATTTTTTCCAACAAAGGGCCAGCAGGAGGAGGAAAAAGAACCGAATTACGAGTCTCAGAAGATCGGATGGTGTTTAAATAGAAGATCCGAAGGAATTAGGAGACCTCTCAAGGGATTTTTTCGTACTCTCTATACTTCAGAGGGCACAAATGGCATGGACTCAGTTCTTGCCACAGTACCTACCAAGGTGACAAGTCAGATGAACGATGACTTGATGAAGCCATATACTGAGGAGGAAGTGAAAACTGCTTTGTATCAAATGTACCCCACTAAGGCCCCAGGTCCAGACGGGTTCCCAGCACACTTCTTTCAACGAAATTGGGACCTTTGTGGTGCGGAAGTCACAGTTGCTGTTCTTCGGATTCTTCGCGGTGAGGACAGCCCTGAAGACATAAATGACACATTCATAGTGCTGATACCGAAAGTGGCGAGCCCTACGGAGCTAGGTCAGTTTCGTCCCATTAGTTTATGCAATGTGGTTTACAAGATTGCTTCGAAAGTTCTTTCAAACAGGTCAAAAAAGATACTTCCGGAGATCATCTCATAGGAACAGTCGGCCTTTGTTCCTGGAAGGCTTATTACGGATAATATCATAACAGCTTACGAGTGTCTGTATTTTATGAAGAGAAATAAAGCAAAGAAACACAGACATTGCGCACTCAAGCTTGATATGAGGAAAGCGTACGACCGGGTAGAGTGGTTGTATTTAGAAGCTGTCATGAGGAAGCTAGGCTTCCACTCCACATGGGTGCAGCTGGTGATGAGAATGGTGTCGTCGGTCACTTTCTCAGTTTTGTTCAATGGAACACCTTCGGAGAATTTCAAACCTTCTCGCGGTATCCGTCACGGTGATCCCATCTCTCCATATTTGTTTTTGCTTGCAGCAGAGGGCCTCTCGTGCCTCCTAAAATCAAGAAGTGTTCTCCAGTCATCGACCTTACAAGGTATAAAGGTGGCCAGCACCGCTCCTGCGGTCAACCACCTGATCTTTGCGGATGACAGCCTGCTGTTTGTAAAAGCGAGTGTTGAATGTGCGGATGAAGTGATGGAAGTTCTTGAGGTGTATTGTCAGGCTTCTGGACAAAGAATAAATCTAGACAAATCCTCAGTGTTCTTCAGTAAAGGCTGCCCGGAAGTTGTCAGACAGGCGATGAAGGAGAGACTTGATATTCAGAACGAGTCTCTTAGTGAGAAGTACCTTGGGATGCCTTCAGATGTTGGCCGTTCTGTGAACGGTGCATTCAAATACCTAAGGGATCGTGTATGGAAACAGGTGCAGGGATGGCTCGAAACTCTTCTCTCGGTTGGAGGGAAAGAAATTCTCATAAAATCAGTAGCCCAAGCCATTCCGATCTTCTCTATGTCATGTTTCAATCTCCCTAAAGGACTGTGCAATCACATCAATTGTTTGCTGCGCAACTTCTGGTGGGGTTGCCGTGATGGAAAGAGGAAAACGTGCTAGGTGTCGTGGGAAGAGATGACGATGCCCAAGTATGCAGGGGGGATGGGTTTCAGAGATATCGAGCTATTCAACCTGGCTCTTTTGGCTAGACAAGCTTGGAGAATTTTGCAGAACCCTCCACCCTGAGCTCGCTAATTCTGAAGGTAGTTTATTACCCCAACGGAGAATTCCTAGAGGCAACCGAAGGGTCTCATCCTTCGCAGATTTGGCGATCTCTTGTTGAGGGTAAGGAAGTTCTGAAACAAGGATTGATAAGGCGGATCGGGACGGGAGAGCAAACTCATGCTTGGAATGATCACTAGCTTCCTCGAGATTATGCTTTGCGTCCAACCGCCTGTAAAAAGGCTGATCCCCCCGCCTCGATAGCGTCCTTCATTGATAACACCTCGGCCATGTGGAATGTTGGCCGACTGAGGGAGTTTTTCTTACCGATGGATATTGAGGTGATCCAGAAAATTCCCATCTGTACGCATAGATTCAATGATTTCTGGGCGTGGCATTACGAGAAGACGGGTGTCTTTTCGGTGAAGTCGGCATATCGCATGCTTGTAGATACCAAGAGGTGGCGCGAGGCATGGTTGCATGAGACGGCAACAAGCTCAGCTAGCGAGCGCGAGGAGAAGGACTGGGTTTCACTTTGGAAGACCCAGGTACCGGCGAAGATTGGGGTGTTCCTATGGAGGCTTGCAAGGAACTCCATTCCCACGGGAGACGTCCGTTTTCACCTCAATATGGCGACTGACAGCAACTGCTCCTTGTGTGGGGCAGCAGACTCATGGCACCACTCTTTGCTTGAATGTACAATGAGCCGCTTTGTCTAGGCGCTAGCGCCGGAGGCGGTGATCGAGCATATGGATCAGACTTCTGAATCGGACGCGAAACAGTGGTTGTTCTCGATGATCAGCACCTTGAAGCATGACGAGCTAAACTACTGTCTTGTAACACTCTGGGCAGTTTGGTTTGCTCGTCGCCAAGTGATCCATGAGGGGAAGTTTCAAAGTCCTCTATCCACACATCTATTTGTGGAGTCTTTTTTGCGTGACATCGAAGCAGCGAGAGTGAAGCCAAAGAAGCAGCCGGCCCCGGCCAGCAATGTTTCGGTACAAAGGTGGATCCCTCCTCCGAGAAGTTATGCAAAGATAAACGTTGATGCAGCTGTGCGTAAGCATGGAAGAGCAGGCGCAGTTGCAGCGGTGTGCAGGTCTGACAATGGCACGTTCCTAGGGGCGTCGTCAATTGTCATCCAGGGACTTCAAGATCCTGGGATTCTGGAGGCGATAGCATGCCGCGAGGCGCTGGCTTTAGCCTCAGACCTGCACTTGTCGAGGATCAAGATCGCTTCGGACTGCATGGAAGTGATCAAGAGCATGGAAGGAGACTACCTGGGGAGGCTGAGCACCATCATCCAGGAGATTCAACTTCGAGCTCTAGACTTCAGCTCTGTTACTTTTGTTCATGAGCGAAGGAACTCGAACATGGAGGCTCACGGGTTTGCTCGCTCGTCTGTCTACCGTGACTTTGGTCGCCACGTCTGGCTTAACCAGACACCAGATGATTTTTGTATTCCCATAAACATTATTGATCAATAAAGTGGCGGTTGTGTACCCTAAAAAAAGAGAAAGGTACGGCCGGCAAGGCTTCTTCTTGCCCCATATCTTGTTAGAACAAAGATACCAGCTATAGCTAGTGCCAACTAATCAACAAGACATTCCCAAAAAAAAAACTAATCAACAAGACAACAACGGTCTGTCAATGTTTTTTTTTTGAAACTTAAAACCTCCCAATATATTATGTCAGAAAGCCGCCTCATTAAAAACCTTCCAGTCCCCTTAGGTACCCTGGAAGGAAAAGAGTGCGTCAGGTACTTGCTGCTTTTATCAAACAAAGTTACATCGCTACATCGTTTATGAGTCTATGCAGTATGAAGCTAGGGGGCTCATCGTCCCAAATACAATCAATCTGATTTGTAAAACTATGCCTAGTTAATCATGTGCCACCTCATTGGCCTCCCGATTACAATGTTCAAAGGTGATCTCCCTGAAACCTATCGCAAGCATATTACAATCATCAAAAATCGCCGCAGATGAGGTCGCCGAAAAGCCCCCATCCTTCATAGTATCAATAACCTGGGAATTATCCGATTGTATAATCACCCTGTTGCTCCCTAGATAGTTAGCCATACTCAAACCTTCTCGAAGAGCATAAGCCTCGGCCATAAAAGCATCAGCAACAAACGGAAGATCCTTACAACTTGCATATATGAATTTTCCAGAGCCGTCTCTAGCAATAGCTACCAGACTTCCACGACCTTGGTCCTCATTATAAGCTGCATCAACGTTTATTTTAATTGTACCTTCTGGTGGCCGAGTCCAAGACTCTTTCTTCCTCTCCACCGGTTTCTTCTTAGCCCGCCAATAATTCAAAGCAAGAACACCAATAGCCATGGCACTACGATGGACAACTTGGAGATCCTCCCCGTGGGTGAACTGCCTCCTCTCCCACCAAATGTACCACGCCCCTGTAAGGATGAGCTCCGGTAGTCCAATCCCATGTAATGACGAACAAGAGTCCAGCTTCAAAATCATATGCTCGAGGACCAAAGACCCTGATCTGTCCAATAATGCATCATTGATTGTTCCTGAAATTCCCAAGTTCTGCCAAATCCTTTGAGCTTGTGGGCATGTGAATAAAGTATGCAATATGTCCTCACATCCCACGTTACATATAGGACACTGACTGCTCGTTGCAATATGTCTATTTGCCAATACTCCAAGACATGGAATTAATCCATGAAGTGCCCTCCAGCCAAATTTTTTAATTTTTGCTGGTAGTTGAAGACGCCACAGTTTTTTCCATAGTTCAGTACCATGGGACCCTCCAATATCCATAACATCTGGATTATGACGACCAAACTGATATTCCCATTCCGCATGGTAAGCGGACCAAACAGTGAAGAGACCAGTTTTGGTAAAATGCCACGCCACAAAATCCTCTCTCCCAGTCGGTGCTATGGGTATCTCTAAAATTCTGTTTGCATCAATACTCCAGAAATTCTCCGTATTAATTCTTCGTCCCAAGTTCCAGTCACAGGATTAATCAAATCTGAAACTTTATCAAGCATAATACGTCCTCTTGGAGTATATACCTTCCTCGTCGGACTTGTTGGGATCCAAGCATCTTCCCAAATACTTATTTGATCACCTTCTCCCACTCTCCATATGCATCCCCTATTCAAAGTTTGTACTCCATAAAAAATGCTCTGCCAAGTGAAAGAGCTCCCACTCTGCAATTCTGCTTTTAATAAATTTCCGTCCGGGTAATATCTCGCCCGAAGAACTCTTGCACAAAGAGAGTCTGGTTCTTACATCAGTCTCCAACACTGTTTTGCTAGCATTGCTGTATTAAAAGTGTGTAGATCTCGGAACCCCATACCTCCCCTATCTTTCGGAATACAAAGTTTCCACCATGCCAGCCAATGCATTCTTTTGTGGTCATCATCATCGCCCCACCAGAGTTGCGAAATAGCATCAGTAATTCCCTTACATATTTTCTTTGGGATATTGAATACTGTCATCGCAAACACCGGTATAGCTTGAGCAACCGCTTTTATCAGAGCCTCCTTCCCTCCCATAGATAGCATTTTTCCCTTCCATCCACTAATAAGAACCTGCACTCTCTCAATAAGATATTTAAAACAATCACTTCTGTCAACACCTACCATGGCTGGGAGACCAAGGTATTTATCATTGAGAGATTCTGTCCAAATATCAAGAATTTCGCATACTTCAATTCTTTCCTCTACCAAGGTATTAGGACTAAAATAAATACTTCATTTCTCAGCACTTACTAGCTGACCCGAACTTGCACAATATGAATCAAGAACTTGCTTTAAAGTTCTTGCATTATCACCATTCGCCTTCATCAAGATCAATGAATCATTCGCGAATAACAAGTGGGATACCATCGGTGCTTCACGGCACACCTTTACTCCCACCAGTGCATTTGTCAGCTCGGCATGGGTCAGTAGACTTGATAAACCCTCTGCACAAAGAAGAAATAAATAGGGTGAGAGGGGATCGCCTTGACGAATACCCCTCGTTGGTGTAAAAATATCTGTTTCATTGGAATTGAATCGAATTCGGTACCAAACAAATGACACACAAGCCATGATAAGCTTCACCCATTGCAGATCAAAGCCCAGCTTAATCATTATTTTCTCTAAGAAGCACCACTCAACCCTGTCATAAGCTTTTTTCATATCCAATTTGACTGCACAGAGTCCCTTCTTTCCTTTCTTCTTCTTTATAGTATGGACACTTTCATATGCTATAAGAATATTATCTGTAATGAGGCGTCCAGGCACGAATGCACTCTGCTGTTGGCTAATCACCTCAGGAAGAATTAGCTTCAATCTATTCGCCAACATTTTTGAAATGACTTTATACACAACGTTACACAGGCTGATTGGGCGGTATTGTGTAATCTTTTCTGCATTTTCAACTTTTGGTATTAAGACCACTACAGTATCGTTCCAACCCTCAGGTATAACTGATCCAGAGTTGACCGCATGCAGTACCTCTCTCGTGAGATCATCTCCTAGCATCGGCAGAACCTCTTATAGAAAACTGCATGGAGACCGTCCGGCCCAGGGGCTTTTAAGTCTCCAATTTGAAATAATGCTTTCTTGACTTCCTCCTCACTGGAAATCCGTGTCAAACTTTGGTTCATTTCAGCAGTAACCTTTCTTGGTACTTTATTTAGCACCCCTACATCCGGCTCCATTACCTCTGACATGAATAGCCCTTCAAAGTAGAATTTGATGAGGTTACTCATGCCATGAGGATCCTCCCATTTGTTTCCTGAATCATCAACAATATATTTGATTGTATTTTTTTTCCTTGCACTAGCAAAATTATGAAAAAAAGCTAGTATTTCTATCCCCATGGCGCAGCCAATTTGCCCGTCCACGTTGGACCCAATGTAACTCCTCCTGTTCGAGTAATAATTTAATTTTCAGCAGAATTTCCTTTTGTTCAGCGATCGACTCATCGGATATTGGCCCTCTCCGTAATTCTTCTAACTCCTTCTTTAACAGGTCAATTCTACGACGAGGGCCTTTCAGCTCCCTCCGGTCCCATTCATGTAATTCCGCATGGACTTCTGTAGTTTTCCGCATGATACCCGGCCCAATTCCTCTCGCCGCAGCTTTATTCCATGCGTTTTGAACAATCAGATTTACTGTTTCTTCCTGAAGCCATCTAGCTTCAAACCTCTTCGGACTGGGATTCAAAACATGTGTATTTGCAAGGAATTTAGTATCCACCGTGACCGGCCGGTGGTCACTTTTGGTCATCTCGCCATTAATGATTTTACAATTCAGGAACATATTATTCCATGCCGCATTAGCAACGGCTCTATCCAGTCTTTCTCTTAGTCTGCCTCTTCTCCAAGTAAAAATATCACCTGTATATCCTAGATCCTCCAAACCACAATCTGATAGACAGTCTTGGAAAGCTTTCATACATCTGAGGGTGAAAGGGCATGGCGCCCCCATGTGTGGTTTTGGTAATTAATGACAATCCCTACGAACTAATGGTTGCATTGAGTTATTCTTGTAGTATTTGTCCATAGAGAAATGCTTGAACTCCATATGTTGGATTCAAGGTTGATGCCATAAAGATATTGATTTAATGGAGTATTTGGCATCAAGATCATCGAGTTGTATGGATATAAACTTGATATGATCAAGAAGAAGAGTATGTGATGACCAAGTTGGTATTCGAGGAGTTATCCGATGATTGGTCATATGTGAGTTGAGCAAATTTCAAGTATGTCTTGAAGAAAAGGATTATGTAATCATTCATGGTTATATTCAAGACATCATCTATTGAAAAGAGAAGAAAAGATACAAGGTTGATCAACGTCAAGTGGTGATCGTCATCAAGCTTGAGTTGTGCAAGTTCAAGAGAAGTATCTCGAAGATATCATATGCTTGAAGCTTGCAACCCTTTTGGGGAATCGGATTATCCGGTCCTAGCTGACTCGGATTATCCGATAATGGTCATGTGAAGATGTGCCTAAGAGAGGCTCTCCCATAGTGGAGTATGGGGGAGCAATGTGTGAGTCTTCACCAAGCGAAGCGCAATCAAGAAAGGTGGTCCACTTGAAGAGATCAAGATCGATGTCATCTAGCTCGAGTGGAATGCGCAAGGCAAAGGTATGATGTTGATAGGGTTTCTATTTTATCGGTCTCATGGTGCTAGTTGGGAGACCAGGTTATAGGATAGATACCGTACTATCAAGAGGGGCTCTCAATTGAGCTTTAGCGTATCAGTTGGAGAGAGCTCAAACCTTTGCATACTTGGCATATCATCTTTCTTGGTTCCTATTTGGTTTTTCCCTTAGTTGGGTTTTGGTGCTTGTCGTGATCTTCATGACAAGCCCAACTTCTTCGAAAACGGATTTTGGTTTGAAAACTTGTTGCGTTTTCGTATTGGAAATATTATCGGTTTATCCGTGAGGAAAGTTCCACACCTCCATGTGTGTCAACTTAACTCTATTTATGGTTCTTAATATTTCCACTTTTTGTAGGCCTTCTCTTTGTCATTACCTTTCCAACAAAATAGGTTTCACCTAATTTGGAGTTCAAACGAGAAAGTTATTGAGTTTGCAGTTTTGCTATTTCTGTCAAGATTTGCTCTGCAGAGGAATCGGATTATCCGGTCCTAGCTGACCCGGATTATCCGATTCTCGAGGTTTGCTCGATTTCGGCTAACGACTTTAAAAGCAATGCGTACTGGAGTTTTTCGGAATATCCGACATGGGTCGAATCGGATTATCCGGTTCCCCGGATTATCCGGTCTTGACTTCGTCGGAATATCCGACTCTCAAGTTTTCTCTCGAAATCGGCTAAGGACTTCTCGCAGCCAGTTTTGTTGCGCACTGAAGATATTCGGAATATCCGGTATAGGTCTACCCGGATTATCCGGTTGTGTCGGATTATCCGGTACTTTGTGTTTCGGAATATCCGGTCCAGTCGGATTATCCGGTCATGACTCATATCGGAATATCCGATGTTCCTGTCTGCAACGGCTCTTTTTCTGGGAGGGGTATAAATACCCCTCCACCTACCTCCAGCCAGCCAAGGCTTGCAGCTCGTGTTTTCCCCATTGTTGACCTTCTTTGAGCTTGCTATTCTCTCTATTCCTCCATGATTCTTGCCTCCAATTAGAGGGAAAAGAGAGAGGAGATCTAGATCTATCATCCTACCAATCAATCTCTCCTCTAAGTGAGGGGAAGCCTTTGGATCTAGATCTTGGAGGGATTTTGTGTTCCTCTTTGTTCTTCCTCTCTTCTCCCCCCAATAGCATTAGTTGATTTGGTGGGATTTGAGAGTGAAGGATTTTGAGCATTTCTTGTGTTCTTGCCCATTGCATTGGTTGCATCGGTTTGAGTTCTCCACGGTGATACGTGGAAAGTGAAGTTGAGAAGCTTGTTACTCTTGGGTACTTGGGGTGCCCTAGAGCTTGTCCTCTTGGGTACTTGGAGTGCCCTAGACGGTCCTTGTTGATCTTGGAGTTTTGGTGGCTCGCGGGATTGTTGGGAGCCTCCAATTAAGTTGTGGAGTCGCGCCCCAACCTTGTGATTCTTGTGGCTTTGGGAGCCGCGGGAATTCGGTGAGAGCCTCCAATTAAGTTGTGGAGTGTGCCACATCCTTGTACGGGTTCGGTGACCACCCTCAAGTGTCCCATAGTGGTTCGTGGCACTCCGCATTGGTGGAGACACGAAGGAGATTACGGTGTGCCATTTGACGGCTATTCGGGGATCACTTTGTGACTCCGCACCGCTCCAACGGAGACGTAGCTTCCATTGGGAAGTGAACTTCGGGATAAATCATCGTCTCCAAGTGCCTCGGTATTTCTATACCCGAGCTTCTTACTTATGCAATTTACTTTGTGATAGCCATCGAGCTTGAAGTAATATATCTTGCTATCACATAGTTGCTTATCTTGATTAGCATAAGTTGTTGGTGCACATAGGTAAACCTAGCTTTGTTTAGATTGTGTGCTTGATAAATTAACCGCTAGTTTTATTCCGCATTTATTCAAGCCTAAACCGTAAAGAATTTTAATCACCTATTCACCCCCCCCCCCCGAGGTGACATCTGTGTCCTTTCAGAGGGCCCTCGGTGCACCACCTTCCTTCTCCCATGAATATAATATTTCATTAAAATCACCTAGCATTAACCATGGCATATTACACTAGTAGGAAAAGGCTTATAGCCACCAGCGTACCGCTGGCGGACAACAGTTTCATACGCCAGCGCTACGACCGCGGGCGGGCGGGTTTTCGTGTCCGCCACTGGTTCTGGACGTATCGCTGGCGGACACTAGGAACGCCCGCCAGCGGTAGGAGTAGAAATCTGGGAGGAGGCGGCGCAAACTACCGCTGGCGGGCACAACACATGCCCGCCAGCGGTACGCCGCTGGCGGACGCAAGACAGTGCCCGCCAGCAGTAGTGGCAGCGGATGAGCTCATCCGGGGAAAAAAATGAAGACAGTACCGCTGGCGGGCAGAGTGCACCGTAGGCAAGCGATCGGTTCCGTACCGCTGGCGGGCACACTAGAGCGTCCGCCAGCGCTAAGTTAGCCTGTAATACAAATAAGTAGGAAAATTATATTTATGAAAACAATCTATAAATTTCCTTAGGAACCATTGCTTCCTATATCAAGACAGATCTATGTGTCGAATACGAGCACTTTATCACAAACTATGCGTTGAGAATTGACATAACTTGGTCATTTTGATCGAACTGAAACTTGTAGATGTTTCTACATGATAGTGCTTTTTGTGAAGAATGTTTGTGAAACTTTCGTCGAAAATAAAGTTTATCAGTTCACATAGCAACTAGTACACATAAAAAGACTCTATGCAAAAAGCAACATAGATCAAATTAATATGCAAAAAGTATCACGGTTACATCTTTATTTAATCTCCGGTTACAGCTGGATCGATCGTCCTCATGCCATTTTTATTTAACTAACTTCTGCCTCGTACTAGGCCGCGGGGTGCATCACGGGGAGCGCTGATCACCCAAAGAGTAGGAACCATCACAGGGTCAATGCTCGCATGATAAGGATTCCTTTGCATTGCCTGCCATATATTAGTATACCTCGTATCCAACAGATGCATGTAGCGACGGACGTGCGCATCCTCCTCCCTTATACGGCGACGTACCACCTCCCGGGGGCCGGCTCCCTCTGGAAGCTCTCTGGCCCACGCGACCTCCACCAAACAAGATCCGGGTCGGCGACTTCGCCCGGATTTCTCACCAATCTACGCGTTCCGGAAGATAACTCCCAGTGCCAGCCCGGCGGAGCCCAATCCCGCACAGGGCCGTTATTGTCCAACGGGTGTCCGGCCGCGGCCATCGCCGACGTATATGCCCGAGATCTAAAAACAATAGTGGGGAATTTGATCAAACACCTAAGGTACATGCAACCTACGGAGGGGAGGAGGGGATCAGGGAGAAAGGGTAGCGTACACTGGCATGGGGACGGACTAGGGAGGTCCACGGAGGCGTGGAGGGGCGCCGGCGGAGGCCACGGGCGCGGAGAGGTTGTCGAGAGGCGTGGACAAGGGCGGCGGCGGCGCGGTGGTGACGCGGTACTGATAGCAAATCTGGGGTCTGCCCCTGGCCCTTTATATAAGGGAAAAAACCCTAGAAGTTACCGCTGGCGGACGGCAGACGCTGTCCGCCAGTGGTAACCCTCTCCTAGTCGCGCGGGCCCACCGCGCACCATCCCTATCCACCCGCCGCTGCCCCCCCACCCACCTAACCCTATCCATTCGCCCCCCACCCATCCCCATCGATCCACCCCCTGCCCCCCACCAACCGCGCCGCCCCCTCCCTGCCCCCGCAGCAGCGATCGCGCGCGGCCGCTCCCCCGCACGTCTCGCCGCCGCCGTCGCGCCGTCCACGTGCCCGCGCTGTCTCCGCCCGCGCCGTCTCCGCCCGCGTCGTCCACGCGCCGTCTCCGCCCGCGCCGTCCACGCCCGCGCCGTCTCCGCAGCCGCGCCGTCCACGCCCGCGCCGTCTCCGCAGCCGCGCCGTCCCGAGGTGCTGCCCGTCTCCCTCCTCTCCCTTCTGAAGCGTTTATTTAAATTTTGAGTATGAATTTCGTGCATCTGTTCTATCTGAGGCTACGCCATGCTACAAACTAGTTTTCGGGGTCACCTGAAATTAAGATTGCGGGATGAGTTTATCCAAAATATGTTAGAAATGATTAAGTACCACTGTACAATACTAGAAGTACAACGACTCTTGCTGGTTCAACGTAAGACTTTGTATTCGTGCAAAAAAAAAAACGTAAGACTTTGTATAATCAACTTTCATCTTCTGAGTGTTATACTATAATCAACTTGCTGTCGCCATTGGGTACCAGTATATCTAGTTATAGATCGACTTTCAGTAGCGGAGCTATTATAGATGGACGTGGAACCACCGAAGTCAACTTTGTGGAATCAAATGTTTGCAGTTACCTTTAGAGACCCTCGAGATTGTCGGAATGTTGATTAACTTCCATTCCGGCAAATTCAGGTACTCATATGTCATATTTTTAGCCAAAGTCATGCCAAAATTTCTCGTGAATTTTGGCATGACTTTGGCCGAAATGTTGTTCTGTTTTGTATTCTTATTAGGTTGTCGATGATTAAAATGTTGTTATGTTTCATCTCATTACAATTTCTGTACTGTAATTTGTTGTTTAACATTTTTTATTTACCTTGTATGCAGAGAATGCCGCCGCGCCGCCGCTCTATGAGCGGGTTCATTGGCGTCCGTGGCCGCCCATCTGGCCGCTGGTCCGCGGAGATCACCGTGGACGGCCACCGTTGGTACATGGGGACTTTCAACACGGCGGAGCTCGCCGCGCGCGCATTCGACGCGGCAGCCTGGAGGTTTGGACGGCCGCGTTCCGAGCTCAACTTCCCCGACGTTCCGAACCGGGCGGAGGCTGAGTTCCTCGCGCCGCCCATGGAGATCGTCGACGTAGACGAGGTGAGGCGTAACCACCGCGAGGGGAGAGCTCGCCGCGTTGCCGAGATCGACGAGTGGTGGATGGACACGCTGCGCCAGAACCGCCCCGATCTGGTGCAGGCGGAGCTGGACTTCTACGCCTCGAGGAACAAGAAGAGGCAGGCGAGCACCGACGTCGCCGGACCCTCCAGTGCAGCGCCGCCGTGCAAGAAGACCGGCGACGATTCGTCGTCGAGCATGGACTCGAGCTTCTGGGATGATCTCGATGGGTCGGACGACTCATCCGACATCAGTTCATGCTGGGGTCATCTCGATGAGTAGTTTTAGGTTAAATTTCAAGTTAGGTTAAGGGATGAACTAATGCATGTTGTTTACCTTATCGAACTTTAGCTTAATTAAGTACTATGTCGTGTTAGGTTAATTTGTGATGTATATGTGTGATGAACTAATTAAGGTATCTATGTATAGCACTTTGATCATTTGTATGTGGTCGTCTATATTTCTGTTGTTTGTTTGACGCCTGTATTTGAATTTACTGTACTGTAGATACTGCTGGAATACGATTTTCAGAAAAAAAGAAATTCAAAAAATTATACCGCTGGCGGGCCGAGGCTGCACGCCAGCGCTGCCAAACCTCTCGCTGGCGGGCCGAAGTTCTGCCCGCCAGCGGTAGCGAGCCTTACCGCTGGCGGACGGCCGCCCGCCAGCGGTAAATCGTTACCACTGGCGTAATGACCGCTGGCGGGCGCCCGCCCGGCAGCGGTAGGCCATTTCCGTCCGCCAGCGGTAGACCTTTTCCTACTAGTGTTACAACTTGCATGCAGCTCCCGGATATACTCCCAAGATTTATATTTGTTGTTCCAACTTGGTTCACCATAGAAACCTGTGAGACGCCAATCTTGCTCCCCTTTGACAATAACATCAATAAAATTCTTCTCCGCTCTTCTGCAAACAATATTTATTTCTTTCTTCCACATGAGAATGAGAGTCCCACTCCGTCCATTGCTCTCGTGAAATAACAATTTATCAAACTTTAACTTACGCATTAATTTTTCTGCCTTTGCTTTACCCAAATGCGATTCAGACATAAACATCACATCTGGTTTCGTTTGCCTCTGGACTTCCAGAAGCGCAAGAACTGCCCGGGAAGTATTCATCCCCTGGCAGTTCCAACCTGAAGTTATCATTGCTCCCGGCGGTCCCCCGCAACGGAGGCCGCCGATCCCATCAATTCATCATTATTACCCTCTTCTCCTCCTTCTTTCCTTCTCCTTTTCTGGTCCTGAACCTTTTGAGGTGTGCTTGCTAAATCAGCGACACCATTCGAAGCAGCTGCGTTTTCCAACAACAGAACTTTTGTGGCCACACTATTCTGTGAAGTATCCTTCATGTTGTTCGTGTTGACAGTTCCATCCTCAGCAACTAAGCGTTTCCTAGGGCCCCGTAGAAGAGGTCCCAGATTCTCATCTTGCGGCATATCCATATCATCATCTTCCTCCATATGTGTTTCACCCATATTTCTTCCCCTTCCTCTTCCGTATCTTCCACCTCTCTCACTGCCTCGGCCACCGCTAGATCTAGGTTGTAGCCGTCCAAACGGCCATAGCAGCCAATCTCCCCAACCACAATCCCTTTCATCGTGAACACCGTCACCGCATTCCTCTACCACATGTCCCATCAGACCACAAAAATCACAAAAGTCCGGCAGTTTCTCATACAACACCGGGTACTTCTTCTTTTCCTTTATCGTCATAGGGATAAAACGCACCAGAGGTTTATTGATATCTAAAAACACCCGAGCTCGTAGGTACGAAGCTGGGTAAATCCGACCTTCATTTACAATGACAGTGAATGGTGCCTCACCCACTTTCTTTGCGACCCTCTCCGCTAACTCTTTCTTCTTCATTAACCCATCAGGTAATCCCCGTATTCTGGACCATACTGGAATCTTATCCAGCTTATACTCCTGGACATTGGTAAATCCGTCATATTCTTCAAGCACTACTGCCGAATTACAGAATAACCATGGACCACCATCAATAACCCTATTCCAATCTCCCAAGCACTGAAACTGGACCAGGAACAGGTTTGCCTCCAACACCTTGAACGTAACATCCTTGGCAGAAGCCCATGCATTACGCATCTGTTTGAATAACGCGGTATGGCTGAAGGATTTTGTAGTGTGGACTCTGAAGATCCCTAACCATTGGACCTCCTTCACTAGCCCCTCCAATTCCTCAGAAAAATCAAGCTCTTCTTCCTCCTCTCCGTGGAGAGTCAATCCTTCAAACTTATCCTCAAAACTGAACTCAGGAACAGCATCCTTACCCTTCCCGAAATTTTCCGATGAGCTGCCGCCCGCAGCCCCTCCTGCTGTAAATCTGCCATGCAGACCTCCCCGCGAGATCCTGGGGGTCTGGGGATCGAGTCGCCCTAGCGTAGCCTTGAATCCGAGAGCAAAATCACGACGATCGCCGTGAGATTTTGGTTACTTTGACGGTGCGCCGCCAAAGGATGTCAAAATACTAGGAGCGCCCTAGGGGAAACGACGAGGATGTCAAAACCCTAGCGCCTGTCAATGGTTTCTTGCTAGTTAGCTTCTCGGACTGTGCTTCTTGGTGTGACAACGGCCTGTCAATGGGGCAGCCGCAAAATAGGGCACGGTTTAGGGCACCTGCTGGAGGTCGTTTTTTGCCCCTCCGTGCTCTAAAAACGATTTTTAATGAGGGCACCATTGCTAAAATAATCTATTAGAGATGCTCTAAGCAATCATATATACCTACGAGTAATCGACACCCGATGGGCGGCGCAGCCTCCCAGTACCAGATAGTTTTGGCCGCCATAAACAATAAAATGCATCTACGGTCACTTAACTTGCGTCGAAAACTTACTATGGCACTATATTTAAGATCACCTGCATTACGGTAACTATCTACTATTCAATGAGATATTATTATACGGTCAGTGTGCGTGTTGACTGATCCGCGGTGCCAGAAGTCGAACCGCGTAATCGATTTTGCAAAAAAACCTCGTCAAAAAAATCTCGGACGCCCTCTTCCACTGACAGACTCCGCCTCGTCGTTATCGCAAACCAGAGAAGAGGGAGCGTGACACTCGACGTAGGTTACCAATGGGTTGTCGCCGGCGGGATTCTACTCGCGCTGCGGCAACCCTCGCCTTAGTGACTGGAGGCTGCGTGGCGAAGAGGGGGTGCCGCTGCCATGTCCCCAGTTCGTCGCCCCGAAAGAGCCCTTGCCCCTTGCTACAGTAAGCCTCCGCCATGGATTTCGTTCTTCAATTGTGAACCCCTTCATCTTCTATCGTCTATTTTTAGTTGCTCATTAGGGTTTTTAGCGTTCTGTGGTAGGTTTACCCGCATTGTAAAACTTTGGTTCAGTTGATCCGGATAGGGTTTTAGGCCATTTTTTGGGGGGTTTGCGACTAGGGTATAAGGTTCGGTAAATAGAACTTTTTTAGGCCGATTCTGATTTCTAAATCATATATGTATGATTTGATATCGCAGAACCTCGAGAAGGAAAGTTTTCAGTGCAGTTTAACCTTGATGGTTATTTAATTGGGCAAGGAAGCAACCAATCATATGTGGATGGAAATGTTGTGTGACATGATCAAGTAGGAAAGTCTTCAATTATGGTAGAGAATGTGTATGGAACTGGATGGAAATGGCTCGCGGAGTTAAGCTCTACTATTCTATTCCTATACTAGAAGTGAACATGAATGGTGTGAGAGAGGTTAGGATTGATGACGATACTTGCAGCCAACATGGATGCTGATGATGTTGCATATTGTCCAAGAGCCCAGCTTCCAACAGTTATCAGTCCTTCAAAGAGAGTGCAGAGTACAGAGAATGCTGAATGTATCAGAGCATCACATGTTCATGATTAAAATCAACAGACTGTACAAGAAAAGCAAGATCAACAGCCTGTGCAAAAAGTGGAAGATAGGGCTGAAGTTCATGTTCCATTACACGTTGTATATCCAGGGGACGAAGAAAAACCAATTTACAATTTTATAGGAGGAAGAGACCAGTTGGTGAGGAAGAGCAAGATCCTCTGTACCAGACAAACACCATTGCGATACAGCCCATTCAGAAGTATATTTCTAATGCAAAAACCAAGTATGGATGCAAGCAGGGCCGTCTCAAAAAATTAGGGGCCATGTTCGAAACTCAAAATAGGGCCCTAATGTTTTTCAAAAAGAAACTATCACATATTAACCAGGAAATCTGTTTTGGGTCGTAGGTGTAGATACACCCCCTATTTAAAAAATGCATTTGAAAATGTCAAAAAAATTCAAAAAAAATCGGATATATGTACAGACATTTTATGTATGTAGAAAAAGATTCGCAGAAAAAAGCATTTTATGTGGCCTTTGTAAAAAGGACAAATTTCGGTGTTCCAAAATGATTTTTCACGAGACACCCTTTTGTCTTTTTTATACAGGACACAAAAATGTCTTTTTTTTGCGAAACTTTTTATGCGGACACAAAATGTTCAGATATACAACCAAAATTATTGCTTGGATTTTTTTACATTTTTAATGCATTTTAAATGTTTTTTCATAATGGGTGTATCTATACCTATGAGCCAAAATATTCGTGTCCTAACATATTAACTTAGTTATAAACTTCAATATTGTAGTTTCTGTTATAAAATATACTCTGTGGCTATGATAGATCAAGATCCAACATTCCAAGTTGTTTGGTCTTTTTACTACCAACGCGATCCCCACTGGGACCGATTTTCATTACCATCAGATAACGAAAATACAACACTACGGCCAGCATCCACGTGCAAAGTAAAAGCAAAAGGAAAAAAACTACGAGCTAAAGAAGCAAAAGGAACCAGCCTCTCCGCCGACAGCGCGAGAGAGCTAGGTTCAGCCGCCACGACGAACGAGATAAATCCTAAGCTTCGCGGGAGTTAAACTTTTTACAACCTTTTTAACCAGACATTGCAAACAAAAGAACCCTACAGCCACAGGACAGGTTGAAACCAGCACACTAGCGAGAAATAGTTTAATTCCCAGACAACAGCACCAGACGCGAACGTTCGGAGATACTTCAGGCATTCTGGTTCGGTACTCCCAGCAGTCTTGGACCCTCATCCTTTCCAGCAGCAGACGAGGACGTCGCGATGTTCATCAAGATGTCAGCTCCCGCACGCAAATCTTCCTGCTCATCTGAGTTATGCAAACCTGCCCAGTATTTCACAAAAACACACAGGTAACAGATTAGATCATTAGGATTCCTAATAAGCTATCCTTCAAAACAGGCAGTATTACGTGTCTTCCAGATGGCCCAGCACACTGCCGCCACCAGAGTGATCTGAACGTTTCTGCTAATTGGGAGGAAGCGAGGAATCCACCAGAAGTATTGAGAAAAGGAACTAGGCCTGTTAGGAGCTCCAATGGCTTGGGCAACGGTAGACCAAACAAACTTAGCAGCTGGACAGGTGAAGAAGAGATGGTGGATTGATTCATTCTCATCACAAAATTGACATCTACTGCTTCCAGTCCATCCTCTCCTTAGCAGGTTATCCTTGGTAGCAATGGCATTATGCCAAATGAGCCAGAGCCAAATTTTAATTTTCAATGGAACTTTTGCTTTCCAGAGATGTTTAAAAGATCTATCAATTCCAGCACTACTAAGAGAGTAGTACATGGACTTGACACTGAAACAACCATTTTTAGTCCACTTCCACACAGGTCTATCATCTTCAGAGTTTAGAGCAACACCAACAAGCAAATTCTGCATCTCCCTTAACTGATCTTGCAAATGAGCAGGCAACCATCTTCTGAAAGTAAGACGCCAACCAAGTTGAGCTGCCCTAGCCACTGTAATGTCATTCTCATTGCAAAGATCAAACAGGTCAGGGAACTTGTTTCTGAAAGCAACTTGCCCACACCAGGCATCTCCCCAGAAGTGGGATCTGAGCCCATTACCAATCACCATTTTTCTACCACATAGATAGACCTCTCTAACGTGGAGCATATCAGACCAGAAAGCAGAATCAGATGGTTTGTGTTTGACCCCAAAGATCCCCCCATTGTGAAGATATTTTCTTCTCATGAAATCTTGCCAGGGGCCCACACCAGATTCAAGTCTCCACCACCATTTACACATCAGGCTAATGTTGAAAAGAGTGAGATTTTTGAAACCCAAGCCACCTTTCTTTTTGGGCTTGCAGATCAGACTCCACTTTACCCAATGCATCTTTTTTTTACCAGTGCCCCCAGCCCACAAAAGGCCCTCATTTGTTTCTCCATACCAACTATATTGGTTTTATGAAACAGTCTCAAAGCAAGCTGATAAACTGCAGAAGATGCCAGGCAAGCATCAACCTTTGTAACTCTCCCAACAATAGACATGCTGCCACCCATCCATCCACCCATATGCTTTTTAAAGGAATCCTCAACAAAGTTCAACTCATTAACAGTTGCCCTTCTGCCACAGATGGGAGTGCCCAAATATCATATTTGGTCTTTTTGATTGTTGGGTTATTTTTATTCATCAGAGCTTCCTGGTATGATGCGGAATTTCTGCTGTACTCCCAACAATTGCAGTCGATTTCTTGACCCGCTGCCACTGCGCTGGATGCATTCCCTCGGAGATTATTGACAGAACCTTGACGAGGTCTGTCGCATCTTCCTGTGGGTCCTCGATTTCTATCGATTTGAGGTTCTTGCACCAGAAAACAGGTGGCGTCGTCGATCTACTGCCCTTTGATGAAGGTTGTTGCCGCCCCTCTCCCTACTCTTGTTGGCCGAGCGAGCTAGAAACTGCAGTTCATGTATGTACAAGGCTCAGCGCATGTCAGATTATTAGTTAACTAATTAGAGAGGCAAACCAAAAAACGAAATGGGAAATTGCGTGTGTCTATTACCGTGCATCGGTGCAATCCAAGCTTCTCCAAGTTCGGTGTGTTCCAGAGGATGCTTGTCAACGCCTGAAACTCGAGTCCAACATCACATTTTTCGAGGAGCAGGGTCTTCAAGCCGTGGAGCACCGGGAAGTCCTGGGATTCTTCCTGTAGCAATGCCTGCAACATGTAGTAAGAAATATAACCTTACCGCGGTGAAGATCGATCAAATCAATCTAATCTAACCATGCCTACGTACCTCCGTCGTGAATCCGGCGAGATGCAGTTTGGTCACATTGGTGAGGAGCGCCAGGAAACTGCGCATGAATTTCATGAACTCGAGCTTGCGCTTGTTCCGCACTCGCAGGTCCCGGTGCCAGTAGAGGGCCGTCTCCGTAAGCCGGATCGACGCCTCGGCCAGCGATGCCAGCGGTTCTGGCTCCGACGTGGCCTCTCCGGCGCGGCAGTAGCAGGCCTCGCCATCGTAACGGGTCTCGAGGCGCCTCGATCCTGAGGTGGGCGCAGGGGAGTGAGCGCAGGGGTTCGACGATGGCGAGACTCCTGAGCGTGGGCGAGGCCACGGCAGTGAGCTTGTCCATCAAGCACCTCTCCACGTGGAGCTCCTCGAGGGCCGGGCAGTGCATGCCAAGGTCTTCCAGGAAGCCGGCCTTCAGGATGACACCGACGAGGCGCAGCGTCGTCAGTCGACGGGTGAAACCGGCGGCCGGCAAGTATGGGGGGCCCTCGGGGTCGACGAAGGAGTAGCGGTGAGGCTGCCAGTGAATGAGGCAGCCGGGGACGGCGCGTATGTCCACGACGGCCGGGAAGCGGCTGAGCGCGCGGCGGATCCACCGGTCGTAGGTGGCATATCTACAATCCATGCTGACCAGGTGCAGGCGGAAGGCGTCGAGCTTTTCCTCCCACGCATGACCCACCTCGATCGATCCCCTTTCATCTCCTCTCTCTCTCTCTGTCTCACTCACCTGTCACCTCCCCCCGATCCAGATGCGCCGCCGCCTCCCAACACCGCCCTGGACCTCTCTCCGTCCCTCCCGCCGCCCACCCTCCTCCAGCGCCGCTCGTGTGCTCTGCTCCCCCAGCCGCCGCCCCGGCTGCTCCTGCGCGTCGTCGAGGGGCCTCGCCCGCGCCTCCGTCCGCCGAGCCCTAGCGCCTCCACTGACAACCAGTACATCGTCGCGGAGGTCCTCTACTCGCGCCGCCCGCCGTACGGACCGTCGTCGAGGACGCCACCCGCGAGCACGACCGCGATGGATATAGTACGTGCTAAAGGTCCCCTTTTACCCTTCCTTCTTTTCCTGCTCTGCTCTTCTCTCCCAAAAACGTTCCCATGCTTGCTTGCAACCTACTGTCAAGATGCAAGAAACGTTCCTTGTCTTGCTCACCCGGTTTGTGTTTTTATGCAGCAGGCACAATCATCTGTCCTGGTTCGTCAAGCCGCCTCCTCCTCCTGCAGTTGCTGCCGTCCGTCATACCTCTGCCAACCCTAGCAAGGCGGCGCTGGCTGACGGAGGAGGAAGACCTCAATTGTCGGCTCCCTCCGCAGTCGGTAGGTGATTCCTAACTGCCTGCTTCTATACTTGCTCACTGTAATGACTATAACTGTTTGGTTTATAATAAATGAGAGTTATACCTACGGTTTCATTCGGATTTTGTGATGGTTTGCTAAGTATCTCATCTGGTGTAGGCTAGTTTTTTATGGAATGTGATGGTGCACTGCAGCCTAATTTACTCCCCATACCACATCTATCTTGTCGATGTACCATGGCGAGGGAGCCTTGTTTTAATTAGTCCACTGGACATGTGTACGCAAGCTAGCTAAAACGTTCCTACAACTAGTCAACTTGAGCTATCCTTGCTAGTTGTATTTGTTTTTGGTCCACTGCTATTTATTTCTATATAAAGCTCACTGTAATGTACAGAATTAATCCTGGGAGCCGGCGTTTGTAGATTCACGACTTGTTCCAGATCTATTTGATGACTGCAATTACTTACTTCTGATTCAAATTGGGCAGACCACAGACATATGCTAGCCAGTAGCATCCTTACTATTACATTGAGAATTCTTCTCTAATTTTAGCATGAGCTACCATCTGATCATCAAATTTCAGAATCCAAGGACTGTTTTTGTCCCTTAGTTTCTAACCTTGTAGTGATGTAAAATGGCAATGAGCCAATTATCATTGTATGTGCAAAGTTTTAACCTCAAGTTCTCAATTGCCAAATATAGGAATCTTTTCATGTTCAGACCTAAATATGTTTGTATATGAAATTTTTGGATTCTCAATCCGTGTTCTTAATTCCAAGTATCTCCCTTTATGCAGGCAGTGACACGGGATTGGAGCTGTACTACCGTGGCCAAATGTTTGCCCTCGTCCATCTCTGCAACTGGCATCCAAAGGTACCTACCTCCTTAGACGTGCTTGAATCGATTTCCTCGTCTTTGTACTTACTGGAATGACATAAAAAAGAATCGAACGTTCCTTGTGCTGCGCATTTGCTCCCATGTGTGTGGCTACCTGAATCCTTGTGTTTCTATGCAGCACTATCTGTCTTCGTGATGCCCAAGCCGGCTCAGTGGGGTAGAGCCAACCGTCGGAGGAGTCAAGGTGGCGAACGACGCGCCGATAGGCGGAGGTGCTCCGCTGGCTATGACCTCTCCTTGGCTCTACTGTGATCCAGCCTATGAGTTCCTAGTTGGCAGCGATGGTATAATGGCTAGTTAGGACTTGGAGCTGCTATCATGATATTAGCTAGTCTTTGTGCAATCTTTTTTCCTCGAATGAACTTGCAAAAGTGGCAGTTTAGTCCCCATGTCATATCTATCTCGTTAATCTACCATGGCATCATGCCTGATGTGATTAGTCCAATGGACGTGCCTTGGTTTAGCTAAAATGTTACTAGTAAATTTTGTGACATCTGTTCTTGTCGTTACCATGCTACAGTAGTTAATTTGCTACTGCTATAACACTGGATTGTCGTGACAACGCCCTAGAGCACTGCTGCACTCAACACACACTTACACTGCCGAGTGTTCCTTTTGCTTGCAGTTTTTCTTTTTCTTTTTTCCCAAGCCTTTATATCTAATGGTTGTGCTGTTTTTGTGTGCAGCAAGCCTCCCAATCATGCCCATGATGGTCAGGCAGTACAACTATGTGTCGTCATCTGACTATTTCCCCAATGGGTAATCGTTGCTGCCAACCTTTCCAGTAGCGCTTTGAGGATTAGCAGCAACTTTTAACACGGCTGTATTTCTCCACCGTTCTGTGATCCGGCCATCGATCCGACGGCTTCCTAATTGGTGCGATGGTATAATGGCTATTTAGGATTAGGAGTGGTTTGATTTTATTGCTATCTGGTATCATGATCTTAGCTTCTTTTGTGGAATGTGTTTTGCTGGATTGAACTTGCAGTGCCAATTTACTCCCCATATCTATCTATCTTGTTAATCTAGCGTGGCATGCCTGAATTGATTAGTCCATTAAGCTATGCCTAGTAATTCTAATTTCTTAGTTCACTAATTTTAATTTCTAAAGCTCTCTGTAATGACTATAATTGCAGCTCCCTTTTCCCAAGCCTTTATATCTAATTGTTGTGCAGCAAGCTCCCAAGCATGCCAATGATGGCCATGCAGTACAATAAGATGTCCTCATCTGACTATTTCGCCAATCCAAAGGGGGCGTGTGGTCTGGGTGTTGCTATCACCTCCTTGTGTACATAAATATGCTACTGGAGAGGTTTTGATATTTCTTATGGTAGTAGTGATCTCTGTTATAGTATTGATCGGAATCACGCTCCTGAGTATTTGTTGTGCAACAGCAAACTGGTTTTCCTCGCTTACTCGAGCAATTAGTATCCGTACATGCCCAGTGCATGCTTGAATCCTCAGTTTTGCGTTTAAACACTTCTCCATGTATGAGAATACACTTGTATGATTCGAATTTTGTGATGGTATGCTAAAGATCTCATCTGGTGTAGTCGTTTCCATGCTAGAATGATTAGTTTGCTACTGCTATAACTTGTTTTTGTTAGTTGGTGATAATTCCATATGCGCACTCTTGCTAATTTTGTCTGCATT
The DNA here is from genome assembly GCA_947311845.1 of Poa pratensis. NCBI lineage: Eukaryota > Viridiplantae > Streptophyta > Magnoliopsida > Poales > Poaceae > Poa > Poa pratensis. The sequence continues at coordinate 6,937,603 of CAMZMU010000087.1, read as the reverse complement.
TGCTGCATCTTCCAGGGATGAGTCGTTGAGGGAGCACATAGAGTTTTCTCTGGAGCTAAGAGGGAATAGCGGGTGTGTGCCTCCTGTTTCCAAAGCAGCATTCTTTCCTACATTGAGTGAGAATGATTCACTGGATGTTAAAGTTAGCGCTGCTGCACTGAACACACACCCACACAGCATTTTCGTTTTGATTGCAGATTTTTCACAAACCTTCATATCTAATGGTCGTGCCATTTTTCGGCCAACCAATGCCAATGTCATGCTTATCCTGACAGTGCAAGTTATATCAAGTTTCTGGTGACAATAGAAAACAATTATATAGTTCAAATGCACATGATGTATTGCTGTTCCAAAATTTAGATAATTTTGTTATGTGTAGACTATAATCACACATGAATGCCATATGGCTTAATCACCTGACAAACTAATCTGGAGCAGTTGTAATCATCCACAGACACACAAATGATATGTATGTCTTTTTTGTCCTTGCTAGTCTGCAGAGGAGAATTTTGGTCGGTCGATATATATTTCCCCCGGTAGATAAACAGGGATAGTAATTCCACATAGCTTAGCCTGTATATGTTTGGTGCTGCTGTGTCGCGTGGGTCAAGTCGAAATCCGCCTCCAAATTTATTGTTTTTTTTTTTGTGCTAAATCTGCTCTATAGCTTACAATCATGTTTTGTTCTTGTTCAAGGATAACGACGAGGAGACCAAGATGGCAGCCAGTGTAGTAGCTGACCATCACTGGAGGTTGGAAGATCTGGTGACAAGGAGGCGTCATGTATATGACTTGGTGGAGCCATCATTACGCTAGCAACTTTCTTACGATTGCAGATTCAAAATTTGTTGTATGTAACCGTCCAGGATTGATTGTGGAAACTTGACGTTTTATTTGGTGTCGCAGAGTTTCTCGTCGAGTTGAACCGTGTGTTTGAACCTGAATCGTACTTTACTCACTTATCTTATGAATTGTTTTATGTGTGACCTGGATGTCCGAAAAACAGTGGTCGTCAAGCCAAAAGTTTCGAACTCTCTTGCTGATTAGCTTTCAGTTGACTACTTATTTTATTGACAAGAGGGAGGAAGAGAGCCTGGTATTCGGCTCAACAAGAAGTTTTCCCTCCCCTATGTAAGTAAACATAAAATGAATTGCCCGCGCGTACACATGGGACCTAGCCATCCAGCTAGGCTGACTTGTACATCCGCAGTTCCTCATGCACGCAGCCACGTGCTTGGCTCTTCTTGCCATGTCTCATGTCTCCTGATGACGACGACGGCGCGCCACCGCACAATGCCGACAACGATGAGGACACCATGAGGTGATTACTTACAGTCATTCTTGATTCTTGCAAGTATGAACTTTGTGATTCTGACATGCTCGTGTCTGTCTATGAACCAACTCTGAATTAAGAGCTAATCTGCTTGTGTGTGTTTTGTAGGTCAATGACATCGTGTACCCAGAGGAGGCAGGGTCGGCGAGGAACCGGGAGTAGGAGGCCTCATCAGCGTCCCCTACACCTCCGCTCGCTGTGGCCTTACTCCACACCTTCCGGGTTTAGGTGAGCTTCCCCTCGTCTACTAATTCCGTGCACCGGCCATCCAGCAGATGATCTACTAATATTGGAGTACCTGCTGATGTGGTTGTATGATTATGATTTGATTGCCTGTGGTGATGATCTGCAATGGATTGTGTTATTTAGAAATTTGAATAGATTTGGCTCACTGGATGCGTAGTTCTAGTTATCAAACACGGTAACAACTACATACTAGCGTACGTCTATTTGGGCGAAGTTTGATCTGATACAAATGTATCACTTTTTTTAGCGCGTTTGTTCTGATGAAATGTGCTTCATGTTAATAAAATGTACAACCTCGCTCTCCAACCCTGGTGGTTTGCTTTTGGCCAAATGCAAGGAATAGGTTAGGGAAGTGTAATAATCCTATCAGAATTGTTTTTGCTAGGAAAAATTTGGGTCTCAACTTAAGTGTGCCTGTATTTACTCTTCACAAGAGAAGAGAGCACTTGTCTGCTACAAGATCCATAATTTACACATTTTCCTCTACTTTGCAGCTGCCTAGAGCTGGTATGACCTTTGTGCTGTGACATGTGCCCTTCACTGAACTCCCACTTGGGTGAACGCCAACCGGGTTGAAGTACCTACGCTTCATATTTTATTTGTCATGTAAGTGATGCAAAGCACTGCGTTATTACATAACCGCCGTGCTTTCCATGGGAGTTCGGTGAGAGCTACACCCGACACCTTTCTTTCGCAGTTTTGGAGATCATATTAGTCAAGCAGCTAGACTACTTGTATTCTTCGATGTATGAACTTTGTGAGTTTGATCTGCTCATGTCTGTACTCGTGTGTATTTTGCATGTCAATGACATCATGGCAGCAGGTTCTCGTCATGGAGAACAACATCCTGAACAGGATGTCATGGAACCTCACTCTTCCTCGACGCCTTTAGTTTAGGTGAGCCTCCTCTCGTCTTCTCTAGCTGTGCTGTGATGCCTTGCCTATTCTCTTCCCTAATCATCGAGCCGATGATCTACTCTTTTTGGAGTGCTCCTGTGGTTGTATGATTAGGATTGGCTAGTTGACTGTGACGATCTGTAATGGACTGTGTGATGGTGCTTTATTTTGTTTTATTTCTCAGCATTCATACGGATCTGAGAAAATAGCAAGAGTCACATTACATTGATCATGTATCTGGATTCTGTTTCAAGTTGTAAAAGTAAATTTGGCCGGTCCATTGCTTTTGTTTCGCTGCAATGTAAATTATATCCGTGAAACTGGTGCCATCTGGTTTGTTTCCCCTTAGTTCTTGCCCTTGGCGTCTAGGTTGTCTTCTATCTGCTTACTTGCAAGAGAATATATAGGCCAGTAGATGTTTTGTATCTTCTACCGTTGTTGTTGTGCACTAACTTTTACTGGAGCTTAGTATGTTTGTTTTCTGTATTGAAGATAGAAGCTTTACCATCTGTCGTTCTTCCATTCTCTTCTTTGAACTTTGTAGAGGGTAATGATGCATGTCCTTGTGAGCTTCTCGGTTGCAGTTTTGGAGATCATATTAGTCAAGTAGCTAGATTACTTGCATGCTTCAAGTATGAACCTTGTGAGCTTGATCTGCTCATGCCTTTCACTCTGAAGTATGACAACTTACTCACTTGGTTTTCTTGTTTGTCTTTTTTGTTGTTGTAGATTAATAGGTTAGTAGTCATTTCTGTACAAGGCTGATTAGGACTCCATTTTAATTGAAGCTGCGATGCATCACCTTTTGTATTAGTTTCTCATGGTCCACCCATTTCTGCCCTTTTCTTTTGGTGATCAGAGTTTTGAGCGAGCTGGCTGGCTGGCTGCCAATATTACTCGCCTGGTGAGTGGAGAGTGAGTGATGATGCTTTTTTAAAGGATTCATATATGTTGATCCTAACTCTCTGTTATTACTCTCTTGGGGCACTGGCGTCGTCACTCTGCTGGTTTGCTACAAGAAGTGTTACATGTTGATCCTACTAACTCTGTTATTACTAGACATGCGCACTGGCTTCGTCGCTGGACTTGTTTAGGGATGTGAAGCAAGCAAATTCTCGGAGCCAAGTTGGTTGGGGTGGTGGCAGCTAGCTGAGTACTTGGGTAAGAGCAAAAGGTTAGGCCCTGATGGTGCGTCGAGAATGGACGATGGTCGATTACCTTCATGTTTCTCTCATGAGATGACACATGGTGGAGTCTGAAGTTGTCTTGAGATACTTGATTTTTTTTTCACTAGTTAAGCATTAAGGTTTGCATGTTTGTGAGACGTGTTTGCTTAGTATTCTGAAGCTCTAGTGGTAAGTACATAGTTTGCAGCGGGTTGAGCTTTTCCCCTCGAGGCTGGAGCGGGTTGCAATGTAGTTAGCGTAGAACATGAGGAGGTGAACAGATGGTTCGTTGTGGAATCTGTTTGGTGAGTAACTCTAATGAGTAGTTTGCAGAATGTGTCACTCGCTGGAAGTGATTTTTACTTGTTGATCCTAAGCTGCTGCTGCTACTGGTTTGCAGAAGAACACAGGGGTACGAAGCCAAGTTGCTGCCACTGGTGGCAACTGAGCACTTGGGTATGAACAAAAGGTTGGGCCCTGGTGGCGCCGAGACTGGACAATGGTTGATCGCCTTCATTTTTCGCCTGATGATGTAGAAGGCGCCTGGTGCAACCTGAAGTTGTTTCGAGATACTTGATGCTGTTTTTATTACTTGTTAAATATTAAGATTTATGTGATTGTCGGAGATGTTTGCTTACTGTTCGAAGAGCTTTAATAAGTAGTTTGCGGTATGGTGAGCTTTTCCCCTGTAGTGGGTTGCTGCTACGTAGTAGTAGACTAGTAGTAGAGCAGGAAATGAACAGATCGCTGCAAACCGCTGTGTGGGTGGGGGATGTGTGTGTGTATGTATGTCACAGATTCAGTGAGAAATGAAATTTGGAGCGGATGCTCCTGATTTCGAAAAAAATAAAACATGGTACTCCCTCCGTCCAGGTTTTTAGCTCCTCTACCAGAGAGCAGCGCGACCAAGGTGAAAATCTACTGGCGGAAATTGATCTCCTCAGCTTGTACGTTTTGGCCTATCAGCGATTGTTCTGTTAATTACAGCTTTTAAGGAAGGCAACGAAGCGTCGGTGAGGCCCAGCGAAAACTGCTTGTTATGCATGCGCGTGGGGCAGAGAAAAATCTAAAGCTATTTTCTCGGGCATGCACTGGTCAATTACCATTAACTGCATGCATGAAAGGGGTTCACACGAGAGCAAAAAACAGGAGAGAGAGGAGGAGGCTGCGGCTGAGAGTGATTGTAGGGTGCAGTTAATCTCCTAATTAAATGCAAACGGGCCTTATTTGGAATATAATTCCGGACAAATAGTTTTTCGGTAGAGGACCTAAAAACCTGGACAGAGGGAGTATATGTTTCAGTCATTTGTGTGAATTGCAGTGTATTGTGAAGAAATAATTTTCTGAGAGTCCGTGATAATGTATTGCAGAAAAGAGAGACCGGCCTCTAAGACTAGCCACAATGGGGGTATCATAGGTGGTATCATGCATGCCATGTTGGCAAAAATCTGACGTGTCACTGTAATGAATGATGAGAGAGATGATAGTAGTACCATATGTAGATACCATAACATAATGGATTCCAATGCAAGATGAGTCTACAATCTAATAAATGTAGTATTGTATGATACCACAAATATGTTACTCCCTCCGTTTAGGTGTATAGGGCTGCTAACGAAAAACTATTTGTTCCCAAACGGAGGTGGAATAAGGCCTGAAACATTTAGTTCGGCTAATTAATTCGATTGGCAGGCTCTCTTCCCCCCCCCCCCCCCCCCCCCCCCTACAATTACTCCTTCCTTCCGTGGGAAACGGTTTCCTTTGCATGTAGTGGGAAATCAATCTGCATGTCCAGTTGTAGGGTGCAGTTAATCTCCTAATTAAATGCAAACGGGCCTTATTTGGAGTATAATTCCGGACAAATAGTTTTTCGGTAGAGGACCTAAAAACCTGGACAGAGGGAGTATATGTTTCAGTCATTTGTGTGAATTGCAGTGTATTGTGAAGAAATAATTTTCTGAGAGTCCATGATAATGTATTGCAGAAAAGAGAGACCGGCCTCTAAGACTAGCCACAATGGGGGTATCATAGGTGGTATCATGCATGCCATGTTGGCAAAAATCTGACGTATCACTGTAATGAATGATGAGAGAGATGATAGTAGTATCATATGTAGATACCATAACATAATGGATTCCAATGCAAGATGAGTCTACAATCTAATAAATGTAGTATTGTATGATACCACAAATATGTTACTCCCTCCGTTTAGGTGTATAGGGCTGCTAACGAAAAACTATTTGTTCCCAAACTATTTGTTCCCAACCGGAGTTGCCAAAGCCAGCCCAAACGTCCGGACGTACAGCCCGGACAGCTTTTGGGCCAAAAACAGCCACCCAACTGGAGCCCCCAAAGGCAGCCCAAACGACCGGGCGGTCCGGCACACCCCAAACCCAGCCCATATCTGGGCGGGTTTGGGGCGGCCCGGACGTGCCCGGGCGCGTCCGCCCCTTAAAGTCGCTGACACAGCGGACCCACGCTGGGAGGCTGACCATCGCCGCTGAATGGCCGACCGTCGCCGTTGTTCCGCTGACTTCCGCCGCGTGGCTCCTTCGTCCCCACAAATATCCCCACCGCCCGAAACCCTAACCTCACTCCAGTCCACTCCGCACCCGCCACTCTCCTCGCCTTCTTCGCTCTCCGGCGCAATGTCTTCCTCCTCCATCGACTGGACCGCGGAGACGGACACCAGGTGGCTCCGCCGCAAGAACAAGGCCATGCTCGACGCCGCCATATCGAAGAAGGAGGAGGCGAAGAGCGACGCGCGCTAGGCTCGCCGAGGAGCAGACCCGCGCCGTCCTCGCTGCTCGCTCCAACAGCTCCGGCTCCTCCCACGCCGACCCCTACGTGGCCTTCGAGCTGCTGTGCCACCACCGCCCCTCCGGCGATGACAAGGGGAAGGGGCCGGCGTCACAGTAGTGAAGCGCCGCCGATGAAGGCGAAGGGACCGGCGGACACAGAGGATGGCGGCGCCGCCGGTTTGCCCACTTTTGTTATTACTTTGTCTATATAGTTTAGCCTATGTATGTAATCCGAACTATGAGCTCCGATCGAAGTACTCTTATGCAATCCGTAGTACATTTGAGCTCCGATCTACGTTGTTTAGTTTTACGTTGCATGACTAGTATGGTTTTGAGGGTGCGGATATGGGGGGCATGGTTGTAGGAGACCATTTTTAGGGTTTGTCCGGACAGTGACCGCGGACACGTCCGGTCATGTCTGCGGACACTTTGGGAGCCAAATTTGGCAACTCCGGAGATGCTCTAACATCTGTTGGGCTGAATTAGGTGTTCCTGTCCATGTATTTCTGCAGGTTCTGTAGTGCCGTAGGTGTGCTGACTCAACAGGGCCCGGCCTGCGTACAAGAGCAGAGCCGTGACACAGTGGCTCGGAGCTTTGAGACGTGAGCGAGCCGGCAGCTGAGCTGAGCTGAGCAAGCGGACGATGACGTTGAGGGCGGTGGTGATCTCGAGCCCCGGCGGGCCGGAGGCGCTGGAGGCGCGCGAGGTGGAGGACCTCCCACCGCCGGGGGAAGGCGAGGTGCTCCTCAGGGTGGCCGCCGCCGGCGTCAACCGCGCCGACACGGTCCAGCGGCAGGGCAAGTACCCGCCGCCGCCCGGCGCCTCCCTCTACCCGGGCCTCGAGTGCTCCGGCACCATCCTCGCGCTCGGGCCCAACGTGCCCCCGCGCTGGGCCGTCGGCGACCAGATCAGGCCGCCGCCTCCCCCTCATTTCCCCATGGTGATTGCCGTTGCTGTGACATGCGATGCGTAGTTCTGGGCATATGATGTTGTTTCCTGGCAGGTGTGCGCGCTGCTTACCGGCGGCGGGTATGCGGAGAAGGTGATGGTGCCGGCGGGGCAGCTGCTCCCGGTGCCGGAGGGGGTGTCTCTGACGGACGCGGCCGGCTTGCCGGAGGTCGCCTGCACCGTCTGGTCCACCGTCTTCATGACCAGCCATCTCTCCCCCGGTGAATCGTTCCTTGTAAGAAAACTCTCTCTTGCTAATTTGTTCTCCATCGGATGATTGATTTCAAACGGCCAGGCAATTTACTGCACTTAGTGGGAATGGGAGTATCAGACTGCCTGTAAATCTCATTCACTGAGTAACTGATAAATAGCAAAGTAATTGAATGGAGTGCGAACTAATTTTGCAGTTACTTATTTGCAAAAATTAGTTGAATTGTGGATGTACTTGTTCCTGATCATTGGGTACCTCCAATGTACGCAGATCCATGGTGGATCAAGTGGAATTGGTACATATGCTATACAGATCGCAAAGCACCTTGGTATTAAGGTTTTCGTTACTGCAGGTTTGTTTGTTATAATAATCTTGTAACAGAAATAAGATACAGTAAGTTGTTTCTGAAACTCCGCTAGTAACTCTGTTATGCTGTTCTAGGAAGCGAAGAAAAACTGGCTGCCTGCAAAGGTTTGGGGGCGGATGTGTGTATAAACTACAAAACCGAAGACTTCGTGACACGCATAAAAGAAGAAACAGATGGAAAGGGTAATGACTGATACTCTTATGCGTTCTGTTGTTGTTACCAGCACCTACTGTCTTACCAAGTCATAGCTTTCAAGTTTATATACTCCAATGTAACTATAATATGAAAATGTCTCTACCAGGTGTTGATGTTATTCTGGACAATATCGGCGGATCTTATCTCCAGCGCAATCTGAATAGCTTAGCTGTTGATGGCAGACTTTTCATTATTGGTTTCATGGGAGGTGTTGTAACTGAAGTGAACCTGGGGTTATGCTTGCCCGAAGATTGACCATACAAGGTTGGATGGTTATGTGATTCTCGTTATGCTGTTCACAATCTTATGTCAATGTTTGTTGTTTGCTTCATTTTTACATGATCGTGCTATTCCAAATCGTCATCACTAATTTTCTACATAATTGAATTACCATGATTTTGTGCAGCTGCTGGACTGCGGAACCGAAGCCTCGTTAACAAAGCCCAGATTGTGAGCGAGGTGGAGAAAAATGTATGGCCAGCCGGCGTGTCGGGCAAGGTGAAGCCAGTCGTTTACAAGACGTTCCCTTTATCTGAAGCATCTAAATCTCACAAGTTGATGGAAAGGAGCTCCCACATCGGCAAGATACTACTGATTCCATGATTGGGTATGTAGTGGGGGCTGCTGTGAGCACTTTTTCTCTTGTGAACTATGTATGGATGTTGTCTGTTTTTACTGTATTGTAATTTGTAAGTTGGATCCTGAAGTGCTGATGGCTACAATAATGGTTGGAACTGGAGGCCTCATTCTTTCATGGAACGAATGATTTGGGTACATATAATTGCTTGAATGAAGCCCTTCGCTTAGTGTTCTTTATTATCATGGTTATTATTTTGGCATCAAATGACACAGGGGACGATGATTCATGATTTTGTTCACCAAGATTACTTGTGGCATTTAATCGGTTCATGGAGCACTAGAATGTGTCACCTGAAACCTTACAAAATCTCCCAGCAGGTGTTAAGACAGACAGTGGTCTTAATATGCTGTCTTTTGGCCCACCCTCTATAATCCGGCGGCGGGAGGTTCAAGAAGAAACACAATTTACACCAAAGATTTTTTATTGTTGTAGAACATATTGTACATGAAAGCTCATATGTGGATGGAAATGTTGTGTGACATGATCAAGTAGGAAAGCTGACATGGTCTTCAATTATGGTAGAGAATGTGTATGAAACTGGATGGGAAATGGCTCGCGGAGTTAAGCTCTACTATTGTATTCCTATACTTCAAGTGAACATGAATGGTCTGAGAGAGGTTTGAACTGATGACGATACTTGCAGCCAAGCTGGATGCTGATGATGTTGCATATTGTCCAAGAGCCCAGCTTCCTACAGTTATCAGCCCTTCAAAGAGAGTGCAGAGTACATAGAATGTTGAATGTATCAGAGCATCACATGTTCATGATTAAAATCAACAGACTGTACAAGAAAAGCAAGATCAACAGCCTGTGCAAAAAGTGGAAAATAGGGCTGAAGTTCATGTTACATTACACGTTGTATATCCAGAGGACGAAGAAAAACCAATTTACAATTTGATAGGAGGAAGAGACCAGTTTGTGAGGAAGAGCAAGATCCTCTATGCCAGACAAACACCATTGCGATACAGCCCATTCATAAGTATATTTCCAATGCAAAAACCAAGTATGGATGCAAGCAGGGCCGTCTCAAAAAATTAGGGCCATGTTCGAAACTCAAAATGGGGCCCTAATGTTTTTCAAAAAGAAACTATCACATATTAACTTAGTTATAAACTTCAAAATTTGTAGTTTCTATTATAAAATATACTCTGTGGCCATGATAGATCAAGATCCAACATTCCAAGTTGTTTGGTCTTTTTGATAACAACAGAGGTTTTTTTTTATTCATCAGAGCTTCCTGGTATGGTGCAGTTTTCCCGCATAGGGCAGTATAGTTGAAACCTTAGTTAGGAACATATGACACCATGTACCTATCCTGTCTAGCCCAATTTTAATGTAACATATGCAGTCAAATGCATAACTTCGAGTAAATACTCCATCCTACTGAATATTTGACTTACTATGCAAGTCATTGGAGTTTGTACAGCTAAACCTGTATTGACTGAAAACAAGCTATCTGGGACCTTTTGGCTTGAATACAGATACCACAATCACAACTTGCATTATGTTATAAATTGCAACAAGAAAAAGCCTTATCGCAATGATGGTACTATTTTTTTCCTACTAACATCTAAATTTTCCCGCAGTTACGCGCGGGGTATCATTTAGGTTTTTTAGAAAGTAAGGAAAGCAACACAAAGACCTATGACCCTTGTAGTAAACATATTTTTTTTCCGCTAAGAAATATTTAATATTACACTCAAATTATATTGATTAAAAACAAAATTGGTTGTCTGCCCCTTCTGTTATAAACGATAGGCAAAGAAATAATGTCGTCGCTTGGAACAACAGATGCCAAGGGGTAGGCTTAAGTTTGGGGCCGATGGACGCTAGAGGATTCGGAGAGGGATAGCGCGCTGAAGACCGCACACGGAAGAACAGATGAACACAAGGATTTACCTTGCTTCGGGGCTCTCGTGAGAGATAACACCCCTACTGCAGCATCTAGCCTATTCTGTGTATTCTCCTCTCTGCATATGGTCGGTACAAGTGCTCCATCAGCTGGGCGAAGGTTGCCTCTAAGAGGTCTTAGCTAGGAGGAGCTCCATGAGAGCGGGGGGAGAAGAAGAGAGCGAGCCCGCGCAGGGGCGTCCCCTGTGAGCGTTCCCCCTGGTGCTCCTTATAAAGGGAGCCCAGGGGACAAGAGGTGGCCCACGGAACACTATACACCCACTGTAGCTGAGGTGACTACTGGGGTCTTGTCAACACTGCTGCCTATGTCATGCGGGTACCGTCCTTGGCACTGTAGGCATGCTAAGCCACGTCCAGGATGGGCGTGGTCGGTCTTGTCCTTGCATCTCGTCTTCTAGCGCTTGTCTTCGGGATCACCTGGCAGAGCATCTGTACTTGTCGAGGAAGTGCTTGATAGGGGGTGCTGGTCGATGGTGCATGCCGGTCGGTGGAGTGGCCTGGTGGTCTCGGTCGAAGGAGCGATGCCGGCCTGGCCCAGCGTCGGAGTAGAGGCCGCAGTCCTAGAGATGTCGGCCCAGGCCCAGCCGAGGTCTGGGGATGCGCCGGTCCGTGGCGCTGGGAGGAGGTAGCCCGAGGCGAGTCTGGTGTTGGCCCGTGGAGCTGGCCCAGCCGGGACTGGCTGCGGCTTGGCCCAGCCGAGGCTGGCTGTTCCTCGGCCCAGTCGAGTTGGCTGCGACTCGGCCCAGCCGGGGTTGGCGGGGAAGGCTCGATCCGGAGCTGGATATCTCGGTCCGTCCAGGACGCGCGCGCGGGCCGATGGCCCACCGAGGCAAGGAGACGCCGGGCCATCCGCGGTAAGGTGCTGTCGGACCATCCGGGGCGGGGAGCCTAGCCGAGGCAAGGTAATGTCGGCCCAGCCGACAACTCGGTTCTCTCCGAGGCTGGCTGGCATCTCGGCCCAGCCGAGGCTGGCTGGTATCTCGGCCCAGAATTTGATATGTCGGCCTGGGAAGTGTCACCGGGACATGGATATGTCGGTAAAGGCCTATTTCGGCCTAGCATACGATATTCCGGCCTGGGCACAGCCAAACTCAGCCCAGGCTAGTCTCTTTTGCTTTTGCTTTTCCTTTATCTTTTACTCATATATTTCCAGTTTCTCTCTTTTATTAACTCCGTAAAACCATTAACTTTGGGGTACCCGGTGTTACATCCCCGACACTAGTCCCCGAGGCTGTGGGGGACTCGCAGAGTCGCGCACAGACTTTCAAAATCAAATAGCAATATTAAAATCTCCATGTAAACAATAACCTTCCTGCACGGGCACCATCATTTTTTATATTGCCCACACGAGCATACCGACATATAGCCTGCATGGGCATTATCGTATGTCGGTTTTTAGCCCTCTTGGGCGCTTACCGAAGTCGGATGTCTCCAGCATGAGCTGGACTGACATATAGCCTGCTTGGGCATTGTCATATGTCGGTTTTTAGCCCTCTTAGGCGCTTACCGAAGTCGGATATCTCCAGCATGAGCTGGACTGACATAATGCCTGCTTGGGCACTGTCATGTGTCGGTTTTTAGCCACTTTGGTCGTTACCGAAATCGTATGTCAACAGCATGAGCTGAACCGACATATAGCCTGCTTGGGCACTGTCATGTGTCGGTTTTTAGCCACTTTGGGCGTTACCGAAATCGTATGTCAACAGCATGAGCTGAACCGACATATAGCCTGCTTGGGCACTGTCATGTGTCGGTTTTTAGCCACCTTAGGCGCTTACCGAAGTCGGATATCTCCAGCATGAGCTGGACTGACATAATGCCTGCTTGGGCACTGTCATGTGTCGGTTTTTAGCCACTTTGGGCGTTACCGAAATCATATGTCAACAGCATGAGCTGAACCGACATATAGCCTGCTTGGGCACTGTCATGTGTCGGTTTTTAGCCACTTTGGGCGTTACCGAAATCGTATGTCAACAACATGAGCTGAACCGACATATAGCCTGCTTGGGCACTGTCATGTGTCGGTTTTTAGCCACCTTAGGCGCTTACCGAAGTCGGATATCTCCAGCATGAGTTGGACTGACATAATGCCTGCTTGGGCACTGTCATGTGTCGGTTTTTAGCCACTTTGGGCGTTACCGAAATCGTATGTCAACAGCATGAGCTGAACCGACATATAGCCTGCTTGGGCACTGTCATGTGTCGGTTTTTAGCCACTTTGGGCGTTACCGAAATCGTATGTCAACAGCATGAGCTGAACCGACATATAGCCTGCTTGGGCTAAATCTGACATTTTGCCTTCATGGGCACTTGTCAAATGACGAGTTGAGACATTTCTCAACACGTAACACTCAGTGAGATCAGATACTTTTTGAATCATTGAGCCGAGATAACGATGCTACGATACTCTGGTAAGCTTGGATAATTGAAGAACCATGATAATCGGTTAAGCTTGGCAAGCCGTAATGAGTGGCACCCGAGATATGAGATGATACCGTAATATTCTGGAAAACCAAAATAAACAGCGATTTGAGAATACCGATAATGCCATGATATTTTGGGTAATCCGAGATAACCAATATAACCACGATCTTGGTGATGAATATTCTCTCGGTAAAACCGATACCACCTTTCAACGTTAGTTCAAGCATATATATAATGAATATTTAACGGGAACAACAATTCTACTAACAGATGAAAATTACTCTGACATATGACGGAAATTAAATCTAGCAGCAAGACTATGCACAAGGATGCAGATTCGAACTCAACCGAGTCCCCGAGTCACCTTTCTTATCTAGGAGATAAAACAAAACTTGACTGGCTGTCCAGTCCCCGGGTCAAAACATTTTGCTCCCGGGGAAAACAACTAAGCACGACAGGAAGGGGGCAGTCCCCGAGTAACTTTCAGGATTAACTATTTGTGCGCGGTGCCAAGGAAAATACTCACGGAGCATTATTGGTGCAGACGAGATTGATAGAACCGACATAAGCCGAGCCATCGAAGGGCAATTACCCGGGATCTGTTGATGACGACCGTTGGTGAAGGCTGCGCCAGCCTCTGCTTACGGCGGCACGCTAGAGCTCGGGGGGTAATGGCGATGTCAAGTCCCCGAGTCGATGAAGAAGGTCCCGTCCGAAATTAGCCCAGCAAGCGCCACTATCAGCCCCACGGTGGGCGCCAACTGTCGTCGCTTGGAACAACAGATGCCTAGGGGTAGGCTTAAGTTTGGGGCCGATGGACGCTAGAGGATTCGGGGAGGGATAGCGCGCTAAGGAGCGCACACGGAAGAACAGACGAACACAAAAATTTACCCTGCTTCGGGGCTCTCGTGAGAGATAACACCCCTACTGCAGCCTCTAGCCTATTCTGTGTATTCTCCTCTCTGCATATGGTCGGTACAAGTGCTCCATGAGTTGGGCGAAGGTTGCCTCTAAGAGGTCTTAGCTAGGAGGAGCTCCATGAGAGCGGGGGGAGAAGAAGAGAGCGAGCCCGCGCAGGGGCGTCCCCTGTGAGCGTTCCCCCTGGTGCTCCTTATAAAGGGAGCCCAGGGGACAAGAGGTGGCCCACGGAACACTATACACCCACTGTAGCTGAGGTGACTACTGGGGTCTTGTCAACACTGCTGCCTATGTCATGCGGGTACCATCCTTGGCACTGTAGGCATGCTAAGCCACGTCCAGGATGGGCGTGGCCGGTCTAGTCCTTGCATCTCGTCTTCTAGCGCTTGTCTTCGGGATCACCTGGCAGAGCATCTGTACTTGTCGAGGAAGTGCTTGATAGGGGGTGCTGGTCGATGGTGCATGCCGGTCGGTGGAGTGGCCTGGTGGTCTCGGTCGAAGGAGCGATGCCAGCCTGGCCCAGCGTCGGAGTAGAGGCCGCAGTCCTGGAGATGTCGGCCAAGGCCCAGCCGAGGTCTGGGGATGCGCCGGTCCGTGGCGCTGGGAGGAGGTGGCCCGAGGCGAGTCTGGTTATGGCCCGTGGAGCTGGCCCAGCCGGGACTGGCTGCGGCTTGGCCCAGCCGGGACTGGCTGCTCCTCGGCCCAGTCGAGTTGGCTACGACTCGGCCCAGCCGGGGTTGGCGGGGAAGGCTCGATCCGGAGCAGGATATCTCGGTCCGTCCGGGACGCGCGCGTGGGCCGATGGCCCACCGAGGCAAGGAGACGCCGGGCCATCCGCTGTAAGGTGCTGTCGGACCATCCGGGGCGGGGAGCCCAGCCGAGGCAAGGTAATGTCGGCCCAGCCGACAACTCGGTTCTCTCCGAGGCTGGCTGGCAACTCGGCCCAGCCGAGGCTGGCTGGTATCTCGGCCCAGAATTTGATATGTCGGCCTGGGAAGTGTCACCAGGACATGGATATGTCGGATGGACAGTGTCACCAGGACATGGATATGTCGGTAAAGGCCTATTTCGGCCTAGCATACGATATTCCGGCCTGGGCACAGCCAAACTCGGCCCAGGCTGGTCTCTTTTGCTTTTGCTTTATCTTTTACTCATATATTTCCAGTTTCTCTCTTTTATTAACTCCGTAAAACCATTAACTTTGGGGTACCCGGGGTTACATCCCCGACAAATAATGAACAAAAGCAAGACCAACACAACGGGGACACGAGATTTAACATGGAAAACCGTTCTAACAATGGAAGAGAAATAATCACGGGCGCCAGCCAGCAAATCTTCACTGTGATCGGGTGAGGTTACAAACGCCGGAGATTTACAATATGCGACTTATCCCAACCGGCGACTTATCCCAACAATGCAGTCCGACTCGGCTTCGTGCCAGTCGGCTAAAGATAAAAGGCTAACTTCAGACTCCGTTCCACTCGGCCCAAGCTTCCGGCGATGGGCCCCGCTCCGCTCATTAGAAGTTAGACTTTATCTTTATATGAATTTGGATCAACGTAAAACAACGCCTTCAAATAAGAACCTCATCGAAGAAGTTTTCAACAGTAATGTCAACCTACAAAGAACGCATTATGGAATGTAAGGAATCATGTATTTGTTGACAAGAGAAAACAGGCATACTCCACTCTGTAGACGAGAAGTAAGTTTTCGATTAGAAATTTATGTGGTCAGCACACCCAGTAGTACGTAGTGGTATACCTGATCAGTTTTGATAAGGTTAAGGTTGGGGCAGTTGTCGTGGGTGTCCACTACCTTCTTCACCTCATCAAACACAGCCTGGACGTACCTGTCGAGCCCATAGATTTTAACTTCTACTTTCTGAAGCAAACAGAGTTCCCCCAACGTACCGAAGTGATAGTGGGCAGTCTCACAGTCTTGGGGGTAGACTTTGAAGCGAAAGAATTCCAGGCACGGCATAGCTCCTCGTACAAACATGACCGGGACAGGCGCGCCGAAGTACCTCAACTTGGGAAATGCACCGGAACCGGAGATGCAGTTGATTCTGGGGAAGAAATCCAACGGCGTCAATAGGTCTAGACTAATGAGCTCTTGAAAACACCCAAGGTGCTCCAGATCCTGCTTCTCCACAGTCTGCACTTCCACGGATAGATGTGACAGTTTCGGAACAAGCGAGGAATTGATCCACGCCGGCAGTTTGGAGGATGCAACCTTAATGCGCAGATCACGGAGTTGCGGAGGCGGCACAAAGCCTTCCCAATTGGCTTCCTCGCCATCGGACAAACAACTCATAAGACATAGGACTTGGATTTTCTGTAGATTAACCGTGGATTCCACCAAAGCTTTGGTCGAGTTCCCATCCAAATTTTCGATCCCAATCTTGAGCTCCCTCAGCTCTGTCAGCTTGCCCAGCCCTTTCACAAACTTTGTGGACGTACCAACCTTCTCCAGTTGTAGGTCTTCAAGGGTTGACAGCTCCCCGATCCAATCTGGCACTCTGGCGCTAACATCATCAGTGCGCAGGCACTTGAGTTGGTTTAACTTGCGGACACCATGTGGTAGTTCTCTTATCCCGGTCCTCCTCAAATCCAGTGTCTCCAGAAACCTTAGATTCCCTATTTCTCCTGGGAGCTCATAAATCAGCGAGTTGTACAGTCCGAGATACCTCAAATGAATCAACCTTTGAATATGCTCAAGCTGATACGGCCGGCGTTCTATAAAAGTGCATTCCTCTATTGCAAGGACACGCAGAGCTTCAAAACTCCCAAGTGACAATGACGTACTGAAACGACAGAATCTGGCTTTGAATGACCTTAATTGCTTGATGGGCGTGCTATTAAGAAGCTCCGCGTCTCCGTTTTGGATAACTAGCCTACGAGCCTTGTATTCTGAAGAGCTGTGTTGCTGGTTTTCCAATATAGTAACAAAGTCTTCAGCCTCTGACAAAGCACATATAGACTCATGCAACACACGTTGAACATTGCAACCAATAATGATTCCACGAGCCGGATCTTCTATGGGCATGATCAAACTTCTTTCTACGAGCTCGTTGAAATATTTCTCTCCATGATCAAATAATCTTGTCCCTTGTTCTTCTTGGATAAAACCTTCGGCTATCCACTTCCATATCAAAGTTTTTTTCTCAATTGCATGACTCTTTGGGAATGTGTGTAGATACAATAAACAAGTACGCAGATAATAAGGCATATCATAATAGCTAGAGAGCAGTATATTTCTCATGTTAACCAGGTCCTCATTGAATTCGTACCCACAATCGAGCCAGTGGGACATCTTTGACCATTCATCACTTGATTTACCAACCAACAACTTAGCCACTGTCGTGATAGCTAACGGTAAACCATCACATTTCCATATAATTTCTTCAGATATCTTCATTAGATCTACCGTGCATTTCCCTTTGCCACCGAATAGTAATGTATAGAATAATTCTCGAGATAGATCAGTTGAAAGTGGTTTTAGCATGTAAACTTCGCCCGTCTTTGCAGTGACTGCCAAAACTCGGGAAGTTGTGATTACTTTACTTCCATGTCTATTGTTGATCAAGGTCGATTTGATTTTTGCCCATGATTGTACATTCCATAGATCATCAATAACTATGAAATACCTACATATCATCATGACAAAACGACAAATTGCAAATTAATATATTGATGCCTAATATCTCATAAAAGAAGGAATATAAACACTATTCAATGGGTAACTATGACCCCTGAAAACAGTATGGTATAAGGTAACCAAGAAAAGGATTAAATTAACTCTACACTTGTTAGAAGCTGAAGACACAAAACACGATGATAGCATCATGATTTGCTAGCAATGTTTGGCATACACACATCTACATCAGCAAAAGCATGGGGAGCGAACATGATTAGATACCATGTTAGTCCATGCCGTAAACGATGAGTGTTCGCCCTTGGTCTACGCGGATCCTTCCGTGACCACAAAGCCGAAGGGCGAGAGACGAATCAATCACTAGAGACAACTTTGTTTCTTGATAACAAAGATAGCATGCCTTGACTTGAATTGAGATAAAGAAAGTATAGGTAGTATATTGATATCGCTCCCCATCCAATGTCCAGACATCGGCAGACTACAACAAAACAACCAAATAGCCAATATCTGAATGTGGCGGATGGCCATTCTACGTCTAACAAAATCCCATAAAATTATCCATGTATCCGTAAAGACAGGAACATGCAACGAACCAATGCCCCATTTCTATTTGTCCAACGAAAGAATTGAAACGGAGGCAAAAGATTTGCCTCATCTCATTAGTTAAGGAGAAGAGTAGCACAAAGTTTTAATTAAAGTGCAACAACAAAACGAAGCTACTCTCCTGGCGTAATAGCACTCCTATGTTTAGACCCACTAACACCCATTTTTTTTTTGCGTCGATCTTGATTTTCGTCAAGGTGGAGGAAGGGCTAGCAAACTCATCACAAAAAAAATCTAACGTCTCTTGGTCCAAGTGCTCCACGAGGTGAAAAGATGAGGGAGCCCATGATCTTTCTTTGAGAACAATGAAAAGTGTAATTTGCTTTCTATGTCATGTGTTATATTTTAAATGAGCAAAATATGAATACTGCGACGATTGTCAGAGTATTAGAGAGGGTTTTGCCTCGTTTCGGAGGCATTTTGAGAACAATTAGTTGTGTCTATTCAAGCCAGGTTTTATTTGGCTTCATTCATTTTTTTAGTTCGATATGACTACAAATCAACTTTGATAGATTGAAACTCTTCTAATTTCCCACCATCTTAATGCATAAGCATATGCCTAAATAATATATATTTCAAAATATGTTTCATTACCAGCAAAACATTTGTGAGCAAAAATGTGAATCCTCAATGAAACACGTGTGAAATATCAATAGAAAATTTATGAAAACTCTCTAAGGTGGAATGGTAGATATTCATAGAGAGGAAGGTCTTATATGAAAATATGTCTGCGGTCAACAAATCAACCATTTGGGGAAATTAGTGTGGTAATTTTAACGCAAAACATAGGCCATGGTTTTCCGCTCGCTCAAATTGTGTTAGTAGTCAAACTCGTTGGTTGTTTTTATTCCCGTACTGATTTTTAGCTTTGTTCCGATGATCTTTCTACTTAGGGGGCATCTCCAAGGTACTCTAACAATAATGGTTTAAAAACAATAATTTATATTAGATCCAAACACTTGAAAGTATTTAAAATCATTCTTTTTAAGAAACCATGATATTTAGAGAAAGATCCAAAAATACTTTACATCCAAATAGGCCTTAGCACATAATCTATGTAATGAAGTCGTATCACTGAATGACACTCCAAGTTGTAATTATTATCTCCCTCGCGAAAGTGGCAGATGATATTATTTATGCTTTTGTGTCCACAAATTCATGAAATTTTTGATTTAGAATATAACGTGAAGTAGGTACTTGCACATTTTGAAGCTTCAAATCCCACATAAGTTTTTATGTGCAACTTTGGGTTTAGAAATTTGCAATTGGGTTGTTGCACCTTTTGGATCTTGAATATTCCCATAATTGTATGTGTAAATTCCTGTTTACATAGGCACAATTTTGTAGTTTACACATCTTGTAGCCTGAAATTTCAAATATTTGTTTTGTGCAATTTTAGGTTAAGAAATGTACATGTGAATAATTTGTATGACTGGATGTGTTAAATGGCAGCACCGTACTCCTATATATATGTATATTTCATAAGACAAAACATCACTAAACTACAATTAATGATAGTCTCTATCTACATGTATCTTGTCCACACCATCAACTCTTTGAGCCATACATTTATCCATGTCAACCCACATTTATTAATAATATTTTATCCATATATGCAAGATATTCACATCATAAAAAAATTAGCCATACAAGTTTCAACATCTTTCATTTTTAGTGGTTAAATATACAAACATTTCACATTAGTTAAATTTAGATTCTCGACTTTTGTGGCGCCCAATCAAATCCCACATATTCCCAAGATTCTATTTTTGCTTCGTGTGTCGTATATCCTTTCATTTATACTATATTTATTAATATTTCTGCTCCAACACGCGGGGCATCTTTCTAGTATTCATTATACCCTATAGACGAATGTCTTATGATGTTTTCTAATTATTTTCAATATACCTTGTTAACTATTCCAAGATATCTCAATACAAGTCGGAGCTCTTAGTTTTTATAATATACCCTTTTTAGGTATAAAAAACGTATATGTGCAAATAATATAAAATATATGGATTCAAATAGTTTATTTCGCTGAACTTACTTTGGGTATTTAATAAGAAATACATTAACAATTATAAAGAGGTGAAATCGATTCATCTATTTGGTATATTAAATGTGGGACCACATACTCGCAGGAGTATTAACCATTTTCCATATATATGGCAAGAATATACTTATCCTTGTGTAGCTACACCCACATCTCATATACTACGTACTATGGAGTAGTATATGCACTATTTTATCAGTTTGAGTGTGTTCATATACTATATCTAAAATATTAATACCTAGTTCCATGAAAAAGGCAAGTGGGCTCATAATTTGTATAATATTTACGAAATGCATTCCTATTTGTACATAAAATAGGAGCTTACATAGGGCTAAACCTTCTCTTAAAGAGGGTATGCAGCAATGGCTACATGCCATGTAATTTTTGACGGGATAAACTTTGTTGTATATGTGTTTTATATAAAATGAAAATCGCAGTAGGGGCTTTCCCTACTGTTTTCCCGTCAAAAAAAAGTATATATACTATCACATTAGTTGCATAGACTACATATGCATACTCTTTGGTATGATAAATATTAACTAGAATGTGTAAAACACACGTGAAAATAAACACCCATGAGTAGTAAAAGTTTATTCTTTCTATTTTGTAACACAAGGGATTTCGACAGCAAGAAAAAGTAGGATAGGGCATTTTATCCTTTAGCGTAAGTAACTAAGTATATATAGTATATTCTTGCCAACTATTCTTCAAAAAACAAATCAACGGTAAGGCAACCATGGTTGGATAACGTTCGAGTACCTGTTATGAAGAGTAATATACCATGCTTGCGTAGGTTTGAGTATAATTAACAAATCGACTTATATTGAATGATAAATACAGGCAACTACATACCAGGCAGCCTATTTGATTAATTGTCTTTAGTAAAATAGACTTTTTCCGTCAGATTCGAGGCTCTTTATGTTATTTTTTGGTATAGTGTATGTGCAAAGCGGCAATACGATATGTATGTATATATACACATATCACATAGTGGTAATATATGAGACGTGGGTTTAACTACACCCATGAGTTGGAAAGATTTTTCCTATATAATATAGTGTGTTTTGCTGTAAAATAGGGTATTATGACAGCAACAAAAATAAGATATGGCAGTTTATCCAGTAGTGCAATTGTGTATGATAAGTAATTCTTGCTAACTTTTCTTTAAGATGTCAGGTGAGATTCTGCCCCATTTCAAGTTTGTTTTGTGGTTTGTAGTCAAATTTTGAGAACTAGAAATCACAAAATTAAGTACAGGTGAGATTTTGGTGGTATCCCGCTTGCATCTGTACTTTTATTGAAAATAAAACTTAAGAACAGTAAGATAACCATGATTGAATATCATTCGACATACCTCTTGTCCATTAGTAGCCCCTGGAGTTCATTAATGAGTTGACCTTCATTAAATCTAGCTGCATTGATATTCATATACTTTTCCCTATCAATTTGAAAAAGGATGTCCCTGAAAACTCCCTCCATGATGGGATGCCGAGATACAGAAACGAAAGCCCGACAATCGAATTTCCCTTCCGCCCAACAGTACAATGCTTTAGCAAGAGTTGTCTTGCCTAATCCTCCCATTCCAACAATGGAGACTATATCTGGTTGCGTGGTGTAATTTTCCATTCTCAGCTTCTTTATTACCTCGTCCCTTGAAACCTCAATACCAACCGTTTTTCTCGGTTCTTCGTTTGGAGCCGACAAGAGTGGGCCAGAGGAAGACGTGGCCATTCGATTAGGAACAAAATGCTCCTCATTTCGCCTTTTGTAACTCCGACTTCGGCTGACCACATCATTCACCATTCCAATGATGTCATTGATCGCTGACCGGAAGTCCCCAATCTTCTGTGACTTTGATCTGCTGTTCTTCCGTCGGACGACCTTCCGAAAGATCTCCACGATGCCGTCCTGGTTTGTGTCAGTTGGCTCAGAGCCCTCGACACGCACCAGGATGGAATCGACAATATCTTCCGCGTCATATGAGCGGTCCCTTATTTGTTTGGCCCAGACCTCTCGCTGGTTCGGCTGCACCTCCACCGTATCGCGGAGGTGAGCTTGGATCATCTGCAGCTCGCTGTTGAGAGGCTCAATGTCCGCAAGCAGGTCTTTGTGGATTGACTTGAGATGCGTCAGCTTGGGGAGGAGGGAGTCCATGGCACCCGTCACATGGTCGACTGTCGAATATCTGGTACGAGTATAGTGAAGGAAAAATAATGAAGACATGAGCAGGGTAACTGAAAGAAGATTAGATTAATGGCAAATTTACTTAGAAGAAAATCTGTACCCGTTACTGAGTTGCTTCGTCAGATGTTGCTCCGAATCATTTTTTAGATCAAGTTGCTCCGAGTCATCAATGTTTTTTTTCTTGCCTTCTCGTATCTTTTGCCGCCTTTTCACAGACGAGTCTTCTCTTCCTTCAGTCACGGTTCTCTTATGCTCCTCGCCATAAGAAATCAAATCAGAACATAGTACTCTGAGTATTGGAGAGTTTGGATGATGCCTAACGGTAGCCTCCAACGCAGATTCAGCAGCTTTTATGTCAAAATTATCAGCACCCTGGGCCCCAAATTTTACGGAGATCTCTAAAAGGCCTGTCAAGTGAAGGAAACCTGCAATTTCAGGGCTGTGAGGGTCCATATTGTTTGCATTGAAGCCTAGCTTGAGCTTTTGAACTTTGGGCATTGCTCCTTCCACAAAGGACAGGCATGGTGCAGAACACACGAACTTGAAGTACGTGAGTTCTTGAAACCCCACATTGCTAATGACTATCCTTTCTGCTAGAGCTGTCTGGATATAGAGGGTGAGAGCAGCGAGGGAAGGTAGTCCTTTCAGAATATCTATATCTTTCCCCGGCAGATCCCTAATTGCAATCTTCAGAATGCAGAGTTCGCTGAGTTGTCCGAACCACTTGGGGAGCCTGAAAAGGATGCAGCAGCGCCGCGACAGCTCGATATTCCGAAGAAGCAGGTCCGAAGGAGGAGACACCATGCTGAAGCCATCACAAGGAATGTTTATGCTCGCAGGGCAAGAGGAGTCCGAAGCAGGTACCAGAGTGACGGACTGCAGTACGTTGAGTTTCTGAAGAATAGAGCCTAGAAGCTGCATATTCTTTTTCAGATTTTCTCCTCGTGGTTGTACTGTACAACAGGTGAGCTTAAGATCCCTGAGATTGGTCAGCCCTCTAAGACGCAGCACATCCTCTTGTGAGTAACTGCTGAGATCAAAATACCCTAGAGTGCGAAGAGATGTCATGCTATCAATTCCATTGGGTAGAATAGACTCACTGGGAAGGCGGATGTGCAGCAAGCTCTCCAGATTAACAATATCTGGCGGTACAGAAAATAATCTTGCGTCTACCTGCAGTGTGCCCAATTGTTGCAGGCTTTGAATCCTGCCAGGAAGTTTGACGGTGATATTACATTCAATCTTGATATACTTCAGTAGAAATAGCTGCCCAATCCTAGTGAGGTCAAAACTATTCTTGTCTTGATCAGCCCAAATATGAAGGTTCAATACTCGAAGAAGTCCATAATCCGTAACGGAAGGTACACACTTCAAGAAACCCCAAAATATAAATGATCGAACTTGGGATGTTATGATGCTTTCTGGCATGTATGCACTTTTTACCCCTCCAAACTGGACGGACAATCGGCGAACTTTGTCAGCAAGTGCTAGAGCTGATTGAAAATAGTTCACAGTAATGACAAAATTCTCCTCCATCGATTTGCATATAATAAAATCCAGTACCACCTGGTGAACTGTACATGACAACACCTCACCGTTATTATTGGTGTCCACGGGTTGCACCATTCCTGTGCTGACAAGAAAATGAAAATAATACGCAGCAGTTTCTTCCGTGTCTTCCCCTTCTACCACACTGAGAAAACCTTCAGCTACCCAGCACTTCACCAACTCATCCTTCTTGATCGCATAGCCCTCCGGGAACATGCTGAGATATAGCAAGCATGCCCTCAAACTAGGTGGAAGCTATCGTAAATCAGGTTCAGAACATCTTTCATCCCATCCGAAGTGGAGCGCAAAAAATCTTGTATGTGTTTCATTTTTTCCCTTGCTAGAAGACTGGCTATATTTACAAGTACTAATCGTAAACCACCACATTTCTTGACAATCTCGTTTAACATTTCTTTGTTATCTGTAGGACAGCCATCTTCAGAACCAAACACTCTACCGAAAAATAACTGTCTTGATTCATAATCATTAAGAGGACCCATCTTATATATATTGTCCGATTCATAACTACTGCATGACAATGCTACATCATCAAGTTGTGTGGTTGTTATTATTCTGCTGCAACAATCACCAGGAGGGAAAGCTCGGCTTATGATATCCCATACTGATGCACTCCATACATCATCAATTATGATAAAGTACCTGCATAATTTCATACGTTAGATAAGACACACACAATAATCTAATAAAATAGTATCTTCTTTCGAAAATAGATGTCTTCATAAAAATTATGCATCTAACCTCTTCCTTGCATAGCATTTTTTTAATATGTATCACTTTTTGTATATTTCTGATGGTATGTACTCTAAGGGTGGTAATTCGACACGATACGGAAAATAATTAGGGTTGTTAGAATGATTCATATCGTTTGGTCTCTTACTATCCGAGCATTTCTTTCCATTTTTGAAAACATCTTGCAAAATCAATATGCTACGCCCTTTTCTCTTTGAGCTGCATGTTCACTCAAGGGAAGGCTCTCTAGAGTGTGAACCTATGTTTTTCACTCTCGATCACCGGACTAGTTCATTTTGTATTTGTATGGATAGGGTATTGATAGTCAATTCGTCATCTTTGCCCACGAGTAGTACCCATATGTATACCCAATTAGACAATTAGTCATAGGTAAACTATCGGCATAAGTATGTGCTGTAGTCACCCATGTCCCATGGGTTGCTCGCTTAATATTACTAATTAAAAATAAATAATTTTGGTTTACATGATACTTTTACCGTTGGTTGACCTGATGTTAAGATTTTGCAAACAACCGTGAACGCTATTGCTTTAGCGACTACCCATCATGCTTCCGTTTGTTGATCACATAGACAGACCCATAGAATGTTTACAGGAATACCCATATCAAGTGGGGCAGAAAACCTCAAATGTCTACCTACATCTAGACTGGTCGGATGACGAGCCAGTCAGTGAGGGCAACTCCAACGGACCGACGTAGACGTATACAAATTATGTTCACTTTTTATCCGTTTGCATCTCCAAACCAAGAGGCGTACGACCCATGTTCATCCTTGCCAGACCACTGAATCCAACGGGGCGACCCATTTGGTCCGTCCAGCCAGGTTTTTGATCATTTAGCAAACTCGACCAAACAAAGATAGTAAACATGGCTAACAAGCAATGAATCAAAACATCACATAGTACCAAAATAATGTTGCCATGTATCATTTGACATCTTACTTTTATTATAGAGTTTATAGAAGCTTAACCAATAGGCGCTCCCTTTTTGCTCGCCCGAACGATTTGATCTGTTCCAAACTCGATCCATGACTCGCAAATGAGCTTGTCCTCCTTTTGGGTGAATGCGGCACCCCTTTGGCTAATCTTCCTATTTTGTTCCTAGGCTTGGCTCTCGAGCTCATCAAAAAATGCATTGGCTCGGCCTCGATGTTGATCACATCCGGGCCGGTCGCCAAAACTTCATCGTCCCCCTGGCCATAATCGACCTGGGCATTGTCCCTGATCATGCCCTAGAGGAACCCATCCCCTTTCGGCTTCTCATAGTACCTTTCGTCCCCCGACGACAACATTGGCAATTGACCGAACAGGCTGCGGCCTTTGGTGACAACTTGCAGGTCAGCTGCACGCGTGACCTTCGTCTGTGGCGCGGTGTGTAGCCGGCCATAGGCGCGGCTTTGAGATCACGGGGAGGCACACGGGGTTGGTCGGCGCTGAATCGCTTACTTCCGGTGAGAACCACGAAGGCACACTTTTGGGAAGGTAGCCGTATGCATGCAGACGGTGGCGCTGCCGCTAGCGTCATAAAGCACTTCGATCTTAGCAGCCGGAAAGCCGAGACGTTCAAGCTGGCCGCTGCGGATGGGGCCACTCCTGCAGGCGGAACCATGCCTATCATGAGGAGGGAAGCTTGCGGCGGCTCTAGCGACGATGGAATCGCTGTCATCGACCTGGCCCTGGTTGGCAGTGGCGGCTTCTGCGAGAGCGCCCTCTCCGTCCTCCTCCGGGCGCCTGGCTTCGGGGTCTCATTGGCCCTATGCTCCACGGTGAGCTCTTTCTTTGGCTTATTGGGGGGATGGCGGCAGGACCAAGGGCTAGTCGGCGGCAGCTCCAGCGGGGTCGGCGGGCAGCGGCTGTGTGGGCCATGGCTAGGGCAGGAGCAGGAGCTCAGTCTTGGGAGAGGAAAGACGGGTTCGGGATTGACGCAAACCGATTTTTATCGGTTATGGCATGTGCATTAGTTAAGACGGCAGCCGTCTGTAATGGCTATCATGTCATGACTAGCTATGGTTGTAGACACATCGTACAACGGATTGTTGTTTTGATTGTCTGCAAGGCATAGATCGTGGGTGCCTAATAAAAAGGGGCAAACTGGGCCATGCCTTTCGAGAAAAACGGCCCAAAAACTAACGACTCTGCATACCACGGGAGGAAGGCCGGGGAGGACCTATACCACGCGTTACACGAAGCTTGCTTCGCTTCGCGTACCTGTTCCTCTACGCGACGAGCTAATGGGCCAGGCCTAGTGACTGCTTCGAACGCGCGACGCCATGCACAACGCGCGACGAGAAAATGTTTCTGCTTCGTACTGTTTCGTACTGCTTCGTCCAGATTTAAAAAATGGAACCATTTTAAAATGTTGTACCCCTTTTTTTAATTTGGATCCATTTTCGAAAATGGAACCATTTTTCAAAATGGAACCATTTTTCGAATTGGAACCATTTTTCGAATTGGAACCATTATTATTTTTGGAACCATTTGTAAAAATGGAACCATTTTTAATTTCGGAACCATTTTTTATTTCGGAACCATTTTCAAAATGGAACCATTTTTAATTTCAGAACCATTTTTAAAAAATGGAACCATTATTATTTTTGGAACCATTTTAAAAAATGGAACCATTTTTAATTTCGGAACCATTTTTTGAAAATGGGACCAATTTTAATTTCGGAACCATTTTGAATTGGAACAATTTTCAAAATGGGACCATTTTTTATTTCGGAACCATTATTAATTTTGGAATCATTTTCAAAATGGAACAAATTTTTATTTCGGAACCAATTTTAAAAAATGGAACCATTATTAATTTTGGAACCATTTTAAATTTGGAACCATTTTCAAAATGGAACCATTTTTAAACTCGGAACCATTTTTAATTTCGGAACGATTTTCAAAATGGAACCATTTTTAATTTCAGAACCATTTTTAAAAAATGGAACCATTATTATTTTTGGAACCATTTTTAATTTCGGAACCATTTTTTAAAATGGGACCAAATTTAATTTTGGAACCATTTTGAATTGGAACAATTTTAAAAATGGGACAATTTTTAATTTCAGAACCATTATTAATTTTGGAACCATTTTCAAAATGGAACCATTTTTTATTTCGGAACCAATTTTAAAAAATGGAACCATTATTAATTTCGGAACCATTTTTAATTTGGAACCATTTTCAAAATGGAACCATTTTTAAATTCGGAACCATTTTTTATTTCGGAATGATTTTCAAAATGGAACCATTTTTAATTTCAGAACCATTTTTAAAAATCTAATGATTAAGAGAAACTATGTAAGAAAAATAAAGGAAAACAGTGAGGTCTGTTACACAGTATGATGATTCTATTTGAAAGAGAAAAGCACAGTTAATATATAAGGACTCAAAGTTGGACAGAGGGAATGCTAAACATGCTGCCCTATTTATTCCAGAACAAATGTTAGTTCAATAGCGTGTGAAGCTGGAATGGTGTAACCTATTACATGCACCTACAGATTATGCATTTTCAGCAGGTATGCACCAGCACTTGTTTTTGATAGTGTGCCTCGCACCAGCACTTGTCATCAATTATATCGTATGTTCACCATTGCCCATCTACTGTTCTCCAACCAAATGCGCTCAATAAGGCACGAAACCATACCATCTGCGTAACGCTCGCTGATGAACAAGGGGAAATCAAGCCACGTCTCAGGCCGCGAGGAGATGTGCCTGACGAACACCACCACCTCCTCGGTGACGCCGACGACGGGCTGCCCCTCGTGGGCCTCCTCCTGGCCGAACGGCAGGAGCGATGACGCGATCTTGGAGATCTCGGCCACGGCCAGGTTGCTCTGCAGCATCGAGATGCCGCTCCGCACCCTGCCCCCGATCTCCGCCAGGTCGCTCCGGATCCCGGCGATCTGCTGGGGACTGCGGGCCCGCCGCATCTTCCCCATCCCCCGGCTCCGCCTCTGCGGGCGCGGCGCGCGGGGACGAGGGTTCCGGCGGTGGGGGCGCGAGGAAGGAGGCCACGCCCCAGAGGCGGCGGGTGAGGGTCTCGGTGAGCTCGGAGATGTTCGGGCTCCTCCTCCTCCTCGGGGTCGCGGCGGAGAAGAAGCAGTCCGCTCGTCGCGCGAGCAGAAGCAGTGCGCTCGACCGCGCGGAGCAGAAGCAGTGCCCTCGACGCAGTGGAGCAGCAGCAGTGCGCTCGTCGCGGCGGAGGAGAATCAGCCCCCCCCCCCCCCCCCCCGAGGAAGGCAGAAGAAGAAGAAGCAGCAGGGCACTGCGGCGCGGGCGGGAGGAAGAAAGCGGTGTGGCGCTGGTCGGTCTGCGTAAACTGGGCCTGGCCCAATTGGAGTCGGGGGGTACGCGAAGCTAAGCTAGCATCGCGGTACGCGATGTATAGGTTTCGGCGGAAGGCCGTCTGTTGGGGACGCGGAGTTTTGGATCTCGGGCACCAGTGCTCCTGGTGCCCCGATTTTTTTTTTCAAATTTTTTTTGTTACACATAAAATTCTCAAAAAAATCAAGCACATAGATTTGAATGTTAGTTACCATAGGAAAAATTGGCAAAAAAAGAATGTTAAGATTTGCAGCCTGTGTGAAAATAACAAATATCAGCAGTCAAGAAAGCAAATTCAAAAAGTGCAAACATGCCCAGATTTCTTTTTTTTGCACAGGTCAAAATATTTCGAGTTTTTTTTTGCCAATTTATGAGTTAAGCACACATGTAGCCTACTACCTGTGTGATTTTTTGGCAAAAGAATAAAGTTTAAAAAGAAAATTGGGCACCCGGAGCACTGGTGCCCGAGATCCAAAAGGGATTTCCGGTCGGTTGGCTCCTATTTTCACGGGAATAGACTGTCTATATTTCTAGCGACAGAATCGCTGGTTTTCTCGTTACTCTTCGTACAAGTCATACAATTTCTTATGTGGACCATGTTACAGACAGCTGATTGTGTACCATTGTACATGCCCTTAGTTAGTGCATATTAAGAACTCGGTCCACTGAATAAGGGTTGAATATACGTGACTTAATTTTCTCGGACTACCTGAAAAAAAAGGTTAGTGCCCCTAACACCAAAACTGAGGGAGTACCTTTTGTCTTGGAGATGTTTCCTAATAGTATCGATAAGGTCTGGCACATCAGGAAACCCATGAGGTCGTGGTGCCTTGAGTTGCGAGAGCATACTGGTGAGAATATTTCTCATATCTGGATTTCGGGACAAACTTACGAAAGCCCGGTACTGAAATCCTCCTCTGTACTTCTGATACAAGGTTCTGACAACCGTTGTCTTTCCGACACCTGCAAATCCACAAAAATAAATAAATGAAATAAACTTGCATGAGAAAGTTGATATTCGAGAGCTTCGCTTTGTCTCTGTGAGTTTATTAACTCCTGAAGTAGCCTCCAAGAGTAAGTACGGTAGTTCGAGTTAAAGAGGACTCATTAGATTGTACCTGCGCATCCATTTATAGGTATCACCTTGAGCATCTTCTCGCCGTCGTCCAAAGCCAGCAGCTCGACAAGCTTGTTTGGAGGTTCCACAGCACCAACTATGCTAGGGCCGCAGGTCGGAATCAGCAGCTTGGCGGTCGTGCTGTGGCCGCTGTGACCGGCTTCCCCAGTGTCATCATGTTTGATGCTGGTCTTGGGAGACCACTGGAAGCGTTCGCGTCTTTCATTTGCATCCGTGACACGAACAAGTACTTCTGAAAAATCGTGATGACCGCTGGCGCCGGAGACGTCGTCCAAGTGATCCTCCGCGTCATAACAAAGTTCTCGAACTATCTTCATCCACCACTGAGCCTTGCAGCTAGCGTCCTCGTCTTCCGACAGATCCTTCAGCGAGATGCATAACATCTTCAAAAGACGAATCTGCTCCGGCGGACACTGTTTAGAACTGATGGCGTCGAGTTTCCGGAGGAGGGGGGCCATAGGCCCCAGTGAAACGGTAATAGGATCTTCTATCTTTGCGGAGCGACCCCGACCCCTCTGCCAATATCATCAGGACAGGAAGAATAAATCAGCAATCCAGCGCAGAACATATACAAGCAAAACTGAACGAAACCTCTAAAACAGAGCAATTACATCACGATTTGGCTGGCGTCGGCGACGCCATCTACGATGTACTCCTATCTTGGATAATTTTGTAGGCAACTTCCATGTGCTTTTAGTTGTAGTAGGCGAGATCCGCAACATCCAGTGAACTAATCCGCCCACTGTTGTCATCTCCACATGAAGTAAGAACAAGATGATTAACTTTTCTAATTGCAAACATGCACGAGAAAGAAGGCTCAAGAGAATACACGGCGAGGGAAAACTTCACCAGTGAAATATGGGATATATACGGAGTGGAGGACATGCACCTCTTGTATTCAGGGGAGAAGAGAAAGGCACGGAGGAGGGGAGGAGCGAGTAGCGACAAGTATTCAGGGGAGAAGAGAAAGGGCACAAAATATATAGAACACGGCGACATATGCTCTCGCTTCAAGTCGGCACCTCATTGGTCCAGAAATTTGGGTGGGGTGGGGTCCAGTACTGCTAGCGGGTTTTTTCTGTATGCGGTGGGAAAATGTGATGGAATACATGCATGTGGGACCCACTTTATGGAGAGAGAATAAAAAAATTGGGCAGATGGTCTGCATCTTCTCGCTCTGACGTTAGTGGCACGTACGCGGCCGGTTAGACCTGTACGGTGCTGGCGGCCTGGCGCACGGCTTCGTGATGCAGTGGCGCTCCACAGCACATCGGCGAGCACAGTGGGTCGGTGGCCGCCGCCTCGCGCACATGCCGGAGGATGTCCAACTTCGCCGCGCTTCTCCCGCGGGCCCAGCCCCTGCCCGACCTTCACCTGCACCGTGAACCGCACTATCGCGCTCACGAACGGCCGCCGCGATGTCCCAACGCCGTCTCGCCGTTGGCATCTGAGTCGCCGGCCGAGCTTCCGAGGTTGGAGCGCTGGAGGCACTTGGTGACAATGACGAGGCCCTCGGCGAGCAGCGCGTCCAGACCTCCCCGTGGACGTACTACGCGACGTGGAGGGCGAGCTCCAGCGCGCACCCGTGGGGCGGCCGCGCAAAGCAGGGCCACGAGCCGCGGCAGCTCGACGCGCCCGTGGACGCGTCCACCAGCGGCGTGCTGATAGCGTCCACCAGCCTGTTCAGCGCCCGCAGCGCCGCCTTCGATGATGGGTAGAACCGCACCGGCGCAAGCACGCGGTACCGGGCATCCGTCGCTGACCCACGCAGACGGACGAGACTCGATGTGGACGTCGGCGAGGACGGAGAGAGAGCTTGCGGCGCCGAGCCTGCAAACGAGGACAGCAGGTCGCCACCGTGGGAAAAGGAAGAAGAGAGAGACGGTCTACGTTAGGGAAATTGTCTTCCCATGTGATTGCGGGTCCCATGTCTGCTATGTGCACAGAGACTTCAATGCCCTGATCATGTACTGTATTTCCATATGTATTCCACACTCGACCAGAAAATGACAGGTCAGTAGTGGCCCCAGATCAAAACGTGGACCAATAGAAGTTGTGCATTTGCCCGGAGCATCTGCCGCCGGGTTCAACCAAGCATTTTCCCTATGCTTGCGTTCAAACCTAAGGTAGAAGGAGCTGGTGCGGAAAAACCTTCTGTAGACTTTGAGATAACTTGCTCTACTCGCTGCTTGGAACACGGTAGTGAAAAAAAAATCCAAAAAGGGCAATACCCCATCAATCAGTAGTCAATACACATAGTTCTCTTTTGTTGCATAGTCGATCATCCACATCACAAATCAGAAAATTTCAACACAAGAAATCAACCACCGAATGGATCTAGCATACATCATTAACCTTGTTCAACATATATGTCACAAGACAGTTGCATCGAGAAATTATAAGCTTCCGCTGATCTGAAGAGAGGAGATAGCCCCACAGCAGAATCAAATACGCAACCATATGGATAGCATGCAAAAAAAAGTGGCCTCGCGTCTCATTGAACACAATATTGTTTCGATAATTTTAAGACGCCCAACATAAAGCCCGAACACCTATTTTTGACTTTTTGTCAATTCAATTCAATCAATTCCTAAATATTATTGAGGTATTTCTTGGTGATAGCAAGTTGTAACTAATATGCAAGATACACCATTCATGACAAGAAAAGAGGCATGAGAGAAATAAATGTTTAATACTCTTTTGAGTAGCATAAACAACATTTTCTAGACCCTATCCTAGTTGCCAAATTGTGTTTAGTACATAAGAAATTTTCATTAGGATAAAAATAAATATCCAATTTTAATGGGATCTTAAGTTTCTTATTAATGGAGAAACCTAGGATGACCCATTCATGAGGTCGCCGTACATAGATTTCACCGGGAAAAAACACACGAGCTCGTTAGTTTGCAAACAAGCCAGTTAGGCTCATTAGATAATGGACTGTGCTAGTAAGGGCACGTGCCCCAGATTAGCTTTTCGTGGGCACGGATCGAATATGCTAAGTAAGCCATGCATGCATGCATGCAGCCACGTAAATTCCTTTTGGTTTTCAAACTTTAAAATGATTTATCTCTTAAACCGTAAATCAAAATTCAGATCCGTCTTTACGGTTGGCCTAGTCGCGATGAGATATTTAAAACTAGATCCCATCTTAATATGTTCTGACAACTTCTTTTTTCGACTCCAGTTGCCAGATTATACTCACTTAGTCACCAGGTATTGATAAGTTGGTTACCAAGTTAAAATCAAATGTTTGCCTGGCTCTTTAAACTTTTCTACTCACCAACATAATCCTTTCATAACGGTAATTTCAAATTTTACGTGTTTAGAGTGGATCAAATCCTCACTCTTTGTACGTATAGATCATGGCTATGACAAAAAAAGTGTAAAAATTACCTGGTAACTATGTATTATTTGGTTGGTACCTGTTAACTACTAATATGGTAACTAAAGTATTATAACCTGGCAACTGACGATGAAAAAAGAAGTTCGTCAAAACATATCATGATGGGATCTTGTTTTAAAGTACTCGTCGAAACAAAGCCAATGGTGAAAACAGATCGTCAATTGGATTACCGGTTTAAGAGATAATTTATTTTGAATTTTCGGTTGCAGAAAGATTCCTTGCATGCATGCATGCGTTTGGTCTGTTTCCTTTATATGTCTGAATTTCTCATGCGCCGGATAGATGTTGCTAGGACACGTCTCCTAACTAGATTAACCGTTAGATAATTCGACCATCATCAATGTTTGACATAAGTGTAACCATGCATTCCACTTATTACAAGTTAAGCTCCTTTCGACACCAAATATTTAGTGGATATGTGATAAAAAACATTAGAAACAATAACATTTGTTTCCATGGAACTATGTTGTATAATTATGGATACTACCGGGATCATAGTGTATCACCTACAAAAATACCATCCTAGAATCGTGTGTGGTCAATCCATCACTTGACTCGAAAATGCGTATGTTACATAAATCATCTTTGACTCTTGTATGACCTAGAGTCATAAGCTTTACATGTACTTGAGACAAGTTTAATCTAATAATTTAAACAACCACTTGCTACGTAAAACTCTTATTCTTGAGATCCAGTACACCTCGATGCCTAACCCAGCATAATCTCTTGGTCTAGAAATAATATACTTTTACATAAACGGAGATCTGTAAAACTCAACTTGTTTTTTAGCCCTTTGGGTACTTCGGGAAAAGAAAGATAAACATTGATAAGCTCATTAGAAAAAAAAACTATAAAAAATGTCGATCTCCATATGAGAACAACTTGCCCTTCCATTACATGTGTATTACACGCACTAGTGGAAAATAGCCCATCCGTCCCGGGTCCAGAGGGCCTTTGGTCCCGGTTTTACAACCAGGACTAAAGGGTCGGGACTAAATGGGGGGGGGGGGGGGGGGGGGGGGCTTTCGTCTCGGGTGTTTACGACCGGGACGGATGGGCTCCACGTGGCCACGGGCCAGGGCGCGCCTGGCGGGAACCTTTTGGTCCCGGTTGGTAACCAACCGGGACCAAAGATTTCTGCTTTATGTTTTCTGCTAATTTATTTTTTAGGGGTTTCGATTTTTTGTTTTCCAATTAATTATTTTTTACGAAGATCACGTTGCGCAGACAACAAGTCATACACATAAAGTATACAATACACCGAGGTCACGTTTGATTCATACATACATAAGCCCACAAGTTTATACTACACCGACATCACGTTTCTCACACGTCGAGATCACGTCAATTACATTGGAGGCAAAAAATAATTGCTAGGGTGATAAAATTCTCCAGTTTTCTTCAGGACCTCCTCGAGTTCAAAAATCCCGCCAATTCCTCTTGAATTGCTTTTAGGCGCTTCGTTGGTATGAGCTGGTCCCGCATTCGATCCATCTAGATCAATATGAATATGTGAGTTGTAATTTATGAATGGAACTCAACACAATATGGTAATAAAAAATTGCGAATAGTGTATACATACTTCAGCTGTTCTGACTTCTCTATTCCGCTCACTGACAAAAGAGCGCATGTACTCGAAAACGTAGTATGCACATAAATTAGTCCCTTGTGGCTGCCTCAGACACCACTTTACAAAAAATAGAATTTAATCAAATAATAATCAAGCATGATAATGGTATTGAAACTAGAATTAAAGAGTTGCGCGGACCTATATATATAGTACTACTTACCTTGGTGGTATAAAAATACAGCTCCGGTTTCCAATCCCCTGGAACCTTCACGATGAACCGTTTCCAAACCCTGCCCGCCAAAAGAAAATGATTAAAGAGTTATTAATTACTTGATATCAGAAAATGAATGAAAGAGGTCGATATAGAGCGATAATGATTGAAATTACCTCTGGAGCATATCTATCAAGGTTTGGTACTCGTCCATATCTTTCCTTAACGAGTCCATGACTTGAACGACTCCTTGGTCAACTCTAATGATTAGCAGAATCCAGTGGAATCTGCGCACGTTTATATGTCCATGACTCATCGATTACACTAAACATCGAGTAAGCAAAATAGAATGTGTAGAAGGTACAGTAACACTCACTTGAAGGCGTAAGGAAAAAGTATTTCTGCGCAGGTATTTTGTTTCACTAACCACCGGAGCAAGCTTTTCTCTGTGTCCGCGGGATGGTTATTTACGGTCACTTGATGAATATAATATGGGTCAATGAACCCAGTGTCATAGATGCGGCGTTGTCTGCATTCGACAATCTTCATTCTGCATAATAGCGTACAAAAGAATATAGTGAGATAATTACAGGCAATGAACGAGCAGAGCTAGAGACTTAATTAAATTGCATAAATAAATCACTTACAAACAATAGCAACTGACGAGGGCTTTGTCGAGGGCGTCTTGATTGAATAACTGAAAAATTTCAGAAAACGGAATATACATCGCGTCATCCGTGAAGTAATGCTCTTTCTTATATGACACCCAGAAGACATCATGCCCGGCCTTTGCGGCGTTCTCGTACCACTGATGCAATCGACGCAATTGTGTTGTTAGAGAATTGACCTGCTCAGGTCTGACCAGGGACCTCCCGTAGACATATGTCCATGCATACTGATACTCTATGGGGTCGCCTATGGTGCCAGTGTCGTGGTGTACTTCCTTATCGGGCATCACCTTGAGCGGGGGGATCGACTGATTTGCCTGTTCTCCGAGCTGGGCCACTTGTTTCCCGCATTTTGCCGTCTGCATCTGCTCCCTCTTTAGGCGATATGCCGCCTCCTTCTCCTGCTTCTCTTGACTAATTGTCTTCTCAATAACACGATCATAGTCATCTCGCAATTTAGGCGGCTGTGGCGGTCCACACGATAGATTTTTCAAACATCTATCAATTTTTCTGCTGGTATTATCTCTTTAGGGGGGGCCGTTTCGGTCCTAATTGTCTTTTCACATTGGCACGCACCGACTCGTCGAGTTCCTCTGGAGTCAAGTCGTAAGTTCTCTTTGGAAGAGGCTTTAGCAACTCGCGTTCCTCTCGAGTTAACTTATCTGCACTTCTGCTCGTCGACGGGAAGTTTAGTTTCCGCTTTAACGAGAAGGACTTAGCAGTGGGCGCAATCGACGGACGGGACGTCGCGGGCGATGGACTCGCGACGGACGGGGCGTCGAGGGATGGATCTTGAGGTGGGGGGATGGATCTTGAGGTGGGGGACTGCTACTCGGAGGAGTCGGTGGCCTTGGCGCCAAGTTTGGAAACACGATGTTTTTCTTGTTCCAGAGAGCGATACCCTTCTCGACTTCTCCCAGTGTCTTCTCGCCGTCACCTCCAGGAATGTCAAGGTCCAGATTAGCATATAACGGCACAACTTCATCCACCCCGACACGAGCATAGCCAGCTGGAATCCCGCCGAGATGGTAGCTTGCTCCAGATTGATTAGGTAAAGCATAGCCGACCGCCACCTTGAAGGACATGTTCTTCATTGACATATGTAGCTCACAGTCTGTCTTCTCCGTGATATCATCCACGGGGTAGTGAGCCGCCGGCGGTTCGAGTTCAGAATGTTCTAGCTGCGTGGAACCCACGCTGCTTTTCTGCTGATCAGATGGGGCGGCTTCGACTTCAGGACCTACTAGCTGCTGCTGAGATGCCCTTTGCTGACTTATTGTGTCTAGTTGCTCCTGCTGCTGCTGCACCTTGCGTTCCAATGCCGATAACCGGTCTGACTCCTGCTTCTTCTTTCTCTGACGGCTTCTATAAGTATCAGCGTCTTCCGGAAAACCTTGCTTCCACGAAACTCCGGGTCCATAGCCTCGTACTCGTCCAACTTTTTCAGGATTCCCGAGTGCGAGTGACAGCTCGTCTTTCTCTCTGTCGACCACGTACACTCCCCTTCGAACTTTATCTATTGCGTCCACAAGTTCTTTGGTTATATACTCAATTTTTTCCTTCCATTTTCCCTGAGCAACAATCAGCCCTGTCACTGGGTCCAACCCTGCCCCATGCGCGAACAACCAAAACTTGGACCTCTCGGGCCAGTCCGCTGTCTGTGGAATGATCCCGTTATCAAGCAGTTTTGCTTCAAAGGCTTCCCACTTAGGCACGGCAGCCTTGTAGCCACCTGCCCCCAAAGTGTGGTGATATTCCTTCTTCCCAGCATTTAACTTATTTGTTTTCGATCGGGCCACAGCGGCCTCCGATTTTCTTTGCTTCACAAATGTGGGCCACTGCTGTTGTATCTTCACTAGTGGTCCAGTGAATTCTGGATCTTGTTCCTCCGCCTCTACATAAGCTTTCCATAAGTTTTTCTTCCAGGTCCGGAATTGTTCGGCCATCTTAATAAGAGTCCAATGCTTGACTTTCTTCTTCAACTGCTCGGGTAGACCTGGCGGTAGGTTGACCTTTGTCAAGAGCGTGTCCCAACACAAATCTTTTAGGGTATTGCCAACATAAGTAGTTGGCTTGTTCTCGTCCTTCGGCTGATGCCATTCTTCAAGGGTGATCGGGACCAAGTCCCTAACAACAACTCCGCATTGATTTATATATTTGCGGCGGCACTGTAAGGGTTCCATCGGTTCGCCACTATCACTAACTCTGTCGATCACTATCCTTTGACCCTCCTTCAACGGCTTCGTCGGGCCTCGTTTCGACACTGCTTTCGACCCTTTCGACCCTTTAGCTGCGGATGATTTGCTCGATCCGGAGGGCTAAAAGAAAAAATGATTCGTTAATAACTGCAATACAACTCAAATAATACATCTAGTGTGATCGATCAACAGAGGCTTAATTAATATACCTCGCCGGAGTTTGTTAAGGGCACTTCCTCTCTGCAAATTTCTTCTTCCTCAACTCCCTCACCGGAGTCGTTCAGAAATTGGGAGCCGTAATCATCTCCAGTTACCGCATCTTCTTCACCGACAGGCGCGGCTGCACGTCCTGCTATAATCTGAAGCATTTCCATTTCACGCTCCTCGTCTCTGGCGGCGACGTCCAGACAAGTTGGATCCATTTGCTCTTCACGCTCCTCGTCTCTGCCGAAGGCGTCCGGACAATTTGGATCCAAGCTCAATGTCCCTGCAATCAATTTTGTAAAAAGAATATGAATCTTAAATTTTGCATCTTAGCAAATGTGAATGCAAAATTATAGCAACTACTTAGCAAATTTAAATTTTATACCAACTACTAGCAAATTCTACCAGTAACAAATTTACCTAACACTAAAAATTTACCTAACACTAACACATGCATTTCCTAACACTAACAACAATTACAAACCTAGCACTAACAACAATTACAAAACTACAAATAGCATCTCCTAACAACAATTACATGTTGTATATACACAACAATTACAAAATTACAAACTTAGCACTAAATTACAAATAACATCTCCTAACAACAATTACATGTTGTATATACAAAACTAAAAATTGCATCTAATTTTGCTAACACAAAATGGTACTGAAAATTGCTAACACAAAATTTTGCTAACACAAAATGGTACTGAAAATTGCATATCTAACACAATTTTGTTAAAACTACTAGTACTATGCAAAACTACTAGTACTATGACTACTCGTACTATGCTAAAACTACTAGTACTGAAAATAAGAATAAAAAAAATTGCAAACTCTTACCTTGAGCCGGAGAGGTCGACGGCGGCCGAAGGAGGCAACGGAGAGAGGGCCGTGGCAGGCCAGAGGAGGGCGGCGGGCGCGCGGACAGCGCACCGCGGCGGAGGGCGACCGCGGTGGAGGGCGACGACGCGCGACGGCGGCCGGAGGAGGGCGGCGGGCGCGCGGACAGCGCACCGCGGCGGAGGGCGACCGCGGCGGAGGGCGACGACGCGCGACGGCGGCCGGAGGACGCGACGGCGGCGGGGAGGGGCAGCACCACTGCACGGAGGGCGACGGCGGCGGCACGCGAGGAGGCGAGGGAATTGGGGAAGAATGCGAAATTTTTCGCTGCGGAACCACCTAAATGCGCGAAAAAGACCTTTTGTCCCGGTTCCAGCCACGAACCAGGACGAAAGACCCTTTAGTCGCGGTTCGTGGCTGGAACCGCGACTAAAGGTCCGTCTGGGCCGCGAAGAACGCCCAGACGGACCTTTAGTCGCGGTTCCAGCCACGAACCGCGACTAAAGGCTTTTAAATTTTTTTCCTAGTTTCTTTTTCTGTTTTCTTTTTCTGTTTTCTTTTTTTAAATGTTTCAATATTTGTGAAAAACATATCTTTTTCTTATTTCCTATTTTTTTGCTCTATTTTATTTTTTATATATATTTAATTTAAATGTTTCAATATTTCTGAAAAACATATCTTTTTCTTATTTCCTATTTTTTTCTCTAGTTTCTTTTTTATATATATTTAATTTAAATGTTTCAATATTTCTGAAAAACATATCTTTTTCTTATTTCTTTTATATCAGTTGATTTAATTGTCTACAAATTTGTAATAATTATCTGTTTATTTTAAAACATTGATAGGGGAGGACCCGTGACTGACATGAGTCGTGACCGCAAAGCCCGCCTTTAGTCCCGGTTGGTAACACCAACCGGGCGTAAAGAAGCACACGGATCGTGTGTTTCTTTCAAGCGCTTGTGAGCCGTTGGATGAGGGGTGTGTTTCTTTCAAGCGCTTGTGAGCCGTTGGATCAGGGGCGTGTGTTTCTTTTGAGGGCAAAATCAGTGTTGGATCAGCCACATGACCCTATATATATCCCCCTTCTCGAACATGTTCGACACTCAGTGTAGTTCATTTGATATACAAATCATTCGGATTCCCTGCATATGTCCGACGGTGCATCAACAATGGGCTCTTCTTCAGCTTCGTCTTCCCCCATTGTAGTATCACCGTCCAAGAAGCCCAAGAAGCTTAGCAGGTTCACGCACAGATTTTTCCCATACACGCCCAAGAAGCTTAGCAGGTTCACACACAGATTTTTCGTCACGTGCATCACGTCGATTGCAGAGCGAACCTCTAGGATTTTCCAATAGGGTAGCTCCCAAAATATAGAGCACTTCTTCCACATAGGTACGTGTCCATCAGCGTCATTCAGAACAGATAGACTGCCAGGACCCTTTCCAAAGATTATTTTTAAATCCTTGACCATGTCATATATAACATCACCATGAGGGAATTTAGGATTCGTCCGGTGATCTGCCTCGCCTTTGAAATGCTTGCCTTTCTTTCTTACGGGATGCTGTTTTGTAAGAAATCGACGATGCCCCAGGTACACATTCTTGTTTCCCAAATGTATACTTTCAGTCTCACTTAAACAGTGCGTGCATGCATTGTATCCCTTGTTTGACTGTCCTGAAATGTTACTAAGAGCAGGCCAATCATTGATGGTTTCAAACAACAACGCTCGTAGGTCAAATTCCTTTTGTTCGTGCTCATCCCACACAGGTACACCTTCGTCACGCCACAACAGTAAAAGTTCTTCAACCAATGGCCTCAGGTACACATCAATGTCGTTGCCGGGTTGATTCGGGCCTTGGATGAGCACTGGCATCATAATGAACTTCCGCTTCATGCACAACCAAGGAGGAAGGTTATAGATACACAGAGTCACAGGCCAGGTGCTATGACTGGAGCTCTGCTCCCCGAAAGGATTAAAGCCATCTGTACTTAGACCAAATCTTAAGTTCCTTGCGTCAGCTGCAAATTTCGGGAACTCCCTGTCGATTTTTCTCCACTGCGACCCATCAGCGGGGTGTCTCAGCATCAGGTCTTTCTTACGGTCTTCTTTGTGCCATGGTAACAACTTTGCATGCTCTTTGTTTTGGAACAAACGTTTCAACCGTGGTATTATAGGAGCATACCACATCACCTTGGCAGGAACCCTCTTCCTGGGGCACGGCTCGCCCTCAACATCACCATCACCAGGGTCATCTCGCCTTATCTTATACCGCAATGCACCGCATACCGGGCATGCATTCAAATTCTCGTACTTCTCACCGCGGTAGAGGATGCAGTCATTGATGCATGCATGTATCTTCTGCACCTCTAATCCTAGAGGGCAGACAACCTTCTTTGCTTCGTACGTACTGGGGTGTAATACGTTATCCCTTGGAAGCATCTTCTTTATTATTTTCAGCAAATTTTCAAATCCCCTGTCAAATGTACCATTCTCTGCCTTCCATTGCAGCAATTCCAGTGTGGTACCAAGCTTTTTCTGGTCATCTTCGCAAGTTGGGTGCAACAACTTTTTGTGATCCTGTAACATGCTCTCCAACTTCAACCTCTCGTTTTCACTTCCGCTGTTTATCTGTGCATCAAGAATGGCCCGACCAAAATCATCATCGGGCTCATCAACAATGGGCTCATCAACAATGGGCTCTTCTTCAGCTTCGTCTTCCCCCATTGTAGTATCACCGTCTTCAGTGAACGTAGGATAGTTGTCATTATCCTCTTCTTCTTCATTTTCTTCCATTATAACCCCTCTTTCTCCGTGCTTGGTCCAACAATTATAACCGGACATGAAACCGTACTGCAACAGGTGGACTTGAATGGTTTTTGAGGTAGAGTAATCCTGCGTATTCTTGCAGACACTACAGGGAGAAGAAATAAAACCATTCGACGACTTGTTTTTCTCAGCCACACGAAGAAAACTATGCATGCCATTAATATAGTCGGGACAGCGTCGGTCACTGTACTTCCATTGCCGGCTCATCTGCATTATATAAATATATCAAAAACCATTACACTACATCATGAATATATAATAGTGACCAAATTAATTAATACAAGTTCATCACATTAAAACCAAAGTAAAGTAAATGCAATACATAGGTCTCATAAAACATACATTAATTGAAACTAACATACAACTATCTAAAGAATTTAAATCTAACAACAAATGCGATCAAAATCGCAACTAAGCTAATTACTGAACCAACAGCATAATGATACCAAGCCTCTTGACTAATGGCATATTTTCTAATCTTTTTAATCTTCAAGCGCATTGCATCCATCTTTATCTCGTGAGCATCGACGACGTCGGCAAGCTTGAACTCGTGTTCATCGATGATGTCGGCAAGGTTGAACTCCAATTTCATCTTCTCTTCTAGGCATTGGAGATGAAGATCTTCACTTCTTTTCAATTTTGCTTTCAAATCATTGTTTTCTTTTACAAAAAACTCGACAATAGGGTCGGTTGGAATTTCCGGTTCAACTACCTCCAAGATAAAAGCGTCTATGTCAAGTTGGTAGGTATAGTTGTTATAAACACGAAATGAAACAAATAGTTATAAAAATATACCACATCCGAATCATAGACCGGACGAGGGCCGACGGGGGCGGATATCAAAACCATGACACTATACATATAAAAAAAACATAAGAAAATTATACAAGAAATAACTATGCATTTAAATCATACAAGTAATTTTTCTTTCAAATAAAAGATAAAAAAGAGGCTCACCAAGGTGGTGCCGGTCACGGGACGGCGCGGGCTATCGACGGCGGTGAGGACGGGGACGGAACGACACTAAAACCCACAAATAATAAATTAATTTGAGCTCAAAATGCATATAAAAAATGAATTCTCTAACTTAGTCATTTCATCAAACACCTAGCTAGCACTATAAAAATGAAATGAGCTAAACTAGCAATGAAATGAGCTAAAGT
Source organism: Poa pratensis (assembly GCA_947311845.1). Taxonomy (NCBI): domain Eukaryota; kingdom Viridiplantae; phylum Streptophyta; class Magnoliopsida; order Poales; family Poaceae; genus Poa; species Poa pratensis. The sequence continues at coordinate 6,894,188 of CAMZMU010000087.1, read as the reverse complement.
TGCAACGTCGGAGGAAAGGATGATGTTGCTAACCCTTGAATAGATGGGGTGCCTTCAATCTTCACAAATGGTGAAAAAAAATGGGGATTAACTTGAGTGATGGAGAGAAAATGGAGGAGAAAATGGTGATGAACTCGAGCTCAAAATGGAGATGGAGCTCGGGGTGGAAGATGATATATGCAGGGGAGACTCTTTGGTCCCGGTTCGTAACACGAACCGGGACGAAAGGTGCTCTGCCAGGGGGACCCACAACTGCGGCAGCATGTGGCGCATGTGATGACCCTTTGGTCCCGGTTTGTAACATGAACCGGGACCAAAGGTCACAACCGAACCGGGACGAATGCTCACTGGCGCTCTGGAAATTCGAACCGGGACCAATTGCCCCATTAGTCGCGGTTCGTAATTAGGCCGAGACAAAAGGTGAAAATGGAAGGCCTGTTTTCTACTAGTGACGGTTTTCTCTAATAGATGGAGTCCCCAAGGTGCCTCAAAGGAAAAGAACCAAACTCACATCCAAAGAGTTGCTTGTACTCATGTTTCGCATATTATTTTTATTTCTAGAATAGCATATCTCTCTCTCTAATGGAATTTTACCTTAAGTTTGGATAATGGTTTAAAGATACACCAGATTAGATTCATATTAACGGCATTTTCTAGACCGTGTTCCATTAAAAGAACTATGTCATCCAAATATTGTAAAATGGATACCAGTCCTCAACTGAATGAGGGTTGAGATTCTCTAATTGACAATCCTCGCTTGCTTGCGATAAGGATGTCCAAAATATCTGGTACTAAATTGAAAAGATTTAGATACAACATGCTACTTGTCTCAATCTTTTTCTTGTTTAGAAATAATGACCAATATCATCGTTGGCTCTTATGCCCACACTATGAATAAATTATGCAATCCATTCACAACAGTTTTATGCAAATCCTTTCATGTGCAAGTCTTGTTTCAAGAAGGGTCATTTTATTACTATGAACCTCATGAATGATGTATAAGGGGGATAAAATAAAGGAAACTAAAAGAGTATTTATATAGAACAAAAATAAAACAATTTAGTGCAAATACTGATCGAGTAAAAAGATGCGCAGGTCTTAGCGTCATTAGTATTCCCTCCGTCACATTTTTTTGAAGCTTCCCTCCGTCACATATTAATTTACGCTATAAAGGATGTATGTAGGCATATTTTATTTCTAGATACGTCCTTCGAGTTCTGCAGCCTCGCTGTATCGTGTTCAACATCCTCATGATAGGCTTCCGCCATTTCGAACCCTACTTGACTAAGCTCACACTAGTAGGGAAACCCTATATAGGTAGGTTGGCACTCTGTGGCGCACCCTTAATTGGTGCGCCACAGAATTATTTTTTGTGGCGCATGTGGTTTGGTGCGCCACAGAAAGTCACATTTCTGTGGCGCACTAAACCACATGCGCCACAGAAATTAGACATTCTGTGGCGCACCAAGCCAGGTGCGCCACAGAATGTCACATTTCTGTGGCGCACATGGCCAGGTGCGCCACAGAAAGTTATCTGGGGGGCGGGTTAAAATTTGAAAAAAACAATTCTGTGGCGCACCTGGCAGGTGCGCCACAGAAAGGTGACATTCTGTGGCGCACCATGCTTGGTGCGCTACAGATTTTTTTTTTTCAAATCCCACCCACCCCCCCCCCACCCCCCGTGGATCGCCTTTTTAGTCTTGCAGGAATTAAAGGAAAATGTTAAAAATTTCAATAAATAAAATCCTTTGACATGTAGTTAGTTTTGAGTGTCTAGTAGGTATAGAAATTTTGAAATATGAATTTTGACATTTTCAGCAACAAGCAGGAAAAAAAACTTGTAACGGCCATAACTTTTGCATACGACGTCGAAATAACGCAAATAATATGTCAAAAAAATCGTGAGAAAAATCCGAGTTCGATTCCGGTCAGCAATTCACAGATTCCTCAAATTCCAAAAGAAAAAAAGTTATTTCAAACAGACGATTTTTCGCAGCAAAATCAAAAAGAAAGAAAAAAATTAAAAAAATTAAAAAATTCAAAAAGTCCAAAAATGACACAGAAATGTATAACAAAGAAGATTGTTGAATTTTTTGGATTTTTTTGAATTTTTTGGAGTTTTTTGAATTTTTTTGGAGTTTTTTGAAATTTTTTGGATCTTTCGAAACTTTTGAATCTCCTTTTGAAACTTTAGAAGTTTTTGAAAAATCTGAAATTTAAAAACACACATTTATAAGACATACCACACATATACACATACAATACTTAAGAGGGTTCAAATGATATATATATCAATAAGAACTTGAGTAGCACAAGGGTAGGTGAACTGGGTGGAACTTAGAAGTTAAGCGTGCTAGGGTTGGAGCAATTTGAGGATGGGTGACCTAGCGGGAAGGTATCAGTTCAAAAAATTTAAAAAATATGAAAATAATTCCAATAATTAGGATTTTTCATATTATTTCATATTCTGATTTTTCTGGATTTTTTTGAAACTTTTTATATTTTTTTGCATTTTTTAAATTTTTTGAATTTTTTGAGAATTCTGTGGGTGCGCCACAGAAATGTGAGAATTCTGTGGCGCACCAAGCCTGGTGCGCCACCGAAATAATTTTTGTGGCGAGAATTCTGTGGCGCACCCAGCATTTCTGGGGGTGCACCACAGAATACCAAACTGGTGCGCCACTAATAGCCTTTTCTGTACTAGTGTCATGAGGTTCCAAGCTTGGGTGAGAAGAACAAGCTTAATTCTGAGTCCATAAAATTAGTGCGCCAGGGAAACAACGCCTACGAAAGGTTTGGTTGTGGGCTAGCCTGTTCGAGGTCTATACCGAGCCGCTAGCCGTCGGCGTAGCGCGCCATTCCTGTAGTGGATCTACGACCGTGTATATCCGCTTTCAATCCGCATCCAGCTATTATCCGCTCCGCTCTGAATCCTATGAAAAAATGTGATAAATGAGTGGAAGTAAAATCTGATCCGACCCTTTTACATCCCTAAAACAGGTCAATGCATTGTTTTCTGGCCCAACTTTTACTGTGAACTCTCTTATTTTAACTGAGTGACGAAGCGTTCGACTTTACTGGAAGAAAATTATACGCTGGTCCAGGAGCAGATAAGATGAGGATAAAAACCAGCCGTGCGCGAGGAGATAAGGTTTTTGTGGTAGATTGGTATCTACAAAGAGACAGAGCGCGATTAATCAGTGAGGTCGGTCTGCGTACTGAATATAAACGACAGCAACCGCGTGAAGTTGCGTGGGTGGGAAATCGTGGCCACGGAGTATTAATTCTTATTTAGCCTAAAATACGCCTTTGTATGTACGAGACACTATAAAGAAAAGGAATAGATACGACAGAAAAAAAATGAATCGGGTTAGATCGAGCCCCATACCTAATCAAGCGATGCCCGGCCAGCAAAAAAAAAACATAAGTCACTCCGGCCGATCGACTGGCGACAAATCTGAAGCTCCCTCCATAGTCCTAATATAAAGAAGTTCTCAGGTATGCCCCCTCCTCACTCCCTATGATCCTATCCCTTATATTCAAGCAATACTAACCTCGCGCTCCACCTTGGCACGCATGCACGTCTAGACTGGTCTATAAAGGAGGAGTGATCCGAGGTGCCAAAGAAGGAGAGATCGATGGAGTTTGGTGTAGCCGCGTTTAGCTCGGTAGCTGCTGTTGCCATTTCGAAGCTCTGCACAGTGATAAGTAAATTAGCGGGGCAGCCAAAGACTGACGCAACATTCATTAAGAATGAGCTCTCGTCGATCGAAGATGCCATTCTTCGTTATGCTCAGAACGGCAGATATGTTAGTTCTTTTTCTCTTTTGAAAATAATATGTGTCTTTTACTGAATATATATTTACCAAGGCATCAAGACATGTCCGTTGTTTGCAGGCAGAAGGTGTTGCGCAACTGAGGCGCTTGGCGTATGACATCGAAGACATAATAGACTGCTTCAGCGCCAACAAGATGAGCCCTTCAGAATTTGCAGAGAAGATCAAGGAACTAAAGGCCAGATCAATTGACACGAGCGAGCGCATCGAGAGGTTTAACTTCCCTGTAGAAGGGGCTGTCGGGTCTGCACAAGTGGCTCCTCATGTCCCCACAGAGCTTCAGAATCTTGGTTGTAACATGAACTGCTTGCTATATTTGTGCTTGTTCCCTCCTCACCATCATGTTAGGACCAAGCCTCTAATAAGGAGATGGCTGGCTGAAGGACTGGTACAAGGAGAGCAACTCGCAGTCAACAACTTGAGCATGTTCATCCAATCCAGTATCATCAACTCCATGTCCATCCAGAGAAGCAACAATGGGAAGGTGAAGAGGTGCCAACCTACTGACAATATGCTCCAGTACATCTCCCAGCGGTCCATGTCCGAGAATTTTATACTGGTCTGGGACGGTGCCGCCGAATTGAAGGCGGAAGCCGCCCGCAGGCTATCTGTACATCCTTCCGCAAATGGCGAACTGATTTTGCCTGAGGATTTATCCTGCCTCCGGACTCTGGCGGTGTTCCCCGCTGGTGCCACGACTCTCGCCAGTTATGGAACCGTTTTAGATTTTACCAGGTATAAAGTCCTGCGAGTGCTGGATCTGAAAGAATGCGCTGAGCTGAGCGCAGAAAACCTCACAGATCTCTGGGACCAGGTGCTGATGAAATATCTGAGCATCAATTTGGGCAGCATTGGTGGAATAACAAGGCAAATCGGGTACCTGACACAGTTAGAGACATTGGACCTGAGTGGAAGCGAAGCAATAGCAATGACGGTGTTCAAAGAAGTCCTCCTGCTGCCCAAACTGAAGCACCTCTTTGGGATGTTCCAGCTTTCTATAAGAGACATCCCCTCCGCGCTGCGGCCCCTAAACTATCGATGGGTACAATCAGATCTACAAAAGTTCCTGACTGATAAGAGTGTGCTGGAGACGCTGGCAGGATTTGTCACGGGCATGAGACCAGGATTTCCACAGCTGATGAGTCGTATGTGGCGGTTGCGGAAGGTGAAGATATGGTGCAAAGCCAACGCAAGTGAACGAAACCTGCGTGCTATTGCCGGTGCCATTACGAAATTCATTCATGATGAGACCGGTCAGCCTGATCTTAATCGGTCCCTATCCATCGACTTCCAGAAATGCTCGGGAGAATTCTTGAACACAATCCACAAGGATGCTGGCAAAAGGGGCACACTCGCCTCACTCAAGCTGCGCGGCAATCTGAGAGGATTCCCTCAGTTTGTTGGGCAGCTACGTGCTGTCGAGGAACTGTGCCTCTGGTCTACTGGTCTGAGCTGGCAGGACATTCTACACGGGCTGAGCATGCTGCGGATACTGAAATATCTCAAACTTATCGAAGATAAACTTGGGGGCATCAAGATAGGGCCTCATGATCTCAAAAGCATTGAGCGGATGTGCGTCGTGTGCAAGAGCAAGACAAACCTGGACATAACTATCCAGTCTAACGCGCTGCTTCATCTTGTGTCACTTCATATCATCTGTCAAGAACTGATTGTTGTTCCTGGAACACCCGGCATCGAAATCAATCACATGGCAGAATTGAAGGAAATCGGGCTCCATTCTCAAGTCCAAGATGCAGTTAAAACTAAATGGCAAGCCGCAGCAAGTCAACATCCTCGTGCACCCATCGTTTTGTTCACTCAAGACCCCTAATTAATAATGCAGACATGATCAAACGAGGTCAGTTCTTTTCCCCTCTTTCGTCTTCGCCTCGAGTATCTCTCATTTATTAAAGCCTACTCTTTGATTCTGTGTGCAGTGCAAAACCAACAAGGGAATCATCTTTCACTTTTGTCCCCGGATCCATGCAAATCTACAATGGAGTGCCCTCTTTTCGTTGTGTGACGGGTTTTCTTACAATGAGGTTTACCACGTGTTGTTCAAATTACCCCTTTCAAGTTATTACTCCTCCGCGTCAGCTTTCTATAAATGTTTGAGAGATGGATCCTTCTTCTTATTGTACACTTTATTTTTGTTTCCTTAGATAAAGAGCTATTCATTATTATTTGTTGAGCCCTTCTCGTCTATTATTTTATTTTCATTTAACACAGTTGCTAATCCTTCTACTGGACATGCTATTCCATTGTGTAATGTTCGTTTCGTAGCTCATACACTGGCCATCAAAAATACAATGGCGCCAATTTTGAGGGTACGTTGAAAGTTTTTGAGAGGCATAAATTTATTTTCTCATTTTAGTCGAAAAGGAGGGAAACCCCCTCAGCCCCTACATCCAATTTTTTGGTTTTAGGGATTTTTTTTAGATAAAAGGCACGGGCGTGGCCAACTTTAAATTAATAAAGCCTGTAGTTCAGGTAGCAACACACGATTGTTGAATATAAATATATTGCCTAGCCCCTTTTCATCAGTTCGGACTTTTGGTCTAGATGGCTAGTGCAACAATTCTACATGGTATCAGAGCTAAGAGGTCTCGAGTTCGAGACCCCGCTCACGCGGATTAAAAAAAGAAAGGAAAAAAAGATACTGCGGCCCGTTCCTATCCCATGCTAAGGACTAAAATAGCCTAGACGTGAGGGAGAGTGTTGAATATAAATATATTGCCTAGCCTCTTTCCATCAGTTCAGACTTTTGGTCTAGATGGCTAGTGCAGCAATTCTATAACGATAACAAGAGTTTTACACAAGAAGGCATAAGTCTCATAGGCGAGCTTTTGTGTTTGTGATTCCTAGGCCACCCTGGTCCTTGGGTCTACAAATTTCCTCCCACCTAACCATATGGTACTTGCGTTTGGTGTCGGCTCCTTCCCAGAAGCAGCACGCCATGTGTTTTTGAAACCGGCATGAGTACCACCAGAAAGCAAAAAACAAGCCCATCACAAAGGTGGAGTGGCTGGCAAGGGAGGAGCCTATAAGGGTAAGGCGCGATACTGAGGACATGCCTCTCCCTTGGCAAGGTTCATTTATGTGGCCAACAACTCCCTTGCAGATATATTCACCAAAGGCCTGCCTACATCATTATTCATGGAGTTCATATCAAGTCTTCACATTGGCGACGGTTTGTCCCCACGTTCAAACTATGGGGACGTGTTAGAGGACTCCACAAAATCGTGTTCGAGTCAAATACGAGAACATGATCCAAACTCCTATTCAGTTTGCTTGTATAGCTAAACCGACATAGATTGCTTGTAATTCAAGTTTGTAAACCGTGTATATATAGTGATCAATGAAACACATCGAGGCGTGCAATTGCAGCCCGACGCATAAACTCTTACAGGCAACTCGAGGGGTGTTATGAACGAAACTAGTTAGGCAAAGTGCTCTATATCGCTATGAACTTCTACCGGCGGCTTGAAGGATCTTGTCCAACTTTTGTTTGAGAATAGCTTGGCCATTTTGTATGGTCATGGGTCCTCCTAACATAAACGCCCTATGGTAGTGACCACCTCTCCTTCGAGTAGGTATTCTCTCTGATTACAAGTCGAACTTTTTTTTGAAGGAATGATTACAAGTCGAACTCGCTCTCACATTTGCAAGTCCTGCAAGACTTTATTTGAAATTAGGATGCGTACCAATTGGATTTGTCTACCTCGTGTGGTCTTCCGGACATGTTTTTTATTTTATTTTGAAACGAGGCAAATCTTTAGGGGCGACCAGGGGAGTTGGAAAAATTTAAACCAGAGGTGTTACGGCTCACGAGGAAATTACCCCTTTTCTCACTCTCGCTGCTGTCATCGGCACCTTGCGGTGAGGCGGAGGCCTCTCCTCCTACATCGATGCCCTCCTCTAGATCTTTTTGACGGAAACCAGCAGGACCTCTGCTTTTGCATTTATATAGAAAGGAGAATGACAGTAGATAATAGATCACCAGTTAGACGAATTGCTCTAGATCGCGATGGGCTTCCATGGGCTCGGAAGATTTTGTCCAACTTTTTGTTTGAGAATAGCTTGGTCCTGGTGCAGGGTCTGGGGTCCTCTTACACGCGGTATGGTTGTGAGACCTTCTCTCCTTCGAGTCAAACTCAAGACCGTTTACAAGTCAGAACTCGTGCTCACTTTCCAAGTCTCTCAGGATTTTGTTTGGAACCAGGACGTGTGTGCCGATTGGAATGGATTGTACTCCGTGTGGGTCCCGAGGGCATGTGTGTATAGACGTGGACCTTAATTTTTATACACGGCAATCTCTACTATCTCTACTATATAATATGACTAAAGGTGGTGATGATGGTACGTCATAGTTGGGCCTCTTTTTCTTCATGGGCCGAACAGAAACAATTTTAAACAATTGTGTTCCAAGTACACCACATCATTTGCTAATCGAGTCCGGCCGGCCGGAACCAATCATACGATGGCATGACAGACATATGAAGTTGATGCGTATTCCAATCGGACTCTACCACACTATTTGCTAATCGGTGTCTGGCTGGAACTAATATCTTCTAAATGGATATTGGTTAATCTCGGTCTGCTATATCTATTGTGTGGCTCTATCGTCTAGCCGGGCTGACATACAACTAGGCAAGCACTAAAAAGCAAAGATGGAACACGTTCAGCTGCATGCCTGTGCGCTGCCATGAATTGTTGTATTTGTTTTGTCAAAAACATATATTGGATTGCGCAGCTAGATCCGACCGGAACACGCCCAACTGCCTAATACGAGTATACGCCGGATTAACCCGGTCGACCTACATATAAAAAATCGATACGGTTACATCAAATCAAAAGCTCAGGTAAGTTCACGCTCTCTTTCAAAAAATAATACGATTTTTCGGCTAATTTGAAGAAGGGCATGTCAATAATTAAGAGTGAGCAAAGGTCTTCAAATCTAAGAAAAACAGTTCGAATAAATAGCAGAATCAGATAAATGAGCTGATGTTGTCGACCAACGTGGCAATGTGTAAAAGCAAACAACTACAAATATCTTAAAAGTACAATAAAATAAGATGTTGACGTGATAAACTACTCGTCGAAACAGTTTGGCGTGAACATGTTTTAATTTCAAACTACAAGAAGTCATTTCCAGTTAGTAAAAAACAAACTTAAATTGCTTTGCTAAATACATGACATGAACATTCTGTTTACCCGTAGCAACGCACGGGTATTTAGCTAGTCTCTACTATATAATATAGCTAGAGGTGATGGTTGATGGTTGGTATGTTTTTTCGATTTCCGATTCTGCCCCTGTGTATTATGAGATTTTACCCACCTTGCCACCGGTAAGTGAAAAAACGTTTCAATTTCAATTTTTTTTTTTGGAACCGAGCGTCTCTCTGGATCGCCTCATGGGCTCCGATTCCCCATCCTGGGCGTGCGTCGCCGCCACCGGGGAGCTCGCGCCGCCGTGTCCCGTTCAATTTGCCGCCAGCTGCGTCTTCTCCGGCGCCCTGCGTCCCAGTTGCCGTCCGAGAACCTCAAATCGCCCGCCGGAATAGAACGGCGGGATGCTACGCCCACCAACCTCAAATCGCCCCGAGCCCAAGCACCACCGCCTACATCTTCCCGGCGACCGACTCGACCCCCATCCCGTCCGAGCTTCCGCTGCATCCCTGGACTTCGTTGCTCCTGGTTTGCAGCGGCCCCCAATCCCCAGGGCGCCCTTTTCCCCAGCCACGGCGGTCCTTTTCCGGCGCCGGCACAGAGGCCCATCCGCCGCGCTCGCTCGGACCCTCCACCACGATCGCCTCGGACCTCCCTCCGTCGCGCTGACCTGAGGCACTCCACCACTGGCTCAGCTCCTCTGCCGACCCCTTCTTTCCCCTCCGGCCAGCCTCCTCCTGAATCGACGTCGTCCTCCTTTCCATGGTAAATCCGGCCCTGAGTCCAGCCTGCCCGTCACCTGTTATCTGCCGTGGTAAGTTGAGCATGGGGACGAGAGAGGATGATTTTCCTTTTTCTTCAGAAAAGTTAGTAAAATATGGCAGTACAGTTTCTACCTCGAGTTTATGCGCCGGAGCAGGACCCGCTGTGCGACGATGCTGCTGCTCTGTCCGCGTCCGGATGCTGCCTGCCCTGCGGCTCCGGCAACTGCATCAGCTACTCCCAGCGTTGTTGCTGCCAGCTCTCTCAACTGAGCCGATGCTGCTATTCTTGCTCTTACTACTTCTTTCACTCATCGTTCGCTCTATTCTTCCTCTCCCGGTTTACAGTTTCTAAATTTTCTGTATCTACTTGTGTGTTACTTAATGCCATGCCTCTGTATCTACTTGTGTGTGACTGCAAAAGGTTTCAGTTTCCTCATCGTAAGGCTACTAGGTTTCTTCTTGGTCAGTCCTCTTATTCTTGAGAAGTATGTTCACGCAAATGGGCAATTACAAATCCGAACTTAAACATTTCTGCAGGCAATATCCTTTGGCATTTGCTTGGATGCTTGATCCAGAAAGCAAGGACGAATACACAGTAGTTGATCAGTTTTGTTTATCATATGTGTTCTTAGTACGGCAGTACATTCAGCAGCAGTTTAGTTTGGATTTTTCTTGTTCGTTCGGCAGTACAAATAGGTCCCCAAAAACGTTCAAAGTCTAAAAAACAGAAGTACAGAGCGACTTGCAAGTGACTTTGGATCTCAGTTTTTTCTTGTGATTGTTTACTGAATCTGGTCGTTATATATAGCATGGACAAATTTCGTTGCACTTATGTAGACAACATGACCATGAAAGATTTCATTGCACTGCTCACAAATTTCCTTATGAATTGCAATCTGAATCTCCGGCGATGCTCATACGCATGCACTGCGCCTGCCGCGACTGGTCGGGAATGTCTGCCGGCGGAAGAACGTCGGCCGTGCCAGGCCGGTCTTTCAGGGGAGCGAGGAGAGCGAGGTGCGGCTCGCCGGAGAAGGGAGGACCGAGATCTGGCCAGAGGCCATGGTGGTCGGGCTCACAAGAGAAGGGAGGCGTGAGATCTGGCAGGCATCCATGGCGGCGGGGCTCGCCGGAGAAGGGAGAAGCCGGCGCATCCCAGCATTCAGCCTCGCGGGCGCGGCGAGCAGCCCGACCTCCAGCAGGAGCAAGTGCAAGGTGAAACGGTCAAGGTAAAAGGTTGGTACTGGGTATCATACCCTCATTGTCACTACTATGCATCTTGTTTTATCGTGGATGGTGGTGATAAGATTCACCCGGGACAGAGATAGATGCTCCGAAGAGAGGAAGTAGAGCAAAGATGTTTTTGTTCGTCGTCTCGATACAGTACAAATGGGTGTTACATTACACATGCCAGGGTGACAAAGACTGGAGCGCCCGTGGCAACGCACGGGCATTCAACTAGTATAATATAATATGTCTTCAGGTGATGGTTGGTACGTCATTTTTCCCCCCGATTTTACCCTCTCACGGAGTCACATATTTACCCACCACTGCCACCGGTAAGTGAAAAAAACGGTTCGCTTTTCTCTGTCCCGTCTGAGTGGTCTGCTGGAGATATTTCGCTCTTTCCTTTCCTACCGCGTGAAGCTCCAAGCGCCGCGCGCCGCCGCCTGTGTCACGTCTCCAGGGTACCACCCGACGCTCCCTGCCTAACCCACTTGGAGTTCCTGCTGAAGCTTGGCCTCCCCGACGGGCTCCTCCGCTTCAAACTGCTCGCCTACGAGGACCTCCACAACCACGTATTCAAGCTGGCCAAGGTCGGCTGGCTCGATGCGAGCGTGATGGAGGTCGAGTTGCCGGCCGAGCAGCGGCGGAAAGCCGCCAACACCCTCCCTGGCGTTTCTCACGGTGGGCAATGGGGGAACGTCCGCGTGGTGCCTGGACGGCGACGTGGATGTTTAGAACTGACTCTTCCATGGTACACGTCGTCTTGCTGCTTCCTCTTGGCCTTCACGGGACCTCAAACTCCAAGTAATGCGAAGATAAAAGAAAAAAACAGGTGGATTTGGGCTTCAGTTTTAAAGATTTGCAGGATTTTCTGTCGATTTTAAGATCAATTTAGAAGATATTTTGAGGAAGAAAGATGAGATTGGAAGTTCTGGGGAAGAAGATGAACCATAAATGCTACTGTAAATGTTATGGCATAGATGGAGAACTGGAAATCGGGGGAGACATGGGTGGGTCCCAGCGAGATGGTGCCCTCCTTTTTTTTTGAGGGGTTCGAGATGGTGCCCTCATATCAATATGTTTAAGTCTTTTTTTTCCTGGACTGCTGCTTCAGGTTTTTTTCGTAGCAACAGAATCAAATCCTCTCTTCTTCATCTCCTTCCCCGGCAACGGATATTTGGAACGACCAAATTAAAGAACCGGTGTTGGTTATGCCGGACGTGGCTGAGTAATATTTTTTTTTTGAACTTTTCAAGATATGTAGGCTTAGGTTTTGGCAAAATCCATACTTACCGTGAATTCTAATATGTTTCAAGCTATTGCGACATTTTATACTACTCGGCATGTTTAATTTGCGCACCAAAATTATGTACTATCCTGCTTCAAAATCTTGGTTCCACCGCACCGTAAAACCAAAGTTCTAAAAACAATTAGCATAAGAAACAACTAACATAAGTCGAGAGAAAAATATATGCAGATACGGTGTACATGAACATGACCAAGTTCATTACAAGTGGGGGTCTAGGACGACAAGGTGGAAGGGCAGGTCGGGGAGAGGTTGACGGTGTGGTGAGGACATGGCGATGAGGTAGTGGACTCCAACGCCGGCCGAGAAAAACAAGCGGTAATTTTTCATGGGCTAAAAATATATAACAAAATCAGCCCGTAGCAACGCACGGGCACGTTTCCTAGTATATATATATATATATATATATATATATATATATATATAAACAAAGAAGACCCGACGAAGTCGCTCGGTCTCGATCATGTTAGCTGTTTTCGGGTATCAACTGTGAAATGTATCTAGATATTTTGTATCTCGCACTTATATCGCAGGACCAGTGAAGTCGTCTTCTAAGGTGACCCGATAAAAGTCGTCCAATCCCGATCGCGTATTAATTGTTTGCTTGTGGGCGTACTATCATTTTCGAAGAATATTCAGGTACACTATTCTGTACTTAGCGCTTACGAACCAATGAATTGGCTTTCTAAGGATGCCGGCCCGGTGAATTTATTATTTCTCTGGCTCTGTATAAAATGTTTAGTATTCGAATTTGAATTAAAACCACGGCAGAAGTTTATGTGAGAGAGGAGTAGCTGTAGCGCTAGGGGCTGGGATTTCCGATCGTGCATGCTGATTGTGTGAGTATATTTAGTGTGTCAATTGACGCGTTTTGGAATGTTTTTTTGAACTGCGCGTTATGGAATGTTGAAAACAGAAAATAAGTGTTTTTACAAATAATTTGAAAACTCAGTATGGAAATGTTGTTTAGTTTTGTGAAAGGCACTTTTTTTTTTCCAAAAAATGGACTTATTATGATGATTTTTTGGTGCTCATCGCACACAATTTTTTAAAATTATGTGTGTGATTGGCTCGTACAATCGCACACCATTTTCGAAAAAGTGTCTGTGGTACTCTTTTAGTTTGTAACCATGTGCGATTACCGAACATCACATATAGTTATTTTTGAATGGTGTGCGATGAATAATTTGCTACCCTTTCACCGAAATGGTATGTTACTATGGGGATTAAATTGAATGCTCTGTACTAGCAGTACTTTTTGTTCGGTATATAGGGTTAGACATCTCTAATTAAACCGGTGGGACGAATGTTTTCAATCGCTAGGATTTAAAACACGAAGAGATCGACAAGCTTATGTTTTATGCAAATAACAACAGGGAAGGCTCCTACTGCGTCATTTTAGTTTTATAAACAAGGATTCATACAGGGCAGCATTACTACTCGCATCCACCCATTGAGATATATCCTCCTTAAGACTAGGCTTGGCTCTATGCATGACTAGCTCAAAAGAATCTCTAAAGAAATTGCACCACACATCAAAATTTATGAGCTGAGCATCAAATATAGCTTTGTTCATGCGGTTTCATATACTCTAGCAACCATCATGTTAAAAATATTCACTTTGTGTTCCATTCCAAATCAAGTTTCCACCAAAAAGTCTGGACAAAGTCATATGAAATCATCATTAGTTCCCTCAGAGCAAAGCACACAAACATGACATTCAACATGAAAATTCTTTTTTGGCCAGAGGTCTCTCGTATTTAACCTGTCTTGCACAAGCAACAAGAAAAATATTTTATGTTTTGGTACGACATAGCATTTCCTAGTCGATCTCATAGGTGCAGGAGCCAAATCAGAAGAAACAATCTTAGCACATAACAAAGAAAATTTATTCAATTGCTTGTGAGACAAAATCAAATTTAGCAGTGAAGCGAAATTTGTATTAATGCATTATGTCATCATGAGATGGGACATTCTGCATGCATACATGTGTTTATTCTGCAGGAAAAGGTCAAGAAAACACCGTAGCACCGTAAGATAAGACTAAAAGCTTTCTTTACCTGAACATTAAATCTTTTTCGTGTTTCTGCTTAGATTAACACCGTCATTAAATAGCAATGTTGTGCTACTTAGATATTCCCCTTATATTTTTTCAGAAATTAAAAAGCTTTCATTACCAAGAGAAAATTGATAGATATATTTGATCAAAGAAAATGTTGAAAAATAGGTGTGCTTCATATTTTCGTAAACACTACAGGAAAGGCCCCCTATGCCGACGGCCAGAGGCTAAGCCGACGGCTTTTTGTCGAGGCCGTCGGCATAGAGCCCGCGTACAAAAAAAACTGGACTCAGGGCTAAGCCGACGGCAAAGCCGTCGGCATAGGTTCGGCTTAGGTTCAGCGGAGCTAAGCCGACGGCAAAGCCGTCGGCATAGGTCCCTCTCATTTTTTCTATTTTTCATTTAATATGAAAAAAATCATATCTTTAAATCCGAAAATCGAAATTTAACAAATAAAATGTCTAAATCGATTAGAAAAATGAGAGGAATCCAAATATGACATCCATATCATCATTTTCACCATGCATATTACTTTTTGCTACATATTTTTGGTACTTGCTTAATAAAAAAGTCATTTTTGGCACTTAAAAAATGGAAAATGATATTTATAAAAATAATTTGGAAATTGTTTTTGCCAACAATGTTTGCCATGGCAAGACACACCTATGTATCAAATATGGACACATTATCACAAACTATGGCACGGGGATGGTCATAACTTGGTCATTTGAAGCGAAACCTATACATGTCTATAGATGATAGACTTTTTTGTGAAGGTTTTTTTTTGAAATGTTTGTCAAAACTCAATTTTATCATTTTGGTAGCAACTGGTACACATAAAAGGACTCCATGCCAAAGGATTTCACTTTTTGAGTATTTTCTCCCTAATAAGTTGGTGGACTTATAGCTAAAAACTCCCACTTTGGGCGAAACGGAGGGAATCTTTGCAAGAGTTGGGTGGATCTTGGTTTTGGATATTCCTATGTCCTAACCTAACACAACCAAGAAAAAAAGTCCACTGGTCTACCCCTTTTGACTCCGTTCAAAGGGGTACATGGGAACTTTGACTTTTTTCCAGCGGGTCTGGGGTTTCGCCGAAGCGGGGCTTCAGAGCGTCTGAAACCCACCAAAATCTAGGTGGTTCGATACCATATGTATACAAGTGTGTTGGGTGTTGTACATGTCCAAGATCCTACTCCGGTGTGAGACCGGCTTCACCTTCTCTCTAGTAAGTTGGTGGATTTATACCTGAAAACTCCCACTTTGGGCGAAACAGAGGGAATCTTTGCAAGAGTTGGGTGGATCTTGGTTTTGGATGTTCCTATGTCCTAACCTAACACAACCAACCAAAAAAGTTCACTGGCTTACCCCCTTTCGACTCCGTTCAAAGGGGTACAATGGAATTTTGACTTTTTTCCAGCGGGTCTAGGGTTTCGCCGAAGCGGGGCTTCAGAGCGTCTGAAACCCACCAAAACCTAGGTGGTTCCATACCATATGTATACAAGTGTGTTGGGTGTTGTACATGTCCAAAATCCTACTCCAGTGTGTGACCGGCTTCACCGGCTTCACTTTCTCTCTAGTAAGTTGGTGGACGTATAGCTGAAAACTCGCAGTTCGGGCGAAACGGAGGGAACCTTTGCAAGAGTTGGGTGGATCCTGATATGGATGGCATATTTGAATTCCTCTCATTTTTCTAGTCGACTTAGACATTTTATTTGTCAAATTTCGATTTACGGATTTAAAGATATGAATTATTCCATATTAAATGTATAAAGAAAAAATAAAGTAAAATTCATTTTATTGTTATTTATTAAAAATATACTATTACATAATCATTGTTACTTATTCAAACAAAGTTTTTAATTTAAACAATGAAAAAGTGTAACATCGTAACCGAGGGATTAATATGATTGATAAGATACTAATATCAGTAAGTTCTAACTTCTCATTTGGAAGCTAATTTGAAAGGAACTCAAAAGTTAAGCGTGCTTGGGCTGGAGCAATTTTAGAATGGGTGCCCGAATGAGAAGTTTGACAAGGTTAAATACTTTGACCTATGACTAAGTGTGTAATTAGAGATTAAGTATGTGGCTAAGTGGAAATTTTCAAAATAGAATAAAAAAAAGTAAAAAAATAGATTAAAAAGATAAAAAAAAATTAAAAATTAAAAAAATTCAAAAATTGTTGAAAAAAAATGACGACGGGCACTATGCCGACGACTTTGCCGTCGGCTTAGACCTATGCCGATGGCTTTCTGGGCTAGCCCTACGGGCACCTATGCCGACGGAGCTAAGCCGACGGCTGCCGTCGGCATAGCCTATGCCGACGGCAAATGGCCGTCGGCTTAGAAGCTTGTTCCTATAGTGAAAGTCAAAATGTTGTATTTTTTCCATAACTCTCCAACTATCCTCCACGCTATAATCCAAACTGGTTTTGCCTTCCACTTCTCTGTGTACTTAGGACATGATGGTATTGAAATAAACGTTTAATAAGACGATAAACCCTATCGATCAGACTTAGGGATTTGCTTTTCCACTTTTCTACTCTACTCGGTCCATCAATACATACACGTCATTTGAGGTTTGGCCTATCAAGATAGAGCCTCATCATCTCAAAAGCATTGAGCAGATGTGCGTCATGTGCGAGAGCAAGACAAACCTGGACATAACTATACGGTCTAACGCGCTGCTTCATCTTGTGTCACTTCATATCATCTGTCAAGAACTGATTGTTGTTCTGGAACACCCGGCATCGAAATCAATCACATGGCAGAATTGAAGGAAATCGGGCTCCATTCTCAAGTCCAAGATGCAGTTAAAACTAAATGGCAAGCCGCAGCAAGTCAACATCCTCGTGCACCCATCGTTTTGTTCACTCAAGACCCCTAATTAATAATGCAGACATGATCAAACGAGGTCAGTTCTCTTCCCCTCTTTCGTCTTCACCTCGAGTATCTCTCATTTATTAAAGCCTACTCTTTGATTCCGTGTGCAGTGCAAAATCAACAAGGGAATCATCTTTCACTTTTGTCCCCGGATCCATGCAAATCTACAATGGAGTGCCCTCTTTTTGTTGTGTGACGGGTTTTCTTACAATGAGGTTTACCACGTGTTGTTCAAATTACCCTTTTCAAGTTATTACTCCTCCGCGTCAGCTTTCTATAAATGTTTGAGAGAAGGATCCTTCTTCTTATTGTACACTTTATTACTGTTTCCTTAGATAAAGAGCTATTCGTTATTCTCATAGGCGAGCTTTTGTCTTTGTGATTCTTAGGCCACCCTGGTCCTTGGGTCTACAAATTTCTCCCACCTAACCATATGGTACTTGCGTTTGGTGTCGGCTCCTTCCCAGAAGCAGCGCGCCATGTGTTTTTGAAACCGGCATGAGTACCACCAGAAAGCAAAAAACAAGCCCATCACAAAGGTGGGGTGGCTGGCAAGGGAGGAGCCTATAAGGGTAAGGCGCGATACTGAGGACATGCCTCTCCCTTGGCAAGGTTCATTTATGTGGCCAACAACTCCTTGCAGATATATTCACCAAAGGCCTGCCTACATCATTATTCATGAGTTATATCAAGTCTTCACATTGGCAACGGTTTGTCCCACGTTCAAACTGTGGGGACGTGTTAGGGGACTCCACAAAATCGTGTTCGAGTCAAATACGAGAACATGATCCAAACTCCTATTCGGTTTGCTTGTATAGCTAAACCGACATAGATGCTTGTAATTCAAGTTTGTAAACCGTGTGACGAGGGGTAGACTCATCAAGACCCATGGTTAAGGTCCCTAGGTTATGAATATGGGGGAGAGAACGTGGTAGAGCTGGAAGTATCGTCGGCTGACAAGCAGGGCAAAGATTTTACCCAGGTTCAGGGCCCTCGTGTGGAGGTAACACCCCTACGTCCTGCCTGTCTGTTATTGATTTGTGAATATGATGGTTACAAGGATCCCGGCGAGATGTCGATCTCGCTAGGGTTTGTGGCTCTGGTGGTTCGTTGTCTGGTTCGATGGCCCTCCCAGTCCTTAAATAATAGGCTGGGTCCCGGGTGTTCGTAACCGACTCGATTTACAAGTAAGGAAACTCTAAACCGACTATTGCTTCGCCAAACTTGAAGGATACTTCATCTTCGTGGGCCTCCCTTCATGGGCTTCATGTAGGCTCTGATAGTTGGGCCTAGTCGATACGTGCACCAGGTACCCTCATGGTAGGGTACCCGATAGGCATACCCATGTCAGTAGCCCCCGAGTACTTGTCTGATTCGAAGAGTCGGGCATGGACTCATACATCATGCACGTTATATATACTTTTTACATCTGTATTTAGAATTCTTATGAAATAACACATGTTAGCAATGCCGAGTGTTTTCATCGACTATGAGTTTTTGCTTATGATAATCAAGGGATATTAGCTTAGCAGGCCCGGCACACACGGATCGGGGCCGGTTAACTACCATTTGTGGCAAAACCATACTAGCTTTCAATCAAACTCGAGTCCCCGGACTCGAATCTGGAACAAACTGGACAGACTCGAAACGGCCGTTGAGGTCTTACTGAATCGAACTGCAGTATAATTTTGAATCTACCCAACGCGTCCGTCGGGGATTTTCATCATGTCTGCTGACACGGAACATTTAAGGATAACGCTGCTGGAGCGGTCCTTAGCCCAGCTCGACTGATCGGCGGGTCTTACCTTTGCACTTATGCATGCAGCATCCAAGGATCGTCGGATCAACTCGGGAATATTTTGAGTGTGATTTTGCTTATGAACTTAGTCGAATGTTCCGTCGACTGTACTTTTGCCATTATTCTATCGGGTGCGCGACAGCGCTCCCGATGGGAGTAGCCCCCGAGATTGTGCTTTATTGCTTGCAATGGAGGATAATCTCAAATTCTTTTACCCTGCACATTTTTCAAAGAAATTTTTTGATACGCTCCCGATGGGAGTAGATGCTGCAGTCGAAAGAATTTCGACTGGCCTCTATGACTTTTGCTAAAAAACCAACCGAAACTTATGCGAGAGACCACCCGAAGATATCATCGAGTGACTTTTATGCCAGTTGTGAAAAGAGAACAACGTCAGCAATGACGCATTTTGCGACTGCTATCTCTGACAAACGATGGCGTGCCTGGAGAGGCTTTGATAAGACGTGACCCTGTTCTGTGGGCCCGTTTTTGCAGAGCTGACCAGGGATACGCCGCGTGGACTTGATTTGACCGTTCAGGCCCTATTTTCACGGGGCGTGATGATGGCTTCCTGGATTCTCGTGCGTAGTGGGCGGAGTGGCCGGCGACGGTTGCTCTCCGTGGCCGCCACGTGTATGGCCAGATTTCGCGCGGAGCGTATGGATTTGTTTTAACGGCTACGATCGTTTTTGCGCTCTGTGGTAAATAGGGGGGACGGCGCTGGCAAATTTTTTACTTGCCATTTGCCCCTGCGCCGCCCCTCGTCTCCTTCCTCGCGCTGCCCCTCCATTGCTCTGCGCCCAAGCTCTTTGCCCCACACCTCCTCCACTTAGCAATGGCGAAAGGTGGAGGTGCGAAGCGTGGTGCTGCCCGCCGCCGCCCGATGCGACCAAGGGCAAGAAGGCCGCGGCGGGTACATCTGCATCCGCCGCGCTGAAGAAGGGCAGCGGGGACTGGGCGAAGTCCACCGTCAAGGACGCCCATCTGCTCAAGCTCCGCGAGCAGGGATATCTGCCTCCCGCGGAGCAACTCGCCGTCCGCGCTCCCTCGCCTAAGGAGGTATCCCCGAACCACGCGCCAACGAGCGCGTTTGCTTTGCGGAGTTTGTATCCAGGGGCTTCTCGCTTCCCCTCCACGATTTGTTCGTGGCTCCTTTTGCCTACGGGGTGCAGATCCACGATCTCACCCCAACGGTATTATGCATATTGCGTGCTTTCACGCTATGCGAGTGCTTCCTTGGCGTCGCACCCAGCTGGGCGCTATGGAAGACCATTCATGGTGCGACCCAACAGAGGAGGTGGTCGCACCTACCCCGTGGCGGCTGCGGCATACAGGTGCGCAGCGACACCCGCTATTTCCGCCTGAAGACCGTCGACTCCGCACAAGGCTGGAGGAAGGGTGGTTTTATGCGAGTGTCGAGCAAGAAGGATCGCCACCTTCTCGACTGCAGCTTACGTCAGGACCAAGGCGTGGGATCACCAACTCTCAGCCGAAGAAATGGAGGAAGCACGCCCTTTGCTGACTCGATCGACGGACTGCTGGACAAGGTCACAGGCATTCATTTGATCGCCACCTTTGTGAAGAGGCGGGTGTGGCCCATCCGTGCCCGAGCGCACCCCATGTGGGAGTATGAAGGCGCGGGACATCACCCGAATGAACCAGAGGAGCTTTCAAGGAGTGAGCTGCTGACGCATGTGCGACACATCACCAACTTGACGACAGGCGACACTTGCAACGTCGACTGCCCTGTTGCACCATATGGGTTGGAGAACCCTTTGCTTGAGGTATGTATGTGTTATAGCCTGCTTGCAATGAAGTTTGCCATCGCATGTTTTGTGATCGCGATTTTTGATTCTGACTTTGCAATTTGTGATGTGTGCTATGCAGGGTCACTCGACTGCTGCCTCCCTTCCTCCTCTGCCTGAAAATGGCGAGACTGAAGAAACACAGGCACAGGTGGTGGACCCGAAAGGGGATCAGTCGCCCATCCCTTCCGCCACCACTTCACGTGTAGGATGCGAGGAAGAAGCAGCAGAAGAAGTCCAATCTGAAGACAAGGCTCCTTCTGACCAAGAAGTCGATACCGCGCAGCCAAGCGGCGTCGACTGGCCAAGAAGGCGCCTTCTGCTGCCAGTTCGCCCGCGAAGGAGCAAGTCTTGGAGGATGACGAGGAATCAGATTCACCACCTGTTTTCCAAGCCGCTCCTTTGCGTGCGTGCTCAACAAGCTCGACTCTTCCGCTTCAGTCGAGTGGTACCCCAGCCTTTGGAGG
Organism: Poa pratensis; assembly: GCA_947311845.1. Classification (NCBI taxonomy): domain Eukaryota; kingdom Viridiplantae; phylum Streptophyta; class Magnoliopsida; order Poales; family Poaceae; genus Poa; species Poa pratensis. The sequence goes on along the minus strand of CAMZMU010000087.1, from coordinate 6,872,873 downwards.
ACCAATTTTTGGCGACTCCGAAGACGAGGAAGATGAGGAGCACAGGTATGTGTGTTTTTGAGTATGATATGAAAATGTTTGTGCTGTCATATTTTTGTGCTGACCATCCTTTGTTTTGTTGTGTTGCTCACAGTGCTGAAAACAACCAGCCTGGGACTCCTCCAGTCGAGAATGTTCCAGCCGTGGAGCACTCGAAGTCTGCACCGACTGGAAACGAGGCTGCCCAGCCCATGGCCACTGACGCTGTCGTTGAAACAGCCAAGGCGGCAACTCCAGATGTCGGGACATCGTCGCGGCTCCCGAGCCGTGGATGAACCACGTGAGTAACTTTTTGCTTGACCCGTTTAGTTGTAGGTCTGTGAGAATTTTTGATTTTTGCTGAATCCGTGTGCTCGCAGCCCTTCTACCACACCTTGGCAGATTCTGCCAAGGCTTATGTCCAGGTGGAGCAGGAGAGGGACACCATGCGCGCCGAGCTCGAGCGGCTCAGTCGTGAGTTTCCTTTTTGCTTTTGTTTTGCCCAACTTCTTTTCGCAATGCCTGATTTTGTCGAGTATTGAATACACGTAATTTTTGCTGGGCCAGGCGAGAAGAAGGAGCTGGAAGACGCACTCGCCGCGCAGCGCGAAGAATCGAAGAAAGAGCTGACTGCCGCCACCAACTCAGCTGCTGCACGCGAGCGAGAATATGCTGACCAGCTCGCGCACTCGCGCAGGCCATGGGAGGTGAGTAATCTTTTCTCCTTTTGATATGACTATAACTTGTCGAGTGTCGTACTTATGCCTGTTTTGAATTGTGCAGAAGCTGTTGGCGCACCGGCCTCTGCAGACGTGGCGAGTGACGATCTTTCGCTGGAACAGGCTGTGGGCGGCTTAGGCGCTCTGTGCAACCAGGCGAAAGAAGCACTCGCCAAATCAACGAGCACACTTGGTGCTGTATACCAAGTGGTGTTCCCTACTGGCGTGGTGCCGTCGACGGTGGATGACTTCGCCAACGTGTTTGGCCCCGGGACGTCCACCATGGCGGGTTTTGCTCGCGCCAACACGGTACGCGGATCCGAGTCCACCATCAAGCTTCTTATGGGACATGGGATAGATTGCGACTATGAGGCAGCACTGTCTGCGTTCCCTCAGAAGCCAGACGGGAAGCCCATTTCGCTGAAGGGGGTGAGCGGAGCAGCCGCGCGACTGGCTGAAGTTTTCATGAACACCATGGAGCGCCGGGCACTCGAGACTGCCAATCGTCTGCTTAGGAAATCGAAATCTTAGGCTTAGGGTAGCTGTACCCTTTTGCTTTTTTATGCCTTGTAATGATACCTTCTGAACTGCGCGAGTCTGCGCTTTGTTTTTGCTACCTTGTTTATGCAAACTGTCTTTTGCCAATGTCTTTCATTTGGAGAGTTGTATGCTTATGACGCGAGTCTTACAAACTTTGTGTTTGTGATTATGCTCTTTGAACAGTCACGAGAACCTGCTACTGCGACTAGTTCCTCGCAGGCTCCAACCACCACCCGATCCCAGGGTCAGGTGGCAAATGATGCCAAGGTGATGGAGTATATGAAGGCTAAATATGTGAGAATGGAGCAAGATCTGAAGGACGCCCAGGCTGAGCTGAGTCGATTGAGGGCCAGACCCGCGTTGGCCACCCAACGCGAGGATTATGTTCTCGGGGAGATGGAGCTTGTGAACAGGCAACTCGAGTGTAAGTTCGAATCTTGCTTTGTTTTACAAGCTTTTTGTAGCTTTTGTCCTTTTGATCTAACTGGTGCGCCCGTATTTGTAGGCTTTGTCGACAACTTCCAGGCTGAACAGATTCGCGTGGAAGGACGCCTGGATAGCGTGGTTGACGACCCTACAACTGGGCGTCAACACTTTTGGCTTGATAGGTACCATGCCCGCATACTTGCCACCCTGAAGGATCGCGTCTGGCGAAGTGCTGAGCTGCTGGAGTTATGCCGGGCATCGTTTATTCGTCTGAACGAGACTCTTTTTCCTTCGGGGCCACAACCACAAGGGATTCGTGCTGTGTTGAACATCTTCCGCCAAACAAATCCCATTCGAGAGTTGCTGTCTCAAAGACTTGTAATTGGAGCCAACGCTGCAATGGCGTATATGCGTAGTCGAAAACCAAGGTTGGTGTTGCGGACACCTGCAGCCGGAGAGGTTCTCGAACAAAAAGACTTGGATGACACGATCCAAGCTGCGGAGACACTGATCGAGTGCACTCGCGAACAACTTTGCGGCCCCGAGCTGCCCGTAAAAGACGAGCCTGAGGATTAGAATGGTTTGCGAGTGCAATTTTTGTATAGGGGGCAGCCCCCGAGTGTAATTTTTGACTCTTTGTATATTGTATAGTTTGTATACTTTGATTTTTTGCCGAGCCCCCGAGTCAATCGAGCGGGGTTTGTGAAATATGTGTTGGTTATGAACCGATGACTGTGCAGCCCCCGAGTATTCGAGTGCGGATCTTTGCTACGCAGCCCCCGAGGGTCTCGGGTGCGGTTAAGGTATTTATGCAGGTGGTAGCCACAAAGGAGTCGAAGGAACATTGATTTTATTCCTCTTTTGAATGTTAGGCTGCAGGCCGCCTCATTAAAAACCTTCCAGTCCCCTTAGGTACCCTGGTAAGGAAAAGAGCGCGTCTGAAACCTGCAGCCATCCGACATATAGCCTATTACATTGTATGACTGCGAGCACTTTATGCGTAGAAACGGCGCAGATGCGCAACGTTCCACGGATTGTGAGAGGGTTCGCCTGTCTTCGCGTGCTTCAGTCGATATGCACCTCCACCAAGGACCTCCGTGATGATGAAGGGGCCCTCCCATGGGGAAGCGAGCTTGTGCACCTTCTTTTGCTTCAGTCGAAGAACCAGGTCGCCAACGACGAAGGACCTGGTGCGCAGTCGACGGCTGTGGTAGTTGCGAAGGTCCTGCTGGTAAACAGCTGTGCGGGCTAAGGCCGTGTCGCGCGCCTCATCAAGCAAGTCGACTGCGTCTTCGAGTGCCTCTTCTGCGTCTTCTTCATTGTATGCTTCAACTCGTGGTGCGTTGAACCTTACGTCTGATGGCAGAATCGCCTCTGCACCGTAGACCATGAAGAATGGGGTGAACTGCGTAGAAGTGTTGGGAGTTGTGCGTAGGCTCCATAGCACAGACGGTAGTTCTTCGACCCAAGCACCTGCAGCTCTTTTGAGTGGCACCAGGAGGCGCTTCTTGATCCCACTCGTCACAAGCCCATTGGCCTTTTCGACTTGGCCATTGGATTGCGGATGCGCCACGGATGCGTAGTTGAGCGTAATGTCCTGCTCTTTGCAAAAGGTTTTGAACTCCTCAGCCGTGAAGTTTGTGCCGTTATCAGTGATGATACTGTTTGGGACACCGAAGCGATAGATGATGCTCTTTATGAAGTTGACTGCCGTAGTAGCAGTCGAATTTGTGATGGGGACCGCCTCGATCCACTTTGTGAACTTGTCGACTGCCACCAGTAGGTGAGTATGCCCGCCATGCGATGATTTTTTGAGTGGCCCAACCATATCGAGCCCCCATTGGGCGAAAGGCCAGGCCAGCGGTATAGTCTTCAACGCCGATGCGGGTGCGTGCGGCCTTGTTGCGAATTTCTGGCAGCCGACGCACCTTTTGACTATGTCCTCCGCGTCTTTGAGTGCTGTAGGCCAGTAAAACCCTGCGCGAAAGGCTTTGGCTACGAGTGATCGACTGCTGGCGTGATGCCCACAGGTACCTGCATGAATGTCTCGAAGTATGGCTTGGCCATCTTCGAGTGCGATGCATCTTTGGAACATACCTGATATGCTGCGCTTGTATAACTCGCCGTTGATAACGGTGTATGCTTTTGATCTTCGAGTCACGCGTCGGGACTCGGTTATGTCATCTGGTAGCTCGCTACGGAGTATGTAAGCCAGAAAAGGTTGAGTCCAGGTTGGCTCAATGAGAAATACCTCGACAGGGGGGTCCTCTGTGCTAGGCATTTTGCTTTTGGGTGGCGTAGTCGACGGAGGAGGCTCTCGTTTCTCCTTGATGGATCTGTGTTCAATACGCTCGAGGAAGACACCAGGTGGAATTTGTGCGCCAGTTGAGCCAAGATTGGCTAGCATGTCTGCTTCTTCGTTGCTTTCCCTTCCTATGTGCTCAACTCGCAGCCCTCGAAGCTGCCTTCTAGTGTGTTGTACAGATCGCGATAAGCGATCATGTTGTCCGCGATTGCGTCGCAGGCCTTCATTGTTTGCTGCACCACGAGGTTGGAGTCGCCGTAGATCATCAGTCGAGTGCACCCGAGTGCCTTTGCCATCCGCATGCCATGGATCAGAGCCTCGTATTCAGCCTCGTTATTGGAGGGTAGCTTGAATCCCATCTGCAAAACATAACGTAGCTTGTCCCCTTTTGGTGATATGAGGACGACGCCTGCGCCTGCGCCTTCATGTTTCTTGGACCCATCGAAGTACATGGTCCAGGAATTGGCCACGTCTGGTGCTCCAGGTAATTGGGCTTCTATCCACTCGGTTGTGAAGTCGGGTAGGACTTGTGCTTTGATAGCCTTCGGGTGCTCGTACTTGATATCTCTTGGAGCCAGCTCGATGAGCCATTTTGCCACTCGACCCGTTGCATTGGGGTTTGTGAGTATATCACCGATTGCTGAGTTGCTTACCACGGTAATCGGATGCTCGGTGAAGTAGTGTGTCAGCTTCCTTGAGGACATGAATACAGCGTATGCCAGCTTTTGATAGTGCGGGTACCGCTGTTTTGATATGGAGAGAACCTCGCTCAGGTAGTAGACTGGACGTTGTATGCTTTGGTGTGCCCCTCCTCCACGCGTTCGACTACCAGTACGGTGCTCACCACCCTGTTTGTAGCCGAGACATACAGGTAGAGTGGTTCCCGTTCCTTAGGTGCGACGAGGATTGGAGGGCTTGTGAGGATCCGCTTGAGATCTGTGAAGGCTGCTTCAGCTTCTGGCGTCCACTCGAACTTGTCCGCCTTCTTCATCAGTCGATAGAATGGTAGAGCCTTTTCACCCAGTTTGCTGATGAATCGACTGAGCGCCGCTACTCGTCCTGCTAGTTTCTGCACATCATGAAGCTTTGAAGGCCTTTGCATGGTGAGGATGGCCTGTATTTTCTCCGGGTCTGCTTCGATTCCACGAGCAGAGACTAGGTACCCTAAGAGCTGCCCGGCTGGAACGCCGAACGTACACTTCTTAGGATTGAGCTTGATATGGAAGCGTTTGAGGTTTGCGAACGTCTCCCTCAAATCGTCGAGTAGTGTGCGTTCTTCCCTTGTGGTAATGACAATGTCATCAACGTAGACCTGGACGTTGCGTCCAATTTGCTTTTTGAGGCAGTCCTGCATCATGCGCTGGTATGTTGCACCCGCGTTTTTTAGCCCGAAGGGCATAGTTGTGTAGCAGTAGACCCCGAGTGGGGTTATGAACGCCGTTTTTTCTTCGTCTTCTTGCTTCATCCTTATCTGGTGATAACCTGAGTAAGCATCCAGAAAGGAGAGTCGTGCGCATCCGGCGGTGGAGTCAACGATCTGATCGATCCGGGGTAGCGGGAAGTGATCCTTCGGACAGCACTTGTTCAGCGCTGTGAAATCCACGCACATCCGAAGGATGTCTGTATGCTTCTTTTCTACGAGTACAGGGTTGGCCACCCATTGTGATTTCTTGATTTCCCTAATGAATCCTGCTGCGAGTAACCGGTCGACTTCGGATTCGACTGCGGTTCGCTTTGGACCGGAGATTCGACGCATCGTTTGCTTGACTGGCTTTGCATCTGGAAACAATTGGAGAGAGTGCTCGGCGAATTCCCTGGGAATACCTGGCATGTCGGCTGGACACCACGCAAATATTTCCCAGTTCTCACGGAGGAATTCGACGAGCGCGCCTTCCTATGCGATAGGCAGGCTCGAAGATATGTTGACTGTCTTGGTCGGATCGGTCGGGTGCACCTGATGCGACCTTGTGTCATTTGTAGCATTGAAGGATCTGTCGACTGCCAACTTCTTATGCTCTGGAAGGAGTGTGCGGTCGTTGGTAATCGCTAAGTCAGCGAGTGATTCCTCCACCCCGAACATCTCGGAGATTTTGCTGAACTCGCGGTCGCAAGCATCGGACCTTTGAAAGTTTCCACGGACAGTGATGACTCCCTTTGGTCCTGGCATCTTCAGCGTGAGGTACGCATAGTGTGGCACCGCCATGAATCGAGCAAACGTCGGGCGACCAAGAATAGCATGGTATTGTGATTTCCAGTCGACGACCTCGAACTCAATCGACTCTGTCCTGAAGTGGCTTACGTCCCCGAACGTAACGTCGAGTTGTACGGTGCCTTCTGGGCTAATTGCTTTGCCAGGAACGATACCGTGGAAGGTATTTGAAGATTTTGGGAGGTTTTCGACTGACCTGTTCATTTTGCGGAGTGTGTCCGCGAAGATGATGTTTATGCCGCTGCCTCCATCCATGAAGACCTTGGTCATGGCGTAGCCTCCTATTTGCGCGTCGAGTACCAGAGCCGCATGCCCTGGTCGAGCTACAGCTGGGGGATGATCCTCTCGACTAAAGCTTATGGTGGTTTCCGATCCCTTCAGAAATTCAGGCACGGCTGGAGGTGCCATGACAGCCAAGTTCACCTGTCGAGTGATTAGTTTTTGCTGCCTGTTAGAGGGGCGACCCTTTTGTATCATGTACATCTGCCCGTGGGGCTGTGGATATTGATCATCTTCCGCCCGTAGCACAGGTTGTATGGCACCTGCGAGATTTGCGCCTGGAGCAGGCTGTGGTGCGGGTTGCGGTGGCGGCTGTGGCGCCATGAGAGCGGGCACAGCGTTCGGCTGTGGTACGGGTGCAGGCATGGGCTGAGCAGGTGCTGGGCCATTCCTCTTGAGTCGTATCACATAGTCAGTCGCCATTTGGTCGAATTCCCTGCAGTTCCTTAGGGTGTGATTGGAGCGTAGTTTTCCGTCGTCCCCCTTGAAGAGGTGGAATCTGCACCAGTCGTCCATCTTTTCCTCGAACGACCGCTCGGGTTTTGCGTCGCTACGTTTGCGCCATTCTTGCCTTTTGTAGCTATCGCTCCGCTGCTCGCGATCTCGACTGTCACGTCGATCATCCGAGCGTCGATTGCTTCTATCATGGTCCTCCTTTGGCTGTGTGTATCCAGCCGCCATGAACTCGGGTCTGTTATCGTCGTAAGGACGTCTGGACCGTTTACGCCTGCGATCTTCTCTGTATGAATCTCTGCGGCTTCGACTGCCGCTTTCGTAGTTGTCGCGTGTTGGGGAAGCACGGGATCTGCGTACAGAATCCTCTCCATCTGCCCACTCAGTCGCAACTTTGATGAGGTCAGCCAGGGAGGTTGGCTTTTCACGACCAAGTGCCTCTTTGAAGTCCTTCCTGGCGAGACCTTGTATGAAGGCATCCATGGCCCTGTCTTCTGACACTTTGCCAACCGAATTGCGTATTTCGGTCCACCGCCGTATGTATGATCTCAGCGACTCGTCTGATCGTTGAGTACATGTCCTTAATTCCTCGAATGTCTTCGGGCGCTCACACAGAGGCTCGAAGTTTTTGATGAAGTCTCTGCGGAAATCATCCCACGAGTCATATGATGATGGAGGGAGTGATTTGAGCCAGTCGCGGGCAGTTCCTTCGAGCATAAGTCGTATGTACTGCATCGCCGTGGTGTTCGTGCCCCGCTGGCATGCCACGGCGAGTCTGTAATCTTCTAGCCACCCAGAAGGTTCTTGGCGACCGTTGTACTTGGGTTGCTCGCCTGTCAACTTGAACCGTTTGGGCATCCGCGTCTCACGGATGCGTCGAGTGAAGCACAATGCTCCGCATGGCTCTGGTTCGCGATCAGAGTATGAATCGCTGCTATAGGATCTTCGAGACCTGCTCCTGCTGGACCTGTGCCGGCGCGTGCTTCTCCTTCCTTCATCCGAGTGGTGGCTGCGACCACTGCGATGATGTGCTGCGTGTCGTGAGTCGACTATGTCGCGATCGCGATCCCTTGCTGGAGTTTTGTCTTCTGGCTGCATAGCCTGTGCCGCTAGAGCTAGCGATTTGAGTTGTTGGCGATGCAGGGCTGCGTTAGGGTCATTCGCCGGAGGTTGTATTGCCTTGAGGTAAGCACCTACGGAGAATAATGCACCCGCAGCAGTTTTGGGTACTGGGATTCCGTTAGCGTCCTCTGTCATGAACGACAGGTTACGGGTGATTGCTACCCTTTCATGTTCTGGAAGGCTTGCCAACCGCGACCTAGGTCGAGGGGTTGGTTGCTGTGTGGACCCGAGGGATTGCTCCCTTCGTCGGGCACTCGAGAGGCTGGCTTGCCTTTTGCGCTCCTCGAGCGTCGCTCGGTAGTTTTGCAGTCGAATTGACTCCTGCCAGTTGAAGTACTGGAAGGTCAACATCTCCTCTGGAGTGGAGTTTGGCGGCATCATAGTGCACTCCTTTATGACTTTATCTGCTTTTGCTGCCATCTCCTCCGTGATTGTCAAGGTTGTGACCCCATCTGGCATGGTTACCGTGCATGGGAATTGTGCAGGCCTGCGAGCGGCAGCGTCTGCGGATGATTCTGCGGTGAAGGCCACGTAGACCTGATGGGGCGTGACCCGAGGACAGGTGTATGTGCTGTCGATTCCAGTCATGGACTCGACATCGCCATCGAGGCTCATGTCAGAGCCAGTGTGTTCATCGAGTAGATCTTCGAGGCGAATCTCGTTGTCGATGTGCTCATCACCTATGCTCATCTCGGTGTTGGCGAAGCCATTACGGATTTCTGAGTCGAGGTTGGTGTTGGTGAAGATCTCCGAGTCGACGTTGTTGTCGTTATGAATCGCGGGCTCGTAGAAGTCATCGAGGGAGATCCCGCAGTCGAAACTCTCGTCGAGTGGTAGGTTGAAGTCGATGTTGCTTGTGTTGTATGCTGATTCTGCTTCCTCGCCTTGGAGTTCCGTCATCATGAACCTATCGAGCTCGCCGGTCGACATGGTTGTTGCGGGCGAGCAGGCTTCAGGATTCGACGATGGGGCGAGCAGTCGACGGAGCCTCGAGTGCACCCAGCGCCAGTTGTTGCGGATCTGCTGAGTCCTGCGTGCCAAGATTGTTTACGAAAAAATTGAATGCTCCAACAGTTAAGCTCAAACCTGATTCAAGGCCAGAAAACGCCTCCTGAAGCTCCGGCGAGTGCGGATTGAAATTCATTGGAAGAGCAGATGCGCTTTTTGCGGGTGAAGCGGGCAGGCTGCCGCTTTTCGAGTAGATCGGCGAGTCGCCGTGTGTCGCCTGGATCGGCGAGTTGCTGTTTGCTGACATGGCCGGCGAGTTGCCGTTTGCAGATGAGATCGGCGAGTTGCCGTTTGCTGGTGAGATCGGCGATTTGCCGTTTGCTGTTGGGACCGGCGAAACTTCGAGTCCAGCGCTATTCTTTCCCACAGACGGCGCCACTTGACGAGGGGTAGACTCATCAAGACCCATGGTTAAGGTCCCTAGGTTATGAATATGGGGAGAGAACGTGGTAGAGCTGGAAGTATCGTCGGCTGACAAGCAGGGCAAAGATTTTACCCAGGTTCAGGGCCCTCGTGTGGAGGTAACACCCCTACGTCCTGCCTGTCTGTTATTGATTTGTGAATATGATGGTTACAAGGATCCCGGCGAGATGTCGATCTCGCTAGGGTTTGTGGCTCTGGTGGTTCGTTGTCTGGTTCGATGGCCCTCCCAGTCCTTAAATAATAGGCTGGGTCCCGGGTGTTCGTAACCGACTCGATTTACAAGTAAGGAAACTCTAAACCGACTATTGCTTCGCCAAACTTGAAGGATACTTCATCTTCGTGGGCCTCCCTTCATGGGCTTCATGTAGGCTCTGATAGTTGGGCCTAGTCGATACATGCACCAGGTACCCTCATGGTAGGGTACCCGATAGGCATACCCATGTCACCGTGTATATATAGTGATCAATGAAACACATCGAGGCGTGCAATTGCAGCCCGACGCATAAACTCTTACAGGCAACTAGAGGGTGTTATGAACGAAACTAGTTAGGCAAAGTGCTCTAGATTACTATAAACTTCTACCGGCGGCTTGAAGGATCTTGTCCAACTTTTGTTTGAGAATAGCTTGGCCGTTTTGTATGGTCTTGGGTCCTCCTAACATAAACGCCCTATGGTAGTGACCACCTCTCCTTCGAGTAGGTATTCTCTCTGATTACAAGTCGAACTTTTTTTTGAAGGAATGATTACAAGTCGAAGTCGCTCTCACATTTGCAAGTCCTGCAAGACTTTATTTGAAATTAGGATGCGTACCAATTGGATTTGTGTACCCCGTGTGGTCTTCCGGACATGTTTTTTATTTTATTTTGAAACGAGGCAAATCTTTAGGGGCGACCAGGGGAGTTGGGAAAATTTAAACTAGAGGAGTTACGGCTCACGAGGAAATTACCCCTTTTCTCACTGTCTCCTCTCTCGCTGCTGTCATCAGCACCTTGCGGTGAGGCGGAGGCCTCTCCTCCTACATCGATGCCCCTCTAGATCTTTTTGACGGAAACCAGCAGGACCTCTGCTTTTGCATTTATGTAGAAAGGAGAGTGAGTAGATAATAGATCACCAGTTAGACGAATTGCTCTAGATCGCGATGGGCTTCCATGGGCTCGGAAGATTTTGCCCAACTTTTTGTTTGAGAATAGCTTGGTCCTGGTGCAGGGTCTGGGGTCCTCTTACACGCGGTATGGTGGTGAGACCTTCTCTCCTTCGAGTCAAACTCAAGACCGTTTACAAGTCAGAACTCGTGCTCACTTTCCAAGTCTCTCAGGATTTTGTTTGGAACCAGGACGTGTGTGCCGATTGGAATGGATTGTACTCCGTGTGGGTCCCGAGGGCATGTGTGTATAGACGTGGACCTTAATTTTATACACGGCAATATATATATATATAAACAAAGAAGACCCGACGAAGTCGCTCGGTCTCGATCATGTTAGCTGTTTTCGGTATCAACTGTGAAATGTATCTAGATATTTTGTATCTCGCACTTATATCGCAGGACCAGTGAAGTCGTCTTCTAAGGAGACCCGATAAAAGTCGTCCAATCCCGATCGCGTATTAATTGTTTGCTTGTGGGCGTACTATCGTTTTCCAAGAATATTCAGGTACACTGTTCTGTACTTAGCGCTTACGAACCAATGAATTGGCTTTCTAAGGATGCCGGCCCGGTGAATTTATTATTTCTCTGGCTCTGTATAAAATGTTTAGTATTCGAATTTGAATTAAAACCACGGCAGAAGTTTATGTGAGAGAGGAGTAGCTGTAGCGCTAGGGGCTGGGATTTCCGATCGTGCATGCTGATTGTGTGAGTATATTTAGTGTGTCAATTGACGCGTTTTGGAATGTTTTTTTTGAACTGCGCGTTATGGAATGTTGAAAACAGAAAATAAGTGTTTTTACAAATAATTTGAAAACTCAGTATGGAAATGTTGTTTAGTTTTGTGAAAGGCACTTTTTTTTTCCAAAAAATGGACTTATTATGATGATTTTTTGGTGCTCAGCGCACACAATTTTTAAAATTATGTGTGTGATTGGCTCGTACAATCGCACACCATTTTCGAAAAAGTGTCTGTGGTACTCTTTTAGTTTGTAACCTGTGCGATTACCGAACATCACATATAGTTATTTTTGAATGGTGTGCGATGAATAATTTCCTACCCTTTCACCGAAATGGTATGTTACACGGGGATTAATTGAATGCTCTGTACTAGCAGTACTTTTTGTTCGGTATATAGGGTTAGACATCTCTAATTAAACCGGTGGGTCGAATGTTTTCAATCGCTAGGATTTAAAACACGAGTGATCGACAAGCTTATGTTTTATGCAAATAACAACAAGGAAGGCTCCTACTGCATCATTTTAGTTTTATAAACAAGGATTCATACAGGGCAGCATTACTACTCGCATCCACCATTGAGATATATCCTCCTTAAGACTAGGCTTGGCTCTATGCATGACTAGCTCAAAAGAATCTCTAAAGAAATTGCACCACACATCAAAATTTATGAGCTGAGCATCAAAGATAGCTTTGTTCATGCGGTTCCATATACTCTAGCAACCATCATGTTAAAAATATTCACTTTGTGTTCCATTCCAGATCAGTTTCCACCAAAAAGTCTGGACAAAGTCATATGAAATCATCATTAGTTCCTCAGAGCAAAGCACACAAACATGACATTCAACATGAAAATTCTTTTTTGGCCAGGAGGTCTCTCGTATTTAACCTGTCTTGCACAAGCAACAAGAAAAATATTTTATGTTTTGGTACGACATAGCATTTCCTAGTCGATCTCATAGGTGCAGGAGCCAAATCAGAAGAAACAATCTTAGCACATAACAAAGAAAAATTATTCAATTGCTTGTGAGACAAAATCAAATTTAGCAGTGAAGCGAAATTTGTATTAATGCATTATGTAATCATGAGATGGGACATTCTGCATGCATACATGTGTTTATTCTGCAAGAAAAGGTCAAGAAAACACCGTAGCACCATAAGATAAGACTAAAACTTTCTTTACCTGAACATTAAATCTTTTTCGTGTTTCTGCTTAGATTAGTGCCGTCATTAAATAGCAATGTTGTGCTACTTAGATATTCCCCTTATATTTTCAGAAATTAAAAAGCTTTCATTACCTATATAAAATTGATAGATATATTTGATCAAAGAAAATGTTGAAAAATAGGTGTGCTTCATATTTCGTAAAGTCAAAATGTTGAATTTTTTCCATATCTCTCCAACTATCCTCCACGCTATAATCCATTCTCAAGTCCAAGATGCAGTTAAAACTAAATGGCAAGCCGCTGTAAGTCAACATCCTCGTGCACCCATCGTTTTGTTCACTCAAGACCCGTAATAATAATGCAGACATGATCAAACGAGGTCAGTTCTCTTCCCCTCTTTCGTCTTCACCTCGAGTATCTCTCATTTATTAAAGCCTACTCTTTGATTCCGTGTGCAGTGCAAAATCAACAAGGGAATCATCTTTCACTTTTGTCCCCGGATCCATGCAAATCTACAATGGAGTGCCCTCTTTTCGTTGTGTGACGGGTTTTCTTACAATGAGGTTTACCACGTGTTGTTCAAATTACCCTTTTAAAGTTATTACTCCTCCGCGTCAGCTTTCTATAAATGTTTGAGAGAAGGATCCTTCTTCTTATTGTACACTTTATTACTGTTTCCTTAGATAAAGAGCTATTCGTTATTCTCATAGGCGAGCTTTTGTGTTTGTGATTCTTAGGCCACCCTGGTCCTTGGGTCTACAAATTTCCTCCCACCTAACCATATGGTACTTGCGTTTGGTGTCGGCTCCTTCCCAGAAGCAGCGCGCCATGTGTTTTTGAAACCGGCATGAGTACCACCAGAAAGCAAAAAACAAGCCCATCACAAAGGTGGGGTGGCTGGCAAGGGAGGAGCCTATAAGGGTAAGGCGCGATACTGAGGACATGCCTCTCCCTGGGCAAGGTTCATTTATGTGGCCAACAACTCCCTTGAAGATATATTCACCAAAGGCCTGCCTACATCATTATTCATGGAGTTCATATCAAGTCTTCACATTGGCAACGGTTTGTCCCCACGTTCAAACTGTGGGGACGTGTTAGGGGACTCCACAAAATCGTGTTCGAGTCAAATACGAGAACATGATCCAAACTCCTATTCGGTTTGCTTGTATAGCTAAACCGACATAGATTGCTTGTAATTCAAGTTTGTAAACCGTGTATATATAGTGATCAATGAAACACATCGAGGCGTGCAATTGCAGCCCGACGCATAAACTCTTACAGGAAACTAGAGGGGTGTTATGAACGAAACTAGTTAGGCAAAGTGCTCTAGATTACTATAAACTTCTACCGGCGGCTTGAAGGATCTTGTCCAACTTTTGTTTGAGAATAGCTTGGCCGTTTTGTATGGTCTTGGGTCCTCCTAACATAAACTCCCTATGGTAGTGACCACCTCTCCTTCGAGTAGGTATTCTCTCTGATTACAAGTCGAAATTTTTTTTGAAGGAATGATTACAAGTCGAAGTCGCTCTCACATTTGCAAGTCCTGCAAGACTTTATTTGAAATTAGGATGCGTACCAATTGGATTTGTGTACCCCGTGTGGTCTTCCGGACATGTTTTTTATTTTATTTTGAAACGAGGCAAATCTTTAGGGGCGACCAGGGGAGTTGGGAAAATTTAAACTAGAGGTGTTACGGCTCACGAGGAAATTACCCCTTTTCTCACTGTCTCCTCTCTCGCTGCTGTCATCAGCACCTTGCGGTGAGGCGGAGGCCTCTCCTCCTACATTGATGCCCTCCTCTAGATCTTTTTGACGGAAACCAGCAGGACCTCTGCTTTTGCATTTATATAGAAAGGAGAGTGACAGTAGATAATAGATCACCAGTTAGACGAATTGCTCTAGATCGCGATGGGCTTCCATGGGCTCGGAAGATTTTGCCCAACTTTTTGTTTGAGAATAGCTTGGTCCTGGTGCAGGGTCTGGGGTCCTCTTACACGCGGTATGGTGGTGAGACCTTCTCTCCTTCGAGTCAAACTCAAGACCGTTTACAAGTCAGAACTCGTTCTCACTTTCCAAGTCTCTCAGGATTTTGTTTGGAACCAGGACGTGTGTGCCGATTGGAATGGATTGTACTCCGTGTGGGTCCCGAGGGCATGTGTGTATAGACGTGGACCTTAATTTTTATACACGGCAATATATATATATATATAAACAAAGAAGACCCGACGAAGTCGCTCGGTCTCGATCATGTTAGCTGTTTTCGGGTATCAACTGTGAAATGTATCTAGATATTTTGTATCTCGCACTTATATCGCAGGACCAGTGAAGTCGTCTTCTAAGGAGACCCGATAAAAGTCGTCCAATCCCGATCGCGTATTAATTGTTTGCTTGTGGCGTACTATCATTTTCGAATATTCAGGTACACTGTTCTGTACTTAGCGCTTACGAACCAATGAATTGGCTTTCTAAGGATGCCGGCCCGGTGAATTTATTATTTCTCTGGCTCTGTATAAAATGTTTAGTATTCGAATTTGAATTAAAACCACGGCAGAAGTTTATGTGAGAGAGGAGTAGCTGTAGCGCTAGGGGCTGGGATTTCCGATCGTGCATGCTGATTGTGTGAGTATATTTAGTGTGTCAATTGACGCGTTTTGGAATGTTTTTTTGAACTGCGCGTTATGGAATGTTGAAAACAGAAAATAAGTGTTTTTACAAATAATTTGAAAACTCAGTATGGAAATGTTGTTTAGTTTTGTGAAAGGCACTTTTTTTTTCCAAAAAATGGACTTATTATGATGATTTTTTGGTGCTCAGCGCACACAATTTTTTAAAATTATGTGTGTGATTGGCTCGTACAATCGCACACCATTTTCGAAAAAGTGTCTATGGTACTCTTTTAGTTTGTAACCATGTGCGATTACTGAACATCACATATAGTTATTTTTGAATGGTGTGCGATGAATAATTTGCTACCCTTTCACCGAAATGGTATGTTACTACGGGGATTAAATTGAATGCTCTGTACTAGCAGTATTTTTTGTTCGGTATATAGGGTTAGACATCTCTAATTAAACTGGTGGGTCGAATGTTTTCAATCGCTAGGATTTAAAACACGAAGTGGTCGACAAGCTTATGTTTTATGCAAATAACAACAAGGAAGGCTCGTACTGCGTCATTTTAGTTTTATAAACAAGGATTCATACAGGGCAGCATTACTACTCGCATCCACCCATTGAGATATATCCTCCTTAAGACTAGGCTTGGCTCTATGCATGACTAGCTCAAAAGAATCTCTAAAGAAATTGCACCACACATCAAAATTTATGAGCTGAGCATCAAAGATAGCTTTGTTCATGCGGTTCCATATACTCTAGCAACCATCATGTTAAAAATATTCACTTTGTGTTCCATTCCAGATCAAGTTTCCACCAAAAAGTCTGGACAAAGTCATATGAAATCATCATTAGTTCCCTCAGAGCAAAGCACACAAACATGACATTCAACATGAAAATTCTTTTTTGGCCAGGAGGTCTCTCGTATTTAACCTGTCTTGCACAAGCAACAAGAAAATATTTATGTTTTGGTACGACATAGCATTTCCTAGTCGATCTCATAGGTGCAGGAGCCAAATCAGAAGAAACAATCTTAGCACATACAAAGAAAAATTATTCAATTGCTTGTGAGACAAAATCAAATTTAGCAGTGAAGCGAAATTTGTATTAATGCATTATGTAATCATGAGATGGGACATTCTGCATGCATACATGTGTTTATTCTGCAAGAAAAGGTCAAGAAAACACCGTAGCACCATAAGATAAGACTAAAACTTTCTTTACCTGAACATTAAATCTTTTTCGTGTTTCTGCTTAGATTAGTGCCGTCATTAAATAGCAATGTTGTGCTACTTAGATATTCCCCTTATATTTTTCAGAAATTAAAAAGCTTTCATTACCTATATAAAATTGATAGATATATTTGATCAAAGAAAATGTTGAAAAATAGGTGTGCTTCATATTTTCGTAAAGTCAAAATGTTGAATTTTTTCCATATCTCTCCAACTATCCTCCACGCTATAATCCATTCTCAAGTCCAAGATGCAGTTAAAACTAAATGGCAAGCCGCTGTAAGTCAACATCCTCGTGCACCCATCGTTTTGTTCACTCAAGACCCGTAATTAATAATGCAGACATGATCAAACGAGGTCAGTTCTCTTCCCCTCTTTCGTCTTCACCTCGAGTATCTCTCATTTATTAAAGCCTACTCTTTGATTCCGTGTGCAGTGCAAAATCAACAAGGGAATCATCTTTCACTTTTGTCCCGGATCCATGCAAATCTACAATGGAGTGCCCTCTTTTCGTTGTGTGACGGGTTTTCTTACAATGAGGTTTACCACGTGTTGTTCAAATTACCCTTTTAAAGTTATTACTCCTCCGCGTCAGCTTTCTATAAATGTTTGAGAGAAGGATCCTTCTTCTTATTGTACACTTTATTACTGTTTCCTTAGATAAAGAGCTATTCGTTATTCTCATAGGCGAGCTTTTGTGTTTGTGATTCTTAGGCCACCCTGGTCCTTGGGTCTACAAATTTCCTCCCACCTAACCATATGGTACTTGCGTTTGGTGTCGGCTCCTTCCCAGAAGCAGCGCGCCATGTGTTTTTGAAACCGGCATGAGTACCACCAGAAAGCAAAAAACAAGCCCATCACAAAGGTGGGGTGGCTGGCAAGGGAGGAGCCTATAAGGGTAAGGCGCGATACTGAGGACATGCCTCTCCCTGGGCAAGGTTCATTTATGTGGCCAACAACTCCCTTGAAGATATATTCACCAAAGGCCTGCCTACATCATTATTCATGGAGTTCATATCAAGTCTTCACATTGGCAACGGTTTGTCCCCACGTTCAAACTGTGGGGACGTGTTAGGGGACTCCACAAAATCGTGTTCGAGTCAAATACGAGAACATGATCCAAACTCCTATTCGGTTTGCTTGTATAGCTAAACCGACATAGATTGCTTGTAATTCAAGTTTGTAAACCGTGTATATATAGTGATCAATGAAACACATCGAGGCGTGCAATTGCAGCCCGACGCATAAACTCTTACAGGAAACTAGAGGGGTGTTATGAACGAAACTAGTTAGGCAAAGTGCTCTAGATTACTATAAACTTCTACCGGCGGCTTGAAGGATCTTGTCCAACTTTTGTTTGAGAATAGCTTGGCCGTTTTGTATGGTCTTGGGTCCTCCTAACATAAACTCCCTATGGTAGTGACCACCTCTCCTTCGAGTAGGTATTCTCTCTGATTACAAGTCGAAATTTTTTTTGAAGGAATGATTACAAGTCGAAGTCGCTCTCACATTTGCAAGTCCTGCAAGACTTTATTTGAAATTAGGATGCGTACCAATTGGATTTGTGTACCCCGTGTGGTCTTCCGGACATGTTTTTTATTTTATTTTGAAACGAGGCAAATCTTTAGGGGCGACCAGGGGAGTTGGGAAAATTTAAACTAGAGGTGTTACGGCTCACGAGGAAATTACCCCTTTTCTCACTGTCTCCTCTCTCGCTGCTGTCATCAGCACCTTGCGGTGAGGCGGAGGCCTCTCCTCCTACATTGATGCCCTCCTCTAGATCTTTTTGACGGAAACCAGCAGGACCTCTGCTTTTGCATTTATATAGAAAGGAGAGTGACAGTAGATAATAGATCACCAGTTAGACGAATTGCTCTAGATCGCGATGGGCTTCCATGGGCTCGGAAGATTTTGCCCAACTTTTTGTTTGAGAATAGCTTGGTCCTGGTGCAGGGTCTGGGGTCCTCTTACACGCGGTATGGTGGTGAGACCTTCTCTCCTTCGAGTCAAACTCAAGACCGTTTACAAGTCAGAACTCGTTCTCACTTTCCAAGTCTCTCAGGATTTTGTTTGGAACCAGGACGTGTGTGCCGATTGGAATGGATTGTACTCCGTGTGGGTCCCGAGGGCATGTGTGTATAGACGTGGACCTTAATTTTTATACACGGCAATATATATATATATATAACAAAGAAGACCCGACGAAGTCGCTCGGTCTCGATCATGTTAGCTGTTTTCGGGTATCAACTGTGAAATGTATCTAGATATTTTGTATCTCGCACTTATATCGCAGGACCAGTGAAGTCGTCTTCTAAGGAGACCCGATAAAAGTCGTCCAATCCCGATCGCGTATTAATTGTTTGCTTGTGGGCGTACTATCATTTTCGAAGAATATTCAGGTACACTGTTCTGTACTTAGCGCTTACGAACCAATGAATTGGCTTTCTAAGGATGCCGGCCCGGTGAATTTATTATTTCTCTGGCTCTGTATAAAATGTTTAGTATTCGAATTTGAATTAAAACCACGGCAGAAGTTTATGTGAGAGAGGAGTAGCTGTAGCGCTAGGGGCTGGGATTTCCGATCGTGCATGCTGATTGTGTGAGTATATTTAGTGTGTCAATTGACGCGTTTTGGAATGTTTTTTTGAACTGCGCGTTATGGAATGTTGAAAACAGAAAATAAGTGTTTTTACAAATAATTTGAAAACTCAGTATGGAAATGTTGTTTAGTTTTGTGAAAGGCACTTTTTTTTTCCAAAAAATGGACTTATTATGATGATTTTTTGGTGCTCAGCGCACACAATTTTTTAAAATTATGTGTGTGATTGGCTCGTACAATCGCACACCATTTTCGAAAAAGTGTCTATGGTACTCTTTTAGTTTGTAACCATGTGCGATTACTGAACATCACATATAGTTATTTTTGAATGGTGTGCGATGAATAATTTGCTACCCTTTCACCGAAATGGTATGTTACTACGGGGATTAAATTGAATGCTCTGTACTAGCAGTATTTTTTGTTCGGTATATAGGGTTAGACATCTCTAATTAAACTGGTGGGTCGAATGTTTTCAATCGCTAGGATTTAAAACACGAAGTGGTCGACAAGCTTATGTTTTATGCAAATAACAACAAGGAAGGCTCGTACTGCGTCATTTTAGTTTTATAAACAAGGATTCATACAGGGCAGCATTACTACTCGCATCCACCCATTGAGATATATCCTCCTTAAGACTAGGCTTGGCTCTATGCATGACTAGCTCAAAAGAATCTCTAAAGAAATTGCACCACACATCAAAATTTATGAGCTGAGCATCAAAGATAGCTTTGTTCATGCGGTTCCATATACTCTAGCAACCATCATGTTAAAAATATTCACTTTGTGTTCCATTCCAGATCAAGTTTCCACCAAAAAGTCTGGACAAAGTCATATGAAATCATCATTAGTTCCCTCAGAGCAAAGCACACAAACATGACATTCAACATGAAAATTCTTTTTTGGCCAGGAGGTCTCTCGTATTTAACCTGTCTTGCACAAGCAACAAGAAAAATATTTTATGTTTTGGTACGACATAGCATTTCCTAGTCGATCTCATAGGTGCAGGAGCCAAATCAGAAGAAACAATCTTAGCACATAACAAAGAAAAATTATTCAATTGCTTGTGAGACAAAATCAAATTTAGCAGTGAAGCGAAATTTGTATTAATGCATTATGTAATCATGAGATGGGACATTCTGCATGCATACATGTGTTTATTCTGCAAGAAAAGGTCAAGAAAACACCGTAGCACCATAAGATAAGACTAAAACTTTCTTTACCTGAACATTAAATCTTTTTCGTGTTTCTGCTTAGATTAGTGCCGTCATTAAATAGCAATGTTGTGCTACTTAGATATTCCCCTTATATTTTTCAGAAATTAAAAAGCTTTCATTACCTATATAAAATTGATAGATATATTTGATCAAAGAAAATGTTGAAAAATAGGTGTGCTTCATATTTTCGTAAAGTCAAAATGTTGAATTTTTTCCATATCTCTCCAACTATCCTCCACGCTATAATCCATTCTCAAGTCCAAGATGCAGTTAAAACTAAATGGCAAGCCGCTGTAAGTCAACATCCTCGTGCACCCATCGTTTTGTTCACTCAAGACCCGTAATTAATAATGCAGACATGATCAAACGAGGTCAGTTCTCTTCCCCTCTTTCGTCTTCACCTCGAGTATCTCTCATTTATTAAAGCCTACTCTTTGATTCCGTGTGCAGTGCAAAATCAACAAGGGAATCATCTTTCACTTTTGTCCCCGGATCCATGCAAATCTACAATGGAGTGCCCTCTTTTCGTTGTGTGACGGGTTTTCTTACAATGAGGTTTACCACGTGTTGTTCAAATTACCCTTTTCAAGTTATTACTCCTCCGCGTCAGCTTTCTATAAATGTTTGAGAGAAGGATCCTTCTTCTTATTGTACACTTTATTACTGTTTCCTTAGATAAAGAGCTATTCGTTATTCTCATAGGCGAGCTTTTGTGTTTGTGATTCTTAGGCCACCCTGGTCCTTGGGTCTACAAATTTCCTCCCACCTAACCATATGGTACTTGCGTTTGGTGTCGGCTCCTTCCCAGAAGCAGCGCGCCATGTGTTTTTGAAACCGGCATGAGTACCACCAGAAAGCAAAAACAAGCCCATCACAAAGGTGGGGTGGCTGGCAAGGGAGGAGCCTATAAGGGTAAGGCGCGATACTGAGGACATGCCTCTCCCTGGGCAAGGTTCATTTATGTGGCCAACAACTCCCTTGAAGATATATTCACCAAAGGCCTGCCTACATCATTATTCATGGAGTTCATATCAAGTCTTCACATTGGCAACGGTTTGTCCCCACGTTCAAACTGTGGGGACGTGTTAGGGGACTCCACAAAATCGTGTTCGAGTCAAATACGAGAACATGATCCAAACTCCTATTCGGTTTGCTTGTATAGCTAAACCGACATAGATTGCTTGTAATTCAAGTTTGTAAACCGTGTATATATAGTGATCAATGAAACACATCGAGGCGTGCAATTGCAGCCCGACGCATAAACTCTTACAGGCAACTAGAGGGGTGTTATGAACGAAACTAGTTAGGCAAAGTGCTCTAGATTACTATAAACTTCTACCGGCGGCTTGAAGGATCTTGTCCAACTTTTGTTTGAGAATAGCTTGGCCGTTTTGTATGGTCTTGGGTCCTCCTAACATAAACTCCCTATGGTAGTGACCACCTCTCCTTCGAGTAGGTATTCTCTCTGATTACAAGTCGAAATTTTTTTTGAAGGAATGATTACAAGTCGAAGTCGCTCTCACATTTGCAAGTCCTGCAAGACTTTATTTGAAATTAGGATGCGTACCAATTGGATTTGTGTACCCCGTGTGGTCTTCCGGACATGTTTTTTATTTTATTTTGAAACGAGGCAAATCTTTAGGGGCGACCAGGGGAGTTGGGAAAATTTAAACTAGAGGTGTTACGGCTCACGAGGAAATTACCCCTTTTCTCACTGTCTCCTCTCTCGCTGCTGTCATCAGCACCTTGCGGTGAGGCGGAGGCCTCTCCTCCTACATTGATGCCCTCCTCTAGATCTTTTTGACGGAAACCAGCAGGACCTCTGCTTTTGCATTTATATAGAAAGGAGAGTGACAGTAGATAATAGATCACCAGTTAGACGAATTGCTCTAGATCGCGATGGGCTTCCATGGGCTCGGAAGATTTTGCCCAACTTTTTGTTTGAGAATAGCTTGGTCCTGGTGCAGGGTCTGGGGTCCTCTTACACGCGGTATGGTGGTGAGACCTTCTCTCCTTCGAGTCAAACTCAAGACCGTTTACAAGTCAGAACTCGTTCTCACTTTCCAAGTCTCTCAGGATTTTGTTTGGAACCAGGACGTGTGTGCCGATTGGAATGGATTGTACTCCGTGTGGGTCCCGAGGGCATGTGTGTATAGACGTGGACCTTAATTTTTATACACGGCAATATATATATATATATATAAACAAAGAAGACCCGACGAAGTCGCTCGGTCTCGATCATGTTAGCTGTTTTCGGGTATCAACTGTGAAATGTATCTAGATATTTTGTATCTCGCACTTATATCGCAGGACCAGTGAAGTCGTCTTCTAAGGAGACCCGATAAAAGTCGTCCAATCCCGATCGCGTATTAATTGTTTGCTTGTGGGCGTACTATCATTTTCGAAGAATATTCAGGTACACTGTTCTGTACTTAGCGCTTACGAACCAATGAATTGGCTTTCTAAGGATGCCGGCCCGGTGAATTTATTATTTCTCTGGCTCTGTATAAAATGTTTAGTATTCGAATTTGAATTAAAACCACGGCAGAAGTTTATGTGAGAGAGGAGTAGCTGTAGCGCTAGGGGCTGGGATTTCCGATCGTGCATGCTGATTGTGTGAGTATATTTAGTGTGTCAATTGACGCGTTTTGGAATGTTTTTTTGAACTGCGCGTTATGGAATGTTGAAAACAGAAAATAAGTGTTTTTACAAATAATTTGAAAACTCAGTATGGAAATGTTGTTTAGTTTTGTGAAAGGCACTTTTTTTTTCCAAAAAATGGACTTATTATGATGATTTTTTGGTGCTCAGCGCACACAATTTTTTAAAATTATGTGTGTGATTGGCTCGTACAATCGCACACCATTTTCGAAAAAGTGTCTATGGTACTCTTTTAGTTTGTAACCATGTGCGATTACTGAACATCACATATAGTTATTTTTGAATGGTGTGCGATGAATAATTTGCTACCCTTTCACCGAAATGGTATGTTACTACGGGGATTAAATTGAATGCTCTGTACTAGCAGTATTTTTTGTTCGGTATATAGGGTTAGACATCTCTAATTAAACTGGTGGGTCGAATGTTTTCAATCGCTAGGATTTAAAACACGAAGTGGTCGACAAGCTTATGTTTTATGCAAATAACAACAAGGAAGGCTCCTACTGCGTCATTTTAGTTTTATAAACAAGGATTCATACAGGGCAGCATTACTACTCGCATCCACCCATTGAGATATATCCTCCTTAAGACTAGGCTTGGCTCTATGCATGACTAGCTCAAAAGAATCTCTAAAGAAATTGCACCACACATCAAAATTTATGAGCTGAGCATCAAAGATAGCTTTGTTCATGCGGTTCCATATACTCTAGCAACCATCATGTTAAAAATATTCACTTTGTGTTCCATTCCAGATCAAGTTTCCACCAAAAAGTCTGGACAAAGTCATATGAAATCATCATTAGTTCCCTCAGAGCAAAGCACACAAACATGACATTCAACATGAAAATTCTTTTTTGGCCAGGAGGTCTCTCGTATTTAACCTGTCTTGCACAAGCAACAAGAAAAATATTTTATGTTTTGGTACGACATAGCATTTCCTAGTCGATCTCATAGGTGCAGGAGCCAAATCAGAAGAAACAATCTTAGCACATAACAAAGAAAAATTATTCAATTGCTTGTGAGACAAAATCAAATTTAGCAGTGAAGCGAAATTTGTATTAATGCATTATGTAATCATGAGATGGGACATTCTGCATGCATACATGTGTTTATTCTGCAAGAAAAGGTCAAGAAAACACCGTAGCACCATAAGATAAGACTAAAACTTTCTTTACCTGAACATTAAATCTTTTTCGTGTTTCTGCTTAGATTAGTGCCGTCATTAAATAGCAATGTTGTGCTACTTAGATATTCCCCTTATATTTTTCAGAAATTAAAAAGCTTTCATTACCTATATAAAATTGATAGATATATTTGATCAAAGAAAATGTTGAAAAATAGGTGTGCTTCATATTTTCGTAAAGTCAAAATGTTGAATTTTTTCCATATCTCTCCAACTATCCTCCACGCTATAATCCATTCTCAAGTCCAAGATGCAGTTAAAACTAAATGGCAAGCCGCTGTAAGTCAACATCCTCGTGCACCCATCGTTTTGTTCACTCAAGACCCGTAATTAATAATGCAGACATGATCAAACGAGGTCAGTTCTCTTCCCCTCTTTCGTCTTCACCTCGAGTATCTCTCATTTATTAAAGCCTACTCTTTGATTCCGTGTGCAGTGCAAAATCAACAAGGGAATCATCTTTCACTTTTGTCCCCGGATCCATGCAAATCTACAATGGAGTGCCCTCTTTTCGTTGTGTGACGGGTTTTCTTACAATGAGGTTTACCACGTGTTGTTCAAATTACCCTTTTCAAGTTATTACTCCTCCGCGTCAGCTTTCTATAAATGTTTGAGAGAAGGATCCTTCTTCTTATTGTACACTTTATTACTGTTTCCTTAGATAAAGAGCTATTCGTTATTCTCATAGGCGAGCTTTTGTGTTTGTGATTCTTAGGCCACCCTGGTCCTTGGGTCTACAAATTTCCTCCCACCTAACCATATGGTACTTGCGTTTGGTGTCGGCTCCTTCCCAGAAGCAGCGCGCCATGTGTTTTTGAAACCGGCATGAGTACCACCAGAAAGCAAAAAACAAGCCCATCACAAAGGTGGGGTGGCTGGCAAGGGAGGAGCCTATAAGGGTAAGGCGCGATACTGAGGACATGCCTCTCCCTGGGCAAGGTTCATTTATGTGGCCAACAACTCCCTTGAAGATATATTCACCAAAGGCCTGCCTACATCATTATTCATGGAGTTCATATCAAGTCTTCACATTGGCAACGGTTTGTCCCCACGTTCAAACTGTGGGGACGTGTTAGGGGACTCCACAAAATCGTGTTCGAGTCAAATACGAGAACATGATCCAAACTCCTATTCGGTTTGCTTGTATAGCTAAACCGACATAGATTGCTTGTAATTCAAGTTTGTAAACCGTGTATATATAGTGATCAATGAAACACATCGAGGCGTGCAATTGCAGCCCGACGCATAAACTCTTACAGGCAACTAGAGGGGTGTTATGAACGAAACTAGTTAGGCAAAGTGCTCTAGATTACTATAAACTTCTACCGGCGGCTTGAAGGATCTTGTCCAACTTTTGTTTGAGAATAGCTTGGCCGTTTTGTATGGTCTTGGGTCCTCCTAACATAAACTCCCTATGGTAGTGACCACCTCTCCTTCGAGTAGGTATTCTCTCTGATTACAAGTCGAAATTTTTTTTGAAGGAATGATTACAAGTCGAAGTCGCTCTCACATTTGCAAGTCCTGCAAGACTTTATTTGAAATTAGGATGCGTACCAATTGGATTTGTGTACCCCGTGTGGTCTTCCGGACATGTTTTTTATTTTATTTTGAAACGAGGCAAATCTTTAGGGGCGACCAGGGGAGTTGGGAAAATTTAAACTAGAGGTGTTACGGCTCACGAGGAAATTACCCCTTTTCTCACTGTCTCCTCTCTCGCTGCTGTCATCAGCACCTTGCGGTGAGGCGGAGGCCTCTCCTCCTACATTGATGCCCTCCTCTAGATCTTTTTGACGGAAACCAGCAGGACCTCTGCTTTTGCATTTATATAGAAAGGAGAGTGACAGTAGATAATAGATCACCAGTTAGACGAATTGCTCTAGATCGCGATGGGCTTCCATGGGCTCGGAAGATTTTGCCCAACTTTTTGTTTGAGAATAGCTTGGTCCTGGTGCAGGGTCTGGGGTCCTCTTACACGCGGTATGGTGGTGAGACCTTCTCTCCTTCGAGTCAAACTCAAGACCGTTTACAAGTCAGAACTCGTTCTCACTTTCCAAGTCTCTCAGGATTTTGTTTGGAACCAGGACGTGTGTGCCGATTGGAATGGATTGTACTCCGTGTGGGTCCCGAGGGCATGTGTGTATAGACGTGGACCTTAATTTTTATACACGGCAATATATATATATATATAAACAAAGAAGACCCGACGAAGTCGCTCGGTCTCGATCATGTTAGCTGTTTTCGGGTATCAACTGTGAAATGTATCTAGATATTTTGTATCTCGCACTTATATCGCAGGACCAGTGAAGTCGTCTTCTAAGGAGACCCGATAAAAGTCGTCCAATCCCGATCGCGTATTAATTGTTTGCTTGTGGGCGTACTATCATTTTCGAAGAATATTCAGGTACACTGTTCTGTACTTAGCGCTTACGAACCAATGAATTGGCTTTCTAAGGATGCCGGCCCGGTGAATTTATTATTTCTCTGGCTCTGTATAAAATGTTTAGTATTCGAATTTGAATTAAAACCACGGCAGAAGTTTATGTGAGAGAGGAGTAGCTGTAGCGCTAGGGGCTGGGATTTCCGATCGTGCATGCTGATTGTGTGAGTATATTTAGTGTGTCAATTGACGCGTTTTGGAATGTTTTTTTGAACTGCGCGTTATGGAATGTTGAAAACAGAAAATAAGTGTTTTTACAAATAATTTGAAAACTCAGTATGGAAATGTTGTTTAGTTTTGTGAAAGGCACTTTTTTTTTCCAAAAAATGGACTTATTATGATGATTTTTTGGTGCTCAGCGCACACAATTTTTTAAAATTATGTGTGTGATTGGCTCGTACAATCGCACACCATTTTCGAAAAAGTGTCTATGGTACTCTTTTAGTTTGTAACCATGTGCGATTACGGAACATCACATATAGTTATTTTTGAATGGTGTGCGATGAATAATTTGCTACCCTTTCACCGAAATGGTATGTTACTACGGGGATTAAATTGAATGCTCTGTACTAGCAGTATTTTTTGTTCGGTATATAGGGTTAGACATCTCTAATTAAACTGGTGGGTCGAATGTTTTCAATCGCTAGGATTTAAAACACGAAGTGGTCGACAAGCTTATGTTTTATGCAAATAACAACAAGGAAGGCTCCTACTGCGTCATTTTAGTTTTATAAACAAGGATTCATACAGGGCAGCATTACTACTCGCATCCACCCATTGAGATATATCCTCCTTAAGACTAGGCTTGGCTCTATGCATGACTAGCTCAAAAGAATCTCTAAAGAAATTGCACCACACATCAAAATTTATGAGCTGAGCATCAAAGATAGCTTTGTTCATGCGGTTCCATATACTCTAGCAACCATCATGTTAAAAATATTCTCTTTGTGTTCCATTCCAGATCAAGTTTCCACCAAAAAGTCTGGACAAAGTCATATGAAATCATCATTAGTTCCCTCAGAGCAAAGCACACAAACATGACATTCAACATGAAAATTCTTTTTTGGCCAGGAGGTCTCTCGTATTTAACCTGTCTTGCACAAGCAACAAGAAAAATATTTTATGTTTTGGTACGACATAGCATTTCCTAGTTGATCTCATAGGTGCAGGAGCCAAATCAGAAGAAACAATCTTAGCACATAACAAAGAAAATTTATTCAATTGCTTGTGTGACAAAATCAAATTTAGCAGTGAAGCGAAATTTGTATTAATGCATTATGTCATCATGAGATGGGACATTCTGCATGCATACATGTGTTTATTCTGCAAGAAAAGGTCAAGAAAACACCGTAGCACCATAAGATAAGACTAAAACTTTCTTTACCTGAACATTAAATCTTTTTCGTGTTTCTGCTTAGATTAGTGCCGTCATTAAATAGCAATGTTGTGCTACTTAGATATTCCCCTTATATTTTTTCAGAAATTAAAAAGCTTTCATTACCTATATAAAATTGATAGATATATTTGATCAAAGAAAATGTTGAAAAATAGGTGTGCTTCATATTTTCGTAAAGTCAAAATGTTGAATTTTTTCCATAACTCTCCAACTATCCTCCACGCTATAATCCAGACTGGTTTGTGATTTGCCTTCCACTTCTCTGTGTACTTAGGGCAGGATGGTGAAATAAACGTTTAATAAGACGATAAACCCTATCGATCAGACTTAGGGATTTGCTTTTCCACTTTTATACTCTACTCGGTCCATCAATACATACACGTCATTTGAGGTTTGGCCTATCAAGTTGCGATCTATTTGTGACGGGATCTTTCTATTTGTATTGCTTTTTCAGTCTACTAGTACACGTGCACGTGCAACGCACGTCGCTATAATGACTCCACAATATTTACTTCATGCTCAAATTCTTGTACTCCGAGATACACAATTTTATATTGTCGACGACTTTCTTTTAGACAGGCGACCAAAGACACAGTTGTGTATCTAAATTTCGGAGCAATTACCAGAGATAAATGTCACGTACATGAGATGGATAATGTCTTTTTCTATCATTCTCCCGCAATAGGGCATTAGTGCTGGAAAAGATTCTTTATCTACAGTAGCCATAGGTTGTTGCTTTCTTCTTCGCTGTCGTAAAATTATAGACTCGAATTTTGTAAAATTCTATGCCAAATAATCCGGGAGAAAATTGGAGCCGGCGGCCATGCTCTGTTTTTTAACACTATTTCGACACTAGTTTCTTAACATCCCAGCTAGGTGTCGCGTCTATTTTCCCGACTGTATTTAGAAATTCTCGAACTTTTATAGAGACCATTCGTTGGCGAGGTACCTTGCGTCCTTGTCCCTGCTAATCATGTTACAGCTCTCTATAGATGTGCCTGAAACCTCTCTGTCACACAAGGAAAAAAACATCAGAGGTCCTTTTCAGCAAGATGTCTGTAGTGTCTGATGGTCTCTTCTTCTCTCAAGCGTTCAATCTCTTCCAATTGATGTGGCTTGCAATCCAAAAGCTTGCGCCTAACAATATATAGCCTTGCATTTCTCATGCCATGGAACTGGTCAGAGAAAAGGAACGTGTACTTACTGGGTGATATTTTGTTCTACTCTGCAACTAACTAACTTCTCTGGAACTGACTTTTCTGTTCATTACCAGCCAATCAGTGCTCCACAAATATATATTCCTAAATACATGAAGAACACAAGCACAAGAAACAATGGAATGTTCCAAGTCTGGCACAACCTCTGTCCCTGTCTAGCTGACACTCACAGGAAACCACAGGAGGTTCAGGGCAAGACAAGTGTCATGATAATCAATCTGTCTATTGGTCACAGAGAAGAAAGAAGATGAATGCATGGATAGAACTGGAAGAACATGAAACTCGCAACATAATCTGAAAGATAAAGATTTCTACTGCAAATCTGTTCCATGGCTGGGATGAACACATCCATAGTGTGCGCTTTATTTTCTACGGATTAAAATTTCTACTTCCCCTAATCACCAGATTTGTCACGGGATTAATCGACCTTAACCAGCAACACTCAGCTACTAGAAACCATACACAAGAAGAAGAAGATTAATTAGGACATAATCAAATAATCAAAGCGTCCCTAGGATCCACCTCAGGCAGCTCGGACACCCTCACCATGCTCTGCTCCACGACGCCACTGCCCCTCTTGCAGGACAGCGCGCCGAAACCGAGCCCGGCCCACACGAACCGCCTCTGGCCCTTCACTACTAGATGGTAAGGATTTGGGGGCACTTTGGTAGGGGCATTTTTAAAAAATACCCCAAAAAATTCCAATTAGGGACACTTTGACAAAGTGTCCCAATAGATATGACATTTCGGGGCAGTTTAATCAAAGTGCTCCAAAAGGTAATACATGTTGGGGCACTTTGTCAAAATGCCCCAAATATTACAGCTATTGAGGCACAAAATTAAACTGCCTCCAATAGTCAAAGAATATTTTAAAATGTTTTGAAGCAGCAAAAAATATGGAATGAAAGTACGCTAGCATTTTGTTTGAACCAGTAAAAGCAGATCGATCGTGTCAAGCTCGGTCCGAAAGAAAAGTAGGCTCCCAGTTTGTATGTACGCGTACGCTCAAAACAACATGTAATAGTAGCCTAAATGGGCTATGGGCTATGGGCTATTAGTATATCTGGACCGGCCTAGTTGACTGGCTATGGGCTCCTCTCTCTCTAATTTCTTTCTCTTCTCTCTCGCTCGATCCTCCAAATCCTCTTCTCCTAGATTTGCCGACACATTATCAAAAAAAAAAAAGATTTGCCGACACCGGCTCTGTCTCGGCCGTCGCCGGCCACCTCCGACGCTGCTGCTCGTAGGCGTTGCTCCGCTCCGGTCTAATTCACTGGATACCCGCCGCCGTGACGACTCTCCGCTCTCGCGCGCGTGCCCGTTGCTAACCCTAGCCTCCATGGCTCGGGTTCGCCAGCGCGGATCCCCGGCCCCAACTCGCGCGCCCGCTAGTTTGCGAGCCGAGGCTTGCATCGCCCGCCGCCGCCATTCCACGCGGTGGAGGAGCCCTCGTCCTGGAGGATCCGCTCTTGGAGCAGCCAAGCCCAAACCCTAGACGACCTAGCCTCGCGTGGGTGGGGGAGGGGATGGCCGCAGCGGTGGCGTCAGGCGCAGCATGCTCCTGCACCACCACCACCAGCTGTGGCCGAAGCGATGGGCTGGCCCGCCCGCATCATCTCCTAGCTCGTCAAGACCAACGAACGTCGCGCCTTTCTCGTCGACACCCTCACCCTTCGAATAATCTACGCCTTCTGCTTACGTCATGCTTATGAGGTGCTCGACGAAATGAAATGCTAAGATGCCTCCAAGGCCGCTATCACGGAGGTCCTCAACGACAGCCTCGAGAGCTTTTCCGTCTCCAAGGCGGAGATGCAGAAGGTAACGCCAATCTCCTTCTGACTCTGTTTGTTTTGCTTAAGACGGATAGGTTTCTCATCTTAATTCCTGGTTTTGATTCACCGTTTGCAGAGTGAGATGCTGCAGGAGGCCAACATCTCCAAGTCCAAGTTGCAAGTGCAGAGCTCGTAGGTATTTGATGGAACCAAACTACTCTTAGGATCACTGTTGGTTTATGCAGTAAGCTACTGGTCTGTGGACATAGCTGGGTGGAAATGTGTTTAAGGCTTGGGATCACTGTTGACTGGTTCTTATCTCCAAGTTCATTTCGTGCGTGCAGAGCCTCGGAGGTGTTGTTTGAAGAAAACTGTTAGGTCATTCTGAAATGGATGGTCACTGACGTTATAACAGATATTTGTCATATGACTGTTGCTGCCCTTTTGATGGAATCAGATAGCCGGTACATGTTTTACTTACCATTGCTTCTTTGGTTTATTCTGCATGTAATTGGCTCCGAATTTAATTAAGGGTCACGATCACTGGTGCTTCAATGCCTAACTATTTTGGGATTTTTAATCATAGTTACAGTGACTTTATAATTGGCATTGCTATTAAAAAATTGTAGTTTATCCTGATACCTGTTTAGGTTATTGTTGTTGACAATTTTGGAGTCCACGTGCTGTACAAGTATGTAGTCTAACAATGTTGGCTAGTTTCATGTCCTCCCCTTGTACTTTCAAAAGATGTATACATGTCAGAAGTACTTGACCAAAAGGCAGTATCTCACTTCAGTTAATACTACCCCGGTTTTAATGCATGTTGCTTTTTGCTTTCTCAAGACTCAATGCAGACCTAAATTTGGGTAACTAGTATTCTCTAGAGCAGGAATAGGGCTAAAAATTTACTTGGACTGAAAAGTATGTATTTCATTATCGATCACTGATGCAATGCATTTTATGTGCACTATATTCGCATTGATTGCAGGTCATGCTGATCAGATCAAGGAGTATCTCAAGGTAAATCTCTGGTTCATGTTTTTCCAATTTGATATCTTGGCTCAAATACATGAGAATTGTTTATAACAATGCTATGCTTGCTGGTTCTCAAAATGTATGCCAGCTCTGCCTCACGAATGTTGTTGTTCTGACTTGAATGTTTGTTGAGCGTTACAAGGATTAGTGTCTTTTTATAAATGTATTTCTCTTGCTGTTATTTCTGCAAGGTCTTTACATAGTTAATTACTTTCAAATTCTCCTGCTTCTGTAGTTTTATATCTCTGTGTTTAGTTATTCCTTCGATGAAAATCCGTTTTGGTAGTGGAGCCACTGAATTTTAGTATTGTTGTTGGTTAATTCTTTTTAGCCTGAGCAAAATATTGAGCTATCTATCTACCAAGTGGCTGCCCCTTCATACCCTTGCTGCATATTGTTGATGGTTAATTACTTTCAAAGAGTAAGTGGCTGCCCCTTCATTACCCTTGATGCATCAGGAGACCTATATCAACATAAATTAATTTCTAGTATTGAGCTATCTCATCTATTTTTGTACTGTAAATGTACCTTATAACGTAATTTATACGTTAAATGTTGAGCTATGTCATCTTTTTTAGAACAGTCGTATTCTCTACTCTTTTTTAGAAAATTGGATTAGATGCTTGCTATAAATGTACCTTATAGTGGAAGTACAATTCAATGAGTACTTGTAAATAGCATCCGATAGAGTTCTTACCATTTATTCAACATTGTAGTACTCCAATTATTCCTGTACTATAATTGGAGCAATTTTCTTGATCTGTTGCTGTAATGTAATTGTCTCATCCAATTTTGTTGATCTGTTGCTGTAATATAATTGTCTCATACACACATATAGTGCAAACTTCAGTGCAGTTTCTCTCCACCTGTTTAATTGTTTCTTAGTCCTGATATTCTGTTCAACTATTTTCAAGGACATCAAAGGTGATGCTGGTATGCCACAAAGAACAACGCCTACCGACCCTTCTGCATTGTACGCAGCAGGGATGATGCAGTCAAAATCTGGATTGGCTGCTTCTGGTGAGTAATGCCTTGAGATCATATAATTACTGCTGCTCATTGTGTTACTCGATGGAGAAAATGTGCTGGGTCCTTTGATATGAGCCAAAGTATCTCATTGTGTGCAGCTGCCTGTACTCGAGGTGAACTTGCACCTCAGATGATCAAATGTCAAATACTTTGTCTGTCAGGCACTTACGGTCTATCTGAATACTACTCCATTTGTATTTTAGATTCTCAGATAGTAGGTGGGGTCTTTTGCACTACTGAACTGAACTTGTGCAGTTGTGTTGTTGCATCTGCTCTCTGAAACCATGAATGCTTTGCTTCCTCTCTTGCTCGGTTTAAAATACAGTCTTAATTCAATTCATCGAGCTCTCTTTAGTCTTTACAAACTCGATGGTTATCTTGTGCAGGAGTACTTGTTGCTGATCCGGACGCTGAGGAGGAAGAAGATGAAGCTGCACTAGAAGATCCAGAGACAAAGGAGGAGGAAGATGACACAACACTTGATCGGGAGGCGAAGGATGAAGAAGATGGTGCATCACTGAGGCGAGATGCTGCTAAGAGGGAGCTGGAGCTGCGGGTGACCTGGTGATGCTGGCGACCTAGAGCTGGTGGTGACGGCGACCTGGAGAGCGAGATCGATCGGGAGCGAGGCGAGCGAGGGATCTGGAGGCGAGCGAGGGATTTGGGGGCACTTCTCCAAAGTGCCCCTGAAAAGTTATTAGGGCACTTTAGTGCCCTGATAACTTATTGGGGCACTTTGTCAAAGTGCCCCGAATATTTTTAGGAGTATTTTTTAAAACGCCTCCAAATTATATGTTTTTAGGGCATTTCAAAAAATTGCCCTTATAACCTTTCCAATCACCAGTATATTGGGCATTTGAAAAAATGCCCTAATAACCTATTGGGGTGTTTCCTCGACTTTTCAGGGCACTTGGAAGTGCCCCCAAATTCAAACTGTGACGTAGTGCTTGACGACCCTCTTCCCGTCGCCGCGGCCGCCGGTGCTCTTGGTGCTAAGCCAGGTAAGCCGCGAGGAAAGGGTCGTCCTCCGGCCGGACGGTACGAGAGACGCTCCTCGTTGACGGCCGGCCCGGTGGCGGTGGCACGAACACCCGCCGCGCCAGCGCCGGCGCCTTCTTCCCGCTATTCGGCACGCTGCAAAGTTTCACGGTCGGCTCCTGCTCCCATGGAAAGGCCACAGTGGCCGACTTCGGTGGCTTCTTCGGGCTTCCCGGCATGCCACGCGCACCCACGGCCGGCCCCGAGACCGGCAGCTTTATCACGCCCTGCTCGTGCTCCCACGAGAAAGGTACGGCTGGCAAGGCTTCTTCTTGCCCCATATCTTGTTAGAACAAAGATACCAGCTATAGCTAGTGCCAACTAATCAACAAGACATTCCCAAAAAAAAAACTAATCAACAAGACAACAACGGCCTGTCAATGGGTTTTTTTTTTAACTTAAAACCTCCCAATATATTAAGTTAGTAAGCCGCCTCATTAAAAACCTTCCAGTCCCCTTAGGTACCCTGGAAGGAAAAGAGTGCGTCAGGTACTTGCTGCTTTTATCAAACAAAGTTACATCGCTACATCGTTTATGAGTCTATGCAGTATGAAGCTAGGGGGCTCATCGTCCCAAATACAATCAATCTGATTTGTAAAACTATGCCTAGCTAAATCATGTGCCACCTCATTGGCCTCCCGATTACAATGTTCAAAGGTGATCTCCTGAAACCTATCGCAAGCATATTACAATCATCAAAAATCGCCGCAGATGAGGTCGCCGAAAAGCCCCCATCCTTCATAGTATCAATAACCTGGGAATTATCCGATTGTATAATCACCCTGTTGCTCCCTAGATAGTTAGCCATACTCAAACCTTCTCGAAGAGCATAAGCCTCGGCCATAAAAGCATCATCAACAAACGGAAGATCCTTACAACTTGCATATATGAATTTTCCAGAGCCGTCTCTAGCAATAGCTCCCAGACTTCCACGACCTTGGTCCTCATTATAAGCTGCATCAACGTTTATTTTAATTGTACCTTCTGGTGGCCGAGTCCAAGACTCTTTCTTCCTCTCCACCGGTTTCTTCTTAGCCCGCCAATAATTCAAAGCAAGAACACCAATAGCCATGGCACTACGATGGACAAATTGGAGATCCTCCCCGTGGGTGAACTTCCTCCTCTCCCACCAAATGTACCACGCCCCTGTAAGGATGAGCTCCGGTAGTCCAATCCCATGCAATGACGAACAAGAGTCCAGCTTCAAAATCATATGCTCGAGGACCAAAGACCCTGATCTGTCCAATAATGCATCATTGATTGTTCCTGAAATTCCCAAGTTCTGCCAAATCCTTTGAGCTCGTGGTCATGTGAATAAAGTATGCAATATGTCCTCACATCCCACGTTACATATAGGACACTGACTGCTCGTAGCAATATGTCTATTTGCCAATAGTCCAAGACATGGAATTAATCCATGAAGTGCCCTCCAGCCAAATTTTTTAATTTTTGCACTACTGTAAATGTACCTTATAGTGGAAGTACAATTCAATGAGTACTTGTAAATAGCATCCGATAGAGTTCTTACCATTTATTCAACATTGTAGTACTCCATTTATTCCTGTACTATAATTGGAGCAATTTTCTTGATCTGTTGCTGTAATGTAATTGTCTCATCCAATTTTGTTGATCTGTTGCTGTAATATAATTGTCTCATACACACATATAGTGCAAACTTCAGTGCAGTTTCTCTCCACCTGTTTAATTGTTTCTTAGTCCTGATATTCTGTTCAACTATTTTCAAGGACATCAAAGGTGATGCTGGTATGCCACAAAGAACAACGCCTACCGACCCTTCTGCATTGTACGCAGCAGGGATGATGCAGTCAAAATCTGGATTGGCTGCTTCTGGTGAGTAATGCCTTGAGATCATATAATTACTGCTGCTCATTGTGTTACTCGATGGAGAAAATGTGCTGGGTCCTTTGATATGAGCCAAAGTATCTCATTGTGTGCAGCTGCCTGTACTCGAGGTGAACTTGCACCTCAGATGATCAAATGTCAAATACTTTGTCTGTCAGGCACTTATGGTCTATCTGAACCGGGACCAGCCAATCGGGACGAATGCTGGTCCCGGTTCAGCCACGAACCGGGATCAATGGGGCTCCACGTGGCTAGTTCTGGCTGGGCGTGGGGGGAGACTCATTGGTCCTGGTTCGTGTTACGAACCGGGACCAATGAGTGTTTTTTTTTGTATTTAGGGTTTAGGGTCTCCCTCTCGCCGGTGCCCCCTCTCGCCGGTGCCCCCTCTCCCTCTCGCCGGTGCCCCGTCGTCTCCCCCTTCTTCGCATCGCCGACGTGCTCTCATCGTTTCCGTACGCATATTATACGCTCTACTATATACACAGTACACGTTGATGCATATATAATTAATATTCGATCTCTTGCGAGAATACAACTATTTAATTACATGGAGATAGATCACATATGTAGTTCATCGTCCGCAGCATAATGTTCTCCCCTTTCATCGATGACCTCCCTAAGCAGAAATCCCGCCAATTCCTCTTGAATTGCTCGTATGCGCCGTTCTGGGTCGAGCTTCTCCCGCATTTTGCTCAAAGAAGTTGTTCTCCGCTCAGAGGTCAACTCGCGAATGAACTCGCAAACGTAGAATCCACATAAATTACTCCCCGGTGGCTGCTGCGGACTTTTCACCGATATATAAGTTAGCTCATCTTTGAATGGACCTTGTACATTCTGTTTGAATAGTGTCCAACACCTGCTTTGGCCAAAAAAATGAACAAAGGAGTTATTAATTACTTGATATCAGGAAACGAACGAAAGAGGCCGATATAATGCGATAATGATTGAAATTACTTATTGAGCATTTCTTTCCTTGAGGTCCACGTCGCTTGGTCCCAACTTAATGAGTCGTGGACTTCAACTACGGACTTGTCAAATTGAATGCTTAGCAGAATCCAGTGGAACCTGCGGACGTTTACATAAAGCAGACATGCATAACTCATCAATTACACTTAACATCGAGAAAGCCAAATAAAAATATGTACAAGACAGAAACACTCACTTGAAGTTGTAAGGAAATAGTATTTCCGTACAGAAGTTTTGCTTGATTAAAGAGGTGGTCAGGTCATGCTCCACGTCTCTAGGGTGATTGCGTAACGTATGTTCATTAACGATATATGGGTCAACGAACCCAACCTCATAATGTCTAGATGCTTTGCATTCCATCATCTTCATTCTACATAATAGCGTACAAAAGGATATATATATAGTCAGGATAATATAATACAGGCAATGAACGAGCTGAGCTAGAGACTTAATTACGAAAATAAATCACTTACAGACAATAGCAACTGAGGATAGATTTGTCGAGGGCGCGCTGATTGAATAACTGAAACAGTTCAGTCATTTGAACCTGTATACTGTAAGGTTTGAAGAAATGCTCCACTCGAACGTCCACCGCAATCCACTCCTTCGCGCCTTCTTTGATGTGTGCACCAGTACCAGTTGTGCAGATTTCGCATATGTGTTGATAGACGCGTGAGCTCCTCATTACTGACCATAGACTCCCCTGTGACATATTTCCGTGCTATCTCTAACATTGGCTGTTCTTCATAGCCTAAAAGTTGACCAAGAGTCATACCCATGGCGGTAGCATTTTCCATGGCCTGCGATACAGTGATACCATGTTCTCTAGCAGCAGCTATGGCTCTGGGGTCCAATAATTGCAGGTCCTTATCCATATCGCTCTGAAGTCCTTGTCGATATCGGAACACACTATGAGCGGGGGGACCGATTGATTTTTCTGCTGTCCGAGCTGGGCAATTTGTTTCCCGCTTTTTGCACTTCTTTCCTTGTCCTGCTCAGACTGGGCACGTGCTAGCTTACTAAGTTCACGACCATAGTCAGATTGCAGATTCATCGATATTTGGGATGGCTGCGCAAGGAAGGACTTAGCCCACTTTTTGGATTTTTCATCGTATACCGGCTTCTGCTCGGGCTTTTTTGGTGCAAAAAAAGCCTTATTGTAGGCAGCCACCTCCGCGGCGTTTTCCGCTACAGTCCTGTCATAAGGTCTAATGGGAAGATTCTTATGAGGTACTGTTGGGAGGGGCGACCTTTTACGTTTCGGTGATCGCTTACCCCTCATAGTACGAGTGGTGGGAAACGGCTGACGCGGCGGCGGAGACGGCTGACGCGGCGGCGGAGACGGCTGCGCTGGAGACTGGTGAGGCGGTGAAGAGGACTGTTGCGCTGGAGAATGCTGAGGCGGTGAAGAGGACTGTTGCGCTGGAGACTGGTGAGGAGTCGATGGCCTTGGCTGCCAGTTCGGAAGCACGATGAATTCCTTTGGCCATAGAATGGTCGCTTTCTTGGCTTCTCCAAGTTCAAGCACCTCCCCATCTTCACCTGCAGGGTGTTGCAGCTTCAGCTCCTCATAATCTTTCATCACTTCATCCACCGCGACAACAGCGTAGCCATTTGGAACCGGAGAGAAATGGTAAGTTGGATTAGGTCCAATTGGTACGACATAGCCGACCGCCACCTTCACGGTTAAGTTAAAAACTTTCACATGCATCTCACAAGGTGTGCTCTCCGTGATATCATCCACTGGGTAGCGACGAAGTGGAGCCACTCATGCATCATCAGTACCATCCTGGAGCTCCGTGGAAGCCACGCTGCTTTTCCGATTCGATGGGCCGCCGGTACCATCGCATGCAGCTTCTACCATGTGCCGTTGAGATTGGCCGCTAGTACCTTGCTGGCTAAGTGCGGCAATTTGATCCTTCTGCGCTTTAATTCTTCTTCTATATTACAGCCGGTCTGCAGCAGCGCGTGCTTCCATTGCCTCCCTTTCCTTTCTCCTCTGATGGCTTCTATCAGGAAATTTCTTCCTGTGCTCGGGAATCGCAATTGTCTTGGGCTTGGAGCCTGGTACGCCTCGTAACCGTCCGTCGTGTTCCTTATTCCCAAGGGCGCGTGTGAGCTCGTCATCCTCTCTATCGGGAATGAACCGTCCCTCTGCAACATCCTTTACTGCATTTCTAATCTTCGATGGGTAGTAGGGGATTATCTTTGTGTCTTCTGTTATATATGCACTTCCCTTCTGCGTCCAACGTGCCCCCATGCCCGTAAAACCAATTTCTTGCCCGTTCGATCCATGCGAGTGGCTCTGGAGTGATCCCATTAGCCAGCAGGTCCGCCTCAAGTTTCTCCCACTTAGGCATGCTAAAAGCGTAGCCACCAGCCCCATAGTATGGTGGTAGATCTTTAGCAGCATTTGCCTTATTTTTTGCAGACTTTTCCTGAGCTTCCTCGATTTCTTGTACGCCACAAATTCTTCCCAGTAGTCCTTATCTTCTCATACCCTTTATCGAAGTCGGAGTCTTATTTTTTTGACAAACTCATGTTCAATCTTTTCTTCCAGTTCTTGAATAGCTCGGCCATCTTCTTAAGCCCAGTCCTGACTTTTTGCTCCATGTTTTTCCGGGCAATCTTTTCTGCCTCATTGGATCCTCCTCATCTGGATCCACCTCTGGCGCCAGGGTGAAATTAAGCATGAGCTTTCTCCAAAGTCTTTCTTTGCCCTCATCGCCGACATATCTTACTCCTCCCTTTGGCTGATGCCATTCTCGAACGGTGATCGGGATGTAGTCCCTAACAAGAACTCCGCATTGCTTTACCATTTTATTTTTAACACCAGGGGGAGCAGTCGGTGTGCCGTCTTCAGCGACTTTTTCGATCCTGTACCTTTCTTGGTCGCCCAACTTTTGGTTGGGCCTCGTTTTGTCCTTACAGAATTTGCTCGATCCGGAGGGCTAAAAGAAGAAAGAGCGTTAATATATGTATATAGACAGCAGAGGCTTAATTAATACAATCTTCGGCTTCATTAATATATGTATATGCACCTCGCCGGAGTTTGCAACATTTAATGTTCCACCGGAGCCTTCGGCTTCTCCCTCGTCGGCTTCTCCCTCGCCGACTTCTCCCCACCCCAGCCGTCGGGTTCTCCCTCACCGGAGCCGTCTCTTCGGTTGAGAGACTCATCTCCCTCACCGGAGTTGTTCAGAAACTGCGAGGTGACATCTTCCCCGCGTATCATACTCTCGATGATGTCTTCCTGATGTTCGTCTCTGTCGTGTTCCATAGTTTCTGTAAATTAAGACTTGCAAGTTATAATCCAACAAAACAAAGTATAACAAAGTATATCTGATAGTAGAAAAAAATAGATAAACATGGAAGGTAATGATTAAAGGAGTCCAACAAAAATTCAAATTATTTAGGTTCACACACACTCACAAACAAACAAGTATAATCATTCCAAGATAAACATAGGAAATGATCACACCTCTAACAAGTCACAACATGACAACAAGTTCAATTAAATCTACCAAAATTAGGGGAGCTAAGTGATCACAGTACTAAGCTAACAAAATTGAGAGTATCAGAAACAAACAAGTTTAGGTTTTCAACCTTCTGTGACATTTTAAATATTACTCAATTTTTAATAATCTAAACATGGTGAAACTAGTTCAGTTGCACAGAGAATTTCATAAGCTTTCTATAGCATTTTCATATGATTTATTTGGATATATTTTTCTCGAGTTATTGAATTTTAAAGTTAGGTACACCATTGTTGGATCTAATCTAAAGGGCCAGGATTTAGCAAAGAGGCCAGCGTGCATCCGACCGTCGATCTAAAGATCAACGGCCCGGGTTCTTCTTCTTCCTCCGAGGTGGAGACGCACAGGGAAACAGAGAGGGGGGCCTCGGGCGGCTGGGTTTCTCACCGTGGGGAGACAAGGAGGCGACGGCGAGCATGCAGGGCGGCGGAGGAGGTCGATGGCGTCCCGGGGATGGTGTGGATGGGGTCGGGGACGGCCTGGTTCGCTGGGGCGGAGAGCTTGTCACGGATGGCGCACCACCGGCTCGTCGGCGAACTCCTGGAGAACCTGGGAAAGGCCAAGATGCACGGTAGTCGAGGGGCGTCGAGGGCGTGGCCGGCGTAGAGGGCGCGGCCGGGCGTCGAGGGCCGGCGAGCGTGGAGGCCGGCGTGCGGGCGCTCTCTCCTTCTTCTCTCTACAGCAAGGGCGGCCGGCGTGCCTGACCGGAGAAGGGAGGGCGCGGCGGAGGTCTACGGCGGCGGCGGGGCGCGTCGTGGAGCCGCGCGGGGCGGAGAGGCAGCCTGACGGCGTCGAATCAGAGCTCTGGCGTCGCGCGTGCAGAGAGAGAGTTCGTGAAATTGGAGAGATTGGGGAACGCAGGGGCAACCGTACATAAAGCAGAGACCTTTGGTCCCGGTTCGTGGCTCGAACCGGGACCAAAGCCTCTTTGATCCCGGTTCCAGCCACGAACCGGGACCAAAGGTAGTGGGCCACGTGCAGCGCTCACTGAGCACTCTTTGGTCCCTGTTCGTCCGTTGAACCGGGACCAAAGAGTGAATTTTCATACGTTTTTCAAAGTTTTCACGGTTCCCGCCTTTTTTTTATTTGGCTGTTTTGCTTCTATACCTAAATTTCATAGAATGGTTTTTAAATGCTAAATAATTTTGAATTTGAAAAAACCGACAACATGAAAAGTGCTTGAATAAATATTGCCAAATTTCAAACTATTAACCATTTTGCCAAATTTCAATTAAAAATGCATTAACTAAATTTGTTTTGCATACTTTTGATTTAATTGTCTTTTTCTTATTTCTTTTTATCTATTGATTTAATTGTCTAAAAATTTGTAATAATTATCTGTTTATTTCAAAAACCTTTTTAATTTTTAATTATCTGTTACATGCCCACTCTTTTTTGTATAAATCTAGGCAACATGTGTAACACCTAAAACATCTTATATTATGGAACGGAGGGAGTACATCCTTAATACAACATCCCCACACAGTTACATAAAAGAACAACAACAACAAGACCGGAGGGGGGACTCCACCCCGGCTTTGTCATTTAGATAGAAGTGAGGACTCGAACCCGGGACCTGGCCCTTATGCGCATATGCACGGCTACCACTAGTCCACGGAAGAGTTCCACACAGTTACATAAAAGGTTTAATACATTATTACACATCACTAACAGTTTTCATAACACAGTTACATTTCTACATAAACGGACTTGCTGGCTCGGAGGCCGTAGGATTAGGGGGAACGGCGGGAGGAGCCAGCCTCGTTCGCGGCCGCCGGGTTCTCGCGCGCACGTTTCGGCGGAGGGCAAGATCCATGGATCTTGAGTCTTTCAGCGCCCATTCCAGCTCGGAAGCCTCCTTCGCCTTGAGCTGGTAGGCAGTCTTGGCTCGCTGGACACGGTCGTCGCGGACAGGCTGCAAGGAGGCTTCAATGGCCTGCTGCATTTGCGGCCCGCCGCCCTCTTCCCCATGGTCGCTCCGGTCGAAGTCGTCGTCGTCGTCCTCCTCCTCGTCGGGAGGTGCGGCGGCGGCTGGTGGAGGTGCACGGCTCGTGGGCATACGGCGGGATAGGCTCCCGCGGTAGCGCCCAAGCGCGCTCTGCCGAGCACGCTCGACCTCGTCCAGAAGACGCTGCGGCGGGCGTGGCGGATCCATCTCATGGAGACGATGCGTTCGTGGCTAGGAATGGTGGATTAGGGTTTACCCCGTCGGCGACAATATATAAAGACCTCCAGGGCAGCGCTGGGAGAGGACACGTGCCCAGGGAAGCGCTGGGGGAGGACACGTGTCGTGACCGCAAAGCCCGCCTTTAGTCCCGGTTGGTGTTACCAACCGGGACTAAAGAAGCACACAGATCGTGTGTTTCTTTCAAGCGCTTGTGAGCCGTTGGATCAGGGGTGTGTTTCTTTTGAGGGCTGGGGTGTGTTTTATATCTATTGATTTAATTGTCTAAAAATTTGTAGTAATCATCTCTTTATTTTAAAAACAGATAAAAATGTTTGGTGTTTCTTTTGAGGGTTGGTAATATTTTTAAGATGAATGTTTGGTGTTGTAAAATGCAGAAGAAACTAGATAAAAATTATTAATTCATTTATCTTTTGCATAACTAACTCAAAACCAGATTACTTATTCAGATGCTAAAGATCATTAGTTGGAAATGCAGAGATAAGGAATACATTTTACACGATCGTGTGTTTCTTTCGAGCGCTTGTGAGCCGTTGGATCAGGGGTGTGTTTCTTTTGAGGGATTGTGAGCTGTTGGATCAGCAGTATCACGACCACTTCGTGAGCCACATGACCCGGTTGGTGTTACCAACCGGGACTAAAGAAGCACACGGATCATGTGTTTCTTTCAAGCGCTTGTGAGACGTTGGATCAGGGGTGTGTTTCTTTTGAGGGATTGTGAGCTGTTGGATCAGCAGTATCACGACCACTTCGTGAGCCACATGACCCGGTTGGTGTTACCAACCGGGACTAAAGAAGCACACGTACCCTATATATAGCCCCCCTCCTCAGACAGGTTACTCACTCACACAAAACATTCCAGCGTCACTCGGAGAGGCATCTTTGGGCAACCAGCGGCAAGACGTCTCTGATGACCTGCGACCGTTCCAAACGGTTGCAGATCATCAGAGATGTCTTGCCGGACGGTTGTAGATCATCAGAGACGTCTTACCGCTGCTTGGATCGGGTTCCCTAGCTACGTCCTACGGTGCATTTGATATGCGGGCACTCACGAGCCACCGTCGGGCTGTATGCAGGGGGAACCGTGTGTTTTGTTCCAACTTTTTCGAGCGCGTGTAAGACGTTGGAGTTTTCTTCTGAAGGCTGTACCTAACGAAGCTGAGGTTTGAGAGGTTCCCACGGGAGGTGTGGGAGCCGACAACCACCTACCACGCGTGTTTCACCGGTCGTCATGCAATTAATTAACAGAAAACAAAAAAGAAAACTCACATGTGATATAACCCATTTCTTCTAGGTGGAAACTCCCATTTCGTGTATTATGGTTTTCACCACATAAAGGTTTAATACATTACTACACATCACATAAAGGTTTAATACATTACATTGATTTACATAAATGCCATGAACCCTTCTTCGCGTATGTCCCTGGCCTATGATCGCTTCGGCCGTAACCATGGAGCATCTTCATTATTTAACGGGATGCTTGGGTCAGTTTTCACTGTGAAGGGCGGAATTTCATCAAACTTATCATAATCTGCTGACATGTCTGTCTTGTCCTCGACTCCCACGATGTTTCTTTTCCCTGAAAGAACTATGTGACGCTTTGGCTCATCGTCTGATGTATTCGTTTGCTTTTTTTTTTTTTTTCGGTCTGGAGGACATGTCCTTCACATAGAAAACCTGAGCCACATCATTGGC
Organism: Poa pratensis; assembly: GCA_947311845.1. Lineage (NCBI taxonomy): Eukaryota > Viridiplantae > Streptophyta > Magnoliopsida > Poales > Poaceae > Poa > Poa pratensis. Next base: position 6,828,653 of record CAMZMU010000087.1, on the reverse strand, counting down.
TAGGACGAATGGTTCGTTCCTGTAACAACCAAGATTCTTGAGATCCACTGTTGTCATTCCGTACAGCTGGTCTACCTTTATCCCTTCTCCCTTCATGTTGACCCAACTGCACCGAAACAAAGGGACCTTAAAAGTAGGTCCATAGTCAAGTTCCCATATCTCCTCTATGTAACCATAGTATGTGTCCTTTTGCCCATTCTCGTCTGTTGCATCAAAGCGGACACCACTGTTTTGGTTGGTGCTCTTTTTATCTTGGGCGATCGTGTAAAATGTATTCCCATTTATCTCGTACCCTTGGAAATTCAATACAGTCGAAGATGGTGACGCGGCCAACAAGTAGAGCTGATCTCCGACAGTGGTGTCATTCATGAGCTGTAATCGCAACCAACTGCCGAAAGTCTCCATGTGTTTTTCTTTAATCCAGGAGTCATCCTCCCCGGGTTCTTGGAGCGTACATAATTCTTGTGTTCCTCGATATACGGAGCCACGAAGGTGGAACTTTGTAGAACTGTGTAGTGTGCTTGAGTTAAAGAATGCCCGTCCCTACATATCAGTGCTTTCTTTCCTAGCGTGCCTTTTCCACTCAGTCTCCCCTCATGCCGCGATTCAGGAACACCAATCGGCTTAAGGTCAGGAATAAAGTCAACACAGAACTCAATGACCTCCTCTGTTCCATAGCCCTTTGAGATGCTTCCTTCTGGCCTAGCACGGTTATGAACATATTTCTTCAAGACTCCCATGAACCTCTCGAAGGGGAACATATTGTGTAGAAATACAGGACCGAGAATGGCAATCTCGTCGACTAGGTGAACCAGGAGATGCGTCATAATATTGAAGAATGATGGGGGGAACACCAACTCGAAGCTGACAAGACATTGGACCACAGCCTTCTGTAAACTTGGTAGAGTTACTGGATCGATGACCTTCTGAGATATTGCATTGAGGAATGCACATAGCTTCACAATGGGTACTCGAACATTTTCCGGTAGAAGCCCCCTCAATGCAACCGGAAGCAACTGCGTCATAATCACGTGGCAATCATGAGACTTCAGGTTCTGGAATTTTTTCTCTGCCATATTTATTATTCCCTTTATATTTGACGAGAAGCCAGCCGGGACCTTGATACTGCTCAGGCATTCAAAAAAGATTTCCTTCTCTGCTTTGGTAAGAGCGTAGCTGCTTAAGTATTGACGCCCTTTATCCGTCTGCTTGTTGTATGGGTCTTTCATACGTTGCTGGTCCTCCCGTGCTTCTGGTGTATCTTTTGTCTTCCCATACACGCCCAGGAAGCCTAGCAGGTTCACGCAAAGATTCTTCGTCACGTGCATCACGTCGATTGAAGACCGGACCTCTAGGACTTTCCAATAGGGTAGCTCCCAAAATATAGATTTCTTCTTCCATATGGGTACGTGGTTGTCAGCGTCATTCGGAACAGATAGACTGCCAGGACCCTTTCCAAAGATTACTTCTAAATCCTTGACCATGTCATATATAACATCACCATCAGGGAGGTTAGGCTTCTTCCGGCGATCTGCCTCACCGTTGAAATGCTTGCCTTTCTTTCTTACGGCATGACTGTTCGGAAGAAATCGACGATGCCCCAGGTACACGTTCTTGTTTCCCAAATGTATACTTTCAGTCTTATCTAAACAGTGCGTGCATGCATTGTATCCCTTGTTTGACTGTCCTGAAATGTTACTAAGAGCAGGCCAATCATTGATGGTTACGAACAACAACGCTCGTAGGTCAAATTCCTGTTGTTTGTGCTCATCCCACACACGTACACCTGGTTCGGACCACAACTGCAAAAGTTCATCAACTAATGGCCTTAGGTACACATCAATGTCGTTGCCGGGTTGCTTCGGGCCTTGGATGAGCACTGGCATCATAATGAACTTCCGCTTCATGCACAACCAAGGAGGAAGGTTGTAGATACATAGAGTCACGGGCCAAGTGCTATGACTGGAGCTCTGCTCCCCAAAAGGATTAAAGCCATCTGTACTTAGACCAAATCTTAAGTTCCTTGCGTCATCTGAAAATGTCGGGAACTCTCTGTCGATTTTTCTCCACTGGGACCCATCGGCGGGGTGTCTCAACTTCCCGTCTTTCTTACGCTCTTCTTTGTGCCATCGCAACAACCTGGCATGCTCTTTGTTTCTGAACAGACGTTTCAACCGTGGTATTATAGGAGCATACCACATCACCTTAGCAGGAACCCTCTTCCGGGGGGCTCGTCATCGCACTCAACATCACCAGGGTCATCTTGTCTGATCTTGTACCGCAGTGCATTGCATACCGGGCATTTATCCATATTCTCGTACTCCTCACCGCGGTACAGGATGCAGTCATTAATGCATGCATGTATCTTCTGCACATCTAATCCTAGAGGGCAGATAGCCTTCTTTGCTTCGTATGTAGTCTCGGGCAATTCGTTATCCTTTGGAAGCTTCGGCTTCATTATTTTCAGTAACTTCTCAAATCCCTTGTCAGAACAACCAGTCTCTGCCTTCCATTTCAGCAGTTCCAGTGTGGTACCGAGCTTTGTGCTGCCATCTTCGCAATTTGGGTACAGCAACTTTTTGTGATCCTCTAGCATGGCCTCCAACTTTAGCTTCTCCTTTTCTGTATCGCATTCTCGCTTTGCATCAGAAATGACCCCACCAAGACCATCAGCGGGCTCATCTGATGCCCGATGTTCACCTCCTTCTTCTTCAACGTCTTCCATTACAGTATCACCGCATTCCTCAGGGAACATAGGATAGTTGTCATCATCCTCCTCTTCTTCATTGTCTTCCATCCTAACCCCTCTTTCTCCGTGCTTGGTCCAACAATTATAGCTGGGCATGAAACCTCTCCGAATCACGTGGTCTTGAATGGTTCTCGGGTCAGAGTACTCCCTGACGTTCCGACACTTCTCACATGGACAAGGCATAAAATTATCCACTTTGTTTGCCTCAGCCACTTCGAGAAATTTATGCAGGCCTGCAATAAACTCGGAACTGCGTCGTTCGCCGTACATCCATCGCATCCGTGCATCCATCTGCATCATATAATTAAGTTTATCAAATACCATTACAATAACATCTTGAATAGTGAAATGACCACCGTACATCGACACGTGCAATATTTCTGTATCAATTACAGATGAAAAGGATAAAGTTGCTAACCTCGGCCGAGGATATCATCTTGTGTGAACTTAAGTGTGGCTCGGGCATTTCATCGAACACATCTTGTGCGTGGCAAAGGAAAAAAACTAGCACCCACTGAGGGGGTGGGTTATTTATAGGCAGGGGAGGGGTATTGGTCCCGGTTCGTGCCACGAACCGGGACCAATGCTCCGCGGCACGCCACGTGTCCTGCACTGGAGCATTGGTCCCGGTTCGTGCCACGAACCGGGACCAATGTCCCCAACCGAACCGGGACCAATGCTCCACGGACCCCTGGCAGCTCGAACCGGGACCAATGCCAGGCATTGGTCCCGGTTTTTCTATGAACCAGGATTAATGGCTGGTTCGGCTCTGGACGAAAGGTGGTTTTTCTACTAGTGTCTTCCTCCTCTCCGTGGAGAGTCAATCCTTCAAACTTATCCTCAAAACTGAACTCAGGAACAGCATCCTTACCCTTCCCAAAATTTTCCGACGAGCTGCCGCCCGCAGCCCCTCCTGCTGTAAATCTGCCATGCAGACCTCCCCGCAAGATCCTGGGGGTCTGGGGATCGAGTCGCCCTAGCGTAGCCTTGAATCCGAGAGCAAAATCACGACGATCGCCGTGAGATTTGGTTACTTTGACGGTGCGCCGCCAAAGGATGTCAAAACCCTAGGAGCGCCCTAGGGGAAACGACGAGGATATCAAAACTCTAGCGCCTGTCAATGGTTTCTTGCTAGTTAGCTTCTCGGACTGTGCTTCTTGGTGTGACAACGGCCTATCAATGGGGCAGCCGCAAAATAGGGCACGGTTTAGGGCACCTGCTGGAGGTCGTTTTTTGCCCCTCCGTGCTTTAAAAACGATTTTTAATGAGGGCACCATTGCTTAAATAATCTATTGGAGATGCTCTAAGCAATCATATATACCTACGAGTAATCGACACCCGATGGGCGGCGCAGCCTCCCAGTACCAGATAGTTTTGGCCGCCATAAACAATAAAATGCATCTACGGTCATTTAACTTGCGTCGAAAACTTACTATGGCACTATATTTAAGATCACCTGCATTACGGTAACTATCTACTATTCAATGAGATATTATTATACGGTCAGTGTGCGTGTTGACTGATCCGCGGTGCCAGAAGTTGAGCCGCGTAATCGATTTTGCAAAAAAACCTCGTCAAAAAAATCTCGGACGCCCTCTTCCACAGACAGACTCCGCCTCGTCGTTATCGCAAACCAGAGAAGAGGGAGCGTGACACTCGACGTAGGTTACCAATGGGTTGTCACCGACGGGATTCTACTCGCGCTGCGGCAACCCTCGCCTTAGTGACTGGAGGCTGCGTGGCGAAGAGGGGGTGACGGTGCCATGTTCCCAGTTCGTCGCCCCGAAAGAGCCCTTGCCCCTTGCTACAGTAAGCCTCCGCCATGGATTTCGTTCTTCAATTGTGAACCCCTTCATCTTCTATCGTCTATTTTTAGTTGCTCATTAGGGCTTTTAGCGTTCTGTGGTAGGTTTAGGCCATTTTTTGGGGGGTTTGCGACTAGGGTATAAGGTTCGGTAAATAGAACTTTTTTAGGCCGATTCTAATTTCTAAATTATATATGTATGATTTGATATCGCAGAACCTCGAGAAGGAAAGTTTTCAGTGCAGTTTAACCTTGATGGTTATTTAATTGGGCAAGGAAGCAACCAATCATATGTGGATGGAAATGTTGTGTGACATGATCAAGTAGGAAAGTCTTCAATTATGGTAGAGAATGTGTATGGAACTGGATGGGAAATGGCTCGCGGAGTTAAGCTCTACTATTCTATTCCTATACTAGAAGTGAACATGAATGGTGTGAGAGAGGTTAGGATTGATGACGATACTTGCAGCCAACATGGATGCTGATGATGTTGCATATTGTCCAAGAGCCAGCTTCCAACAGTTATCAGTCCTTCAAAGAGAGTGCAGAGTACAGAGAATGCTGAATGTATCAGAGCATCACATGTTCATGATTAAAATCAACAGACTGTACAAGAAAAGCAAGATCAACAGCCTGTGCAAAAAGTGGAAGATAGGGCTGAAGTTCATGTTCCATTACACGTTGTATATCCAGAGGACGAAGAAAAACCAATTTACAATTTGATAGGAGGAAGAGACCAGTTGGTGAGGAAGAGCAAGATCCTCTGTACCAGAAAAACACCATTGCGATACAGCCCATTCAGAAGTATATTTCCAATGCAAAAACCAAGTATGAATGCAAGCAGGGCCGTCTCAAAAAATTAGGGGCCATGTTCGAAACTCAAAATAGGGCCCTAATGTTTTTAAAAAAGAAACTATCACATATTAACCGGGAAATCTGTTTTGGGACGTAGGTGTAGATACACCCCCTATTTAAAAAATGCATTTGAAAATGTCAAAAAAATTAAAAAAAAATCGGATATATGTACAGACATTTTATGTATGTAGAAAAGGATTCGCAGAAAAAAACATTTTATGTGGCCTTTGTAAAAAAGACAAATTTCGGTGTTCCAAAATGATTTTTCACGAGACACCCTTTTGTCTTTTTTATACAGGCCCCAAAAATGTCTTTTTTTTGCGAAACTTTTATGCGGACACAAAATGTTCAGATATACAACCAAAATTATTGTTTGGATTTTTTTACATTTTTAATGCATTTAAAATGTTTTTTCATAATGGGTGTATCTATACCTATGAGCCAAAACATTCGTGTCCTAACATATTAACTTAGTTATAAACTTCAATATTGTAGTTTCTGTTATAAAATATACTCTGTGGCTATGATAGATCAAGATCCAACATTCCAAGTTGTTTGCTCTTTTTGATTGTTGGGTTATTTTTATTCATCAGAGCTTCCTGGTATGATGCGGAATTTCTGCTGTACTCCCAACAATTGCAGTCGATTTCTTGACCCGCTGCCACTGCGCTGGATGCATTCCCTCGGAGATTATTGACAGAACCTTGACGAGGTCTGTCGCATCTTCCTGTGGGTCCTCGATTTCTATCGATTTGAGGTTCTTGCACCAGAAAACAGGTGGCGTCGTCGATCTACTGCCCTTTGATGAAGGTTGTTGCCGCCCCTCTCCCTACTCTTGTTGGCCGAGCGAGCTAGAAACTGCAGTTCATGTATGTACAAGGCTCAGCGCATGTCAGATTATTAGTTAACTAATTAGAGAGGCAAACCAAAAAACGAAATGGGAAATTGCGTGTGTCTATTACCGTGCATCGGTGCAATCCAAGCTTCTCCAAGTTCGGTGTGTTCCAGAGGATGCTTGTCAACGCCTGAAACTCGAGTCCAACATCACATTTTTCGAGGAGCAGGGTCTTCAAGCCGTGGAGCACCGGGAAGTCCTGGGATTCTTCCTGTAGCAATGCCTGCAACATGTAGTAAGAAATAGCGTCTATTTGTCAGTCGACTGAAAAAAATTCCGTCGTCAGTCGAATTTTTAGGCCAATGGTACGTCGACACGTCAACCATCCTGGCCCCGCTGCCATGCGGGAAAAAAAATCGACTGATTTCGATTTCGCGGTCAGTCGAATTTTTAGGCCATTTGGAACCATTTTTACATTTGGAACCATTTTCAAAATTGGAACCAATTTCAATTTTGGAACCAATTTTAAAATTGGAACCATTTTTACATTTGAAATCATTTTCAAATTTGGAACCAATTTCAATTTTGAAACCATGGTTCCAAAATTGAAATTGAAACCATTTTTACATTTGGAACCATTTTTACATTTGGAACCATTTCAAAAATTTGGAACCAATTTCATTTTGGAACCAATTTTAAAATTAGAACCTTTTTTAAAAAGAACGAATAATAATAATAAAAAACAAAAAACAAAACAGAAAGAAACAAAAAAGAAAAACGAAAAACAGAGACAGAAACAGAGAAAAAAAATAAACGAAAACCAACAAGGAATTGGACGGATAGAAATTCGACCGACGGAATTCAGTCGACTGTCATACAGCAAATCCCAAGAAATATAACCTTACCGCGGTGAAGATCGATCAAATCAATCTAATCTAACCATGCCTACGTACCTCCGTCGTGAATCCGGCGAGATGCAGTTTGGTCACATTGGTGAGGAGCGCCAGGAAACTGCGCATGGATTTCAAGAACACGAGCTTGCGCTTGTTCCGCACTCGCAGGTCCCGGTGCCAGTAGAGCTGTAGAGGGCCGTCTCCGTAAGCCGGATCGACGCCTCGGCCAGCGATGCCAGCGGTTCTGGCTCCGACGTGGCCTCTCCGGCGCGGCAGTAGCAGGCCTCGCCATCGTAACGGGTCTCGACTCTCGAGGCGCCTCGATCCTGAGGTGGGCGCAGGGGAGTGAGCGCAGGGGTTCGACGATGGCGAGACTCCTGAGCGTGGGCGAGGCCACGGCAGTGAGCTTGTCCATCAAGCACCTCTCCACGTGGAGCTCCTCGAGGGCCGGGCAGTGCATGCCAAGGTCTTCCAGGAAGCCGGCCTTCAGGATGACACCGACGAGGCGCAGCGTCGTCAGTCGACGGGTGAAACCGGTGGCGCACAGACCGGCGGCCGGCAAGTATGGGGGGCCCTCGGGTCGACGAAGGAGTAGCGGTGAGGCTGCCAGTGAATGAGGCAGCCGGGGACGGCGCGTATGTCCACGACGGCCGGGAAGCGGCTGAGCGCGCGGCGGATCCACCGGTCGTATGTGGCATATCTACAATCCATGCTGACCAGGTGCAGGCGGAAGGCGTCGAGCTTTTCCTCCCACGCATGACCCACCACGATCGATCCCCTTTCATCTCCTCTCTCTCTCTCACTCTCACTCACCTCCCCCGATCCAGATGCGCCGCCGCCTCCCAACCCCGCCCTGGACCTCTTTCCCTCCCTCCTCCAGCGCCGCTCGTGTGCTCTGCTCCCCCAGCCGCCGCCCCGGCTGCTCCTGCGCGTCGTCGAGGGGCCTCGCCCGCGCCTCCGTCCGCCAAGCCCTAGCGCCTCCACTGACAACCAGTACATCGTCGCGGAGGTCCTCTACTCGCGCCGCCCGCCGCACGACCGCGATGGATATAGTACGTGCTAAAGGTCCCCTTTTACCCTTCCTTCTTTTCCTGCTCTCCCAAAAACGTTCCCATGCTTGCTTGCAACCTACTGTCAAGATGCAAGAAACGTTCCTTGTCTTGCTCACCCGGTTTGTGTTTTTATGCAGCAGGCACAATCATCTGTCCTGGTTCGTCAAGCCGCCTCCTCCTCCTGCAGTTGCTGCCGTCCGTCATGCCTCTGCCAACCCTAGCAAGGCGGCGCTGGCTGACGGAGGAGGAAGACCTCAAGTGTCGGCTCCCTCCGCAGTCGGTAGGTGATTCCTAACTGCCTGCTTCTATACTTGCTCACTGTAATGACTAGAACTGTTTGGTTTACAATAAATGAGAGTTATACCTACGGTTTCATTCGGATTTTGTGATGGTTTGCTAAGTATCTCATCTGGTGTAGGCTAGTTTTTTTATGGAATGTGATGGTGCACTGCAGCCTAATTTACTCCCCATACCACATCTATCTTGTCGATGTACCATGGCGAGGGAGCCTTGTTTTAATTAGCCCACTGGACATGTGTACGCAAGCTAGCTAAAATGTTCCTACAACTAGTCAACTTGAGCTATCCTTGCTAGTTGTATTTGTTTTTGGTCCACTGCTATTTATTTCTATATAAAGCTCACTGTAATGTACAGAATTAATCCTGGGAGCCGGCGTTTGTAGATTCCCGACTTGTTCCAGATCTATTTGATGACTGCAATTACTTACTTCTGATTCAAATTGGGCAGACCACAGACATATGCTAGCCAGTAGCATCCTTACTATTACATTGAGAATTCTTCTCTAATTTTAGCATGAGCTACCATCTGATCATCAAATTTCAGAATCCAAGGACTGTTTTTGTCCCTTAGTTTCTAACCTTGTAGTGATGTAAAACGGCAATGAGCCAATTATCATTGTATGTGCAAAGTTTTAACCTCAAGTTCTCAATTGCCAAATATAGGAATCTTTCATGTTCAGACCTAAATATGTTTGTATATGAAATTTTTGGATTCTCAATCCGTGTTCTTAATTCCAAGTATCTCCCTTTATGCAGGCAGTGACACGGATTGGAGCTGTACTACCGTGGCCAAATGTTTGCCCTCGTCCATCTCTGCAACTGGCATCCAAAGGTACCTACCTCCTTAGACGTGCTTGAATCGATTTCCTCGTCTTTGTACTTACTGGAATGACATAAAAAAGAATCGAACGTTCCTTGTGCTGCGCATTTGCTCCCATGTGTGTGGCTACCTGAATCCTTGTGTTTCTATGCAGCACTATCTGTCTTCGTGATGCCCAAGCCGGCTCAGTGGGGTAGAGCCAACCGTCGGAGGAGTCAAGGTGGCGAACGACGCGCCGATAGGCGGAGGTGCTCCGCTGGCTATGACCTCTCCTTGGCTCTACTGTGATCCGGCCTATGAGTTCCTAGTTGGCAGCGATGGTATAATGGCTAGTTAGGACTTGGAGCTGCTATCATGATATTAGCTAGTCTTTGTGCAATCTTTTTTCCTGGAATGAACTTGCAAAAGTGGCAGTTTAGTCCCCATGTCATATCTATCTCGTTAATCTACCATGGCATCATGCCTGATGTGATTAGTCCAATGGACGTGCCTTGGTTTAGCTAAAATGTTACTAGTAAATTTTGTGACATCTGTTCTTGTCGTTACCATGCTACAGTAGTTAATTTGCTACTGCTATAACACTGGATTGTCGTGACAACGCCCTAGAGCGCTGCTGCACTCAACACACACTTACACTGCCGAGTGTTCCTTTTGCTTGCAGTTTTTCTTTTTCTTTTTTCCCAAGCCTTTATATCTAATGGTTGTGCTGTTTTTGTGTGCAGCAAGCCTCCCAATCATGCCCATGATGGTCAGGCAGTACAACTTCGCGTCCTCATCTGACTATTTCCCCAATGAGTAATCGTTGCTGCCAACCTTTCCAATAGCGCTTTGAGGATTAGCAGCAACTTTTAACACGGCTGTATTTCTCCACCGTTCTGTGATCCGGCCATCGATCCGACGGCTTCCTAATTGGTGCGATGGTATAATGGCTATTTAGGATTAGGAGTGGTTTGATTTTATTGCTATCTGGTATCATGATCTTAGCTTCTTTTGTGGAATGTGTTTTGCTGGATTGAACTTGCAGTGCCAATTTACTCCCCATATCTATCTATCTTGTTAATCTAGCGTGGCATGCCTGAATTGATTAGTCCATTAAGCTATGCCTAGTAATTCTAATTTCTTAGTTCACTAATTTTAATTTCTAAAGCTCTCTGTAATGACTATAATTAATGCTTGGTCTTATTGGCGGCCTACCGTTTGCTTTAGAATAAATAAATGAGAATACACTTGTATGATTCGAATTTTGTGATGGTATGCTAAGTATCTGCATTGGTGTAGTCTAAACCATGCTAGAGTGGTTAGTTTGCTACTGCTATAACACGAGATATATACCCTAGCTGTGAAAACACCTAAGAGCGCTGCAGAACTCAACACACACAGACACACTCACACATCACGTTCCTTTTGCTTGCAGCTCCCTTTTCCCAAGCCTTTATATCTAAGTGTTGTGCAGCAAGCTCCCAAGCATGCCAATGATGGCCATGCAGTACAATAAGATGTCCTCATCTGACTATTTCGCCAATCCAAAGGGGGCATGTGGTCTGGGTGTTGCTATCACCTCCTTGTGTACATAAATATGCTACTGGAGAGGTTTTGATATTTCTTATGGTAGTAGTGATCTCTGTTATAGTATTGATCGGAATCACGCTCCTGAGTATTTGTTGTGCAACAGCAAACTGGTTTTCCTCGCTTACTCGAGCAATTAGTATCCGTACATGCCCAGTGCATGCTTGAATCCTCAGTTTTGCGTTTAAACACTTCTCCATGTATGAGAATACACTTGTATGATTCGAATTTTGTGATGGTATGCTAAAGATCTCATCTGGTGTAGTCGTTTCCATGCTAGAATGATTAGTTTGCTACTGCTATAACTTGTTTTTGTTAGTTGGTGATAATTCCATATGCGCACTCTTGCTAATTTTGTCCGCATTTGCTGCATCTTCCAGGGATGAGTCGTTGAGGGAGCATATAGAGTTTTCTCTGGAGCTAAGAGGGAATAGCGGGTGTGTGCCTCCTGTTTCCAAAGCAGCATTCTTTCCTACATTGAGTGAGCATGATTCACTGGATGTTAAAGTTAGCGCTGCTGCACTGAACACACACCCACACAGCATTTTCGTTTTGATTGCAGATTTTTCACAAACCTTCATATCTAATGGTCGTGCCATTTTTCGGCCAACCAATGCCAATGTCATGCTTATCCTGACAGTGCAAGTTATATCAAGTTTCTGGTGACAATAGAAAACAATTATATAGTTCAAATGCACATGATGTATTGCTGTTCCAAAATTTAGATAATTTTGTTATGTGTAGACTATAATCACACATGAATACCATATGGCTTAATCACCTGACAAACTAATCCGGAGCAGTTGTAATCATCCACAGACACACAAATGATATTTATGTCTTTTTTGTCCTTGCTAGTCCGCAGAGGAGAATTTTGGTCGGTTGATATATATTTCCCCCGGTAGATAAACAGGGATAGTAATTCCACATAGCTGCCATTTTGAGAAAACAAAACAAGCTTAGCCTGTATATGTTTGGTGCTGCTGTTGTCGCGTGGGTCAAGTCGAAATCCGCCTCCAAATTTGTTGTTTTTTTTTGCTAAATCTGCTCTATAGCTTACAATCATGTTTTGTTCTTGTTCAAGGATAACGATGAGGAGACCAAGGTGGCAGCCAGTGTAGTAGCTGACCATCACTGGAGGTTGGAAGATCTGGGGAGCCATCATTACGCTAGCAACTTTCTTACGATTGCAGATTCAAAATGTGTTGTATGTAACCGTCCAGGATTGATTGTGGAAACTTGACGTTTTATTTGGTGTCGCAGAGTTTCTCGTCGAGTTGAACCGTGTGTTTGAACCTGAATCGTACTTTACTCACTTATCTTATGAATTGTTTTATGCGTGACCTGGATGTCCGAAAAACAGTGGTCGTCAAGCCAAAAGTTTCGAACTCTCTTGCTGATTAGCTTTCAGTTGACTACTTATTTTATTGACAAGAGGGAGGAAGAGAGCCTGGTATTCGGCTCAACAAGAAGTTTTCCCTCCCCTATGTAAGTAAACATAAAATGAATTGCCCGCGCGTACACATGGGACCTAGCCATCCAGCTAGGCTGACTTGTACATCCGCAGTTCCTCATGCACGCAGCCACGTGCTTGGCTCTTCTTGCCATGTCTCATGTCTCCTGATGACGACGACGGCGCGCCACCGCACAATGCCGACAACGATGAGGACACCATGAGGTGATTACTTACAGTCATTCTTGATTCTTGCAAGTATGAACTTTGTGATTCTGACATGCTCGTGTCTGTCTATGAACCAACTCTGAATTAAGAGCTAATCTGCTTGTGTGTGTTTTGTAGGTCAATGACATCGTGTACCCAGAGGAGGCAGGGTCGGCGAGGAACCGGGAGTAGGAGGCCTCATCAGCGTCCCCTACACCTCCGCTTGCTGTGGCCTTACTCCACACCTTCCGGGTTTAGGTGAGCTTCCCCTCGTCTACTAATTCCGTGCACCGGCCATCCAGCAGATGATCTACTAATATTGGAGTACCTGCTGATGTGGTTGTATGATTATGATTTGATTGCCTGTGGTGATGATCTGCAATGGATTGTGTTATTTAGAAATTTGAATAGATTTGGCTCACTGGATGCGTAGTTCTAGTTATCAAACACGGTAACAACTACATACTAGCGTACGTCTATTTGGGCGAAGTTTGATCTGATACAAATGTATCACTTTTTTTAGCGCGTTTGTTCTGATGAAATGTGCTTCATGTTAATAAAATGTACAACCTCGCTCTCCAACCCTGGTGGTTTGCTTTTGGCCAAATGCAAGGAATAGGTTAGGGAAGTGTAATAATCCTATCAGAATTGTTTTTGCTAGGAAAAATTTGGGTCTCAACTTAAGTGTGCCTGTATTTACTCTTCACAAGAAGAGAGCACTTGTCTGCTACAAGATCCATAATTTACACATTTTCCTCTACTTTGCAGCTGCCTAGAGCTGGTATGGCCTTTGTGCTGTGACATGTGCCCTTCACTGAACTCCCACTTGGGTGAACGCCAACCGGGTTGAAGTACCTACGCTTCATATTTTATTTGTCATGTAAGTGATGCAAAGCACTGTGTTATTACATAACCGCCGTGCTTTCCATGGGAGTTCGGTGAGAGCTACACCCGACACCTTTCTTTCGCAGTTTTGGAGATCATATTAGTCAAGCAGCTAGACTACTTGTATTCTTCGATGTATGAACTTTGTGAGTTTGATCTGCTCATGTCTGTACTCGTGTGTATTTTGCATGTCAATGACATCATGGCAGCAGGTTCTCGTCATGGAGAACAACATCCTGAACAGGATGTCATGGAACCTCACTCTTCCTCGACGCCTTTAGTTTAGGTGAGCCTCCTCTCGTCTTCTCTAGCTGTGCTGTGATGCCTTGCCTATTCTCTTCCCTAATCATCGAGCCGATGATCTACTCTTTTGGAGTGCTCCTGTGGTTGTATGATTAGGATTGGCTAGTTGACTGTGACGATCTGTAATGGACTGTGTGATGGTGCTTTATTTTGTTTTATTTCTCAGCATTCATACGGATCTGAGAAAATAGCAAGAGTCACATTACATTGATCATGTATCTGGATTCTGTTTCAAGTTGTAAAAGTAAATTTGGCCGGTCCATTGCTTTTGTTTCGCTGCAATGTAAATTATATCCGTGAAACTGGTGCCATCTGGTTTGTTTCCCCTTAGTTCTTGCCCTTGGCGTCTAGGTTGTCTTCTATCTGCTTACTTGCAAGAGAATATAGACCAGTAGATGTTTTGTATCTTCTACCGTTGTTGTTGTGCACTAACTTTTACTGGAGCTTAGTATGTTTGTTTTCTGTATTGAAGATAGAAGCTTTACCATCTGTCGTTCTTCCATTCTCTTCTTTGAACTTTGTAGAGGGTAATGATGCATGTCCTTGTGAGCTTCTCGGTTGCAGTTTTGAAGATCATATTAGTCAAGTAGCTAGATTACTTGCATGCTTCCAAGTATGAACCTTGTGAGCTTGATCTGCTCATGCCTTTCACTCTGAAGTATGACAACTTACTCACTTGGTTTTCTTATTTGTCTTTTTTGTTGTTGTAGATTAATAGGTTAGTAGTCATTTCTGTACAAGGCTGATTAGGACTCCATTTTAATTGAAGCTGCGATGCATCACCTTTTGTATTAGTTTCTCATGGTCCACCCATTTCTGCCCTTTTCTTTTGGTGATCAGAGTTTTGAGAGAGCTGGTTGGCTGGCTGCCAATATTACTGGCCTGGTGAGTGGAGAGTGAGTGATGATGCTTTTTTAAAGGATTCATATATGTTGATCATAACTCTCTGTTATTACTCTCTTGGGGCACTGGCGTCGTCACTCTGCTGGTTTGCTACAAGAAGTGTTACATGTTGATCCTACTAACTCTGTTATTACTAGACATGCGCACTGGCTTCGTCGCTGGACTTGTTTAGGGATGCGAAGCAAGCAAATTCTCGGAGCCAAGTTGCTTGGGGTGGTGGCAGCTAGCTGAGTACTTGGGTAAGTGCAAAAGGTTAGGCCCTGATGGTGCGTCGAGAATGGACGATGGTCGATTCCCTTCATGTTTCTCTCATGAGATGACACATGGTGGAGTCTGAAGTTGTCTTGAGATACTTGATTTTTTTCACTAGTTAAACATTAAGGTTTGCGTGTTTGTGAGACGTGTTTGCTTAGTATTCTGAAGCTCTAGTGGTACACCCGATCACTGTAATCAGTAACTCAGCGATCGGGGATATTCTCACAAACCCCAACGCAACTGGGAGAGTCGCCAAATGGCTTATCGAGCTGGGACCAAGGGACATCAGGTACGATCACCCGAAGGCCATCAAAGCACAAGTCTTACCTGACTTCACAACCGAGTGGATCGAAGCTCAGTTGCCTGGGCACCAGATGTGTCCAACTCATGGACCATGTACTTCGATGGGTCCAAGAAAAACGAAGGCGCAGGTGTCATCCTCATATCTCCAAAAGGAGACAAGCTTCGCTACGTCCTGCAAATGGGATTCGAGTTACCATCAAACAACGAGGCCGAGTACGAAGCCTTGATCCATGGCATGCGGATGGCCAAAGCTCTCGGGTGCACTCGACTAATGATCTACGGTGACTCGAATCTGGTGGTGCAGCAAACAATGAAGGCCTGTGACGCCATTGCAGACAACATGATCGCCTACCGCGACCTGTACAACATAATGGAGGGCAGCTTCGAAGGCTGCGAGTTGCGGCACATAGGGAGAGAAAGCAACGAGGAAGCAGACATGCTAGCCAACCTAGGCTCGACCAAGGCGCAAGTTCCACCTGGTGTCTTCCTCGAGCGCATTGAGCATAGATCAATCAAGGAAAAACGAGCACCTCCTACATCGACCGCACCAGCCAAGAGCAAAACACCCAGCACAGAGGACCCGCCAGTCGAGGTACTCCTCATTGAGCCAACTTGGACTCAACCTTTCCTGGCGTACATACTCCGCAACGAGCTACCTGACGACATAACCGACTCACGACGTGTCACTCGACGATCTAAAGCATACACCGTCATCAATGGCGAGTTGTACAAGCGAAGCATATCAGGTATGTTCCAACGATGCATCGCATTCGAAGATGGCCAAGCCATCCTTCGAGATATTCATGCAGGTACCTGCGGACATCACGCCAGCAGCCGATCACTCGTAGCCAAAGCCTTTCGAGCAGGTTTTTACTGGCCCACAGCACTCAAGGACGCGGAGGACATAGTCAAAAGGTGCATCGGCTGTCAAAAATTCGCCACAAAGCCGCACGCACCTGCATCAGCATTGAAGACAATACCATTGGCCTGGCCTTTCGCCCAGTGGGGGCTCGATATGGTTGGGCCACTCAAAAAATCTTCGCATGGAGGGCATACTCATCTCCTGGTGGCAGTCGACAAGTTCACAAAGTGGATCGAAGCAGTCCCCATCACAAATTCGACTGCTACTACGGCAGTTAACTTCATAAAGACCATCATCTACCGCTTCGGCGTCCCAAGCAGCATCATAACTGATAACGGCACAAACTTCACGGCTGAAGAATTTCGTTCCTTCTGCAAAGAGCAAAGCATTACGCTCAATTATGCATCCGTGGCGCACCCGCAGTCCAATGGCCAAGTTGAAAAAGCCAATGGACTCGTGTGCAGCGGAATCAAGAAACGCCTCCTGGTGCCACTCAAAAGGGCCGCGGGTGCCTGGGTTGAAGAACTTCCGTCGGTGCTATGGAGCTTGCGCACAACTCCTAACGCCTCAACACAATTCACGCCATTTTTCATGGTCTACGGCGCAGAGGCAATCCTGCCATCCGATGTAAAGTTCGATGCACCAAGGGTGGCAGCATACAACGAAGACGACGCAGACGAAGCACTCGAAGATGCAGTCGACTTGCTCGAAGAAGCACGCGACACGGCCCTGGCTCGCACAGCTGTCTATCAGCAGGATCTCCGCAACTACCATAGCCGTCGACTGCGCACCAGGTCCTTCATGGTTGGCGACCTGGTGCTTCGGTTGAAGCAGAAGAAAGTGCACAAGCTCGCCTCCCCATGGGAGGGACCCTTCATCGTCACCGAGGTCATCGACGGTGGCGCGTACAGACTGAAGAACGCAAAGACAGCGAACTTTCGAATAATCCTTGGAACGTTGCGCACCTGCGCCGTTTCTATGCTTAGGCTACTCAGTCATACAATGTAATAGGCGATATGTCGGATGGCTGCAGGTTTCAGACGCGCTCTTTTCCTTACCAGGGTACCTACGGGGGCTGGAAGGTTTTTAATGAGGCGGCCTGCAGCTTAACATTCAAAAGTGGAATATAATCAATGTTCCTCCTATCTCTCTATTTACTATTCGCATAACTCATTAGTACATACCTCGGCTGCACCCGAAACACTCGGGGACTGCGCCATCAAAGACACGAGCTTTCGCTCCCTCAAGAATAATACCTCAGCCCCACTCGCACGTTCAGAGGCTGGATCACAAAAGTTCAAACAAGAACGCAAAACTTCCAAACCCCACTCGCACGCTCGGGGGCTGAGTCTCAAAGCAAAAGTTGAAATTTTAGATATCACAAATAATTCACAGCCCCACTCTAACACTCGGGGGCTGCGCAATTATTAGTTCACACTCGAAACATCCTCATAAACCCCACTCGATAGACTCGGGGGCTGCGGAAATACAAAGTAAACAATTCATATTATATACAAGTGGCAAATTTACACTCGGGGGCTGCCCCCTCTACAAAGTTTATACACAAAAAACATCTAGTCCTCAGGCTCATCCTTGATGGGTAGCACAGGACCAAAGAGTTGGTCGTGGGTCCGCTCGATCAGCATCCTCGCAGATAGAATGGTGCCATCAAGGTCCTCCTGAGACAGAGTCGCTCCAATGGCGGGTGGCGGCAACACCAAGTTGGGACGTCGACTCCGCACATACGCCATCGCCGCGTTGGCTCCAACCACAAGCTTCTGGGTAAGCAGCTCCCGGATGGGGCCTGCATGACGGAAAAGATCGAGCAAGGCATGGATTCCTTGTGGTTGTGGTCCTGTTGGAAAAAGGGTCTGGTTGATGCGAATCAAAGCCGCCCTGCATAACTCGAGTAGCTGAGCGCTTCGCCAAGCTCGATCCTTCAAAGTAGCGAGTGTGCGCGCTCGGAACCTATCAAGCCAAAAATGCTGACGACCAGTTGTCGGGTTGTCAGTAGCATTATCCAAACGCTCTTCAACGCGAGCTTGCTCTGCTTGGAAGTCAGAGACAAAACCTGCAAAAAGAACAAATCGAGTCAAACGAAAAAAGAGTAGCCAAACAATCCATAATCAGAGCAAGGATTGTACTCACACTCGAGTTGCCTGTTTACAAGGTCCATCTCGCCAAGCACATAATCCTCTCGTTGTGTGGCCGGAGCTGGTCTCATTCTCAGTGTATTCAGCTCGCGCTGGGCACTCTTTAGCTCTTGCTCCAGTCTCACGCATCGAGTTTTCATATACTCCATTACTTTGGCATCATTTGCCACCTGAGCCTGTGATCGGGTGGCAGTCTGAGGCTGCGAGGAACCAACTGAAGTAGCGGGTTCTCGTGGCTGTTCAAAGCATCACACAAATCTCATGTCAGAAATGAGAAACAAAGCATATAATTCAGGCGAGTTACAGCACATAGCCTTTCAGGTGAAAACGCAAAAGGCATAAAAGATGACATCCATACAAAGTGTAGCAAAAGAACACGCATACTCGCGTGATCATAAGGTATCATTACAGGGCATAAATAAAGGTTCGGCTACCCTATATCTACGACATAGACTCCGACCTAGCCCTACTCTCGCGAGTGGCGATCTCTGCTGCCCGGCGCTCCATAGTGGCTATAAATATGTTAGCCAGTCGCGCGGCTGGCTCACTAACATGCTTCAGCGACACCATCTTCCCGTTCGGCTTCCGAGGGAACTCAGACATAGCCGCCTCGAAGTTACCCTCTATCCCATGACCTAATATGAGCTTGAGGGTAGACTCCGAGCCGCGTACCGTGAGGGCGCGAGCAAAGCTCGCCATAGTCGAGTCCCTGGGCCCAGAACGTCGGCGAAGCCATCCACAGTCGCCGGTACCTCGCCTAGGGGAGCACATTCTTGTACACGGCGCCGAGGGTGCTGGTGGACTTGGCAAGAGCGTCCTTCGCGTGGACGAACATGGCGCCAAGATCCCCTATAACATGGTCAAGTGACAATTCATCACTGACCACGTCCTCCGGTGCTGGCGCGCCAATGACTCCTTCAACAAAGATAAAAAAGCACAAATTATTGCATAGCACTCAGCAGCTACACAAAAAGTGTCAAAGGGAAAAGTTACTAACCTCCCACATCCCGAGCGAGGCCAGCCAGTCGCTCAGCATATCCTCTCTCGCGCAAGGCGGCTGAGTCCTTGGCGGCGTCCAAAGCTTTCTTCGACTCGCGCGCTGGGCAGCAAGGGCCTCTTCTAGCTCCTTCACCCGGGACTCAGCCGATTTCTTATCACCTGAAGTAGATGGCAAGATGTAATTCCACACGACAACGTGAAGCAGCGCAAAAGAACTTCACGTACAGAACCAAACAAACTTACGGCTGAGTTGCTCCAGGTCAGCACGCAGACTGTCCCTCTCCTGTTCCACCTGGACAAAAGCTTTGCCTGATTCCACCAGGTTGAGGAAGTAGGGCTGCAAGCACATAAAACCAGCATAAAGTTCTACACAACCAGTCCCGGATATGCGGACTCGACAAAAGACACTTACGTGGTCAATCCAAGGCGCAGGCTTTGCGGCAGAAGTCCCGACCTCCAGAGTCGCGGCACTCGCAACCTTGGCCGCTTCAATAGCAGTAGCCGTGGCTACTGGTTGCATAACCTCTGGAGCAACCGGAGAAGCGTTCAGGTGCTCTGGAGTCGAAGTCTTATCGGCTGGAGGAGTCGAAGGACGCTCGGTACTACGAATGACAGAGATAAAACAACGTAAGCAAAAGTATCAACCAGCAAAACCTCAGTACAGGTAGCAAAGGAGCACACCTGTATTCTCCATCCTCCTCACTGTCGGGGTCGTCGAAAATTGGGCCTCCAAAAAGCAGCGCCTCACCCGACTGGGGAGGAGGAGCTGAGCTCAAAGGGCACACGGTCAGGGGAGCAGCCTTGGCAGGAGGTGGTGAACCTGAGTCACCATCATCCTTCAAATCCGCTTCCTTCGCGGGTGAGCTCACAGAAGAGGACAAACCTTGGGCCACCCGACGACGCTTGCGAGTGGGAACCTCGCTCACATGATCAGGCGCGGCCGGCTCCTCAGTCTGCACCTCGTCTACCTCTTCCTCTTCGACCTCTTCCATAGGAGATGTGGTAGCCGAAGGTAGAGGCGATTCATCCCCTCCCTTCGTTTCTACCTCTTGCACCTCCGTTTCATGAGTTGGGCCATTCTCTGGAAGGGGAGGAAGGGTTGACGCAGTCGAATGACCCTGCATATCACAAATAACAGTAAAGGCTAAGAATGCAAACACAACGAGTGGTAACGCCAGATGACAAATAATACATATGGTTGTACTAACCTCTGGCAAAGGCTTGTCCGGCCCATATGGAGTGACAGGGCAGTCGACGTTGCAGGGGTCGCTTGACTTGATGCTGGTAATGGATCGCACATGCGCCACCAGCTCGTTCTTCACAATTCCTCCTGGCTCATTCGACTGGAGTCGAGCACACCCTCATACTGCCACATGGGGTGAGCTCGGGCGCGGATTGGCCACACTCGCATCTTCACAAAGGTGGCAATCAGGTGCGCACCTGTGACATTGCCCAGCAGCTTCCCAATCTGCGACAAAAGAGGCGCTGCCTCCGCCTGTTCCTCAGTCGACAGCTGGTGATCCCAGGCATTGGTCCTCGCAAGAGGACTGGCAGTCGAGAACGGCGGGATCCCTTCCTGGTCGACGCGGACGTAGAACCACTTTTTCTCCACCCTTGCGCCGAGTCGACTGGCTTCAGGGCGAAGTAGCGCGTGTCGCTGCGCACCTGGATCCCGCAGCCGCCCAAGGGATAGGTGCGACCGCCTCTCTTGTTCGGCCGGACGAGGAAGATGGACTTCCATAACGCCCAGCTAGGGGAAACCCCAGAAAGCATTCGCACAACACCATAAAGCAGGCAATGTGCAGTATGCCATTAGGGGTGAAATCATGGATTTGCACCCCATAGGCATACATCAACCCACGCACGAAATCGTGGATGGGGAATGCAAATCCCCTGGTCAAAAACTCAGCAAAACACACGCGCTCATTGCCGCGAGGTTCGGGGAGTACCTCCTTGGGCGATGGCGCGCGGACGAACAGCTGATCCGCGGGAGGCAGCAGGCCATCCTCGCGGAGCTTGTCGAGGTGGGCCTCCTTGATCGAGGACTTCACCCAGTCCCCGTCGCCTTTCTTCAGGCCGGCGGCGGAAGCAGATGCGCTGGCCGCAACCTTCTTGCCTTCACCGCAGCCGCGTCGGTCGCAGCAGCAGCGTCACGGATGGAGGCGCTTCGAGCCAGCTCCTTTCTTCATCGTCACGGATGGATTGGTGGAGCGCAGGAAGCTTGGGCGCAAGAGCAATGGAGGTGAGCGCGAGGAAGAAGAAACAGGGGCGGCGCAAGGAGCAAATGGCAAGTAAAAAACTCTGCCGGCACCGCCCTTACTATTTACCACAAATCAAAACCAATCACAACCGTTAATCCACGATCGTGCGCTCCGCGGGGAATCCTGCCGTACACGTGGCAAGCACGGAGAGCAACCGTCGACGACCACTACGCACGGGAATCTAGGAGTCATCATCACGTCTCCGTGAAAATCGCGCCAGAGCGGTCAAATCCAGTCCAAACGGCACCGTCCTCGGTCAGCACTGCATAACGGGCCCACAAGCGTGTCGTGTCCCATCAGTCATACCAAGCACGCCATCGCTTGTCAGAAAACACAGTCGAGGCATGCGTCATTGCTGACGTCAAGTCAAGTCTCATACCTGATAGGACAGTCGAGTCATTCAATTTACGACGAAGGCCAGTCCTTCGACTGGGTAGCACAAGACATAAAGGCAGTCGATAGTTTCTTCGACTGAAACACATTACTCCCATCGGGAGCGTATCAAAAAATTCTTCGACTGACAATGTACGGGATAAACAGATTTGAGATTATCCTCCATTGCAAGCAATAAAGCACAATCTCGGGGCTACTCCCATCGGGAGCGCTGTCGCGCACCCGATAGAATAATTGACAAAGAATCAGTCGACAAAAGACTCGACTCATCAGATAAGCAAAATTTAATACAAATCATACTCGATAAATTCCCGAGTTGCGTCCGCCGCAAATACCTCGGATGTGCATGCATAGTGCAAAGGTAAGACCCACCGAACTTTCGAGCTGGGCTAAGGACCGTTCCAGCAACGTTAATCCTTAAAATTTTCCGTGTCAGCAGACATGATGAAAAATCCCGACGGACGCGTTGGGTAATCTCAAAGTTATACTGCAGAACGATTCAGTAAGACCTCTGCGGCCTGAGTCGAGTCTGACCAATCTGTTCCAGATTCGAGTCCGGGGACTCGAGTCTGATTGAAAGCTAGTAATGTTTTGCCCGAATGTGTAGTTAACCGGTCCCGATCCGTCGAGTGTACCGGGCCTACTAAGTTATTATCCCTTGATTATCATAAGCAAAAACCGAAGTTGATGAAATACTCGACATAGCCAACATGTGCTATTCATACAGAATTCCAATTATAAACACAAGTACAAAAGAATATGACGTGCACTAATGAATGAGTCCATACCCGATTCTTCGAGTCAGACAAGTACTCGGGGGCTACTGACGGGGATATACCTCTCGGGTACCCTACCATGAGGGTACTGGTGCACGTATCGACTAAGGCCCAGCTATCAAGAGCCTACATGAAGCCCATAACAGAAGGCCCAAGAAGATGGAGTATCCTCCAAGATTAGGCATAGGCATAGTCGGTTTAGACTTTCCTTACATGTAATCTGAGTCGGTTGCGAACTCCCGAGACCCAGCCTATTATATAAAGGCTGGGAGGGCCGCCGATCCAGGACACGCAACACTTGAATCACCAAACCCTAGCGAGATCGACATCTCGCCGGGACTCCATTGTAGCTCGCATATACCCTCAGATCAATACCAGACAAACAGGAAGTAGGGTGTTACTCTCCGGAGGCCTGAACCTGGGTAAATCCTTACTTTTGTTTGTCAGCCGACGAAACTACCAGCTCTACCACGTTCTCTCCCTCGTAATCTCAACCCTAGGTCCTTAACCATGGGATTCGATGAGTTAACCCCTCGTCATCGCGTCTGGGTGGCGACCAATTTTTGATACTTAAGCCCTGAGTGGCTATAAAATGATACTCAACTCTGATTAGCTATGATGATACTCAGCTCTAGGCAGCTGTAAAAGATGATGATTAACTCTGATGAGCTTTTATGTATAGTATGGTCGCAGTTGCGTGATGTTCCATGGGCGAGGCGCCTCGAGACGATCCTCGAAATCGTGGTGATCATTGCTTTCTTCCCTTACATCCAGCAGATAATATGACCCATTGTTCAGGTTTTTGCTAATGATGAAGGGTCCTTCCCATGGAGAGGACAGCTTGTGCATCCCCTTGTGGTCTTGCTTGAGTCGCAGTACCAGGTCTCCTTCTTGAAATGTGCGGGTCTTGATGCGTCTGGCATAATAGCGTCCCAAATCTTGTTGATACATCGCTGACCTTGATGCGACCAAGTCTCTGACCTCTTCCAGGGTATCCACCGAGTCCTGTCGAGCCTCTTCATTGTCTATTTCGACGTAGGCCGCAACTCTTGGTGAATCGTGTATGATATCATTTGGCATGACTACTTCTGCCCCATAGACCATAAAGTATGGTGTGAACCCTGTGGATCGGTTGGGGGGTTGTTCTTAAGCTCCATAGCACGGCCGACAACTCTTCCACCCAGCATCCTGGAGATGCTTCAACCTTTTCAATAAGGAGCGGCTTAATCCCATGAAGAATTTCCTGGTTAGCTCGCTCAGCTTGTCCATTGCTTTGTGGATGCGATACTGACGTGAGGTCCAGCCTTATCCCATTCTTGGCACAGAATATCTGCGTTGCTCCTTTAGAGGTGTTGCTCCCATTATCTGTAATGATGCTATGGGGATATCCGTAGCAGAATATGATTTTCTTCAGGAACTTGACTGCTATTTCAGCTTCACAATCTCTAACGGGCTCTGCTTCGATCCACTTAGTGAATTTGTCCACTGCGACCAGGAGATGAGTTTTTCCATTGGAGGATCGCCTAAAGGGTCCAACCATGTCGAAACCCCTGACGGCAAAAGGCCATGTGATAGGTATTGTGCGTAGTGCTTGAGCCGGCATATGATCTTGCCTGGCGTATCTTTGGCATCCATCACATGTCTTGACGATCTGCTTGGCATCTGCTAGCGCCGTTAACCAGAAGAAACCATGCCTGAACGCCTTTGCCGCCAAAGATCTTGATGAAGCATGATGGCCACAATCGCCTGCATGAATTTCGTGCAAGATTTTTCGTCCTTCTTCTGGTGACACACATCTCTGGAATGTCCCCGAGACGCTACGCTTGTACAGCTCGTTGTTGATTATCGTGTAGGCCTTTGATCGCCGTGTTATTTTGCGTGCCTCCACTTCATCTTCTGGTAACTCCCCGCGACTTAAGTACGCCATGTATGGTTCTGTCCATTCTGGCTGTTCGTGCAGGGCTGCGACTAAGGTTGAGTCACCTTCTGGTTCTGCGATGTCTATCTCTACCGGAGGTTTAACTGATGGGTTGTGTAGCTCATCTAAAAAGACGTTGGGCGGGCCTGGCTGTCTGTTGGATCCAAGCCGAGACAAGGCATCTGCCGCCTCATTTTGTCTCCGATCTATGTGTTCAACCTGGAACCCAATGAAGTGTCCCGCAATTCTCTCCACTTCTCTTCTGTATGCAGCCATGTTTGCGTCCTTGCTATCCCATGTTCCAGAGACCTGTTGAGCTACCAAGTCTGAATCTCCAAAGCATCGTATGCGAGTTATGTTCATTTCCTTTGCGATGCGTAGTCCGTGAAGCAGTGCCTCGTATTCTGCTACGTTGTTTGTGGAATTGAAATGTATCTGTAGCACGTATCGCAGCTTGTCTCCTTTCGGGGACATTAATACAACTCCAGCCCTCGAGCCTTGCAGCTGCCTTGACCCATTGAAGTGCAGGGTCCAGTACTTTGTTTCCGCCATGTTGGGAGCGATTTGAATTTCTGTCCAATCGTTGATAAAGTCCGCCAAGGCCTGCGACTTAATTGCTGCTCGCGGCTCATAACTGATATGGTGTGGTCCCAACTCAATTGCCCATTTGGCTATTCTTCCCGTAGCCTCTCGGTTGCGGATGATGTCTGCCAAGGGCGCTGAGCTGACCACTGTTATTGGATGCTCTTGGAAGTAGTGCTTCAACTTGCGACTCGCCATTGAGGGTAGCGCTGCTTAGAAGCCGTAAGCACTTCACTCACATAGTATACTAGCCTTTGGATTGGGTATTCCTTTCCTGGCTCCTGTCTCTCTACGACCATCACCGCGCTTACTGCGCGTGAGTTTGCAGCGACATACAACGGCATGGGCTCTTTATCTTTCGGGGCCGCTAAAACTGGTGCATTTGTCAGCTGGCTTTTCAAGGATGTCAACGCCTCATCGGCCTCTGCGTCCCAGATGAAGGTATCTGACATCTTCAACAATCTGTACAAGGGCAGAGCCTTTTCTCCCAATCTTGATATGAAGCGACTTAAGGCTGCGACGCATCCGGTGAGTCGCTGTACATCTTTAATTTTTTCTAGCTTCTGGAGGTCCATGACGGCCTTTATTTTTTCAGGGTTGGCTTCTATGCCTCTTTCTGATACTATAAACCCCAATAGCTTCCCTGCTGGTACTCCGAAGACGCACTTTGTCGGGTTAAGCTTCATGTTGTATTTCCTCAAGTTGGTGAATGTCTCCTTGAGGTCGCTGATGAGGTCCTGGCGCACCTGCGACTTAACTACGATGTCGTCCATATAGGCATGCACGTTGCGACATATTTGCTCATGCAAGCAGCTTTGTATACACCTCTGATAAGTCGCGCCTGCATTCTTCAATCCAAAGGGCATGCTGACATAGCAAAAGGCTCCAAAAGGGGTGATGAAGGATGTCTTCTCCTGGTCCTCCTTCTTCATCTTGATCTGATGGTAACCTGAATAAGCATCCTGGAAGCATAATAGCTCGCACCCAGTCGTTGAGTCAATCACTTGATCGATTCGGGGTAAAGCAAACATGTCTTTCGGGCAGGCTTTGTTGAGGCTGGTGTAATCTATACACATGCGCCATGTGCCGTTCATTTTCATAACCAGTACTGGGTTTGCCACCCACTCCGGGTGGAACACTTCTGTGATAAATCCTGCTGCCAACAGGCGAGCTATCTCTTCTCCTATCGCCTTCCTCCTGTCGTCATGAAAGCGTCGCAGCGGCTGGTTTACTGGCTTAGCCATCGGGTTGACGTTGAGACTATGCTCTGCCAATTCTCTCGGTACTCCCGGCATA
This sequence comes from Poa pratensis, assembly GCA_947311845.1. Taxonomy (NCBI): domain Eukaryota; kingdom Viridiplantae; phylum Streptophyta; class Magnoliopsida; order Poales; family Poaceae; genus Poa; species Poa pratensis. The sequence continues at coordinate 6,802,231 of CAMZMU010000087.1, read as the reverse complement.
TCTGATGGCTTCCATGCAAAGATGTCCTTGTTTCCCTGGAGGAAAGCAATAAGGGCCAGTTCCTTCCCTCCCTCCATATGTGCCCCGATGCTTGCTTGCTTGGACGAGTCGCCAAGAACGAGGTCTATTTGTTTGGTGTCTTGTGCTGCTTTGAACTTGATGGATGGATCAGCAGATGGCGTCCTGACTACACTCATTTTGTTCGGATCCACCTGCGACTTATAGTTTTTGAACTCCTCGGCAGCGCAAGCTGATTCTGCAAAGGCCGCTTCTCCTTCTTCGCACTCGATTGCCTTTTCCCTGTCGCCATGTACTGTAATGACTCCCTTTGGTCCTGGTATCTTCAACTGCAGGTACACATAACAGGGTCTAGCCATGAATTGGCGAAGGCCGTTCGTCCGAAGAGGGCATGATATGGACTCTGGAATTTCACCACTTCGAAGCATATGAACTCACTTCTGAAGTTTTCCTTTGTCCCAAAGGTTACCTCCAAGGTTATTTTTCCCACTGGCTGGGCTGATTTTCCTGGGACGATGCCGTGAAATATGGTCGTGGTTTGTTGTAAGCTGGAGTCTGTGAGCCCCAAGCATTTGAACGTGTCGTAGTACATGATATTTATACTGCTTCCTCCGTCCATGAGTACCTTGGTTAACTTATATCTAGCTACGTAAGGCGCTACAACTAGTGCTAGCTTCCCAGGCGGGTGATCGTCGTGACTCCAAGTTACTGCATGTTCTGACCACCTTAACCAATGCGAAGCCGCTTGTCCCACCGTGTTCACTTGCTGAGTTCTGCGGCTTACTTTCTCCTCCCGTTTGGAAGTGTTGACAACTATTGTGTGATACTGCCCCACTTGTTTGGGATCTTTCGCGTTGTGTTGCCCAGCACCTGAATTTTGAGCCACATTAAGGTTACTCCCATTGTGGTTTCCCCTGTTATGCTGGCTTTCCTCTTTCCATCTCTTGTAGTAGTTACATTGTGCCTTGGTATGGTCCGCCGGCCGTCCATCGCTCCCTGTGTGGAGATCGCATGGCCGGCTAAAGACCTCTTCCAAGTTAATTGGACGGGAGCCGCTGCCTTGGCCTCTTCCACGTTGGCTTCTAAATCTGCCACTTGTATTGGCAACAAGCCTAGAATTTCCTTCTTCATTCTTGCGCTTGTTTTGACTCGCATGGGTATTGTTGTTTGGTTGTTGTTGAGGTTTGCTGTTGTTATTCTTTCCCTTGGCAGTGATTTGTTCTTCCTCTCCATCCGATGCGTCCTTTCTTTTGTCTGAAACAGCATATTTGTTTGCCGCGGCCATTACCTCGCTGAGACTCTTGACTTTATCCTTCATGCGACCTAGTTTGTGGATCAGCGGCTCAAACTTACAGTTTTTCTCCATGACTAGGACGGCCGAGCTGGGCGGTATGTTATCTGAGGAGTGTATGATTTCTGCTACCCTTTTCATTCAGTGGCGGCTTGAATCGCCTTCCTTCTGGACACAACGTTCAAAATCTTCTATATTGCAGAGCCACTTGCATGTTCCCTGGAAGTTCTTGACGAAGGCTTCTTTCAACCCCTCCCATGTGCTTATGGTATTGGGAGGTAGATTCTGTAACCATATGTGAGCCGCACCTTCCAGCATCATGTTGAGATACCTTGCGCATATTTCTTCTGAGGCATTCAAGATACTCATCCCCATCTCGTAATTATTTAGCCATGTGGTGGGGTCCATGCTGGCATTATAATTTGCCACCTTGCGTGGTCCTTTAAAATCTTCAGGAAAGGATTCCGATCTGATCTTCTCAGTGAAGCACGCCGGCCCCTTGAGCCGCGAGGATAGGGTTGTGGATGTGTTTGCTGGGACAATTGCTTCCGCGGGCCTCACTTGTTCTTCAAGGATAGCGACTTGTGCGGCCGTGGTTTGTCCTTGTTGCCTCCGTGCGACCCCGGAGTTATTCTCTGGCGGCTTATTTTGAAAGCTCTTTTCCGCCATGGTCCAGTGATTATCCGGTATAGAGTGCAGTCGCCCCTCGGCTCCTGTTATGTTGGCTTGTTGGAGGACAGCGGTGCTTAGCATCTGTATTGCGTGCCGCGCCTCGGCGTTTACTGGGTCGTTGCCAGCTGGTATTATCTGATCAGCCAAGATGTTGGTCACTGCATATACGTTATCAACCGGGCTTGAGTAGTGGCCCTGCGGGGTGTGAAACCTCCTTGGTTGCTGGGCTTCATTATCAGCCGTCGGACTTAAAATCCTTGCTGCTGGGGCGACCTCCACTTGTGGTGGCGGTCCGGCGACCGGTGTGGGCAGAAACTCCACCGTAGGATGAGTCACACGCGCTTGCGCCCGCGAGTTGACTTCTTCTTGAGTCGCAGCGAGCGAGGCGTTGTGTGCTATTCTGCGGCGCTCCTGCTGGATTCCCTGGTCTATCTGGTCAAGCCGACTGCGCTCTGTTTCCATCCTCTGAATCTTGTACAGGAGCTCGGCCCTGGTGGCCTCAATTTCAGTTGCACGAACGGCGGCGTTTTCGACCGATACCGGGACAAGCAGTGGGTTACTGGGGGGTGCCGACCTTTCGACTTCTCCTGCTGTCCCTGCTGTACTTGCCCCTCCGGCCATATAAACCCTAACTGGTACTGCCTCTTAATCTGACACTAAGGTGATTTCTGGAGCGTAGCTCCAGTAGTTCTCTTCAAAGGTGGGTACGATGGATCCAAATTCTTGTGAGTCCATGCTCTCCACCGACTCTTCTCCTTCGTCGGCGGCTTCTACTCCCGAGTCGCTTCCCTGGATAGAGCTAACAGATTTGCTGCCAATGAAGCCGACGAAGACATGTATAGATCCAAACGGGATGACGTGGCCGGTCTCCAGGTAATCGGCTTCCAGCCCCCAGCTTGAATCGTCGATGAGGGGCACGCCGTTGACCGTGATGACTTGGCCAACGGCGAGATCTTCAACTCCTACCATAGATCTTGCGCGGAGCGTGACGCTCTTGACCGCAGGCCCCACGGTGGACGCCAACTGTCGTGAGTTTGTCACGTCAGATGTCATGGATAACTTCGTAGGTGTGGGATTGCGCGAGCCAATCGTCTCCGAGCTTAAAATCGTAGGGAACGAAGAAGACACAGATTTACCCAGGTTCGGCCCCTCAATATGAGGTAAATACCTACTTCCTGCCTACCCTAGATTGGTATTGATATGAATATGTGGTGTTACAATGGGGGCGATCCGATCTCGGTACTCGCCGTATGTTCTAGGGTTCGAGAGCCTGTCTGTCTAGTCCTGCGAGTCCCCTTTATATACACAGAGGCTCGTCAGGTTTACAAGAGTTCTACATGAAGCCGGTCATCTTCTTGTCCCCCAAGGCAAGTAAACGCCGACCTTCTGGATCCTTCTTATAGCACGCTGCGACTCTTTGCGTCGGCCCATCTCCGTGTAAGCCCATTGATGGTGCGGCTGTGAACTTATCATAAGCCGCATTACACTTGTGAGCCGCGGGTTAACCCATTTATTATTCCCCCGACAAATTTGTTTTGCATACCCGCTCGACGCAAAGGGTACACGGTGACCCGTTCGTGTCCCAACACATTTTTGATGACTTTGATGTGATTTTTTTGTGTAAACAAATAATCCTACCCTGGGTAGAATGACTACGTAAGTTACTTGTTATTTAAAGGATGAAATGGACAACTCAAGATCTACTCACTGTATTAGAATAGCTTTTGGTAGAAAATAGGATTATTTGGGTTAACACCATCGGATAATCCTAGTTAATTCCTGAATAATCCATATCAATCCATCGGATTCATTAAAATCGGATAGGATTTTTTTTACACGGATTCGGTGTGATTACATCCCTATTCACGTCGTCTAGTCATCGCCTTGTAAGAGCATCTCCAACCGGAGTTACCAAAGCCAGCCCAAACGTCCAGGCGTATAGCCCGGACAACTTTTGGGCCAAAAACAGCCACCCAACCGGAGCCCCCAAAGGCATCCCAAACGACCGGGCGGTCCGGCACACCCCAAACCCAGCCCATATCTGGGGCGGGTTTGGGGCGGCCCGGACGCGCCCGGGCGCGTCCGTCCCTTAAAGTCGCTGACACAGCGGACCCACGACGGGAGGCTGACCATCGCCGCTGAATGGCCGACCGTCGCCGTTGTTCCGCTGGCTTCCGCCGCATGGCTCCTCCGTCCCCACAAATATCCACACCGCCCGAAACCCTAACTTCACTCCAGTCCACTCCGCACCCGCCACTCTCCTCGCCTTCTCCGCTCTCCGGCGCAATGTCTTCCTCCTCCATCGACTGGACCGCGGAGACGGACGCCAGGCGGCTCCGCCACAAGAACAAGGCCATGCTCGACGCCGCCATCGCCGAGTCGAAGAAGGAGGAGGCGAAGAGCGACAGCGCGGCCAGGCTCGCCGAGGAGTAGATCCGCGCCGTCCTCGCTGCTCGCTCCAACAGCTCCGGCTCCTTCCACGCCGACCCCTACGCGGCCTTCGAGCTGCTGCGCCGCCACCGCCCCTCCGGCGATGACAAGGGGAAGGGGCCGGCGTCACAGCAGTGAAGCGCCGCCGATGAAGGCGAAGGGACCGGCGGACACAGAGGATGGCGGCGCCACCGATTTGCCCACTTTTGTTATTACTTTGTCTATATAGTTTAGCCCTATGTATGTAATCCGAACTATGAGCTCCGATCGAGTACTCTTATGCAATCCGTAGTACATTTGAGCTCCGATCTACGTTGTTTAGTTTTACGTTGCATGGCTAGTATGGTTTTGAGGATGCGGATACGGGGGGCATGGTTGTAGGAGACCATTTTTAGGGTTTGTCCGGACAGTGTCTGCGGACACGTCCGGTCGTGTCCGCGGACACTTTGGGAGCCAAATTTGGCAACTCCGGTTTTTTTTTTGACTTTTTAACAGGAATCTATTAAACTGGAACAGCTAAAAAGCTGTCCAACATAGTGGCATTACACCTGGGAGAAAAAACATCCCAGCAGGAGTCCTCGGACTCAGAAATTGCGCCCAGCTCAGCAAGCTCAAGGACAACAATAGAACACAAGGGGACAGCAAACACAGCAAGCACATCGCAGAACTCAACGCTGACGCCGGCGAAGCAGGCATGCCACAACCAAGCCCAGAAAGAGGGATACCTCCACGTCAGTCGCCGGATCCAAGCACATTGAATCACGGCCATGGCGCTCCCAACTTCCGATCCAGCGCGAGTCACCGGAGAACCGACGAACCCGCACCGACCCTGGCACCAAGCCTCCAAATCTGCACAGGACTGCTGCCGCCCGTCCCCCAGAAACCCCACCCCTGCACCACTAGTGGGGAGCACGACGGCACCACAACAAGGGAGCAGAGGAGAAAGGTACTCACAAAGCCGAGACGACGCTGCCACCGCGCCGTCCAGCCAGAAGCCGCAGAACTCGTCGCCGGCGCCAGAGCACACGCCAACAACGCGGAAGAGAAGTCCCGGCACAAAATCCACTGCAGTTGGCTTCGCCCCCGCCTCTCCGCCAACAGCCCGGAAGAACAAGCTCGCCGCCGCACACGCCGGCCTAGCAAACCCTAACCTCACCATCCACCGCAGATGGCAGGAATCTACTGCCGAGAGCTCACCCGCACCATCCCAAGGAATAGCGCCAAGAGGGGAGAGCTCCGGCAAAGAAAGCGAAAACGCCGCCGCCACCACCTCCGGAGCGCCGACGCCACGCACACCAAGCACACACCTATGTACACGCCGAGAACGAAGATCCCGGGTTCCCCCACCCTCCGCCGCCGGAGCGGCTGCCGGAGAGGGGAGGAACCCGAGGCTTCGCCGGCGGACGGTGGCTGCAAACGAGCCGCCTCCCACTTCTCCGCAGGCCGCAAAACCGCCCCCAGAGAACCTCCTGCGCCGCCGGGACGGCCGCCTCCACCCCGTCGCAACAGAGCCCAAGGCCGGGGCGGGGGGAATTTGGCAACTCCGGTTGGAGATGCTCTAACATTTGTTGGGCTGAATTAGGGGTTCCCGCGTCGGGCGACTCGGGGGCAAACCAACCGCCGAGCCGCCAGCCACCCCTCCCCTCCACCCCTTCTCCCGTCGCTGCCGGAGGAGGCCGTCCGACGGCGGACGGCGGCGGCGGGATGCTCCTGTCGGTTTCCTTTCAATAAGTATAGTAGTGTCCCCGCGTCCATCGCTCAGATTGGATCAGCAGTAGAGTTCCGGCCGGCGGCCGGCGGCCGGCGGCCGTCCTTGGACCTTGATCCATGCATGCATGGCTATGCTGAGATGCATTGGCCGCTTGCGTGAAGGGCATGGTGCTAATCCTCCAACGCTCAGATTGGATCAGCAGTGGAGTTCCGTCCGGCGGCCGGCGTCCGTCCTTGGACCTTGATCCATGCATGCATGGCTATGCTCAGATGCATTGGCCGCTCGCGTGAAGGGCATGGTGCTAATCCGCCATCGCTCAGATTGGATCAGAAGTGGAGTTCCGGCCAGCGGCCGGCGGCCGTCCTTGGACCTTGATCCATGCATGGCAAGGCTCAGATGCATTGGCCGCTCGCGTGCATGGCATGTCATGGTGCTAATCCAACAGTGACCGGCGCTCAGTGGCCTCTGCCTGATGCCCTGATCTGATGGTGCGAGATGCCCACAATCACGGTTGAGGGCCGATGCAAATCTCTTCAGCGCCAAACGTCATCGACAACATCAGATCCCGCACCGCCGACTCGGTTTAAGTGTGGCCGGAGATTTAGATCTTCGGGTATGGATCTCTGCCTAGTCGATGGAGTCCCGCTTTGGATTGGTTTCAACAACCAAGCATGGCGACACCATCGTGGGCGGCGAGGACGTGAAGATCAGCGCAAGAGACAGGGTTGGCCTCGAGCGAATCTGCTGAATCATAACGTCTACCTGATGATTGTCCTCTTGATTGGAGGTCTAGTAAAGGTGATTCGAGTCTTTGACGACGATGAGGAACTTGCTTGGAGCTTCAGTACTCGTAGCAGCGGTATGTAAGTGGGGGCATCGGCACAGGTGAAGTTCAAAGTCTTATCTTTCAGGATGAAAATCTAAGGTCTGGCCTTAATTGGTTGTGCCTGACAATGGTCTTGTTGAAGACATTGTTTTGAGAGGGGGACTATCTCCAGGGTGAAAACCCAAGATCTTCGATCGAGCGACGACGGCGCTTGTGCACTGTTTCCTTCTTGAAGGCGTTATTTTTGGAGAACTTGGACATCAAATGTTGTCTTGGTGGTGGTTGTGCTGCTGCTATAAGTATTGTAACTCTGTAGCGAGACTTTTCTTTTTTAGTTTCTTTTTCTTACTGTTTTTCGGCTGTGTGCATCCGTAATACCCTAGGTTATTACGTTGTTGCAGAGGCTGGGTGTAATTGGTATCTACGCGATATTAATATATACTCTTTATCAAAAAAAAAATTCTGCAGGTTCTGTAGTGCCGTAGGTGTGCTGACTCAACAGGGCCCGGCCTGCGTACAAGAGCAGAGCCGTGACACAGTGGCTCGGAGCTTTGAGACGTCAGCGAGCCGGCAGCTGAGCTGAGCAAGCGGACGATGACGATGAGGGCGGTGGTGATCTCGAGCCCCGGCGGGCCGGGGGAAGGCGAGGTGCTCCTCAGGGTGGCCGCCGCCGGCGTCAACCGCGCCGACACGGTCCAGCGGCAGGGCAAGTACCCGCCGCCGCCCGGCGCCTCCCTCTACCCGGGCCTCGAGTGCTCCGGCACCATCCTCGCGCTCGGGCCCAACGTGCCCCCGCGCTGGGCCGTCGGCGACCAGGTCAGGCCGCCGCCTTCCCCTCATTTCCCCATGGTGATTGCCGTTGCTGTGACATGCGATGCGTAGTTCTGGGCATATGATGTTGTTTCCTTGCAGGTGTGCGCGCTGCTTACCGGCGGCGGGTATGCGGAGAAGGTGGTGGTGCCGGCGGGGCAGCTGCTCCCGGTGCCGGAGGGGGTGTCTCTGACGGACGCGGCCGGCTTGCCGGAGGTCGCCTGCACCGTCTGGTCCACCGTCTTCATGACCAGCCATCTCTCCCCGGTGAATCGTTCCTTGTAAGAAAACTCTCTCTTGCTAATTTGTTCTCCATCGGATGATTGATTTCAAACGGCCAGGCAATTTACTGCACTTAGTGGGAATGGGAGTATCAGACTGCCTGTAAATCTCATTCACTGAGTAACTGATAAATAGCAAAGTAATTGAATGGAGTGCGAACTAATTTTGCAGTTACTTATTTGCAAAAACTAGTTGAATTGTGGATGTACTTGTTCCTGATCATTGGGTACCTCCAATGTACGCAGATCCATGGTGGATCAAGTGGAATTGGTACATATGCTATACAGACCGCAAAGCACCTTGGTATTAAGGTTTTCGTTACTGCAGGTTTGTTTGTTATAATAATCTTGTAACAGAAATAAGATACAGTAAGTTGTTTCTGAAACTCCGCTAGTAACTCTGTTATGCTGTTCTAGGAAGCGAAGAAAAACTGGCTGCCTGCAAAGGTTTGGGGGCGGATGTGTGTATAAACTACAAAACCGAAGACTTCGTGACACGCATAAAAGAAGAAACCGATGGAAAGGGTAATGACTGATACTCTTATGCGTTCTGTTGTTGTTACCAACACCTACTGTCTTACCAAGTCATAGCTTTCAAGTTTATATACTCCAATGTAACTATAATATGAAAATGTCTCTACCAGGTGTTGATGTTATTCTGGACAATATCGGCGGATCTTATCTCCAGCGCAATCTGAATAGCTTAGCTGTTGATGGCAGACTTTTCATTATCGGTTTCATGGGAGGTGTTGTAACTGAAGTGAACCTGGAGTTTATGCTTGCCCGAAGATTGACCATACAAGGTTGGATGGTTATGTGATTCTCGTTATGCTGTTCACAATCTTATGTCAATGTTTGTTGTTTGCTTCATTTTTACATGATCGTGCTATTCCAAATCGTCATCACTAATTTTCTACATGATTGAATTACCATGATTTTGTGCAGCTGCTGGACTGCGGAACCGAAGCCTCGTTAACAAAGCCCAGATTGTGGGCGAGGTGGAGAAAAATGTATGGCCAGCCGTCATGTCGGGCAAGGTGAAGCCAGTCGTTTACAAGACGTTCCCTTTATCTGAAGCATCTGAATCTCACAAGTTGATGGAAAGGAGCTCCCACATCGGCAAGATACTACTGATTCCATGATTGGGTATGTAGTGGGGGCTGCTGTGAGCACTTTTTCTCTTGTGAACTATGTATGGATGTTGTCTGTTTTTACTGTATTGTAATTTGTAAGTTGGATCCTGAAGTGCTGATGGCTACAATAATGGTTGGAACTGGAGGCCTCATTCTTTCATGGAACGAATGATTTGGGTACATATAATTGCTTGAATGAAGCCCCTCGCTTAGTGTTCTTGATTATCATGGTTATTATTTTGGCATCAAATGACACAGGGGACGATGATTCATGATTTTGTTCACCAAGATTACTTGTGGCATTTAGTTGGTTCATGGAGCACTGGAATGTGTCACCTGAAACCTTACAAAATCTCCCAGCAGGTGTTAAGACAGACAGTGGTCTTAATATGCTGTCTTTTGGCCCACCCTCTATAATCCGGCGGCAGGAGGTTCAAGAAGAAACACAATTTACACCAAAGATTTTTATTGTTGTAGAACATATTGTACATGAAAGCTCATATGTGGATGGAAATGTTGTGTGACATGATCAAGTAGGAAAGCTGACATGGTCTTCAATTATGGTAGAGAATGTGTATGAAACTGGATGGGAAATGGCTCGCGGAGTTAAGCTCTACTATTGTATTCATATACTTCAAGTGAACATGTCCGACTCGGCTTCGTGTCAGTCGGCTAAAGATAAAAGGCTAACTTCAGACTCCGTTCCACTCGGCCCAAGCCTCCGGCGATGGCCCCCGCTCTGCTCATTAGAAGTTAGCCTTTATCTTTATATGAATTTGGATCAACGTAAAACAACGCCTTCAAATAAGAACCTCATCGAAGAAGTTTTCAACAGTAATGTCAACCTACAAAGAACGCATTATGGAATGTAAGGAATCATGTATTTGTTGACAAGGGAAAACAGGCATACTCCACTCTGTAGATGAGAAGTAAGTTTTCGATTAGAAATTTATGTGGTCAGCACACCCAGTAGTACGTAGTGGTATACCTGATCAGTTTTGATAAGGTTAAGGTTGGGGCAGTTGTCGTGGGTGTCCACTACCTTCTTCACCTCATCAAACACAGCCTGGACGTACCTGTCGAGCCCATAGATTTTAACTTCTACTTTCTGAAGCAAACAGAGTTCCCCCAACGTACCGAAGTGATAGTGGGCAGTCTCACAGTCTTGGGGGTAGACTTTGAAGCGAAAGAATTCCAGGCACGGCATAGCTCCTCGTACAAACATGACCGGGACAGGCGCGCCGAAGTACCTCAACTTGGGAAATGCACCGGAACCGGAGATGCAGTTGATTCTGGGGAAGAAATCCAACGGCGTCAATAGGTCTAGACTAATGAGCTCTTGAAAACACCCAAGGTGCTCCAGATCCTGCTTCTCCACAGTCTGCACTTCCACGGATAGATGTGACAGTTTCGGAACAAGCGAGGAATTGATCCACGCCGGCAGTTTGGAGGATGCAACCTTCATGCGCAGATCACGGAGTTGCGGAGGTGGCACAAAGCCTTCCCAATTGGCTTCCTCGCCATCGGACAAACAACTCATAAGACATAGGACTTGGATTTTCTGTAGATTAACCGTGGATTCCACCAAAGCTTTGGTCGAGTTCCCATCCAAATTTTCGATCCCAATCTTGAGCTCCCTCAACTCTGTCAGCTTGCCCAGCCCTTTCACAAACTTTGTGGACGTACCAACCTTCTCCAGTTGTAGGTCTTCAAGGGTTGACAGCTCCCCGATCCAATCTGGCACTCTGGCGCTAACATCATCAGTGCGCAGGCACTTGAGTTGGTTTAACTTGCGGACACCATGTGGTAGTTCTCTTATCCCGGTCCTCCTCAAATCCAGTGTCTCCAGAAACCTTAGATTCCCTATTTCTCCTGGGAGCTCATAAATCAGCGAGTTGTACAGTCCGAGATACCTCAAATGAATCAGCCTTTGAATATCCTCAAGCTGATACGGCCGGCGTTCTATAAAAGTGCATTCCTCTATTGCAAGGACACGCAGAGCTTCAAAACTCCCAAGTGACAGTGACGTACTGAAACGACAGAATCTGGCTTTGAATGACCTTAATTGCTTGATGGGCGTGCTATTAAGAAGCTCCGCGTCTCCGTTTTGGATAACTAGCCTACGAGCCTTGTATTCTGAAGAGCTGTGTTGCTGGTTTTCCAATATAGTAACAAAGTCTTCAGCCTCTGACAAAGCACATATAGACTCATGCAACACACGCTGAACATTGCAACCAATAATGATTCCACGAACCGGATCTTCTATGGGCATGATCAAACTTCTTTCGACGAGCTCGTTGAAATATTTCTCTCCATGATCAAATAATCTTGTCCCTTGTTCTTCTTGGATAAAACCTTCGGCTATCCACTTCCATATCAAAGTTTTTTTCTCAATTGCATGTCTCTTTGGGAATATGTGTAGATACAATAAACAAGTACGCAGATAATAAGGCATATCATAATAGCTAGAGAGCAGTATATTTCTCATGTTAACCAGGTCCTCATTGAATTCGTACCCACAATCGAGCCAGTGGGACATCTTTGACCATTCATCACTTGATTTACCAACCAACAACTTAGCCACTGTCGTGATAGCTAACGGTAAACCATCACATTTCCATATAATTTCTTCGGATATCTTCATTAGATCTACCGTGCATTTCCCTTTGCCACCGAATAGTAATGTATAGAATAATTCTCGAGATAGATCGGTCGAAAGTGGTTTTAGCATGTAAACTTCGCCTGTCTTTGCAGTAACTGCCAAAACTCGAGAAGTTGTGATTACTTTACTTCCATGTCTATTGTTGATCAAGGTCGATTTGATTTTTGCCCATGACTGTACATTCCATAGATCATCAATAACTATGAAATACCTACATATCATCATGACAAAACAACGAATTGCAAATTAATATATTGATGCATAATATCTCATAAAAGAAGGAATATAAACACTATTCAATGGGTAACTATGACCCCTGAAAACAGTATGGTATAAGGTAACCAAGAGAAGGATTAAATTAGCTCTACACTTGTTAGAAGTTCAAGACACAAAACACGACGATAGCATCATGATTTGCTAGCAATGTTTGGCATACACACATCTACATCAGCAAAAGCATGGGGAGCGAACATGATTAGATACCATGTTAGTCCATGCCATAAACGATGAGGAACCAACCTCCGCCTCCTCCAGGCTCCAGGTCATCGAGCGCCGCCATGACGACCGCGCCTCCCAGCAGCAACAAGAGCGGAGCAGGCGATGAGCTCACTCCATGACTGCCTGCCGTCGCGCCTCTAGCACAGCCCTACCGCCTTGGGGGGCCTGTGACGGAGCTTGGCAGAGGTTGCAGGGAGGGCGAAACGCAAAATATCTAGGTTTGGGGGGGCCAAATGCTATTTTTCTTCTCAGTTAAGCACTGCCGAAAAAAAATCTTCAGCATTTACTCCAAACGTGGGGGGGCGATGGCCCCTGCTGAACTACACTAAGCTCCGCCTATGGGCCACCGGACGTCGTGGACATCCCCAAGATGGACGTGACTCCCTCGATGATAGGCGGCGGGAGCTTGAAGTCCCGCTCCGCCTCGCCCGCCATCCCCAAGATGTGCCCTTCCCGTTGGCTCTCCTTCGAATCTGCGCACCAACGCAAAGGGAGCAAGCAACCGAGCTCGTCATGGCCGAGGACCTCCGCCGCCCAGATTCCCTCACGGCCGCTACAGAACATTTTTTTGCTCAACGAAAGCATAGTTGGAGGCAGGCCGCCGTTGTGATTTGAGGCTGAAGAGAGCAGACGAGCGGTGGTGGACTCAAGGGGTTGTGTGAAGATAGGGTGGTGGGGGACGTGGGCAGCTTTTTCCTTGTTTTTTCTGTCCTTTTCATGTGTCAGTTTGTCAGATCATTAGCAGCTGAGGTTACCATTAGGCTACTTTGACCAGATCGGACAGGTGTCGTGTAATGGATAGGTGCGTACACACCACCATGGTTAGTGATTCATTTTTGAAGAAAGTATAGGTAGTATACTGATATCGCTCCCCATCCAATGTCCAGACATCGGCAGACTACAACAAAACAACCAAATAGCCAATATCTGAATGAGGCGGATGGGCATTCTACGTCTAACCCCATAAAATTATCCATGTATCCGTAAAGACAGGAACATGCAACGAACCAATGGCCCATTTCTATTTGTCCAACGAAAGAATTGAAACAGAGGCAAAAGATTTGCCTCATCTCATTAGTTAAGGAGAAGAGTAGCACAAAGTTTTAATTAAATTGCAATAACAAAACGGAGCTACTCTCCTGGCATAATGGCACTCTGATGTTTAGACCCACTAATATCCAAAAAAAATTGCGTCGATCTTGATTTTCATCAAGGTGGAGGAAGGGCTAGCAAACTCATCACAAAAAAATCTAACGTTCTCTCGGTCCAAGTGCTCCACGAGGTGAGCAAGATGAGGGAGCCCATGATCTTTCTTTGAGAACAATGAAAAGTGTAATTTGCTTTCTATGTCATGCGTTATATTTTGAATGAGCAAAATACGAATACTGCGACGATTGTCAGAGTATTAGAGAGGGTTTTTGCCTCGTTTTGGAGGCATTTTGAGAATAATTAGTTGTGTCTATTCAAGCCAGGTTTTATTTGGCTTGATTCCTTTTTTTAGTTCGATATGACTACAAATCAACTTTGATAGATTGAAACTCTTGTAATTTCCCACCATCTTAATGCATAAGCATATGCCTAAATAATATATATTTCAAAATATGTTCATTACCAGCAAAACATTTGTGAGCAAAAATGTAAATCCTCAATGAAACACGTGTGAAATATCAATATAAAATCTATGAAAACTCTCTAAGGTGGAATGGTAGATATTCATAGAGACGAAGGTCTTATATGAAAATATGTCTGCGGTCAACAAATCAACCATTTGGGGAAATTAGTGTGGTACTCTTAACTCAAAAACATAGGCCATGGTTTTCCGCTCGCTCAAATTGTGTTAGTAGTCAAACTCGTTGGTTGTTTTTTATTCCCGTACTGATTTTTAGCTTTGTTGCCATGATCTTTCTACTTAGGGGGCATCTCCAAGGTACTCTAACAATAACGGTTTAAAAACAATAATTTATATCAGATCCAAACACTTGAAAGTATTTAAATCATTCTTTTTGAGAAACCATGATATTTAGAGAAAGATCCAAAAATACTTTACATCCAAATAGGCCTTAGCACATAATCTATGTAATGAAGTCAAATCACTGAATGACACTCCAAGTTGTAATTATTATATCCCTCGCGAAATTGGCAGATGATATTATTTATGTTTTTGTGTCCACAAATTCATGAAATTTTTGATTTAGAATATAACGTGAAGTAGGTACTTGCACATTTTGAAGCTTCAAATCCAACATAATTTTTTATGTGCAACTTTGGGTTTAGAAATTTGCAATTGGGTTGTTGCACCTTTTGGATCTTGAATATTCCCATAATTGTATGTGTAAATTCCTTCTTACATAGGCGCAATTTTGTAGTTTACACATCTTGTAGCCTGAAATTTCAAATATTTGTTTTGTGCAATTTTAGGTTAAGAAATGTACATGTGGATAATTTATATGACTGGATGTGTTAAATGGCAGCTCCTATATATATGTATATTTCATAAGACAAAACATCACTAAACTACAATTAATGATGGGGAAATCTACCGAGAGGCGCCGCAAATAGCTCTCTCCCGTGCGGCGGTGCGCGGAGATGCGTGTAACGGCCCGATTTCTTTCTGCCGCGTATCCACTCGTGTAGCTCCTTTTCCTTATCCGAACCACCGCGACCTCGTCTGACCACACAATCCCCACGCCTCTCTATCTCTCAGACCACCATTGGAAAGCAGCGCCTCGCGCGGGGAGGTCGAGCACGGCTGTGCCTGGAGGTCGCGGGATGCCTCACAGGCACGAGAGGAAGGTGTCGCCGCCGCCGAGCTCGCAGGCGACAGGCGCCGCGTCGGGAGGTTGAAGAAAGTCGCCGTCGCCGAGCTCGCAGCGCGGAGGTGCCTCGCCGGGAGGCACTAGATGAGAGGGTTGCCGCAGCCGAGCTCGCGGCGGGCAGACGCCTCGCCGGGAGGTTGAAGAGATCTCGCGCCAGGAGGCTCGAGACGAGGAGGACGACGGCGCCGAGCTCGTAGCTAGGATGCACCAGAGGAGGTAGTCGCTGTCGACGAGCTCGCAGCCAGGAGGCGCCACGCCGGGAGGCACGTCGACGAGCGCATGGAGCCACCCCGCGAGGAAGATGAGTTCGTTGCCTTTTCCGGAACTAGTGCCTGTAGTGTGCGATTCTCGTACTTAAATCCATGGACTTAATTAAGATTTCTCAGTGCAGGTGTATATGCAGATCACGCATGTATTTTTCCTGGTCAATCTAGTACCTGCTGCCAAATTAACCGAAGTGTTTTACTCCTGCACTGAGAAATCTAATTAGGATGATATGTTACTGACTAATGAGATTATTCAATCTGACAAATACTTGATTAACCGGTGATTGTGGATAATCTGATAATTAACATTATATGGTGGTCGTGACTAATTAATCGGTTGACTGTTACTATTTAATCTGGTAACAGATACTAGATTAACCGGTAAGTGTAAGTAATTCCACGATTCATAGGATGTAGTGGTCGTCACTAATTAATCTGGTGGCCGTGACTATTTAATCTGGTAACTGATACTCGATTAACTGGTAAGTGTAAATAATGCAATGGTTCACAGTACGTTATAGTCGTGACTAATTAATATGGTACTCCTAAGTAATTAATCTAGTGGCCATGACTATTTAATTGGGTAACTGATACTAGGTTAACTGGTAAGCGTAAATAATGCAATGATTCACAGTACGTGGTAGTCGTGACTAATTAATCTGGTAGTCCTGACTAATTAAATTGGTAACTGATACTAGGTTAACCGGTGAGCCTAGATAATGTGTTGAATCCCACTTGTATAGTACGTGGTGGTCGTGACTAATTAATCCGTTGATTGTGAATATTTAATCTGATAACTGATACTAGTTTAACCGGTAAGTGTAAATAATGTGATGATTTGACTATTGTGATTAATTAATTTGGTGATAGTGACTAATTGATTCGTTAAGTGTAACCAAGATAACCAGCGAAGTGCTCTTTGCATCTCTTTGTATCCGTGTAGAAAATATGATGTCCACTCAGTGCCATTCCTTGTCAACAAATTGGGAGGTCAGGTGTGGCCTCGCCGCATGCAACTTGTTAATATAGCAAGCAGTATTTCTCATCTGGACCGCTACCACTTGTTCAAAAAAAAAAAAAAAAAAAAACTGGACCGCTACCATCACATGTAGATTCACCGTAGAATGTACCTTTTGAAGTGGTGAGAATCGTGAGATGGTCACTATGTACGATATATATATTATATCACAGTAGATGCACATTTCACCGCGGTGTGGGCCGTTGCTTTTTATTGTCTCTACTTGCATGTGTGTGAGACACACCCGGAAACGCGGCTGGCGACCCGCGCGCTGGGCGTTGACCGCCGCTGGGTACGACACAACAGCGGCGCCGCTCTGTAGTCTCGTCCATTAATGATAGTCTCTATCTACATGTATGTTGTCCACACCATCAACTCTTTGAGCCATACATTTATCCATGTCAACCCACATTTATTAATAATATTTTATTCATATATGCAAGATATTCACATCATAAAAAAAATTAGCCATACAAGTTTCAACATCATCCATTTTTAGTGGTTAAATATACAAACATTTCACATTAGTTAAATTTAGATTCTCGGCTTTTGTGGCGCCCAATCAAATCCCACATATTCCCAAGATTTTATTTTTGCTTCATGTGTCGTATATCCTTTCATTTATACTATATTTATTAATATTTCCGCTCTAACACGCGGGGCATCTTTGTAGTATTCATTATACCCTATAGACGAATGTCTTATGACGTTTTCTAATTATTTTCAATATACCTTTTAACTATTCCAAGATATGTCAATACAAGTCGGAGCTCTTAGTTTTTATAATATACCCTTTTTAGGTATAAAAAACGTATATGTGCAAATAATATAAAATATATGGATTCGAATAGTTTATTTCGCTGAACTTACTTTGGGTATTTAATAAGAAATACATCAACAATTATAAAGAGGTAAAATCGATTCATCTATTTGGTATATTAAATGTGGGACCACATACTCGCAGGAGTATTAACCATTTTCCATATATATGGTAAGAATATACTTATCCTTGTGTAGCTACACCCACATCTCATATACTACGTACTATGGAGTAGTATACTATTTTATCGGTTTGAGTGTGTTCATATACTATATCTAAAATATTAATACCTAGTTCCATGAAAAAGGCAAGTGGGCTCATAATTTGCATAATATTTACGAAATGCATTCCTATTTGTACATAAAATAGGAGCTTACATAGTACGTAAAAATCAGTATATATACTAGCACATTAGTTGTATAGACTACATATGCATACTCTTTGGTATGATAAATATTAACTAGAATGTGTAAAACACACGTGAAATAAACACCCATGAGTAGTAAAAGTTTATTGTTTCTATTTTGTAACACAAGGAAAAAGTAGGATAGGGCATTTTATCCTCTTGCGTAAGTAACTAAGTATATATAGTATATTCTTGCCAACTATTCTTCAAAAAACAAATCAACGGTAAGGCAACCATGGTTGGATAACGTTCGAGTACCTGTTATGAGAGTAAGATACCATGCTTGCGTAGGTTTGAGTATAATTAACAAATCGACTTATATTGAATGATAAATACAGGCAACTACGTACCAGGCAGCCTATTTGATTAATTGTCTTTAGTAAAATAGACTTTTCTGTCAGATTCGAGGCTCTTTATATTATTTTTTTGTATAGTGTATTTGCAAAGCGGCAATATGATATGTATGTATATATACACATAACATAGTGGTAATATATGAGACGTGGGTTTAACTACACCCATGAGTTGGAAAGATTTTTCCTATATAATATAGTGTGTTTTGCTGTAAAATAGGGTATTATGACAGCAACAAAAATAAGATATGGCAGTTTATCCAGTAGTGCAATTGTGTATGATAAGTAATTCTTGCTAACTTTTCTTTAAGATGTCAGGTGAGATTCCGCCCCATTTCAAGTTTGTTTTGTGGTTTGTAGTCAAATTTTGAGAACTAGAAATCACAAAATTAAGTACAGTGAGATTTTGGTGGTATCCCGCTTGCATCTGTACTTTTATTGAAAATAAAACTTAAGAACAGTAAGATAACCATGATTGAATATCATTCGACATACCTCTTGTCCATTAGTAGCCCCTGGAGTTCATTAATGAGTTGACCTTCATTAAATCTAGCTGCATTGATATTCATATACTTTTCCCTATCAATTTGAAAAAGGATGTCCCTGAAAACTCCCTCCATGATGGGATGCCGAGATACGGAAACGAAAGCCCGACAATCGAATTTCCCTTCCGCCCAAAGTACAATGCTTTAGCAAGAGTTGTCTTGCCTAATCCTCCCATTCCAACAATGGAGACTATATCTGGTTGCGTGGTGTAATTTTCCATTCTCAGCTTCTTTATTACCTCGTCCCTTGAAACCTCAATACCAACGTTTTTCTCGGTTCTTCGTTTGGAGCCGACAAGAGTGGGCCAGAGGAAGACGTGGCCATTCGATTAGGAACAAAATGCTCCTCATTTCGCCTTTTGTAACTCCGACTTCGGCTGACCACTTCATTCACCATTCCAATGATGTCATTGATCGCTGACCGGAAGTCCCCAATCTTCTGTGACTTTGATCTGCTGTTCTTCCGTCGGACGACCTTCCGAAGATCTCCACGATGCCGTCCTGGTTTGTGTCAGTTGGCTCAGAGCCCTCGACACGCACCAGGATGGAATCGACAATATCTTCCGCGTCATATGAGCGGTCCCTTATTTGTTTGGCCCAGACCTCTCGCTGGTCCGGCTGCACCTCCACCGTATCGCGGAGGTGAGCTTGGATCATCTGCAGCTCGCTGTTGAGAGGCTCAATGTCCGCAAGCAGGTCTTTGTGGATTGACTTGAGATGCGTCAGCTTGGGGAGGAGGGAGTCCATGGCACCCGTCACATGGTCGACTGTCGAATATCTGGTATGAGTGAAGGAAAAATAATGAAGACATGAGCAGGGTAACTGAAAGAAGATTAGATTAATGGCAAATTTACTTAGAAGAAAATCGTACCCGTTACTGAGTTGCTTCGTCAGATGTTGCTCCGAATCATTTTTTAGATCAAGTTGCTCCGAGTCATCAATGTTCTTTTTCTTGCCTTCTCGTATCTTTTGCCGCCTTTTCACAGACGAGTCTTCTCTTCCTTCAGTCACGGTTCTCTTATGCTCCTCGCCATAAGAAATCAAATCAGAACATAGTACTCTGAGTATTGGAGAGTTTGGATGATGCCTAACGGTAGCCTCCAACGCAGATTCAGCAGCTTTTATGTCAAAATTATCAGCACCCTGGGCCCCAAATTTTACGGAGATCTCTAAAAGGCCTGTCAAGTGAAGGAAACCTGCAATTTCAGGGCTGTGAGGGTCCATATTGTTTGCATTGAAGCCTAGCTTGAGCTTTTGAACTTTGGGCATTGCTCCTTCCACAAAGGACAGGCATGGTGCAGAACACACGAACTTGAAGTACGTGAGTTCTTGAAACCCCACATTGCTAATGACTATCCTTTCTGCTAGAGCTGTCTGGATATAGAGGGTGAGAGCAGCGAGGGAAGGTAGTCCTTTCAGAATATCTATATCTTTCCCCGGCAGGTCCCTAATTGCAATCTTCAGAATGCAGAGTTCGCTGAGTTGTCGAACCACTTGGGGAGCCTGAAAAGGATGCAGCAGCGCCGCGACAGCTCTATATTCCGAAGAAGCAGGTCCGAAGGAGGAGACACCATGCTGAAGCCATCACAAGGAATGTTTATGCTCGCAGGGCAAGAGGAGTCCGAAGCAGGTACCAGAGTGACGGACTGCAGTACGTTGAGTTTCTGAAGAATAGAGCCTAGAAGCTGCATATTCTTTTTCAGATTTTCTGCTCGTGGTTGTACTGTACAACAGGTGAGCTTAAGATCCCTGAGATTGGTCAGCCCTCCAAGACGCAGCACATCCTCTTGTGAGTAACTGCTGAGATCAAAATACCCTAGAGTGCGAAGAGATGTCATGCTATCAATTC
Organism: Poa pratensis; assembly: GCA_947311845.1. NCBI lineage: Eukaryota > Viridiplantae > Streptophyta > Magnoliopsida > Poales > Poaceae > Poa > Poa pratensis. The sequence continues at coordinate 6,781,826 of CAMZMU010000087.1, read as the reverse complement.
CATTGGGTAGAATAGACTCACTGGGAAGGCGGATGTGCAGCAAGCTCTCCAGATTAACAATATCTGGCGGTACAGAAAATAATCTTGCGTCTACCTGCAGTGTGCCCAATTGTTGCAGGCTTTGAATCCTGCCAGGAAGTTTGACGGTGATATTACATTCAATCTTGATATACTTCAGTAGAAATAGCTGCCCAATCCTAGTGAGGTCAAAACTATTCTTGTCTTGATCAGCCCAAATATGAAGGTTCAATACTCGAAGAAGTCCATAATCCGTAACGGAAGGTACACACTTCAAGAAACCCCAAAATATAAATGATCGAACTTGGGATGTTATGATGCTTTCTGGCATGTATGCACTTTTTACCCTCCAAACTGGACGGACAATCGACGAACTTTGTCAGCAAGTGCTAGAGCTGATTGAAAATAGTTCACAGTAATGACAAAATTCTCCTCCATCGATTTGCATATAATAAAATCCAGTACCACCTGGTGAACTGTACATGACAACACCTCACCGTTATTATTGGTGTCCACGGGTTGCACCATTCCTGTGCTGACAAGAAAATGAAAATAATACGCAGCAGTTTCTTCCGTGTCTTCCCCTTCTACCACACTGAGAAAACCTTCAGCTACCCAGCACTTCACCAACTCATCCTTCTTGATCGCATAGCCCTCCGGGAACATGCTGAGATATAGCAAGCATGCCCTCAAACTAGGTGGAAGGCTATCGTAAATCAGGTTCAGAACATCTTTCATCCCATCCGAAGTGGAGCGCAAAAAATCTTGTATGTGTTTCATTTTTTCCCTTGCTAGAAGACTGGCTATATTTACAAGTACTAATCGTAAACCACCACATTTCTTGACAATCTCGTTTAACATTTCTTTGTTATCTGTAGGACAGCCATCTTCAGAACCAAACACTCTACCGAAAAATAACTGTCTTGATTCATAATCATTAAGAGGACCCATCTTATATATATTGTCCGATTCATAACTACTGCATGACAATGCTACATCATCAAGTTGTGTGGTTGTTATTATTCTGCTGCAACAATCACCAGGAGGGAAAGCTCGGCTTATGATATCCCATACTGATGCACTCCATACATCATCAATTATGATAAAGTACCTGCATAATTTCATACGTTAGATAAGACACACACAATAATCTAATAAAATAGTATCTTCTTTCGAAAATAGATGTCTTCATAAAAATTATGCATCTAACCTCTTCCTTGCATAGCATTTTTTTAATATGTATCACTTTTTGTATTTTCTGATGGTATGTACTCTAAGGGTGGTAATTCGACCCGATACGAAAAATAATTAGGGTTGTTAGAATGATTCATATCGTTTGGTCTCTTACTATCCGAGCATTTCTTTCCATTTTTGAAAACATCTTGCAAAATCAATATGCTACGCCCTTTTCTCTTTGAGCTGCATGATCACTCAAGGGAAGGCTCTCTAGAGTGTGAACCTATGTTTTTCATTCTCGATCACCGGACTAGTTCATTTTGTATTTGTTCGGGCGCCCATAGGCACCTCACTGGAATGGATAGGGTATTGATCGTCATCTTTGCCCACGAGTAGTACCCATATGTATACCCAATTAGTCATAGGTAAACTATCGGCATAAGTATGTGCTTGTAGTCACCCATGTCCCATGGGTTGCTCGCTTATATTACTAATTAAAAATAAATAATTTTGGTTTACATGATACTTTTACCGTTGGTTGACCTGATGTTAATATTTTGCAAACAACCGTGAACGCTATTACTTCAGCGACTACCCATCATGCTTCCGTTTGTTGATCACATAGACAGACCCGTAGAATGTTTACAGGAATACCCATATCAAGTGGGGCAGAAAACCTAAAATGTCTACCTACATCTAGACTGGTCGCATGACGAGCCATTAGGTGAGGGCAACTCCAAGACCGACGTAGACGTATACAAATTATGTTCACCTTTTGTCCATTTGGATCTCCAAACCAACAGGCGTACGACCCATGTTCATCCTTCCCAGACCACTGAACCCAACGGGATGACCCATTTGGTCTGTCCAGCCAGGTTTTTGATCATTTAGCAAACTCGACCAAACAAAGATAGTAAAAATGGCTAACAAGCAATGAATCTAAACATCACATTGTACAAAAATAATATTGGCATGATCATTTGAGATCTTACTTTTATTATAGTGTTTATAGAAGCTTAACCAATAGGCGCTCCCTTTTTGCTCGCCTAGACGATTTGATCTGTTCCAAACTTGATCCATGACTCGCAAATGAGCGTGTCCTCCTTTTGGGTGAATGCGGCACCCCTTTGGCTAATCTTCCTATTTTGTTCCTAGGCTTGGCTCTCGAGCTCATCAAAAAATGCATTGGCTCGGCCTCGATGTTGATCACATCCGAGCCGGTCGCCAAAACTTCATCGTCCCCTGGACATAATTGACCTGGGCATTGTCCCTGATCATGCCCTAGAGGAACCCCTCCCCTTCCGGCTCCTCGTAGTACCTTTCGTCCCCCGACGACAACATTGGCAATTGACCGAACATGCTGGGGCCTTTGGTGACAACTTGCGGGTCAGCTGCACGCGTGACATTCGTCTGTGGCGCGGTGTGTAGCCGGCCATAGGCGTGGCGTTGAGATCACGGGGAGGCACAACGGGGTTGGTCGGCGCTGAATCCCTTACTTCTGGTGAGAACCACGAAGGCACACTTTCGGGAAGGTAGCCATATGCAGGCGGTTGCGCTGGCGCTAGTGTCGTAAAACACTTCAATCTTAGCAGCCGGAAAGCCGAGACGTTCGAGCTGGCCGCTGCAGATGGGGCCACTCCTACAGGCGGAACCATGCCTATCATGAGGAGGGAAGCTTGCTCTAGCGACGATGGAATCGCTGTCATCGACCTGGCTCTGGTTGGCAGTGGTTTCCTTGGCAGCAGCGGCTTCTGCGAGCGCCCTCTCCTTGCTCCTCCGGGCGCCTGGCTTTGGGGTCTCGTTGGCCCTATGCTCCACGGTGAGCTCTTTCTTTGGCTTATTGGGGGGATGGCGGCAGGACCAAGGGCTAGTCGCGGGATCGGCGGGTAGCGGCTGTGTGGGCCATGGCTAGGGCAGGAGCAGGAGCTCGGTTTTGGGAGAGGAAAAACGGGTCCGGGGTTGGAGCTGACGCAAACCGATTTTTCATCGGTTATGGCATGTGCATTAGACCATTAGTTAAGACGGCAGCCGTCTGTAATGGCTATCATGTCATGACTCGCTACGGTTGTAGATACATCGTAGACGGTTGTTGGTTTGATTGTCCTTTTTTTTTTTGAGATTTTCAATATATATATAGAGCAACAAGCTGCCTCATTAAAAACCTCCCGGTCCCCTTAGGTACCCTGGTTAGGAAAAGAGCGCGTCAGAAACTTGTTGCCCTTGCTGCTTACAAACACCCTCAGGTGGATTCAAAAACCAAACATGTCTACCTATATCTAGAAAAAGAGAACTCCTAGCTAGATTGTGAGCATCCACGTTTGTCGTTCTTCCTTCATGTGCAAACTGTACTTCTCTGAAATCTACGGTCCTTGCTTTGATCTCACATACAATTTGCCCATAAGAGCCCATGCCTTCTCCTTCCAAACTTCTGAAGACGTTGATACAATCGGTCGCGAGTCGGAAACTTTGGAAGTATAGATCTGCTGCCAAGGACATGCCCTCCCTACATGCCATGGCCACCAACATCTCGGGGTTAGTTATCCCGTGTAACACCACGGAAGAAGCTCCCAGAAAATCACCGTGCTCTCCCCGTGCCACTGCTGCGATAGTCGAGAGGTCACTGTTCTTCGACGTAGCTGCATCTACGTTTACTTTCATCAAACCTCCCGGAGGTGGAATCCACCTAGAACCAGAAGTAGACTTCACTGTACCACGCACCTGTTTCGTCTCTGTCAGTTTAAGATCAGCTAAGAACCTTTCAATGAAACAGTGCGTGGACAAAGGACTCTGAAAGATGTTTTCATGTATTGCTTTCCGGCGAGCATGCCAGATCGCCCAGAGCGTTACCCCAACTCTTGTTGTCTCCTCGTGCGTCATTGCCTGGAACAAAGAAGATTGCCAGGCCTTGGAGTGTGGTTCTTGTACGCTGCAGACCAAATCCGTCGACTCCTCCGGAGCTAATGCCCAAACGCACTTCGCCATTCTGCACTCCACAAGGGAATGGAACCATGAATCCTCGTCACCACAGATGCCGCACGTGCTCACAGCGGACATATTCCGATGCTTCCGAACGTCGTTCGTTGGCAAGGACTGGCGAGCAAGGTGTCACAGGAAAACTCTGATCTTAGATGGGACCTATACATGCCACAGCTTGGTCCATTCCTTCTCAGAAGCTCGAGTATCTGAAGAACCTGCACTGTTCTCCATCCACGCTGTTCGCTTTTTCCGAGTGCTCACCAGCATCCGGTATGCCGAGCGGACAGAGAACATGCCTCGGCGATCGTAGTGCCACGCCCAGAAATCACTTTGGCGTCTCGTACTCAGCGGAATTCCGCGGATCAGCTCCACGTCCATGGGGAGGAAGAAACGGTTCAGCTTCTGCATGTCCCATGTTAGTGAGAAAGGATCAAACAACTCACTTACCCGCAGCGGTGGTTCCTCCTTCAAGCAGGCAATCGGCCGGAGCAAACCATCCCTTGGTAACCAATTCGATTCCCATATGCTCGTATCTTCTCTTGTGCCAATTCGTCTTATAAGCCCCTGTTTCAGGACCTCTTTCCCATCTACAATTGCTCTCCATACCCGCGATGGAGATGATCCAACTTCAGCCTCTAGAAACTCCCCATTAGGGAAATAGACTGCTTTGGGAATTCGTGCACTAAGAGAGCTTGGATCTTGTAGAATCCTCCACGCTTGGCGAGCCAAAAGAGCAAGATTAAATATCTCAATATCACGGAAACCCAGCCCCCCAAGGTGTTTTGGCTTTGTCATATCCTCCCATGACACCCAGTAGGTCCTCCGGTTACCCTCTTTGCTGCCCCACCAAAATTTACGCAGCAAACTGTTAATGTGCTTGCATAGACCAACCGGCAATCTGAAACATGACATGGAATAAGTAGGAATTGCCTGTGCAACTGACTTGATTAAAACCTCCATTCCACCAGCCGACAACAACATCTCGAGCCAGCCCTGGACCCTCTTCCACACCCTGTCTCGGAGGTACTTGAAAGCTCCATTCACTGAGCTTCCCACATCGGATGGCATGCCTAAATACCGATCACTAAGTGTCTCATTGTGAACCTGTAGCACATCCATGATTTCCTGTCGGACATTTGCCTGACATCCTTTTGCAAACTGGATAGAGGATTTATCCACATTGACTCGCTGTCCCGAAGCATCACAATATAGCTTTAGAACTTCATTAATCTCCTGAGCACTCTCCCTATTCGCTTTGAAAAACAACAGGCTGTCATCGGCAAAGAATAAATGGCTAACCATCGGGGCCGATGGTGCCACCTTAATTCCACTTAAGTGTGATGACTGGTTTCTTGATTTTAAAAGGCACAAAAGGCCCTCTGCTGCTAACAAAAAGAGATAGGGGGAGATAGGATCACCCTGGCGAATTCCTCTCGAAGGGATAAAACTGTCAAGACGCTAACCATTCAGCAACACTGAGAAGGAGACAGTAGATACTAGCCGCATTACCATCTCCACCCAAACCCGGTGGAAGCCAAGCTTAATCATAATGGCTCGTAGATAGCTCCACTCCACACGGTCATAAGCTTTGCGCATGTCTAACTTTAGAGCACAACACCGCAAATCCTTCTTTTTCTTGCGCTTCATGAAATGAAGGCACTCAAACGCAGTAATAATATTATCTGTGATCATACGCCCAGGAACGAAAGCGGGCTGCTCCTCTGAAATGATCTCAGGCAATATACCTTTCAGCCTATTCGCCACCACTTTTGATGCCACCTTGTAGATAACATTGCATAGACTGATAGGTTGAAATTGGCCCAATTCATCCGGGCTCGCTACCTTTGGAATGAGGACAATAAAAGTATTATTTATTTGGCTAGGATCATCCTCTCCTCGCTACACCCTCGGCACAACTGAGGTAACCTCTTCCCCACATAAATCCCAATGCCGCTGGAAAAAAAGTGTTGGAAAGCCATCCGGCGGGGGGCCTTTGTAGGAAACATTTGGAATAATGCCTCTTTTACTTCCTTCTCCATGAAAGGCTTGATCAAAACATTATTCATCTCAGCCGTTACCTTTACAGCACAGTGTTGAGCACCGCCTCCATGTTTGAAGTCCATTCCGAACTGTACAGATTTTTATAAAACTCTGTAGTCGCCGTACCCATCTCATGGTCATCCTCAATAATTGATCCATCAGCACGCTTTAGTTTTGACACCCGATTCTTCCTCTTACGCTGGCTGTCACGAAGATGAAAAAATCTGGTGATCTTGTCCCCAGCTGAAAGCCACTGTATTCTCGACCGCTGCTGCCACATGATTTCCTCTCTGTGATTCAGTTCAACAATACGGTCAGTGACCTTGATCTCCGCATGTGATGGTCCTAGTCTTGTAGGATCAGATTGGAGCCTCTCAAGTTCAATCAGCAGCCTGCTCAACTCGCGCTTGACATGACCAAAGGTGTCACGCCCTCACCCTGCAAGCTGCCCCGAAACAGCCCCAAGTTTTTGTTGTAGTTCCTGCATGCTCGTTGCCTTCCCTTCATTTTGCCAGGTCTGTTGTACCATAGGGCCAAACTGCTCTCCGACTCCCACATCAGCTCATACCTGAACAACCCCGGTCCTCTCTTCCTGGGCCGTTGCTCCGGCTGCCGCCATGTCAACAGAATTGGTTCATGATCCGAGGCAGCAGCAGTCATGTTTTGAACCGTCGCGAGCGGGAATCGAGAGCACCACTCAGCCATGGCCAATGCCCGATCAAGCCGCACATGGCAGTATGAGCCCCCAGCCACGTGCTTCTCATAAGTCCAACTGCGGCCCTCGTAACCCAGGTCACGGAAACCGCATACGTCCACCACCTCTCGGAAGCCGGCAATCTGTGCGTAACTCCGTTCTCGAACGCCGACATGTTCCGAGCGGTGTAGTACTTCATTAAAATCACCCAGGCAAACCCACGGTAGTGCCGAAGATGACTTGATGAATTTGATCATATCCCAAGTTTTAAACCTCAAATGAGTCTTTGCCTCCCCGTAAACACAAGTCTCCAAGGGTCAGCCCCTTGCTCGGTGATAATAGCATCAATGTGATACTGTGAAAATGGTAGAATCTCAACATTTATGTCACTCTTCCAAAAAATACCGAGGCCTCCCTTGCGCCCCGTACTGCTTACAGCAAAAGATCTATCATACCCTAGCGTAGAGCTAAGTCCTTCCACCCGTGATTTGTGCACTTGCGTCTCCAGAACACAGAGCACGGTGGGGGAAACACGTCGCGCGAAATCGCGCAACTCCTTCATTGTCGTGGCGTTACCCAAACCGCAACAGTTCCATGCCGCACAACTCATTGGTTCTGGCGGCACTCCTCGCCGGAGCCCGCTAATTGCTTTGTATTCTCACCTGTACCGGCCATCTTCTTCTGCCGCTTGATCTCCTTCGGAGGAATGTACTGAGGTGGCGGAGGAGGAACCCCAGTCAGCTTTGCCGGTTCATGGAACTCCAACGGGAGCTGCTTCTGTGCTTTCGGCCATGCATCATTTGCATCCGTGGTCGTAACCGCCTCCTTCGCAGGGCTTGTTGCAGTATCCACGAGATCATCCTCCCCCCCGCTCTCAGTCCAGCGTCGCCAGAGGAGCGTTTACGATTTATCATACTGACGTTGTCGTTACGCACGTCCTTCTCCTTCCAGACGCCCCCTCTGCCAGCACCACGACCATCAAAACGGCCTCGACCGCCTCCAGGTTGATGTCCAGCAAAACGGCCTGCCGAGCGACCTCCGCGCTCACCCATGGCTCGGCCGGCCTTTGGACCCTCACGATCTGCACCGAAGCCAGACCGCACACGAGGAGTATCAGGGTGCCAGGATGCCACCGGAGCTAGCATCCAATCTCCATACTGGAGTTCAGCCTCAGAAAACTCTCCATCACCACATTCGAGATCAACATGCCCCATGCAGCCGCAATGTTTGCCAAATTTTGGGACCTTCTCAAACTTGACTTGCAGCAGTATGCTCGGGCTCCCCTCCGGGGACAGAGTGACCACCCGCATCAGCGGTTTCCGTGCCTCCAGTTGCACTCTAGCACGGTGAAAATCACCCGAACCAGTCGAGACCACCTTCGGCTCAACTTTGATCACTTCCCCCACCTTGCTGGCTAACTGCCTAATGATTGCTTCATTGCGGTAGAAGGGGGGATCTTGTGTATCTGGATCCACACATGGACCTTGTGTGGGATCACCGATGTCAATGGCGATGCACCATCATATTTCTCCAGCATTAGGGCACAATCCCTGAATAACCACGGACCATCCTCCATGATCCTTTTCCAATCTCCCAGGCAAAAAGCTTGGACCTCAAACAGATTCGTCTCTATCGGCCTAAAGGACACCTCACGAGCAGTGTTCCAGGAACGACTCTCCTCACCGATAGCAGCTTTGCCGTTGCCATCCACTTCACCTCCAGCAAGGAACGACTCTCCTCCTTTGCCAGGAACACTCCTTCCTTCTCCCACTCGCTCAGCTTCAGATGCTTGAGCAAGTCCTCAACCTCAAAACCCCCTCGCTTGGATGTCGATGATTCCACTGCCATAGCTCCAAGTCAACAGAGAACCCAATCTCCCGATCCGCCGCCCCCCGATCCCGCCAAGGCTGGGAAATTGTGCAAGACAACCCCTTGGTCAGCCCGAACGAGATCAGTGGGTAGGAATCAACAGGAGAAGGTCAGATCCCTCGCCGGAGAGTGATCGCCGTCGAAGTCGCCAAACCCTAGGTCGAAGTCGCCATAGATCGTGGGTGCCTAAAAAGGGTCAAATTGGGCCATGCCTTTCGAGAAAAACGGCCAAAAAACTACGACTCTGCATACCACGGGAGGAAGGCCGTCTGTTGGCTCCTATTGTCACGGGAATAGACTGTCTATATTTCTAGCGACGGAATCGTTGGTTTTCTCGTTACTCTTCGTACAAGTCATACAATTTCTTACGTCAACCATGTTACAGAGAGCTGATTGTGTACCATTGTACATGTCCTTAGTGCATATTAGGAACTCGGTCCACTGAATAAGGGTTGAATATACTTGACTTAATTTTCTCGAACTACCTGAAAAGAAAAGGTTAGTGCCCCTAACACCAAAACTGAGGGAGTACCTTTTGTCTTGGAGATGTTTCCTAATAGTATCGATAAGGTCTGGCACATCAGGAAACCCTTGAGATCGTGGTGCCTTGAGTTGCGAGAGCATACTGGTGAGAATACTTCTCATATCTGGATTTCGGGACAAACTAACGAAAGCCCGGTACTGAAATTCTCCTCTATACTTCTGATACAAGGTTCTGACAACCGTTGTCTTTCCGACACCTGCAAATCCACAAAAATAAATAAATGAAATAAACTTCCATGAGAAAGTTGATATTCGAGAGCTTCGCTTTGTCTCTGTGAGTTTATTAACTCCTGAAGTAGCCTCCAAGAGTAAGTACGGTAGTGCATATTGGTTACTCGAAGTAGCCTCTAAGAGTAAAACCGAGTAAGTACAGTAGTACGCCTATCACACGAACGTCTTTTAACAATCTCCTAAGCTGGTGGCCTAAGTACTCGTCTTTCTTGTGGCCTCGTAGCAATCAACAGACATTGTGCTAGTGTGTTAATAAGAACGCAATACCTATAGAATTTCTGCAGTATCCATCTACCCCAAAAGTCCGAACTGATCGAAAGGGTTATGCAATATATTTATATTTAACACTCTCCCTCACGTCTAGGCTATTTTAGTTTTTAGCGTGGGATCGGTGCAGGGCTTAGGATTTTTTTCTTTATTTTTTAAATCTGCGTGAGCAGGGTCTCGAACTCGAAACGTCTTGGATCTGATACCATATAGAATTTATGCACTAGCCATCTATCCTAAAAGTACGAACTGATGAAAATGGCTATGCAATATATTTATATTCAACAATGCCAAGATGAAGTACAAAAGACACGGTACAAAGAATGCAGTAGAAAAACGAGGGTCAAAATTAGATGCACTGCACAAAATATGTAAAGGAAAGTAATTAGGATATATTTATATCATATATAGTTTTATTTTTGTCGAAACAAAGCCACCCGTGAGAACAAATTCCCATTTGTACGCTTCGTTCTGAAACCATCTTTTCTTGAAGTACCAAAATCAAGAGGCCAGCTGTGAAGGTTGTTAGGACAGAAAAATTATATCTATACAAAAAGTGAGACCATTTACTCTAATATTTTCCATAAACATGGAGCAAGAAGCGATATGTAATTCGAGTTAAAGAGGACTCATTAGATTGTACCTGCGCATCCATTTATAGGTATCACCTTGAGCATTTTCTCGCCGTCGTCCAAAGCCAGCAGCTCGACAAGCTTGTTTGGAGGTTCCACAGCACCAACTATGCTAGGGCCGCAGGTCGGAATCAGCAGCTTGGCGGTCGTGCTGTGGCCGCTGTGACCGGCTTCCCCAGAGTCATCATGTTTGATGCTGGTCTTGGGAGACCACTGGAAGCGTTCGCGTCTTTCATTTGCATCCGTGACACGAGCAAGTACTTCTGAAAAATCGTGATGACCGCTGGCGCCGGAGACGTCGTCCAAGTGATCCTCCGCGTCATAACAAAGTTCTCGAACTATCTTCATCCACCACTGAGCCTTGCAGCTAGCGTCCTCGTCTTCCGACAGATCCTTCAGCGAGATGCATAACATCTTCAAAAGACGAATCTGCTCCGGCGGATACTGTTTAGAACCGATAGCGTCGAGTTTCCGGAGGAGGGGGGCCATAGGCCCCAGTGAAACAGTAATAGGATCTTCTATCTTTGCGGAGCGACCCCGACCCCTCTGCCAGTATCATCAAGACGGGAAGAATAAATCAGCAATCCAGCGCATAACATATACAAGCAAAATTGAACGAAACCTCTAAAACAGAGCAATTACATCACGATTTGGCTGGCGTCGGCGACGCCCTCTACGATGTACTCCTATCTTGCATAATTTTGTAGGCAACTTCCATGTACTTTTAGTTGTAGTAGGCGAGATCCGCAACATCCAGTGAACTAATCCGCCTGCTGTTGTCATCTCCACCTGAAGTAAGAACAAGATGATTAACTTTTCGAATTGCAAACATGCACGAGAAAGAAGGCTCAAGAGAATACACGGCGAGGGAAAACCTCACCAGAGAAATAAATTTACTACGAAGGAGAGAATACACGGCGAGGGAAAACTTCACCAGTGAAATATGGGATATATATACGGAGTGGAGGACATGCACCTCTTGTATTAAGGGGGGAAGATAAAGGCACGGAGGAGGGGAGGAGTGACAAGTATTACTTTCGGTTGGAAACTATGTATTGACCAAAAGAGCAAGGAAGACAAGTTTACACAGCAACCACACTTGTTACTTGTATGGCTGCTATGCTTGCGTTCAAACCTAAGGTAGAAGGAGCAGGTACGGAAAAACCTTCTGTAGACTTTGAGATAACTTGCTCTACTCGCTGTTTGGAACACGGTAGTGAAAAAAAAAAATCCAAAAAGGGCAATACCCCAACCTCAGCATCAATCAGTAGTCAATACACATAGTTCTCTTTTGTTGCATAGTCGATGATCCATATTATTACATCACAAATGAGAAAATTTCGACACAAGAAATAAATCACCGAATGGATCTAGCATACATCATTAACCTTGTTCAACATATATGTCACAAGACAGTTGCATCTAGAATTATAAGCTTCCGCTGATCTCAAGAGAGGAGATAGCCCCACAGCAGAATCGAATACGCAACCATATGGATAGCATGCAAAAAAAAAGTGGTCTCACGTCTCATTGAACACAATATTGTTTTGATAATTTTAAGACGACCAACATAAAGCCCGAACTCCTATTTTTGACTTTTTGTCAATTCAATTCAATCAATTCCTAAATATTATTGAGGTATTCTTGGTGATAGCAAGTTGTAAGTAATATGCAAGATACGCCATTCATGACAAGAAAATAGGCATGCAAGAAATAAATGTTTAATACTCTTTTGAGTAGCATAAACAACATTTTCTAGACCCTATCCTAGTTGCCAAATTGTGTTTAGTACATAAGAAATTTTCATTAAGATAAAAATAAATATCCAATTTTAATGGGATCTTAAGTTTCTTATTAATGGAGAAACCTAGGATGACCCATTCATGAGGTCGCCGTACATAAATTTCACTGGGAAAAAACACACGAGCTCGTTAGTTTCGAAACAAGCCAGTTAGGCTCATTAGATAATTCGACCATCATCAATGTTTGACATAAGTGTAACCATGCATTCCACTTATTACAAGTTAAGCTCCTTTCGACACCAAATATTTACTGGATAAGTGATAAAAAACATTAGCAACAATAACATTTGTTTCCATGGAACTATGTTGTATAATGATGGATACTACCGGGATCATAGTGTATCACCTACAAAAATACCATCCTAGAATCGTGTGTGGTCAATCCATCACTTGACTCAAAAATGCGTATGTTACATAAATCATCTTTGACTCGTGTATGACCAAGAGTCATAAGCTTTACATGTACTTGAGACAAGTTTAATCTAATAATTTAAACAACCACTTGCTAAGTAAAAATCTTATTCTTGAGATCCAGTACACCTCGATGCCTAACCCAGCATAATATCTTGGTCTAGAAATAATATACATTTACATAAACGGAGATGTGTAGAACTCAACTTGTTTTTTAGCCCTTTGGGTACTTCGAGAAAAGAAAGATAAACATTGATAAGCTCATTAGAAAAGAAAAAAATGTCGATCTCCATATGAGAACAGATTGCCCTTCCATTACATGTGTATTACACGGTTTTCTCTAATAGATGGAGTCCCCAAGGTATCTAAAAGGAAAAGAACCAAACTCACATCCAAAGAGTTGCTTGTACTCATGTTTCTCATATTATTTTTCTTTCCAGAATGTATCTCTCTCTCTAATGGAATTTTGCCTTAAGTATGGATAATGGTTTGAAGATACACAAGATTAGATTCATATTAACAGCATTTTCTAGACCGTGTTCCATTAAAAGAACTATGTCATCCAAATATTGTAAAATGGATACGAGTCCTCAACTGAATGAGGGTTGAGATCCCCGAATTGACAATCCTCGTTTGCTTGCGATAAGGATGTCCAAAATATCTGGTACTAAATTGAAAAGATTTTGATACAACATGCTACTTGTCTCAATCTTTTTCTTGTTTAGAAATAATGACCAATATCATCGTTGGCTCTTATGCCCACACTCTGAATAAATTATGCAATCCATTCACAGTGGTTTTATACAAATCCTTTCATGTGCAAGTCTTGTTTCAGGAAGGGTCATTTTCTTTCTATGAACCTCATGAATGATGTATAAGGGGAATAAAATAAAGGAAAGTAAAAAAGTATTTATATAGAACAAAAATAAAATAATTAGTGCAAATACGATCGAGTAAAAAGATGCCCAGGTCTTAGCGTCATTAGTATTCCCTCCGTCACATATTAATTTACGCTATAAAGGATATATCTAGGCATATTTTATTTCAAGATACGTCCTTTGAGCTCTGCAGCCTCGCTGTATCGTGTTCAACATCCTCATGATAGGCTTCCGCCATTTCGAACCCTACTTGACTGAGCTCATGAGGTTCCAAGCTTGGGTGAGAAGAACAAGCTTAATTATGAGTCCATAAAATTAGTGCGCCAGGGAAACAATGCCTATGGAAGGTTCGGTTGTGGGCTGTCTGGGGCTGGCCTGTTCGGGGTCTACCCCGAGCCGCTGGCCGTCGGCGTAACGCGCCATTCCTGTAGTGGATCCACGGCCACGTATATCCGCCTTCGATCCGCATCCGGCTATTATCCGCTCCGCTCCGAATCCTATGAAAAAATGTGATAAAGTAGTGGAAGTAAAATCTGATCCGACCCTTTTACATCCCTAAAACAGGTCAATGCATTGTTTTTTGGCCCAACTTTTACTGGTGAGCTCTCTTATTTTAATTTAGTGACGAAGCGTTCGACTTTACTGGAAGAAAATTATACGCTGGTCCAGGAGCAGATAAGATGAGGATAAAAACCAGCCGTACGCGAGGAGATAAGGTGTTTGTGGTAGATTGGTATCTACAGAGAGAGAGAGCGCGCGAGTAATCGGTGAGGTCGGTCTGCCTACCGAATATAAACGACAGCAACCGCGTGAAGTTGCGTGGGTGGGAAATCGTGGCCACGGAGTATTAATTCTTATTTAGCCTAAAATACGCCTTTGTATGTACGAGACACTATAAAGAAAAGGAATAGATACGACATAAAAAAATGAATCGGGTTAGATCGAGCCCCATACCTAATCAAGCGATGCCCAGCAAAAAAAAAAAATCAAGCGATGGTGGACGAGTAGATGGTCCGGAGAAGATATTTTTTACCAAGTCCATTGTATGTATATGTTCCAGTCTTACGTAGTAACCCCATCAAGTCACTCCCGCCGATCGAGTGGCGACAAATCTGAAGCTCCCAAAAGAAGGAGTTAATGGCACCAGCAGTCACACAACTCGTCGTCGATGTGCACTTAAGTCACACTTCTTCAGAACGTGATTATTTGGTCACACAACTCGACAACTGCGTGCATGCAGGTCACTGACCCCACTTGTCAGTCCGTTTTGGACAGTAAATTTTCAGAAAACCCCCTGGAGTAATATTAATTTTATAAAATGGTTCTCCTAATTTTACAAAATGGTCCTTCTAATTTTACAAAATGGTCCTCCAGGGGACCATTTTGAAAATTTACCGTCCAAAACCGACTGACAAGTGGGGTCAGTGACCTGCGTGAACGCACTTGTCGAGTTGTGTGACCAAATAATCACGTTCTGGAGAAGTGTGACTTAAGTGCACATTGAAGTCGAGTTGTGGGACCGCGGGGGCCATTAACTCCAAAAGAAGTTCTCAGGTTTGCCCCCTCGGCCCCTCCTCTCTCCCTATGATCCTATCGCTCTCCTCTCCCTTTTATTCAAGCAACACTAACCTCGCGCTCCACCTTGGCACGCATTCACGTCTAGACTGATCGATAAAGGAGGAGTGATCCGAGGTGCCAAAGAAGGAGATATCGATGGAGTTTGGTGTAGCCGCGTTTAGCTCGGTAGCTGGTGTTGCCATTTCGAAGCTCTGCATAGGCAGCCAAAGACTGATGCAACGTTCATAAAGAATGAGCTCTCGTCGATCGAAGATGCCATTCTTCGTTATGCTCACAACGGCAGATATGTTAGTTCTTTTTCTCTTTTGAAAATAATATGTGTCTTTTACTGAATATATTTTTACCAAGGCATCAAGACATGTCCATTGTTTGCAGGCAGAAGGTGTTGCGCAACTGAGGCGCTTGGCGTATGACATCGAAGACATAATAGACTGCTTCAACGCCAACAAGATGAGCCCTTCAGAATTTGCAGAGAAGATCAAGGAACTAAAGGCCAGATCAATTGACACGAGCAAGCGCATCGAGAGGTTTAACTTCCCTGTAGAAGGGGCTGTCGGGTCTGCACAAGTGACTGCTCATGTCCCCACAGAGCTTCAGAATCTTGGTTGTAACATGAACTGCTTGCTATATTTGTGCTTGTTCCCTCCTCACCATCATGTTAGGACTAAGCCTCTAATAAGGGCATCTCTAACCGATCCCCTAAAATCGGTTAGAGGAGTAAAAATACGCAGCGACCGCACCTAACCGATCCCCAAAACGGTTAGAGGAGTGAATTTTTACTCATCGGAGGAGTAAAAGTGGTGGCCGACTCCTAAATTTACTCCTCCGAGGCCAGTTCCGAGAAAAACTCCCGCCGCTCGACCCGCCGCACCTATTCCCGCCGGCGTCGCCGCCGGCCACCCTCATACCCCGCCGCCCCCACCCCGGTCCCTCCGCCGCCCTCCGGCCCACCTCTCCTCGCTCGCCGCCTCTCGCCGTCGCCGGAATCGATGGGGCGAGCTCGTTTTCGCCGGCCGCCGGCCCGATTTGGAGGAAATCGGGCTCCGTCGCCGTCGATTCGCCGCAACTTCGAGCCGTCGGAGGCTGGGAAGGTTGTAGAAGGCAGGCACCGTCCCCCTCGCCGAATGTTTGGCTATTGATAATTTGATTTCTACAAAAAAAAGTTTACTCCTCTAAATTTAGGGGATCGGTTCCGCGCCGTCCACCTTTAGAGGAGTACTTTTACTCCTCTAAGTTTTAGGAGTCGGTTGACTCCTCTAAAGTTTTGGGGATCGGTTAGAGATGCCCTAAGGAGATGGCTGGCTGAAGGACTGGTGCAAGGAGAGCAACTCGCAGTCAACAACTTGAGCATGTTCATCCAATCCAGTATCATCAATTCCATGTCCATCCAGAGAAGCAAGAATGGGAAGGTGAAGATGTGCCAACCTACTGACAATATGCTCCAGTACATCTCCCAGCGGTCCATGTCCGAGAATTTTATACTGGTCTGCGACGGCGCAGCCGAATTGAAGGCGGAAGCCGCCCGCAGGCTATCTGTACATCCTTCCGCAAATGGCGAACTGATTTTGCCTGAGGATTTATCCTGCCTCCGGACTCTGGCGGTGTTCCCCGCTGGTGCCACGACTCTCGCCAGTTATGGAACTGTTTTAGATTTTACCAGGTATAAAGTCCTGCGAGTGCTGGATCTGAAAGAATGCGCTGAACTGAGCGCAGAAAATCTCACAGATCTCTGGGACCAGGTGCTGATGAAATATCTGAGCATCAATTTGGGCAGCATTGGTAGAATAACAAGGCAAATCGGGTACCTGACACAGTTAGAGACATTGGACCTGAGTGGAAGCGAAACAAGAGCAATGACGGTGTTCAAAGAAGTCCTCCTGCTGCCCAGACTGAAGCATCTCTTTGGGATGTTCCAGCTTTCTAGAAGAGACACCCCCTCCGTGCTGCCGCCCCTAATGTTCCGATGGGTACAATCAGATCTACAGAAGTTCCTGACTGATAAGAGTGTGTTGGAGACGCTGGCAGGATTTGTCACGGGCATGAGACCAGGATTTCCACAGCTGATGAGTCTTATGTGGCGGTTGCGGAAGGTGAAGATATGGTGCAAATCCAACGCAAGTGAACGAAACTGCGTGCTATTGCCGGTGCCATTACGAAATTTATTCATGATGAGACCGGTCAGCCTGATCTTAATCGGTCCCTATCCATCGACTTCCAGGAATGCTCGGGAGAATTCTTGAACACTATCCACACGGATGCTGGCAAAAGGGGCACACTCGCCTCGCTCAAGATGCGCGGCAATCTGAGAGGATTCCCTCAGTTTGTTGGGCAGCTACGTGCTGTCGAGGAACTGTGCCTCTGGTCTACTGGTCTGAGCTGGCAGAACATTCTAGACGGGCTGAGCATGCTGCGGATACTGAAATATCTCAAACTTATCGAAGATAACCTTGGGGGCATCGAGATAAAGCCTCATCATCTCAAAAGCATTGAGCGGATGTGCGTCGTGTGCGAGAGCAAGACAAACCTGGACATAACTATCCAGTCTAACGCGCTGCTTCATCTTGTGTCACTTCATATCATCTGTCAAGAACTGCTTGTTATTCCTGGAACACCCGGCATCGAAATCAATCACATGGCAGAATTGAAGGAAATCGGGCTCCATTCTCAAGTCCAAGATGCAGTTAAAACTAAATGGCAAGCCGCAGCAAGTCAACATCCTCGTGCACCCATCGTTTTGTTCACTCAAGACCCCTAGTTAATAATGCAGACATGATCAAACGAGGTCAGTTCTCTTCCCCTCTTTCGTCTTCACCTCGAGTATCTCTCATTTATTAAAGCCTACTCTTTGATTCTGTGTGCAGTGCAAAACCAACAAGGGAATCATCTTTTACTTTTGTCCCCGGATCCATGCAAATCTACAATGGAGTGCCCTCTTTTCGTTGTGTTTGTGATTCCTAGGCCACCCTGGTCCTTGGGTCTACAAATTTCCTCCTACCTAACCATATGGTACTTGAGTTTGGTGTCGGCTCTTCCTAGAAGCAGGGCGCCATGTGTTTTTTGAAACCGGCATGAGTACCACCAGCAAGCAAAAACAAACCCATCACAAAGGTGGGGAGGCTGGCAAGGGAGGAGCATATAAGGGTAAGGCGCGATGCCGAGGACATGCCTCTCCCTTGCCAAGGTTCATTTATGTGGCCAACAACTTCGACCAGGGGTTCCCAGTCCACCATCGTGAGCCTATGATATGCGGTAGGGAAACCTAGATAGGTGAAAGGGAAGGAGCTAGCTATATAGTTCAGATGATTAGCCACTCTGTCTTGCTCTTACTCTGTAGCTCCCATAACTATTACCTCACTCTTGAGGGAATCAATTTTTAAGCCTGAAAAGACCTCAAAACATAAAAGGGTGAATTACGCCATGGAAATGACCTGCTGCACTAGTAGAAAACCAGTCTTTCGTCCAGAGCCGAACCAGACTTTAATCTCGGTTCAGGGAAGAACCGGGACCAATGCCTGGCACTGGTCCCGGTTCGAGCTGCCAGGGGTCCGTGGAGCATTGGTCCCGGTTCGGTTGGGCACATTAGTCCCGGTTTGTGCCACGAACCGGGACCAAAGCTCCAGAGCTGCCTATAAGTAACCCACCCCCTCTCTTCTCTCTTCTGTTTTTTTTTCTGCTTGGATTGGTGGGAAGTGGGTGCTAGTTTTTTTTTTCCTTTGCTACGCACAAGACGTGTTCGATGAAATGCCCGAGCCACACTTAAGTTCACACAAATTGATATCCTCAACCGAGGTTAGCAACTTTATCCTTTTCATCTGTAATTGATACAGAAATATTGCATGTGTCGATGTACGGTGGTCATTTCACTATTCAAGATGTTATTGTAATGGTATTTGATAAACTTAATTATATGATGCAGATGGATGCACGGATGCGATGGATGTACGGCGAACGACGCAGTTCCGAGTTTATTGCAGGCCTGCATAAATTTCTCGAAGTGGCTGAGGCAAACAAAGTGGATAATTTTATGCCTTGTCCATGTGAGAAGTGTCGGAACGTCAGGGAGTACTCTAACCCGAAAACCATTCAAGACCACGTGCTTCGGAGAGGTTTCATGCCCAGCTATAATTGTTGGACCAAGCACGGAGAAAGAGGGGTTAGGATGGAAGACAATGAAGAAGAGGAGGATGATGAAAACTATCCTATGTTCCCTGAAGAATGCGGTGATACTGTAATGGAAGACGTTGAAGAAGAAGGAGGTGAACATCGGGCATCAGATGAGCCCACTGATGGTCTTGGTGGGGTCATTTCTGATGCAAAGCGAGAATGCGATACAGAAAAGGAGAAGCTAAAGTTGGAGGCCATGCTAGAGGATCACAAAAAGTTGCTGTACCCAAATTGCGAAGATGGCAGCACAAAGCTCGGTACCACACTGGAACTGCTGAAATGGAAGGCAGAGACTGGTTGTTCTGACAAGGGATTTGAGAAGTTACTGAAAATAATGAAGCCGAAGCTTCCAAAGGATAACGAATTGCCCGAGACTACATACGAAGCAAAGAAGGCTATATGCCCTCTAGGATTAGATGTGTAGAAGATACATGCATGCATTAATGACTGCATCCTGTACCGCGGTGAGGAGTACGAGAATATGGATAAATGCCCGGTATGCAATGCACTGCGGTACAAGATCAGACAAGATGACCCTGGTGATGTTGAGTGCGATGACGAGCCCCCCCCCGGAAGAGGATTCCTGCTAAGGTGATGTGGTATGCTCCTATAATATCACGGTTGAAACGTCTGTTCAGAAACAAAGAGCATGCCAGGTTGTTGCGATGGCACAAAGAAGAGCGTAAGAAAGACGGGAAGTTGAGACACCCTGATGGCTCCCAAGTGCAGGAGATCAATTGTAGTACCTTTCAATTAGAAAAGGTTGTCGAACCCACGAGGAGCTGAAGGTATTGGTTAGTAAGATTGATAAATAAAACAATAAAAGATGCAGTGTTTTTGGTATTTTCAGTTGTATAATTGCAAGCAGATAACAGATAGTAGCAAGTGAAAGCTCTCAAAGAGAGAAAGCCCAATCCTCTTATGTGGCAAAAGGACAAGCTCAAGTGATGTGTAACTTATATGTGGCAAACGTTCCCGAGGGCGGCATGGATGATGCTAGGCATAGAGATTTATTAAACAACACGTTGAATATCTTGTCAAGTTTTAATCCTCTTTGGACGGAGCCATAATTAGGTATAGCTAAATAAATAAACTACAACCCCTTATGATGGATCATGTGGCCAAGCAAATGACTGCACAAGAATTATTAAGACCTAAAGTCCCACCATAGCATTACACTCTAAGGTCCCCGATACTAATACCCTCATAATATAACTTCATGACTCGGTCTCAGGTTTACGTGTCCTCCCAAGTCTCCATCAATTCATTACACTACGGTGTTCTCCTATGAGCCCATAAGGTGAAGTGTTGTGCAGTCGACGTTCGCACAACACCATCATAGAATCACATAAAAGATAAACTCTTGACAAAATACCAACACATGTCATATATAAATCAATGCCAATTCATCCTATGCCCTCAGGAACATACGGGAACTACTCACAACGTGCGAACATGATCATAATCAGTGGCATAAGTGGTACAACACAATCTGAAATTATAACTTCACCACCAAATAATGACAAGTACTCAATCACAAACATGAATAGTAGCACAAGACAAGTATCTAGGGTATAGCAACTCTCAAACTGCGAGGGGAACGGAGTGGATCACGGTGATGATGATGGTGATGGTGCTGGTCTTGATGGGGGTGATGATGTAGAGGCCTCCTCCCACGCCAAGGAGGAGAGGTGATGACGATGACGATGATTTCCCCCTTCTCCGGAGTTCCGGAGCAGCAGGATCTGACCCCCTCGGAAGGGATCA
Organism: Poa pratensis; assembly: GCA_947311845.1. Classification (NCBI taxonomy): domain Eukaryota; kingdom Viridiplantae; phylum Streptophyta; class Magnoliopsida; order Poales; family Poaceae; genus Poa; species Poa pratensis. The sequence continues at coordinate 6,760,780 of CAMZMU010000087.1, read as the reverse complement.
GGAGTTTCGCCGCCGCCGCGACCTCGGATGGACTTGGAAAAATTAGGGCGTTACTTTTCGGGCGAGACGAAGGCGTCTAAAAAGCCCCAGGCGAGGAGGTGCCCGAGGCATTTGGTGGGTCCCACGCGGCCAGGTACATGGGCCGCGTGGGCCACCCCCATTTGGCCCTCGTGGCTCTCCTCTCTTCGGTCTTCTTCCCTCTGCCTTTCTCCCGATGAAAAACTGACGCAGTATTTTTCCTTTTATTATTTGAGGTCCTGTAGCTCCTGAAACATTAAAGACAAGAAAAAGGAGGTTTTCTGCCTCCCAGAAATTAAATACCAAAAATAGGGACTTTGTATGAAAGTCCCCAAAATCATCTAAAACATGTAGAAACAATCATATAATCATGCAAATAACATTCTAGTATGATACTAAAAGTTATATAAATGATGATATAAAATGCACGTATCAACTCCCCCAAGCTTAAACCTTTACTCGTCCTCGAGTAAGTAAGGACATAGATCATTACATGCATCAATGGACTTATGGTTGATAAATAAATACGGGCATTGTATCATCATCATATTCAATTGCAAGATAAGATTAATGATCTAAAACTCATACATATGAGGGCAACATAAGTAGAACTCTAGCAATCACCCCTTACTTTTGAAAGCAAATAACCATTGTATGTTGGACAATCGAATCATATTGTTTTTCACATGCTTTTGCTCTTCATGGCAAGCATTATAATCTTTTATACTTTGCTGAAATTCAAAGACAAGATAAACTCTCATTGGATAACAAGTTCAAAAGAAGACAAATGAAAAGACAGATAGATATAAAAATTGTTATCACTCTTGCTTGACTAGTAACTAGTGCAAACTTTAGTCATGGATATCTCAATCAAGTTCCCATGCTCTACACAACCCTTTTCTTACACTTTCCATGGCTAGCTGAAATTTCAGGTGCCTTCCTTTCATTCACATTCAAGAGCATAAGTATTGAAATATCCATGATCATTAATTTGCTCAAAAGATACTAGGTTGTAACAAGAGTGTTTTATATCCTTTTCATTAAGTCTTCTCAACTTCTTATCCTACAAGACTATATCTTAACCTCAAACTATTAATTCACAAGTCTTTTTACTTCTTCTATATTGAGATAATTCTATAATTGTCCAACATACTCAAGTTAATTAATTTCAAGGCAAGATGTGATTGAAATTCTAAATATGCCACGCTCATTTGCATGAGTGTTACCCATAAATCCCCAAACAAGAGAATCATGGATGACACCATACTTTAATATTCATTGATAAACCATAAGATAGGGATACATGATAATGCTCCATGAGCTCACACACGCCTAAGAGATATTGATAACTAACGATAAAAGCAAACACACCATGACTAGATAGATATGATAATAGTGAGATAAAGACTAGTGGAACTCCCCCAAGCTTGCGTTTCCAGTCTTTCTTTGCTGCAGCTCCTCCTTCTCATATTCTTCTCCCACTCAGCCATCTTCCATGGAAAGGCTTCCATCACGGAAAGATGTAGGTGGATCATTATACCTGAGGGTGGCGGCTGCTGCAATCTTCTTGAAGCGTTCTTCATATTCGCAGTTCTGGTTCTCTAAATCCCACATGAAGCATTGGAACTTTCCCACTTGTGATGACGTCCTTGTACCTATCTTCCAGATCTTCAAGCCTTTTCTTGTACTCTTCAACCTTCTTTCCAGCTCCAGGTTCATGAAGTGGTGAGCATCAAGGCTGCGGTAAACCACAGTGCCATACCTGAAGGTCTTGTCCTCCAACTCATCCAGCCTTTCCTCACCGTGCCGGTGGCCTTGGGAGCCTTCACCTCCTCCACGAGCATCACGCCCTCCTTGAAGCACACGGTCTTCGGTGGTGTCATCACGGAGTTGAGGTAGCGGTTCACAACACCCTCCTTGGGAGAGCTCTCCCCCTCTTGGTTGGATCCGGAGCAAGACATGGCTAAAACCTGACAGGCAGAAACAACAGAAACAAAGATCGCTCGAGAACGCTCGGTGCGAGATTAGATCGGCAGAGAGGGTATATATTGAGGGTTTTTAGGTCAAGACGAAGCGTCGGGATCGAAAACGAGACGAAAAGGACTCCGAGGTGGAAAAGGGATAGCCCCACGCGGCCAGGTACATGGGCCGCGTGGGCCCCTCTCTTTCTCCCTCGGGTCTCCGTTTCGTCCAGTTTTCTTGTCCCATACGATGATTTCCATAAAAATTGACCTCCGTAAAATTTTATGCAATTCCGAGAAACTTTCCAACACAAAAGTTACCTTCTATTGATTTAGGGTTTCTGAAACTGCACGGTTTCTCTCAATTACCTCTTCCGGTGTTTGTAAATTCAACTCCTCCACCCTTCCGATGAAGCTCTTTCCTGCAATATAAGGTTTAAGGCGTTGTCCATTGACTACATGAGGTTTACCTTTCATGTCACCGTGAAGACGGATAGCTCCTGAACGGTACACCTCCTGTATCACTAATGGTCCCTGCCACTTTGAAGCTAGCTTCCCTGCAGAAAACTTGAAACGAGAGTTGTACAATAAAACTTGATCACCTACTTTGAATTCCTTTTTCTTAATTTTCTTGTCATGCCAAATCTTAACTTTTTCTTTAAACATCCTGGCACTTTCATAAGCTTCATTTCTCCATTCGTCAAGTAGGTTTAGGTCAAGAATTCTCTTTTCTCCCGCAGTTTTAAAATCAAAGTTCAGTTGTTTAATAGCCCATCTAGCTTTATGTTCTAGTTCAACAGGTAAGTGACAAGCTTTTCCATAAACCATTTTATAAGGAGACATTCCCATAGGATTTTTAAAAGCAGTTCTATAAGCCCACAAAGCATCATTAATCTTAATTGGCCAATCAGATCTAGACTTATTCACTGTCTTTTCCAAAATGAGTTTAATTTCCCTATTGCTTAATTCAACTTGCCCACTTGTTTGAGGATGATAAGGAGATGCAATTCTATGGTTAACATCATATTTTGCCAAAGTTTTTCTAAGAACACCATGCAAGAAATGAGAACCACCATCAGTAATTAAGAACCTAGGAACACCAAACCTGGGGAAAATGATGTCCTTGAGCATCTTCATTGCTGTGGCATGATCTGCACTTTTGGTTGGAATTGCTTCCACCCACTTTGTAACATAGTCAACTGCAACCAAAATGTGAGTATGCTTTGTCTTTGATTCTGGGAAAGGACCCATAAAGTCAAAACCCCACACATCAAATGGTTCAAGTGGCAATGAATAATTCATAGGCATTTCATTCCTCCTACCAATGTTTCCTACTCTTTGACATTTATCACAAGATTTAACATATTCAGCACAGTCCTTAAATAAAGTAGGCCAATAGAAACCAGATTGTAATACCTTTGCTCCTGTGCGATCTCCTGCATGATGCCCTCCATAGGGACTGTCATGACAATCTCTTATAATAGCCTGTTGTTCATGCTCAGGTACACAACGTCTAATAATACCATCCACACTTTTCTTATAGAGGAAAGGATCATCCCAAAAATAATGTCTAAGATCATAAAAGAATTTCTTTCTTTGTTGAGAAGTGAAGTGTGGAGGCAAAACTTTACCAACAATAAAATTTGCATAGTTGGCAAACCAAGGAGATGCAACTTTAGCACTAGAAACATTAACAATTGCAAGTTGTTCATTAACAAAGCTATCATTAATAGGAATAGGATCATCAGGTATGCTTTCCATCCTAGAGAGATGATCAGCAACTTGATTATCCTCCCCTTTCCTATCAACAATGTGTAAATCAAATTCTTGCAATAGAAGTACCCATCTTATTAGTCTAGGCTTAGCATCTTTCTTATTCATCAAGTATTTAATAGCAGAATGATCAGTATGTATTGTGACTTTTGAATCAGTAATATAAGGTCTAAACTTGTCACAAGCAAACAGTACTGCTAAAAATTCTTTCTCAGTTGTAGCATAATTCTTTTGAGCAGCATCAAGTGTTCTACTAGCATAATAAATAACATTCAGTTTCTTATCAACACGTTGGCCCAAAACAGCCCCAACTGCATAATCACTAGCATCACACATAATTTCAAAAGGCAAGTTCCAATCAGGAGGTTGAATAATGGGAGCAGTGATTAAAGCATTCTTCAAAATATTAAAGGACTCAATGCAATCATCATTAAAAGAGAAAGGAACATCCTTTTGCAGAAGATTGGTTAGAGGTTTTGATATTTTGGAGAAATCCTTAATGAACCTACGGTAAAAACCTGCATGCCCAAGAAAACTTCTTATACCTTTGAGGTCCCTTGGATATGGTAGTTTTTCAATAGCTTCAATCTTTGCTGGATCAACTTCTATTCCTTCTCCAGAAATCTTATGCCCAAGAACTATACCCTCAGTAACCATGAAGTGACACTTCTCCCAATTAAGAACCAAGTGTTGGTCTTCACAACGCTGTAAAACTTTGTTAAGGTTGAACAAGCAATTATCGAAGGAAGTACCATACACAGAAAAATCATCCATAAAAACCTCCATTATCTTTTCAATATAATCAGCAAATATAGCATTCATGCATCTTTGAAAAGTAGCAGGAGCATTACATAAACCGAATGGCATTCTCCTGTAAGCAAAAGTACCATATGGGCAAGTAAAAGTGGTCTTTTCTTGATCATCCTTATGGACAGGAATTTGCGAGAAACCTGAATAACCATCTAGATAGCAAAAGTGAGAGTGTTTAGACAACCTTTCTAGCATTTGATCAATAAATGGCAATGGATAATGATCTTTTCGAGTTGCTTTATTCAATTTTCTGAAATCAATAACCATCCTATAACCAACTACAGTACGTTGAGCCACAAGTTCATCCTTTTCATTTGGAACAACAGTCATTCCACCCTTTTTAGGAACACAATGAACAGGACTAACCCACTTACTGTCAGCTATAGGATAAATGATACCAGCTTCAATAAGTCTTATTACCTCTTTCTTACCACTTCTTTCATTTTTGGATGGAGGCGGCGTTGAAAATCAACAACAGGTTTTGCATCTTCCTCCAGATTAATTTTATGCATACATAGAGCGGGGCTTATACCTTTAAGATCATCAAGAGAGTATCCAATGGCTGGTCGGTGAGCTTTTAGCACATCAAGTAATTTCTCTTCCTCTTCAGCTGAAAGGTTAGCACTAATAATGACAGGATATATGCTCTTCTCATCCAAATATGCATATTTCAGATTTGCAGGCAAAGGTTTCAATTCAAAACTAGGATCCCCTTTAGGTGGTGGTAGCACTCCTAAATTATCAGGTGGGATATGCAATTGTAATTGTGGTGGTTGTTGCCATAATATTTGTTCCAAAGCCTCTTTTTCCTCATCATTAAATGGTTCATCTTGATTAAGCATATAACGTTCTACAACATCAGTTGAAGCTACAGCTATATGAGCAAGAGTTTCAATTAAATTATTAGGAATTGGCTCTTTCTCAACATGTTTATCAGCAAATTTGGAAAAGTTAAATTCAAGTTTCTCACCAGCACATTTAATAAACACTTTCTCTTTAGGCAAATTAATTTCAGCACCAACAGTATGTAAGAAAGGTCTACCAAAAATGATAGGACAAAATGAATCTTGAGGACAACCAAGCACAATAAAATCAGCAGGGTATTTTATTTTGCCAATCAATACTTCAACATCTCTAACAATTCCAAATGGACTAATATAATCTTTATTAGCAAGTTGAATTGTCATACCTGTCTCTTCCATAACAATGGGATCAATATCAGGCTTGATCTCAAGATAAAGAGAATATGGAATGACACTAATACTTGCTCCAATATCACATAGACCATGATAACTTGAAGTCCCAATAGAGCATGATATAACAGGTTTCCCAACTTTGGCCGAATTACCTTTGATGACTTTGGTAGCATCTTCACATAGATAAACATCCACTGGGTCTTCTTCATTTAGTTGCTTGATAACAGAAATTTGAGTGTTGACTTCCACCTGTTCATAAGGCTGAGAACATCTTTTGTTACTCTTGTTAGTAACAGCTTTAAGTAAATTCTCCTTAACTTGGTTTGGAAATGGAGGTGGTTCAACATACTCCTCAATTGTCACAGATGACATTGGTTCAACCTGTTTAATAACTTTAGGAACAACAATAGATTGTTTAACAGGTTCAACATAAACTTCAAATCCACTTTTTGGAACACAGATATGATCAGCAAAACCTTTAGCTATTTCAATTATAACATAAGGATCAAGACCAAAAGTATCACTCAGATTTTTAAACAGAATAGAAGTAGAGAAATTCTCTACACATGAATATTCATAATCAAAATATGGCTCATTACCTTTATCAAGATCCCAGTGGCTAGTATTTTCAGAAATAGTCTCCAATAAATTCCATGCTTCTTCTTCAGTGTTATTAGTAAAACTTCCACCAGATGAATTATCCAGAATCTCCTTGTGCTTCATAGGTAGTCTCACATAAAAGTTTATCAATATAAGTTTCCTTGTAAGATCATGACATGGATTCTTGCGAAGGAGTTCCTTTAACCTCCCCCAAGCTTGAGTAATACTCTCTCCCAGATGTGGCCAGAAATTGAATATATAGCAGCGGTTATCATAAGCTTCTTTAGGAGTAAAATATTTAAGAAAGAAAACCTTCCTCAAGATACTCCATTCATTCTGGACCTCTTCATCCAAAGACCTGTACCAATCACGAGCATTACCAGATAAAGACAAATACAATAGCTTCCTTTTTACCTGATCCTCTGAAATACCAGGTAGTCTGAATAAGCCACATATGTCCTCAATTATTTCCATGTGCTCGCGTGCCGACTTAGTTCCATCTCCTGTAAATGGATTTTTCATAACTCTTTTAACATGACCATGGGAATTTTAATCCCACTTTAGGTACCTCAGACACAGTAGTTTCAACCACCTTTGCAGTAGTGGCATAAGCACTTTCATATAGAGCAAGATGCAGCGAGGCACGATTCATAAATGCCATAGTAACAATGAGATAAACAGCTTTCAAGTTTCCTTACCAAACTTCTTACCAATAGCGCTACGCTCCCCGGCAACGGCGCCAGAAAAGTATCTTGATGGCTCCCAAGTGCAGGAGATCAATTGTAGTACCTTTCAATTAGAAAAGGTTGTCGAACCCACGAGGAGCTGAAGGTATTGGTTAGTAAGATTGATAAATAAAACAATAAAAGATGCAGTGTTTTTGGTATTTTCAGTTGTATAATTGCAAGCAGATAACAGATAGTAGCAAGTGAAAGCTCTCAAAGAGAGAAAGCCCAATCCTCTTATGTGGCAAAAGGACAAGCTCAAGTGATGTGTAACTTATATGTGGCAAACGTTCCCGAGGGCGGCATGGATGATGCTAGGCATAGAGATTTATTAAACAACACGTTGAATATCTTGTCAAGTTTTAATCCTCTTTGGACGGAGCCATAATTAGGTATAGCTAAATAAATAAACTACAACCCCTTATGATGGATCATGTGGCCAAGCAAATGACTGCACAAGAATTATTAAGACCTAAAGTCCCACCATAGCATTACACTCTAAGGTCCCCGATACTAATACCCTCATAATATAACTTCATGACTCGGTCTCAGGTTTACGTGTCCTCCCAAGTCTCCATCAATTCATTACACTACGGTGTTCTCCTATGAGCCCATAAAGGTGAAGTGTTGTGCAGTCGACGTTCGCACAACACCATCATAGAATCACATAAAAGATAAACTCTTGACAAAATACCAACACATGTCATATATAAATCAATGCCAATTCATCCTATGCCCTCAGGAACATACGGGAACTACTCACAACGTGCGAACATGATCATAATCAGTGGCATAAGTGGTACAACACAATCTGAAATTATAACTTCACCACCAAATAATGACAAGTACTCAATCACAAACATGAATAGTAGCACAAGACAAGTATCTAGGGTATAGCAACTCTCAAACTGCGAGGGGAACGGAGTGGATCACGGTGATGATGATGGTGATGGTGCTGGTCTTGATGGGGGTGATGATGTAGAGGCCTCCTCCCACGCCAAGGAGGAGAGGTGATGACGATGACGATGATTTCCCCCTTCTCCGGAGTTCCGGAGCAGCAGGATCTGACCCCCCTCGGAAGGGATCAGGAGTTTCGCCGCCGCCGCGACCTCGGATGGACTTGGAAAAATTAGGGCGTTACTTTTCGGGCGAGACGAAGGCGTTGCTAAAAAGCCCCAGGCGAGGAGGTGCCCGAGGCCAGTTTGGGTGGTCCCACGCGGCCAGGTACATGGGCCGCGTGGGCCACCCCCATTTGGCCCTCGTGGCTCTCCTCTCTTCGGTCTTCTTCCCTCTGCCTTTCTCCCGACGAAAAACTGACGCAGTATTTTTCCTTTTATTATTTGAGGTCCTGTAGCTCCTGAAACATTAAAGACAAGAAAAAGGAGGTTTTCTGCCTCCCAGAAATTAAATACCAAAAATAGGGACTTTGTATGAAAGTCCCCAAAACCATCTAAAACATGTAGAAACAATCATATAATCATGCAAATAACATTCTAGTATGATACTGAAAGTTATATAAATGATGATATAAAATGCACGTATCACACCCCGCCGATGGGTCCCAGTGGAGAAAAATCGACAGAGAGTTCCCGACATTTTCAGATGACGCAAGGACCTTAAGATTTGGTCTAAGTACAGATGGCTTTAATCCTTTTGGGGAGCAGAGCTCCTGTCATAGCACTTGGCCCGTGACTCTATGTATCTACAACCTTCCTCCTTGGTTGTGCATGAAGCGAAAGTTCATTATGATGCCAGTGCTCATCCAAGGCCCGAAGCAACCCGGCAACGACATTGATGTGTACCTAAGGCCATTAGTTGATGAACTTTTGCAGTTGTGGTCCGAACCAGGTGTACGTGTGTGGGATGAGCACAAACAACAGGAATTTGACCTACGAGCGTTGTTGTTCATAACCATCAATGATTGGCCTGCTCTTAGTAACATTTCAGGACAGTCAAACAAGGGATACAATGCATGCACGCACTGTTTAGATAAGACTGAAAGTACACATTTGGGAAACAAGAACTTGTACCTGGGTCATCGTCGATTTCTTCCGAACAGTCATGCCGTAAGAAAGAAAGGCAAGCATTTCAACGGTGAGGCAGATCGCCGGAAGAAGCCTAACCTCCCTGATGGTGATGTTATATATGACATGGTCAAGGATTTAGAAGTAATCTTTGAAAAGGGTCCTGGCAGTCTATCTGTTCCGAATGACGCTGACAACCACGTACCCATATGGAAGAAGAAATCTATATTTTGGGAGCTACCCTATTGGAAAGTCCTAGAGGTCCTGTCTTCAATCGACGTGATGCACGTGACGAAGAATCTTTGCGTGAACCTGCTAGGCTTCCTGGGCGTGTATGGGAAGACAAAAGATACACCAGAAGCACGGGAGGACCAGCAACGTATGAAAGACCCATACAACAAGCAGACGGATAAAGGGCGTCAATACTTAAGCAGCTACGCTCTTACCAAAGCAGAGAAGGAAATCTTTTTTGAATGCCTGAGCAGTATCAAGGTCCCGGCTGGCTTCTCGTCAAATATAAAGGGAATAATAAATATGGCAGAGAAAAAATTTCAGAACCTGAAGTCTCATGATTGCCACGTGATTATGACGCAGTTGCTTCCGGTTGCATTGAGGGGGCTTCTACCGGAAAATGTTCGAGTACCCATTGTGAAGCTATGTGCATTCCTCAATGCAATATCTCAGAAGGTCATCGATCCAGTAACTCTACCAAGTTTACAGAAGGCTGTGGTCCAATGTCTTGTCAGCTTCGAGTTGATGTTCCCCCCATCATTCTTTAATATTATGACGCATCTCCTGGTTCACCTAGTCGACGAGATTGCCATTCTCGGTCCTGTATTTCTACACAATATGTTCCCCTTCGAGAGGTTCATGGGAGTCTTGAAGAAATATGTTCATAACCGTGCTAGGCCAGAAGGAAGCATCTCAATGGGCTATGGAACAGAGGAGGTCATTGAGTTCTGTGTTGACTTTATTCCTGACCTTAAGCCGATTGGTGTTCCTGAATCGCGGCATGAGGGGAGACTGGGTGGAAAAGGCATGCTAGGAAAGAAAGCACTGATATGTAGGGACGGGCATTCTTTAACTCAAGCACACTACACAGTTCTACAAAGTTTCACCTTCGTGGCTCCGTATATCGAGGAACACAAGAATTATGTACGCTCCAAGAACCCGGGGGAGGCTGACTCCTGGATTAAAGAAAAACACATGGAGACTTTCGGCAGTTGGTTGCGATTACAGCTCATGAATGACACCACTGTCGGAGATCAGATCTACTTGTTGGCCGCGTCACCATCTTCGACTGTATTGAATTTCCAAGGGTACGAGATAAATGGGAATACATTTTACACGATCGCCCAAGATAAAAAGAGCACCAACCAAAACAGTGGTGTCCGCTTTGATGCAACAGACGAGAATGGGCAAAAGGACACATACTATGGTTACATAGAGGAGATATGGGAACTTGACTATGGACCTACTTTTAAGGTCCCTTTGTTTCGGTGCAGTTGGGTCAACATGAAGGGAGAAGGGATAAAGGTAGACCAGCTGTACGGAATGACAACAGTGGATCTCAAGAATGTTGGTTGTTACAAGAACGAACCATTCGTCCTGGCCAATGATGTGGCTCAGGTTTTCTATGTGAAGGACATGTCCTCCAGACCAAAAAAAAGAAAAAAAATAAGCAAACGAATACATCAGACGATGAGCCAAAGCGTCACATAGTTCTTTCAGGGAAAAGAAACATCGTGGGAGTCGAGGACAAGACAGACATGTCAGCAGATTATGATAAGTTTGATGAAATTCCGCCCTTCACAGTAAAAACTGACCCAAGCATCCCGTTAAATAATGAAGATGCTCCATGGTTATGGCCGAAGCGATCATAGGCCAGGGACATACGCGAAGAAGGGTTCATGGCATTTATGTAAATCAATGTAAGGTATTAAACCTTTATGTGATGTGTAGTAATGTATTAAACCTTTATGTGGTGAAAACCATAATACACGAAATGGGAGTTTCCACCTAGAAGAAATGGGTTATATCACATGTGAGTTTTTTTTTGTTTTCAGTTAATTAATTGCATGACGACAGGTGAAACACGCGTGGTAGGTGGTTGTCGGCTCCCACACCTCCCATGGGAACCTCTCAAACCTCAGCTTCGTTAGGTACGGCCTTCAGAAGAAAACTCCAACGTCTTACACGCGCTCGAAAAAGTTGGAACAAAACACACGGTTCCCCCTGCATACAGCCCGACGGTGGCTCGTGAGTGCCCGCATATCAAATGCACCGTAGGACGTAGCTAGGGAACCCGAATGTTCTGTGTTTGAGCGCCACTTCGATCCAAGCAGCGGTAAGACGTCTCTGATGACCTACAACCGTCCGGCAAGACATCTCTGATGATCTGCAACCGTTTGGAACGGTCGCAGGTCATCAGAGACGTCTTGCCGCTGGTTGCCCAAAGATGCCTCTCCGAGTGACGCTGGAATGTTTTGTGTGAGTGAGTAACCTGTCTGAGGAGGGGGGCTATATATAGGGTACATGTGCTTCTTTAGTCCCGGTTGGTAACACCAACCGGGTCATGTGGCTCACGAAGTGGCCGTGATACTGCTGATCCAACAGCTCACAATCCCTCAAAAGAAACACACCCCTGATCCAACGTCTCACAAGCGCTTGAAAGAAACACACGATCCGTGTGCTTCTTTAGTCCCGGTTGGTAACACCAACCGGGTCATGTGGCTCACGAAGTGGTCGTGATACTGCTGATCCAACAGCTCACAATCCCTCAAAAGAAACACACCCCTGATCCAATGGCTCACAAGCGCTCGAAAGAAACACACGATCCGTGTGCTTCTTCCTTATTGGTGGGATTCTCACTATATATATGTAGTCATGCATGGCCTCCATTGGCATAGCACATCTAAACTCATATCTGCAACCTCATCACTCTCCCATGGCTTCCACCGTACCCACTCTAAATTACTCGGAGGCGGAGGCGCTTTGCGCCTCGAACTACCCCTGCCCGCCCGGCTACGACGTCCCCGCCGGCTGGAGGCTGAGCACCGGAGGCGTGCCGGTCCCTCCTGTCCCTCAAGGTTTGGCGCGCCGGGCGGCCATCACGAACCACTACTACCTCGAGCTCACTCCGGCGCAGCGGATGGATCCCCGCTGACATCCCGACTATCGCCCGACTTGGGACGCCTTCTTCATCAATCGGCGTGAGAGGGCGCTCGCCAGGTACGAGGAGGACGGCCCGCCTCCTTCGAACTTCAACGAGGCCGGCCGTCGGCTGTGGTGGAGCGGCCGGACTCTCCAGAGCGTCATGAACTACATCACGGCCGGCGATAACCCCCGCCTGCGCTACCCTTGCTTCTAGTCTAGGCGAGCGCCGCCCGACGACAGCGACGACGACGGCGGCGACTACGACGACTACGAGGACGAGTATTATAGGCCTAGGCAGGAGTATGACTAACCTGAGCCACATCGTTGGTTAGGACAAATGGTTCGTCTATGTACGACGACGATCGTGTAAAATGTTTGTCTATCTACGACGACGATCGTGTAAAATGTATTCTTTATCTCTGCATTTCCAACTAATGATCTTTAGCATCTGAATAAGTAATCTTCTTTTGAGTTAGTTATGAAAAAGATAAATGAATTAATAATTTTTATCTGGTTTCTTCTGCATTTTACAACACCAAACATTCATCTTACAAATATAGGTTCACTGAAATTGTTCTGCATTTACTTCTGCTTACGGATTATTTGTCGAATTTCGACTTACGGATTTAAAGATATGAATTTATCCATATTAAATTGAAAATGACAATAATAATGTAAAATTGATTTTGGATTATTTATACAAATTCAAACACTTTTCACGTTGAAAGTTTTGTCAATTCAAAATATGCAATAAAGTTAATGCATTTTTAATTGAAAATGGCAAAATGGTTAATAGTTTGTATAGTTAGAATAATTATTTTAGAAAACAGAAAATGGTTTTGGATTGTTTATTCAAATTTAAACACTTTTCATGTTGAAAGTCTTTTCAGATTCAAAACCATGTGAAATTCATATTCAAACACCTAAATAAGAAAAAAAGGCGGGAACAACATTCAGAACTGAAAAGTTTGAAATAATTTAGAAAAAGGACTCTTTGGTCCCGGTTTATACGAAGAACCGGGACCAATGAGTCCATATACGCGCGAGCGAATCTGGCATTAATTGCCAGGGCATTGGTCCCGGTTGCTGCTACGAACCGGGACCAACATTGGTCCCGGTTCGTAGCAGCAACCGGGACCAATGACCCTGGCTATAACTGCCTCGGCCTCTTCTCCTTCCTCATTTCGTCTCCAAATCGACGAAGCACTCGCGCGGACGCCGGAGCAGAAACCACGCCGTCAGGCTGCCCGACGCCCGCGCCGCCCCACGCCGCGCCCCGCCGCCGCCGTCGACGTCCGCGGCGCCCTCGACGCCCGCGCCGCGCCGCCCGCACGCGCGTCTTCTCCAACTCCGGCCGAGGTCCGCCGTGCTCGATTCCGACGCCGTCCGAGCTTCTCCGGCCTCGCCGTCCGTTCCAGCGTGCTCAGGGTGAGCTTCTACCCCTCCCCGACCTCTCCTCCGTCCTCCTCTTGTCCTGTAGCTCGCTGCCGACGCATGCTTGCGAGCGCCGCCGCGGAACCGCGTCGCCGGAGTTACTCCGGCGACCATTTGGTCCGTCGCGCCGCCCGTTCACCTCCCCACGCTCCCGTGCGTGCGACGCGCGCACCCGCGCGGCCTCCCGCGCCCCCCTCCGTCGTGTCCGTGGTCGACAGAGCCGCCGCTGGCTCGCTGTGTCACTGACATGTGGGCCCTGCTCATCAGATATTTGAATCTAAATAAGAAATCATCTGTCAACTTTGAAAATCAATAACTCAAGATTTATAAGTCCAAATAATTCAAACAAAAATTCTCTGGATAGCTTATGAAAATGTCTGTGTAACTAAACTATTTTCACCCTGTTTAGATTAATATTAATTGCTGGGTATTTAGAATAGTACAGAACGTTAATTATATAAATTTGTTCGTTTCTGATACTCTAATAATCCAAAAATTATGAATCCAATTGTGTTAACTTTGTATTGCAGTAGCCTAGCACCCCTAATTTTTGTAGAATTAATTAAGCAACAAAATTAATTAGGTATTCAAATAAAATTGTAGCCACTTCTGTACTATAACAATTTTAATTGTCATTTGGTTAATCTAATTTAGTTGAATCCAATTGGGTTAGGTCACAAATAATCAACACTGTGTAATCCTAAAAGGATTTAATTTTTAGAGTAAAATAACTTAGTCAGTAGCTAAAACTTGGTTATTAAGCTTCTGGACTAAAACAAATGTGTAGAGAATTTGGTAAATCATTTTGAGTCAAATCCAATTGTGTTGCCTTCTAGATACCAGTAGCTATCTGTAGAATTTTAGATTGTATTTTTGTGAGAAATAGAGAATAATTGATGAATTAAATGGTGTGTGACTAGATGATAAAAGTATTTGAATTTGATACTAATTTGAATTGAATTAAACTTCAATTGTTTTGACTTTTATATGGCAGTAGATGTTTGTAGAATTTTAGATTGTATTTTTGTGAGCAACAGAAAAATTTATGTTAGGAATTGTTAGTACCGTGTTAGGAAAAATTAAGAAATAGCTTGTTTAAGCATATTTAAAGTGTTAGCAAAATTTATGTGTTAGCAAAATTAGCAAATTTAACTTTGTATTCACATATGCATTCACATATCCGATTCACATTTTTGTGGGTAGATGTATCTTGACATATGGAACAAGTTACCCAACTAAAGTTTTGTGCATTGTTCTTAATTTGCAGAAACTATGGAACGAGACGAAAATCAGGAAAACATCCTCGAGGATATAATCCGCGGGCCGGAAGATGTTGGCGATGTCACCTCGCAGTTTTTGAACAACTCCGGTGAGGGAGATGAGTCTCTCAACCGAAGAGACGGCTCCGGTGAGGTAGAACCCGACGGCTGGGGTGAGGGAGAAGTCGGCGAGGAAGAAGCCGACGAGGGAGAAGCCGAAGGCTCCGGTGGAACATTAAATGTTGCAAACTCCGGCGAGGTGCATATACATATATTAATGAAGCCGAAGATTGTATTAATTAAGCCTCTGCTGTCTATATACATATATTAACGCTCTTTCTTCTTTTAGCCCTCCGGATCGAGCAAATCTTCTGTAAGGACAAAACGAGGCCCAGCCAAAAAGTTGGGCGACCAAGAAAGGTACAGGATCGAAAAAGTCGCTGAAGACGGCACACCGACTGCTCCCCCTGGTGTTAAAAATAAAATGGTAAAGCAATGCGGAGTTCTTGTTAGGGACTACATCCCGATCACCGTTCGAGAATGGCATCAGCCAAAGGAGGGAGGAGTAAGATATGTCGGCGAGGAGGGCAAAGAAAGACTTTGGAGAAAGCTCATGCTTAATTTCACCCTGGCGCCAGAGGTGGATCCAGATGAGGAGGATCCAAATGAGGCAGAAAAGATTGCCCGGAAAAACATGGAGCAAAAAGTCAGGGACTGGGCTCTTAAGAAGATGGCCGAGCTATTCAAGAACTGGAAGAAAAGATTGAACACGAGTTTGTCCAGAAAAATAAGACTCCGACTTCGATAAAGGGTATGAGAAGATAAGGACTACTGGGAAGAATTTGTGGCGTACAAGAAATCGGAGGAAGCTCAGGAAAAGTCTGCAAAAAATAAGGCAAATGCTGCTAAAAAGATCTACCACCATACTATGGGGCTGGTGGCTACGCTTTTAGCATGCCTAAGTGGGAGAAACTTGAGGCGGACCTGCTGGCTAAAGGGATCACTCCAGAGCCACTCATGGATCGAACGGGCAAGAAATTGGTTTTACGGGCATGGGGGCACGTTGGACGCAGAAGGGAAGTGCATATATAACAGAAGACACAAAGATAATCCCCTACTACCCATCGAAGGCATTAGAAATGCAGTAAAGGATGTTGCAGAGGGACGGTTCATTCCCGATAGAGAGGATGACGAGCTCACACGCGCCCTTGGGAATAAGGAACACGACGGACGGTTACGAGGCGTACCAGGCTCCAAGCCCAAGACAATTGCGATTCCCGAGCACAGGAAGAAATTTCCTGATAGAAGCCATCAGAGGAGAAAGGAAAGGGAGGCAATGGAAGCACGCGCTGCTGCAGACCGGCTGCGTAATATAGAAGAAGAATTAAAGCGGCAGAAGGATCAAATTGCCGCACTTAGCCAGCAAGGTACTAGCGGCCAATCTCAGCGGCACATGGTAGAAGCTGCATGCGATGGTACCGGCGGCCCATCGAATCGGAAAAGCAGCGTGGCTTCCACGGAGCTCCAGGATGGTACTGATGATGCAGTGACGGTGGCTCCACTTCGTCGCTACCCAGTGGATGATATCACGGAGAGCACACCTTGTGAGATGCATGTGAAAGTTTTTAACTTAACCATGAAGGTGGCGGTCGGCTATGTCGTACCAATTGGACCTAATCCAACTTACCATTTCTCTCCGGTTCCAAATGGCTACGCTGTTGTCGCGGTGGATGAAGTGATGAAAGATTTGAGGAGCTGAAGCTGCAACACCCTGCAGGTGAAGATGGGGAGGTGCTTGAACTTGGAGAAGCCAAGAAAGCGACCATTCTATGGCCAAAGGAATTCATCGTGCTTCCGAACTGGCAGCCAAGGCCATCGACTCCTCACCAGTCTCCAGCGCAACAGTCCTCTTCACCGCCTCAGCATTCTCCAGCGCAACAGTCCTCTTCACCGCCTCACCAGTCTCCAGCGCAGCCGTCTCCGCCGCCGCGTCAGCCGTCTCCGCCCACCGCTCGTACTATGAGGGGTAAGCGATCACCGAAACGTAAAAGGTCGCCCCTCCCAAAGTACCTCATAAGAATCTTCCCATTAGACCTTATGACAGGACTGTAGCGGAAAACGCCGCGGAGGTGGCTGCCTACAATAAGGCTTTTTTTGCACCAAAAAAGCCCGAGCAAAAGCCGGTATACGATGAAAAATCCAAAAAGTGGGCTAAGTCCTTCCTTGCGCAGCCATCCCAAATATCGATGAATCTGCAATCTGACTATGGTCGTGAACTTAGTAAGCTAGCACGTGCCCAGTCTGAGCAGAACAAGGAAAGAAGTGCAAAAAGCGGGAAACAAATTGCCCAGCTCGGACAGCAGAAAAATCAATCGGTCCCCCCGCTCATAGTGTGTTCCGATATCGACAAGGACTTCAGAGCCGATATGGATAAGGACCTGCAATTATTGGACCCCAGAGCCATAGCTGCTGCTAGAGAACATGGTATCACTGTATCGCAGGCCATGGAAAATGCTACCGCCATGGGTATGACTCTTGGTCAACTTTTAGGCTATGAAGATCAGCCAATGTTAGAGATAGCACGGAAATATGTCACAGGGGAGTCTATGGTCAGTAATGAGGAGCTCACGCGTCTATCAACACATATGCGAAATCTGCACAACTGGTACATGGTGCACACATCAAAGAAGGACGCGAAGAGTGGATTGCGGTGGACGTTCGAGAGGAGCATTTCTTCAAACGTTACAGTATACAGGTTCAAATGACTGAACTGTTTCAGTTATTCAATCAGCGCGCCCTCGACAAATCTATCCTCAGTTGCTATTGTCTGTAAGTGATTTATTTTCGTAATTAAGTCTCTAGCTCAGCTCGTTCATTGCCTGTATTATATTATCCTGACTATATATATCCTTTTGTACGCTATTATGTAGAATGAAGATGATGGAATGCAAAACATCTAGACATTATGAGGTTGGGTTCGTTGACCCATATATCGTTAATGAACATACGTTACGCAATCACCCCAGAGACGTGGAGCATGACCTGACCACCTTTTAATCAAGCAAAACTTCTGTACGGAAATACTATTTCCTTACAACTTCAAGTGAGTGTTTCTGTCTTGTACATATTTTTATTTGGCTTTCTCGATGTTAAGTGTAATTGATGAGCTATGCATGTCTGCTTTATGTAAACGTCCGCAGGTTCCACTGGATTCTGCTAAGCATTCAAGTTGACAAGTCCATAGTTGAAGTCCACGACTCATTAAGTTGGGACCAAGCGACGTGGACCGAATGAAAGAAATGCTCAATAAGTAATTTCAATCATTATCGCATTATATCGGCCTCTTTCGTTCGTTTCCTGATATCAAGTAATTAATAACTCCTTTGTTCATTTTTTTGCCAAAGCAGGTGTTGGACACTATTCAAACAGAATGTAGAAGGTCCATTCAAAGATGAGCTAACTTATATATCGGTGAAAAGTCCGCAGCAGCCACCGGGGAGTAATTTATGTGGATTCTACGTTTGCGAGTTCATTCGCGAGTTGACCT
This sequence comes from Poa pratensis, assembly GCA_947311845.1. Lineage (NCBI taxonomy): Eukaryota > Viridiplantae > Streptophyta > Magnoliopsida > Poales > Poaceae > Poa > Poa pratensis. The sequence goes on along the minus strand of CAMZMU010000087.1, from coordinate 6,742,277 downwards.
CTGAGCGGAGAACAACTTCTTTCAGCAAAATGCGGGAGAAGCTCGACCCAGAACGGCGCATACGAGCAATTCAAGAGGAATTGGCGGGATTTCTGCTTAGGGAGGTCATCGATGAAAGGGGAGAACATTATGCTTCGGACGATGAACTACATATGTGATCTATCTCCATGTAATTAAATAGTTGTATTCTCGCAAGAGATCGAATATTAATTATATATGCATCAACGTGTACTGTGTATATAGTAGAGCGTATAATATGCGTACGGAAACGATGGAGAGCACGTCGGCGATGCGAAGAAGGGGGAGACGACGGAGGCACCGGCGAGAGGGAGAGGGGGCACCGGCGAGAGGGGGCACCGGCGAGAGGGAGACCCTAAACCCTAAATACAAAAAAAAAACTCATTGGTCCCGGTTCGTAACACGAACCGGGACCAATGAGCCTCCCCCCACGCCCAGCCAGAACTGGCCACGTGGGCACCCATTGGTCCCGGTTCGTGGCCCAACCGGGACTAGCATTAGTCCCGATTGGCTAGTCCCGGTTGGGCAACCGGGACTGATGGCCCAGCCGAACCGGGACCATAGACCATTTTTCTAGCAGTGCTGCTCTTAATGCAGCATCCAGCATAGCATCCAAAGAATCTCCTATGAAGTTAAAAAGGAGAGCGGAGATAGGATCACCTCGTCTTACTCCGCATTTATTTCTAAAGAAAGGACCATTTCTCCATGGATGGAAATTGCAGTGTGACCACCTGTCACAAACTGCATGAGTCTATGGATCGTTCCAGAGTCAAATTCTTTCCTAGTAATCACTTCTCTAAGCAAATCCAACTCAAATGAGCATACGCCTTCTTAAAGTCTAATTTGAGAATGATCGACTGGGGTTCCTTGTGCTTAAGATCATGAATAATTTCATTGAGAGACAGCGCCCCGTCATGAATCAGCCGCCCTTTGATGAATGTGGTTTGTGACTGGGAGATGATTTGGCGCTCTACCGGAGCCAATATCTGCGCATAGGCTTTGGAGCTGAATTTGAATAGGACGTTGATCAAGGTGATAGGACAGTACTGTCTAACATAATCCGTGCAGGAATTTTAGGAATGAGCGAGATAATACCGTAGTTAAGCCAAGAAATATCAAGCATACCTAGGGCAAATCCATTTAGGATATACAAGCCCAACCTTTGAGTAGAGGCCAGAAGGTTTTATAAAGGCAACCATGAACCCATCTGGCCCCGGAGTCATGTAAGTTTGTATCTTGATGACGTGGATCGCACGTTCGTTGGGAGACCCCAAGAGGAAGGTATGAAGCAGTGTAGCAGCAGTTTCCCTCAGTATGAAACCAAGGTTTAATCGAACCAGTAGGAGCAAGAAATCACTACTAAAGGTTGTTGGTGGCGGAATTTGGCACGTCGCAACACCAGGGAATCCGGCGACCGACGAAGAACCTGCACACAACACAATCAGACTATTTTGCCCCAACGAAACAGTGAGGTTGTCAATTTCACCGGCTTGCTGAAAACAAAGGATTAAACGTATGGTGTGGAAAACAGTAGTAAATTGCAGAGAATGAAAAGGAACAATGTTTGCAGTTGGTTGTATTATCAGTGTAAAAGAATGGACCGGGGTCCACAGTTCACTAGTGGTGTCTCTCCATAAAAGATAACTAACATGCTGGGTGAACAAATTACAGCTGGGCAATTGACAAAATATTGAGCGCATGACAATGCATATATATGACATGATGATTACTATGATATTTATGTGGGCATTACGACAAAATACATAGACCGTTATCCAACAGCGTCTATGACTAATAATCTACCGCCAAGTTGTCATACCGAGTTCCCCGTTGGTATTAAGTTGCAAGCAACGGATAATCGCATTAAGTAATGTGCGTAAAGTAAACAAATGCATTAGACCTAACGGTGCACCCTTAAGCTAAGCATCGGTTATTTTATCCCTAGTGGCAACAGCACATCCACAATCTTAGAAGTTGTTGTCACTCTCCCAGATTACCGGAGGCATGAACCCACTATCTAGCATAAATACTCACTCTTGGAGTTACAAGCATCTACTAGTAACGGAAAGCATGCAAGATCATAAATAACATATAAGATAGATTGATAATCAACTTGACATAGTATTCAATATTCATCGGATCCCAGTAAACACAACATGTAGCATTACAATAAGATGATCTTGATCATGATAGACAGCTCACAAGATCTAAACATGATAGCATAAAGTGGAGAGACAACCATCTAGCTACTGCTATGGACCCGTAGTCCAAGGATGAACTACTCACGCATCACTCCGGAGGCAGGCATGGTGATGTAGAGCCCTCCGGTGATGATTTCCCTCTCCGGCAGGGTGTCGGGAAGAGCTTCTGAACCCTCCCGAGGTAGGGTTGTTGGCGGCGGCGTCTCTGGAACTTTTCATGGATAATGGCTCGGGTATTTAGGGTTTTCGCGTCGGGAGGATTATATAGGCGAAAGGGCGGCGGCTGGAGATGCCCGTGGGGCCCACACCACCCCACGGCGCGGCAGGGGGGCCCGCGCCGCCCCATGGTGTGGCTGGCTCGTGGCTCCCCTCCGTCTCTCCTTTGCACTCCGTGTACGTGTTGGAAAAATAGGAGGTTCTGTCCAAATTTCGTCCAATTCCGAGAATATTTCCAGACTAGCTTTTCTGGAATACAAAAACAGCAGAAAACAGGAACTAGCACTGTGACATCTTGTTAATAGGTTAGTCCCAGAAAATGCATAAAAATGCTATGAAGTGTATATAAAACATGTAACAATTGGTATAATATCAACATGAAACATCAGAAATTATAGATACGTTTGAGACGTATCATATCTCTAAGAACCTCATCAAGTTCCTCCGACAAGAACGACAGTGACAATGTGAGGTTATCCTCCTCCGAGAGACACTGACTCGGGAACCATAAGTTCTTGCGCAACGCAAGGATGCCCGGCGTGATGACGGTGAGGATGGCAGCGATTTCCCCCTCTGGGAAGGAATTTCCCCGGTAGTTTTCTCCCTGCCGGAGAGTCTTTTCTCTCTCTGTGGTTTCCGCCCCTGAGGCGGCGGCGAAATATTTATTCGAAACATCCCCCTGATATTTTAGGTCACGGGGAAGATATACACGAGAGGGGAGAGCCTGGAGTGGGCCTGGGATCCAGGCGCCACCCCGGCGCGGCAGAGGTGGGGCCGCGCCTGGGCGTCATCTGGGCACCCAGGTTCCCGTCTCTGTTTCGTCTTCTGGATCCTCCCGTTATCTGACGAAATAGGAACTTCTGTATTTTCTCGTAATTTTTGGAGTTCCAGAAATATAGTATCTTGACGGTGCTTTTTCCAGCTGATTCCTGGCTCCGGAAGATAATTCCCGCAAATCATCAAACATTCAAAATAATATAAAATAACATAAGTATTGCATTCTAATATGAAATATATCAGTGAGTAACAGTAAATTATGATATAAAATAGTGATACAAAATGGACGTATCACATGCCTACATCTCTACCCAATTAAATGTAACAACTCAAACCATCCAATGTGACAATGGTCGAGAATTTGACAACACCAAACTAGACACCTTTTGTAGTAACCACGGTATTCTTTTTCATTTCTCATGTCCCTATACCTCCCAACAAAATGGCAAAGCTGAGCGAGATATTCATACAACCAATGATTTCCAACGCACTCTATTATTTCAAGCCTCTCTTCTATCTTCTTTTTTGACAGAAGCTCTTCATACCGCAACATATCAAATCAATATTCGGCCTACAAATTCATCTCCCTCTACTACACCCTATTTTCTTCTCCATGGTCCTGTCGTTAAACCAGCCACTATCTGTGTTGTGCTTTCTCTTGGTCTCTGTTAATCCTGGCCAATTAATTAACTTGATGTTAAAAATACTTTCTTGCATAGTAACCTTGATGAAGAAGTGTATAGTAAACCTGTGCCTGGTTTCAAAAATCATGTTTGCCGGCTTCAAAAATCTCTTTATGGTCCCAAACAAGCAACCTGTGTCTGGTTTCAACATTTTGCCACATATGCACGTTCCATTAGATTCATTGCGTCCAAATCTGATGCCTCTCTCTTTGTTTTTCATCGTGGTTCTATTACCGCCTACCTCCTTATTTATGTTGATGCTATTATTCTCACGGCTTCCACTCCCGCAGCTCTCAATACAATTATCACTCAACTTAGCAATGAATTTTCCATGAAAGACTTGGGTCCTATTCATCATTTTCTTGTCATCTCCGTTCATGGTACTCATTAAACTCTTCATCTCGCTCAATGTAAATATGTTTTAGATTTTCTCTCTCGTGCTGGCATGACTGATTGTAGCCCCTCTTCTACACCCATAGACACTAAAGCTCGGCCGGTTCTCTTGTTTCTGATCCTTCACATTATCGTAGTCTTGCAGGGGCTCTCCAATATATTACCTTAACATGACCTGAAATTTCCTATGTTGTGAACCAAGTGTGCCTCATATGCATGATCCTCGTGAGCCACATTCTTCATTCATGTTCCATCCATAATCTAGTTGCCTATTCGGATGCTGACTGGGCTGGATGTCGGGATACTCGCCACTCTACGTCCGGATATTGTGTCTTTTTGGGTGACAATTTGGTGTCTTGGTCTTCGCGTCGTGAACCGACAATTTTTCGCAGCTGTGCCGAAGCTGAATACCGTGCTGTCGCCGAGACATGTTGACTACGTCAATTGCTACTGGAACTTCATCGCCCGCTTGATAGTGCCACTATTGTTTACTGCGACAACATGTCAGCTGTCTTCATGTCTGCAAATCCCCTTCGACATCGTCGCACTAAACATATTGAGTTGGATATTCATTTTGTTCGCGAGAAAGGTTGCTCTTGGTGCTCTACGGGGTCTACATGTTCCTTCCATTCATCAGTTTGCATTTATATTTACCAAAGGCATGCCTACATAATTATTCATGGAGTTCAGATCCAGTCTTCACATTGGCGACGGTTTGTCCCCATGTTCAAACTGCGGGGACGTGTTAAATGACTCCACGAAATCGTGTTCGAGTCAAATACGAGAACATGATCCAAACTCCTATTCGCTTTGCTTGTATAGCTAAATTAACCGACGTATATTGCTTGTAATTCAAGTTTGTAAACCGTGTATATATATAGTGATCAATGAAACACATCGAGGCGTGCAATTGCAGCCCGAAGCATAAACTCTTACAGGCAACTCGAGGGGTATTATGTACGAAACTAGTTAGGAAAAGTGCTCTAGATCTCTATAAACTTCCAACGGCGGCTTGAAGGATCTTGCCGAACTTTTGTTTGAGAATAGCTTGGCCGTTTTGTATGGTCTTGGGTTCTCCTAACATAAACGCCCTATGGTAGTGACCACCTCTCCTTCGAGTAGGTATTCTCTCTGATTACAAGTCAAACTCAAGGCCGCGTACAAGTCGAACTCGCTCTCATTTTTCAAGTCTTGCAAGCTGTGACAAGATGGTTAGGACGGTGGTTATACCCCCAGCCCAGCAGAGTTCAAACTCCAGGTTTGACACTGGTGTTTCTCATTTAAACGGAATATTCTTCAGTGGGAGGCGACGTTCCCGCCGACAATGAGGCGCCTTTGCTGACTTCGTTAATCTCAAGACTCGACCCGCCGACTCAGTATTTCGGAGTTGCTCATAGGGTTCGGGTGTGCGTGTGTGCGTTCATAGGGATGAGTGTGTGCATGCATATGTGAACGTCTGCGTTTATACTGTGTTTCACAAAAAGAAAAAGACTTTATTTGGAATTAGGTGCGTACCAATTGCATTTGTGTACCCCATGTGGTCTTCCGGACATTTTTTTTTGAAACGAGGCAAATATTTAGGGGCGACCAGGGCAGTTGGGAAAATTTAAACCAGAGGCGTTACGGCTCACGAGGAAATTACCGCTTTCTCACTGTCTCCTCTAGTCCTCTCTCGCCGCTATCACCGGCACCTTGCGATGAGGCCTCTCCTCCTACATCGATGCCCCTCCTCTAGATCTTTTTGACGGAAACCCAGCAGGACCTCTGCTTTTGCATTTATATAGAAAGGAGAATGACGAGTACGGTGATTTGGAGGACGAGCTCCACGGAGCTCGTCTTTAAAAAAAATTAAAACGACATTTTTAAGTTTCAAAAAATGTGAAAATAATCCTAGATGTAGAACATGATTAGGTATACCATTTTGCAAAATACCAATGCAAAATGTTGTGTATTTTGGCCTGTGCAAAAATAACAAAATTCTGGATCTGAGATCTGATTTGAAAAATTTCAGATTTGTCAAGATTTGTCTTTTTTGTTTAGGACGGAATACAAACTATTACGGGTTGCCAATTTACAGACTCGTGGAATAGCTCATTGTCAACGTCTAGGATTTTTTTTCAAATTTTTTGAAAACTTAAAAATATCGAATTTATTTTTTTCAAAAAGGGGCTCCATGGAGCTCGTCCTCCAAAAGAACTTATCGGGAGAATGACAGTAGATAATAGATCACGCGGTATGCCGGTATGGTGGTGTCCTTCTCTCCTTCGAGTCAAACTCAAGACCGTTTACAAGTCAGAACTCGTGCTCACTTTCCAAGTCTCAGGATTTTGTTTGGAACCAGGACGTGTGTGCCGATTGGAATGGGTTGTACTCCGTGTGGGTCCCGAGGGCATGTGTGTATAGACGTGGACCTTTTTATACACGTATATATACACAAAGAAGACCCGACGGAGTCGCTCGGTCTCGATCATGTTAGCTGTTTTCGGGGGTATCAATGAAATGTATCTAGATATTTTGTATCTCGCACTTATATCTTAGGACCAGTGAAGTCGTCTTCTAAGGAGACCCGATACAAGTCGTCCAATCCCAATCTCGCGTATTAATTGTTTGCTTGTAGGAGTATCATTTTCGAAGAATATTCAGGTACTGTTCTGTACTTAGCGCTTACGAACCAAGGAATTGGCTTTCTAAGGATGCCGGCCAATTAAAACCACGGCAGAAGTTTATGTGAGGGAGGAGAAGTTATGGAATGTTGAAAACAGAAAATAATTGTTTTGACAAATAATTTGAAAACTCAGTATGGAAATGTTGTTTAGTTTCGTGAAAGGCACTTTTTTTTTCCAAAAAATGGACTTATTATGTTGATTTTTTGGTGCTCATCGCACACAATTTCTTAAAATTATGTGTGTGATTGGCTCGTACAATCGCACACCATTTTCGAAAAAGTGCCTGTGGTACTCTTTTAGTTTGTAACCATGTGCGATTACCGAACATCACATATAGTTATTTTTGAATGGTGTGCGATGAATAATTTGCTACCCTTTCACCGAAATGGTATGTTACTACGGGGATTAAATTGAATGCTCTGTACTAGTAGTACCTTTTGTTCGGTATATAGGGTTAGACATCTCTAATTAAACCGGTGGGTCGAATGTTTTCAATCGCTAGGATTTAAAACACGAAGAGATCGACAAGCTTATGTTTATGCAAATAACAACAGGGAAGACTCCTACTGCGTCATTTTAGTTTTATAAACAAGGATTCATACAGGGCAGCATTACTACTCGCATCCACCCATTGAGATATATCCTCCTTAAGACTGGGCTTGGCTCTATGCATGACTAGCTCAAAAGAATCTCTAAAGAAATTGCACCACACATCAAAAATTTATGAGCTGAGCATCAAAGATAGCTTTGTTCATGCGGTTCCATATACTCTAGCAACCATCATGTTAAAAATATTCACTTTGTGTTCCATTCCAGATCAAGTTTCTACCAAAAAGTTTCGACAAAGTCATATGAAATCATCATTAGTTCCCTCAGAGCAAAGCACACAAACATGACATTCAACATGAAAATTCGACGTGCCGAAACACATGATGAGTTTCAAAAGGATCTAATCGAAGAGTGGTGAACATGGAATGGCCAACACTAGTTAGATTTTATATGTTTGTTGTATTGTTAACTATTTATTCTATTGTTGATAAACTATTTGTTGTATTGTTGATGAACCATTTGTTGTATTGAAGAGAAACTATTTGTTTGAGTTGTAATAATAATTATACTATTTATTATTGATTTATTTGTGTGTGTTTAGATCTTTTTGATCTATGTTTGAGTGCAAAATGTTGTAAGCGCTGGGAGCGCGCTGTAGTTTAGCGCCTCTGCTGGAGCGCTGCTTGCGGCATGCAAAAGTATGACGCATCTGCTAAGCCGAAACACCCAACCAGCGTGTTAAACGCTATTTCGGTCTGGAAAATGTTTTTAGCGCGCGGCGTAGCGCGGCCGTTGAAGATGCTCTTAGGCAGCAGGCGTGTACAATATCACTTAGCTGCTCTGTTTTTTAACACTATTTCGACACTAGTTTCTTAACATCCCAGCTAGGTGTCGCGTCTATTTTCCCGACTGTATTTAGAAATTCTCGAACTTTTATAGAGACCATTCGTAGGCGAGGTACCTTGCGTCCTTGTCCCTGCTAATCATGTTACAACTCTCTATAGATGTGCCTGAAACCTCTCTGTCACACAAGGAAAAAAACATCAGAGGTCCTTTTCAGCAAGATGTCTGTAGTGTCTGATGCTCTCTTCTTCTCTCAAGCGTTCAATCTCTTCCAATTGATGTGGCTTGCAATCCAAAAGCTTGCGCCTAACAATATATAGCCTTGCATTTCTCATGCCATGGAACTGGTCAGAGAAAAGGAACGTGTACTTACTGGGTGATATTTTGTTCTACTCTGCAACTAACTAACTTCTCTGGAACTGACTTTTCTGTTCATTACCAGCCAATCAGTGCTCCACAAATATATATTCCTAAATACATGAAGAACACAAGCACAAGAAACAATGGAATGTTCCAAGTCTGGCTCAACCTCTGTCCCTGTCTAGCTGACACTCACAGGAAACCACATGAGGTTCAGGGCAAGACCAGTGTCATGATAATCAATCTGTCTATTGGTCACAGAGAAGAAAGAAGATGAATGCATGGATAGAACTGGAAGAACATGAAACTCGCAACATAATCTGAAAGATAAAGATTTCTGCTGCAAATCTGTTCCATGGCTGGGATGAACACATCCATAGTGTGCGCTTTATTTTCTACGGATTAAAATTTCTACTTCCCCTAATCACCAGATTTGTCACGGGATTAATCGACCTTAACCAGCAACACTCAGCTACTAGAAACCATACCCAATAAGAAGAAGATTAATTAGGACATAATCAAATAATCAAAGCGTCCCTAGGATCCACCTCAGGCAGCTTGGACACCCTCACCATGCTCTGCTCCACGACGCCACTGCCCCTCTTGCAGGACAGCGCGCCGAAACCGAGCCCGGCCCACGCGAACCGCCTCTGGCCCTTCACTACTAGATGGTAAGGATTTGGGGGCACTTTGGTTGGGGCATTTTTTAAAAATACCCAAAAAAATTCCAATTAGGGACACTTTGACAAAGTGACCCAATAGATATGACATTTCGGGACAGTTTAATCAAAGTGCTCCAAAAGGTAATACATGTTGGGGCACTTTGTCAAAATGCCCCAAATATTACAGCTATTGAGGCACAAAATTAAACTGCCTCCAATTGTCAAAGAATATTTTAAAATGTTTTGAAGCAGCAAAAAATATGCAATGAAAGTACGCTAGCATTTTGTTTGAACCAGTAAAAGCAGATCGATCGTGTCAAGCTCGGTCCGAAAGAAAAGTAGGCTCCCAGTTTGTATGTACGCGTACGCTCAAAACAACATGTAATAGTAGCCTAAATGGGCTATGGGCTATTAGTATATCTGGACCGGCCTAGTTGACTGGCTATGGGCTCCTCTCTCTCTCTCTAATTTCTTCCTCTTCTCTCTCGCTCGATCCTCCAAATCCTCTTCTCCTAGATTTGCCGACACCGGCTCTGTCCCTGCCGTCGCCGGCCACCTCCGACGCTGCTGCTCGTAGGCGTTGCTCCGCTGTCAGATCCTGTAGACATTCAGACAAGCATGACTTTTCAGTGAAGGTTATGAACAATCAAAGGCCGAGATGGATTCTATCTTCTGGACGGTCAAGATGGAGTCTGACTGCTGGCGCATTCTACATCTCCGCTTTCCCTTTGCTGTTGTTTACTTTCAGAGTACTTTCTGTAATAATGAACTATATAAGTCCCAGTGTCGGGCAAGACAGAGCTATCGAATGAATTCTGCTAGAAGCATATTCGGTCTCTATTTCCTTTCTTGCATTTAGGTTCTTAGTTATCCAGTAGAAATTCCTCAATTCATCGAGAGGTCTCCGCATCGGGAGTTTATCGTCGGATTCCGACTAGCGGGATCTGACAAAGTGGTATCAGAGCAGGCTGTTCTTCGGCCAAATTTTTTTTCCATCCACTAGATCGGAGAGAGCAGTTCTTTCTTGCTATCTCCAGGAGGTGATTCGAATCAGAGTGCGGGAGTTGAGAGATCTCATCAAATCCCACCCGCCTCACCCTTTTCACGGCGTCGGGGAGCTGGTCGACAGAGGCAACTTGGCAGCGGGGCACCTCACCACGGGTGGTCAACGGCGGCGGCTTGGCGGCGGAGGCACCTTCACCACAGTCTAGTCGACGGCGGCGGCGACGTCATCTCGACGCGAATCGACGGCGGCGGCACCATTCGGACAAAAACCAGGCGAGTCACGGTTGCTGGGGAACTTTTCCCCGGTGGTAAAATTCCGGTGATTAGCTCGGTTCGTGTGTCTACTGGTGGCGGGATCGCGAGGCAGCGGTAGACGGCGGAAGCGGAAGATGGTGAAGTCCAAGAACGCAGAGGACAAGGCGGATGCTCAGGAGGTAGCCGCACTGAAGCTCGATGTGGAGCAGGTCAGTGTACGAGCTGAGGAAATAGGGACAAAGGTCGATGGTATACAGCAACAAGTTGCGACCTTGAGCGACAATTTCGCTCGTCTGGAAGCTCTGCTACTGGTAGACAGGGAGAAAAGAATTTCTTCTACAAAATTAGTAACCTCTCCTACCAAACTGCTACCTGAGAGTGCACAGCAAGGACAGAAAACAATACCAGAGGGGGAGCTGCAGAAAAACAATTCAAGTCAGTCCTAGGAAGACCAAGGCAATATACTCTGGCATGAAGGACCTCCACACTGGAGGCGTCGAGCAGGTACAGAACCAACAAGGTATGACTACCAGTACCAGGAGTGGCAGGATAGTGAACAGCAATATCATGCGCAGCCTTTTCAAGAGAGTGAACAACAACATTACTATCAGGAACAACATCTAGGCGATCAGTACCCACCCAACACCCAAAACCTATACCCACAGCAGCAAACAATACCCAATCAACAGTTTTTCCAATACCCACCACCCAACAGCCATCAAAACCAATTTCCTTATCCACAATGGAATCAATACCCAACTCACCACCATACTTTCCCTACCAATTACCAACTCCCTCCACACCCAGACCCATATAATCCCTTCAACCCACATCACTTTCTACCAACCCTCCCAAACACACAGCAGTTCTATACCCAACCAACACCACAACCATACCACTACCAACAAGCAGTACCCCAACCACAACTCACACCACACAACCAACTACAACTCCACCCAAACAACACTCCAAACTACCACAGGCAGAGGGAGGAGCAACAGCAATATCCGAGACAAGGTGAACCACCTGACAGAGGAAACAACCACAGAGGGCCTAGATATCAAGACAATGATCGTGATGCTCAGTTCTACAGATCAATTGCCAAGGCCCCAAAGATGGATTTCCCCAAGTTTGACGGCAAAAACCCAGAAGAATGGCTGCGTATGACAGAAAAATACTTCACCATGGTGTATGTACCAGAAAATGCAAAATTTGATTATGCACAGATGTACATCACTGGCAGAGCAGACACCTGGCTTAGAAACTCTGGTGTGTTGGAAGAGAGAATCTTGATTGGAAAGAATTCTGTAAGGTGGTAGTGCAACGCTTTTCTGCTACCAGTTCCTATGAAGCTGTAGAGGAACTCAACTCCATCAGGCAAGGATACAACACAGTGAATGAATACACAGACAAGTTTGAAGATAAGATGGCAAACTACAGGAAAGAGAACCAGATGTCAAAGAAGCTTATTATGTCAAGTGTTACATAAATGGGCTGCGAGGGGAGACAAAACACTACATGAAACCACATAAACCAGCATCACTATATGAGGCAGTAGCTCATGCCAAGGATTTCGAGTTGGGTATGCAAGCTATAGCTCAGAGCCACAACAGGCGATTAAATGCAGCAAACGAATCCAATTTCACTGCCCCAACTCACCCTCGGCCAACATCCAGTCCTGACAACAATACTAAGAAGGATTTTGACAACCCAAGGACTAGACCTGAAGCTAAATTCAATGAGCCTGGGAAATGTAAATACTGTGGTCAGAAGTGGTTCTTCGGACATCGCTGCCAGCAATACAAGTCATTGAATGTAATGACAGCAGATAGTCCCCAAGAACAGGAAGAGGAAAAATTCAATGATCTACCACAAGAGGTTACCAACAAACCATAAACGACACCGGATCAACAGGAAGATACACCACCAATGCAAATGTTATCAAAAAGATCTTCCCAGAATTCTACACCAAAACCTTGAAGACATGGTTCCCATCACATAACACTTGAGGACAAGTGTGCTCTCGAGGAGGAGGAATTGTCAGATCCTGTAGACATTCAGACAAGCATGACTCTTCAGTGAAGGTTATGAACAATCAAAGGCCGAGATGGATTCTATCTTCTGGACGGTCAAGATGGAGTCTGACTGCTGGCGCATTCTACGTCTCCGCTTTCCCTTTGCTGTTGTTTACTTTCAGAGTACTTGTCTGTAATAATGAACTATATAAGTCCCAGTGTCGGGCAAGACAGAGCTATCAAATGAATTCTGCTAGAAGCATATTCGGTCTCTATTTCCTTTCTTGCATTTAGGTTCTTAGTTATCCAGTAGAAATTCCTCAATTCATCGAGAGGTCTCCGCATCGGGAGTTTATCGTCGGATTCCGACTAGCGGGATCTGACATCCGCTCCGGTCTAATTCACTGGATACCCGCCGCCGTGATGACTCTCCGCTCTCACGCGCGTGCCCGTTGCTAACCCTAGCCGCCATGGCTCGGGTTCGCCGGCGCGGATCCCCGGCCCCAACTCGCGCGCCCGCTAGTTTGCGAGCTGAGGCTTGCATCGCCCGCCGCCGCCATTCCACGCGGTGGAGGAGCCCTCGTCCTGGAGGATCCGCTCTTGGAGAAGCCAAGCCCAAACCCTAGACGACCTAGCCTCGCGTGGGTGGGGGAGGGGATGGCCGCAGCGGTGGCGTCAGTCGCAGCATGCTCCTGCACCACCACCACCAGCTGTGGCCGAAGCGATGAGCTGGCCCCGCCCGCATCATCTCCTAGCTCGTCAAGACCAACGAACGTCGTGCCTTTCTCGTCGACACCCTCCCCCTTCGAATAATCTACGCCTTCTACTTACATCATGCTTATGAGGTGCTCGACGAAATGAAATGCTAAGATGCCTCCAAGGCCGCCATCACGGAGGTCCTCAACGACAGCCTCGAGAGCTTTTCCCGAGTCCTTCGTCTCCAAGGCGGAGATGCAGAAGGTAACGCCAATCTCCTTCTGACTCTGTTTGTTTTGCTTAAGACGGATAGGTTTCTCATCTTAATTCCTGGTTTTGATTCACCGTTTGCAGAGTGAGATGTTGCAGGAGGCCAACATCTCCAAGTCCAAGTTGCAAGTGCAGAGCTCGTAGGTATTTGATGGAACCAAACTACTCTTAGGATCACTGTTGGTTTATGCAGTAAGCTACTGGTCTGTGGACATAGCTGGGTGGAAATGTGTTTAAGGCTTGGGATCACTGTTGACTGGTTCTTATCTCCAAGTTCATTTCATGCGTGCAGTGCCTCGGAGGTGTTGTTTGAAGCAAACTGTTAGGTCATTCTGAAATGGATGGTCACTGACGTTATAGCAGATATTTGTCATATGACTGTTGCTGCCCTTTTGATGGAATCAGATAGCCGGTACATGTTTTACTTACCATTGCTTCTTTGGTTTATTCTGCATGTAATTGGCTCCGAATTTAATTAAGGGTCACGATCACTGGTGCTTCAATGCCTAACTATTTTGGGATTTTTAATCATAGTTACAGTGACTTTATAATTGGCATTGCTATTAAAAAATTGTAGTTTATCTAGATACCTGTTTTGGTTACTGTTGTTGACAATTTTGGAGTCCACGTGCTCTACAAGTATGTAGTCTAACAATGTTGGCTAGTTTCATGTCCTCCCCTTGTACTTTCAAAAGATGTATACATGTCAGAAGTACTTGACCAAAAGGTAGTATCTCACTTCAGTTAATACTACCCTTGTTTTAATGCATGTTGCTTTTTGCTTTCTCAAGATTCAATGCAGACCTAAATTTGGGTAACTAGTATTCTCTAGAGCAGGAATCGAGCTAAAAATTTACTTGGACTGAAAAGTATGTATTTCATTATCGATCACTGATGCAATCCATTTTATGTGCACTATATTCGCATTGATTGCAGGTCATGCTGATCAGATCAAGGAGTATCTCAAGGTAAATCTCTGGTTCATGTTTTTCCAATTTGATATCTTGGCTCAAATACATGAGAACTGTTTATAACCATGTTATGCTTGCTGGTTCTCAAAATGTATGCCAGCTCTGCCTCACGAATGTTGTTGTTCTGACTTGAATGTTTGTTGAGCGTTACAAGGATTAGTGTCTTTTTATAAATGTATTTCTCTTGCTGTTGTTTCTGCAAGGTCTTTACATAGTTAATTACTTTCAAATTCTCCTGCTTCTATAGTTTTATATCTCTGTGTTTAGTTATTCCTTCGATGAAAATCCGTTTTGGTAGTGGAGCCACTGAATTTTAGTATTGTTGTTGGTTTATTCTTTTTAGCCTGAGCAAAATATTGAGCTATCTATCTACCAAGTGGCTGCCTCTTCATACCCTTGCTGCATATTGTTGTTGGTTAATTACTTTCAAAGAGTAAGTGGCTGCCCCTTCATTACCCTTGATGCATTAGGAGACCTATATCAACATAAATTAATTTCTAGTATTGAGCTATCTCATCTATTTTTGTACTGTAAATGTACCTTATAACGTAATTTATACGTTAAATGTTGAGCTACGTCATCTTTTTTAGAACAGTCGTATTCTCTACTCTTTTTTTGAAAATTGGATTAGATGCTTGCTGGATATTTCTAGTGTCATCTGGTTGATCTGTTTGTACATATAGTGCAGGAGCACATATAGTGGAAGTACAATTCAATGAGTACTTGTAAATAGCATCCGATAGAGTTCTTACCATTTATTCAACATTGTAGTACTCCATTTATTCCTGTACTATAATTGGAGCAATTTTCTTGATCTGTTGCTGTAATGTAATTGTCTCATCCAATTTTGTTGATCTGTTGCTGTAATATAATTGTCTCATACACACATATAGTGCAAACTTCAGTGCAGTTTCTCTCCACCTGTTTAATTGTTTCTTAGTCCTGATATTCTGTTCAACTATTTTCAAGGACATCAAAGGTGATGCTGGTATGCCACAAAGAACAACGCCTACCGACCCTTCTGCATTGTACGCAGCAGGGATGATGCAGTCAAAATCTGGATTGGCTGCTTCTGGTGAGTAATGCCTTGAGATCATATAATTACTGCTGCTCATTGTGTTACTCGATGGAGAAAATGTGCTGGGTCCTTTGTTATGAGCCAAAGTATCTCATTGTGTGCAGCTGCCTGTACTCGAGGTGAACTTGCACCTCAGATGATCAAATGTCAAATACTTTGTCTGTCAGGCACTTACGGTCTATCTGAATACTACTCCATTTGTATTTTAGATTCTCAGATAGTAGGTGGGGTCTTTTGCACTACTGAACTGAACTTGTGCAGTTGTGTTGCTGCATCTGCTCTCTGAAACCATGAATGCTTTGCTTCCTCTCTTGCTCGGTTTAAAATACAGTCTAAATTCAATTCATCGAGCTCTCTTTAGTCTTTACAAACTCGATGTTTATCCTGTGCAGGAGTACTTGTTGCTGATCCAGAGGCTGAGGAGCAAGAAGATGAAGCTGCAATAGAAGATCCAGAGACAAAGGAGGAGGAAGATGACGCAGCACTTGATCGGGAGGCGGAGGATGAAGAAGATGGTGCATCACTGAGGCGAGATGCTGCTAAGAGGGAGCTGGAGCTGCGGGTGACCTGGTGATGCTGGCGACCTAGAGCTGGTGGTGACAGCGACCTGGAGAGCGAGATCGATCGGGAGCGAGGCGAGCGAGGGATCTGGAGGCGAGCGAGGGATTTGGGGGCACTTCTCCAAAGTGCCCCTGAAAAGTTATTAGGGCACTTTGGCAAAGTGCCCTGATAACTTATTGGGGCACTTCGTCAAAGTGTCCCAAATATTTTTAGGAGTATTTTTTAAAACGCCTCCAAATTATATGTTTTTAGGGCATTTCAAAAAACTGCCCTTATAACCTTTCCAATCACCAGTATATTGGGCATTTGAAAAAATGCCCTAATAACCTATTGGGGCGTTTCCCCGACTTTTCAGGGCACATTGAAGTGCCCCCAAATTCAAACTGTGGCGTAGTGCTTGACGGCCCTCTTCCCGTCGCCGCGGCCGACGGTGCTCTTGGTGCAAGCCAGGTACGCCGCCAGGAAAGGGTCGTCCTCCGGCCGGACGACCCTCCGGCCGGACGGCACGAGAGACGCTCCTCGTTGACGGCCCAGCGGCGGCGGCGGCACGGACACCCTCCGCGCCAGCGCCGGCGCCTTCTTCCCGCAGTTTGGCACGCTGCAAAGTTTCACGGTCGGCTCCTGCTCCCATGGAAAGGCCACAGTGGCCGGCTTCGGTGGCTTCTTCGGGCTTCCCGGCATGCCACGCGCACCCACGGCCGGCCCCGAGACCGGCAGCTTCATCACGCCCTGCTCGTGCTCCCACGAGAAAGGTACGGCCGGCAAGGCTTCTTCTTGCCCCATATCTTGTTAGAACAAAGATACCAGCTATAGCTAGTGCAAACTAATCAACAAGACATTCCCAAAAAAAAACTAATCAGCAAGACAACAACGGCCTGTCAATGGTTTTTTTTTTGAAACTTAAAACCTCCCAATATATTAAGTCAGCAAGCCGCCTCATTAAAACTTTCCAGTCCCCTTAGGTACCCTGGAAGGAAAAGAGTGCGTCAGGTACTTGCTGCTTTTATCATACAAAGTTACATCGCTACATCGTTTATGAGTCTATGCAGTATGAAGCTAGGGGGCTCATCGTCCCAAATACAATCAATCTGATTTGTAAAACTATGCCTAGCTAAATCATGTGCCACCTCATTGGCCTCCTGATTACAATGTTCAAAGGTGATCTCCCTGAACCCTATCGCAAGCATATTACAATCATCAAAAATCGCCGCAGATGAGGTCGCCGAAAAGCCCCCATCCTTCATAGTATCAATAACCTGGGAATTATCCGATTGTATAATCACCCTGTTGCTCCCTAGATAGTTAGCCATACTCAAACCTTCTCGAAGAGCATAAGCCTCGGCCATAAAAGCATCAGCAACAAACGAAAGATCCTTACAACTTGCATATATGAATTTTCCAGAGCCGTCTCTAGCAATACCTCCCAGACTTCCACGACCTTGGTCCTCATTATAAGCTGCATCAACGTTTATTTTAATTGTACCTTCTGGTGGCCGAGTCCAAGACTCTTTCTTCCTCTCCACCGGTTTCTTCTTAGCCCGCCAATAATTCAAAGCAAGACCACCAATAGCCATGGCACTACGATGGACAACTTGGAGATCCTCCCCGTGGGTGAACTGCCTCCTCTCCCACCAAATGTACCACGCCCATGTAAGGATGAGCTCCGGTAGTCCAATCCCATGAAATGACGAACAAGAGTCCAGCTTCAAAATCATATGCTCGAGGACCAAAGACCCTGATCTGTCCAATAATGCATCATTGATTGTTCCTGAAATTCCCAAGTTCTGCCAAATCCTTTGAGCTCGTGGGCATGTGAATAAAGTATGCAATATGTCCTCACATCCCACGTTACATATAGGACACTGACTGCTCATAGCAATATGTCTATTTGCCAATACTCCAAGACATGGAATTAATCCATGAAGTGCCCTCCAGCCAAATTTTTTAATTTTTGCTGGTAGTTGAAGACGCCACAGTTTTTTCCATACTTCAGTACCATGGGACCCTCCAATATCCATAACATCTGGATTATGACGACCAAACTGATATTCCCATTCCGCATGGTAAGCGGACCTAACAGTGAAGAGACCAGTTTTGGTAAAATGCCACGCCACAAGATCCTCTCTCCCAGTCGGTGCTATGGGTATCTCTAAAATTATGTTTGCATCAATACTCCAGAAATTCTCCCGTATTAATTCTTCGTCCCAAGTTCCAGTCACAGGATTAATCAAATCGGAAACTTTATCAAGCATAATACGTCCTCTTGGAGTATATACCTTCCTCGTCGGACTTGTTGGGATCCAAGAATCTTCCCAAATACTTATTTGATCACCTTCTCCCACTCTCCATATGCATCCCCTGTTCAAAGTTTGTACACCATAAAAAATGCTCTGCCAAGTGAAAGAGCTCCCACTCTTCAATTAAGCTTTTAATAAATTTCCGTCAGGGTAATATCTCGCTCGAAGAACTCTTGCACAAAGAGAGTCTGGTTCTTCCATCAGTCTCCAACACTGTTTTGCTAGCATTGCTGTATTAAAAGTGTGTAGATCTCGGAACCCCATACCTCCCCTATCTTTCGGAATACAAAGTTTCCACCATGCCAGCCAATGCATTCTTTTGTGGTCATCATCATCGCCCCACCAGAGTTGCGAAATAGCATCAGTAATTCCCTTACATATTTTCTTTGGGATATTGAATACTGTCATCGCAAACACCGGTATAGCTTGAGCAACCGCTTTTATCAGAGCCTCCTTCCCTCCCATAGATAGCATTTTTTCCTTCCATCCACTAATAAGACCCTGCACTCTCTCAATAAGATATTTAAAACAATCACTTCTGTCAATAAATCATCCGCGAATAACAAGTGGGATACCATCGGTGCTTCACGACACAACTTTTACCCCCACCAGTGCATTTGTCAGCTCGGCATGGGTCAGTAGACTTGATAAACCCTCTGCACAAAGAAGAGATAAATAGGGTGAGAGGGGATCGCCTTGACGAATACCCCTCGTTGGTGTAAAAATATCTGTTTCATTGGAATTGAACCGAATTCGGTACCGAACAGATGACACATAAGCCATGATAAGCTTCACCCATTGCAGATCAAAGCCCAGCTTAATCATTATTTTCTCTAAGAAGCACCACTCAACCCTGTCATAAGCTTTTTTTCATATCCAATTTGACTGCACAGAGTCCCTTCTTTCCTTTCTTCTTCTTTATAGTATGGACACTTTCATATGCTATAAGAATATTATCTGTAATGAGGCGTCCAGGCACGAACGCACTCTACTGTTGGCTAATCACCTCAGGAAGAATTAGCTTCAATCTATTCGCCAACATTTTTGAAATGACTTTATACACAACGTTACATAGGCTGATTGGGCGGTATTGTGTAATCTTTTCTGCATTTTCAACTTTTGGTATTAAGACCACTACAGTATCGTTCCAACCCTCAGGTATAACTCCAGAGTTGACCGCATGCGGTACCTCTCTCGTGAGATCATCTCCTAGCATCGGCCAGAACCTCTTATAGAAAACTGCATGGAGACCGTCCGGCCCAGGGGCTTTTAAGGCTCCAATTTGAAATAATGCTTTCTTGACTTCCTCCTCACTGGAAGTCCGTGTCAAACTTTGGTTCATTTCAGCAGTAACCTTTCTTGGTACTTTATTTAGCACCCCTACATCCGGCTCCATTACCTCTGACGTGAATAGCCCTTCAAAGTAGAATTTGATGAGGTTACTCATGCCTTGAGGATCCTCCCATTTGTTTCCTGAATCATCAACAATATATTTGATTGTATTTTTCTTTTTCCTTGCACTAGCAAAATTATGAAAGAAGCTAGTATTTCTATCCCCATGGCGCAGCCAATTTGCCCATCCACGTTGGACCCAATGTAACTCCTCCTGTTCGAGTAATAATTCAATTTTCAGCAGAATTTCCTTTTGTTCAGCGATCGACTCATCGGATATTGGCCCTCTCCGTAATTCTTCTAACTCCTTCTTTAACTGGTCAATTCTACGACGAGGGCCTGATACGTCTCAAACGTATCTATAATTTTTGATGTTCCATGCTGTTATTATATCAATTGCTACATGTTTTGTTTACACTTCATAGCATTTTTATGCATTTTCTGGGACTAACCTATTAACAAGATGCCGAAGTGCCAGTTCCTGTTTTCTGCTGTTTTTCTCTTTTAGAAAAGCTAGTCGCAAAATATTCTCGGAATTGGACGAAACAAAAAGGGACGCTCATATTTTCACCGACACGATCAGAAGCCAGAAGGGGAGAAGGAGACGAGCCACGAGGCCGCCTCGCCGCCCTAGGGCGCGACCAAGGGTGGGCCCTCACCGGGCCCTGGCGAGGGCGCCTCGCGAACCTTCCGACGCCGCCCTTTCGCCTGCCTGCCTCCGGAGTGATGCGTGAGTAGTTCATCCTTGTACTACGGGTCCATAGCAGTAGCTAGATGGTTGTCTCTCCACCTTGTACCTCCATGTTTAGATCTTGTGAGCTGCCTAACATGATCAAGATCATCTTATTGTAATGCTACATGTTGTGTTTGCTGAGATCCGATGAATATTGATACTATGAGCAAGTTTTTTATCAATCTATATGTTTATGTTGTTTATGATCTTGCATGCTCTCCGTTGCTAGTAGATGCTTTGGCCAAGTAGATGCTTGTAACTCCAAGAGGGAGTATTTATGCTAGATAGTGGGTTCATGCCTCCAGAAATCTGGGCTCGAGTTGACTGAAACGACTAAGGTTGTGGATGTGCTGTTGCCACTAGGGATAAAACAATGATGCATTGTCTACGTGTCATTTGCATTGTTTACATTACACACTTTACTTCATGCAATAATCTGTTGTTTGCAACTTAATACTGGAAGTGATGTGGATGCTGACCTGAAGGTGGATTATTTAGGCATAGATGAGTTGGATAGCAAGTCTATGTACTTTGTTGTAATGCCCAATTAAATCTCATAATGAACATTTTGTCATATATTGCATTGTCATGCACTCTCTATTTGTCAATTGCCCAGCTGTAATTTGTTCACCCAGCATGTTAGTTATCTTTTATGGAGAGATACCACTAGTGAACTGTGGACCCTGGTCCATTTTCCCTCATACTGATAAAACCACCTACTGCAATCATCTGTTCCTTGTTACTTTCTGCAATCACTGCTATTTTCCACACTGTGCATTTAATCATTTGTTTTCAGCAAGCCAGAGAGATTGACAACCTCTCTGTTTCGTTGGGGCAAAGTAGTTTGGTTGTGTTGTGTGCAGGTTCCACGTTGGTGATCGAGTAACGACGCCCATCAACAACCTTCTGAAGAACCTCCGTGTCCTCCTGGTTCGATAAACCTTGGTCATATTTCAAGGGAAAACTGCTGCTGCACTACATCATACCTTCCTCTTGGGGTCTCCCAACGAACGTGTGAACTACACGCCATTGATGACCCACAAGTATAGGGGGTGTATCGTAGTACTTTCGATAAATAAGAGTGTCGAACCCAACGAGGAGCAGAAGGTGTTGACAAGTAGTTTTGATCAAGGAATCACTGTAAATACTAGCAGACAAGTTTTTAGTGGTTTTTGATATTGCAGATAAATAAAATGCGTGTAAATAAAAGACAGTAATAATAATTGCAGCAAGTGGCCCAATCCTTTTTAGAGCAAAGGATAAGCCGGTTGGTTTACTTATGATGGCAAAATGTTCTTGAGAACACACGGGAATTTCGTCAAGTGCTTTCGCTTCCTACAGCTGATTAATCTTTATTGTTTTGATAAGTGTTGTGTGGGCGAACCTATGCTAATGCACTGCCCTAACTTGGACTAATACATACTTGTGATTAAACCCCTTGCAAGCATCCGCGTTACAAGGAAGTAATTAAGATAAATCTAACCACAGCCTTAAACTCTGAGATCCTACACTCCCTCATGCACCGGTTTACTAACGGGGGTTTAGGTTTCTGTCACTCCGGCAACCCCACAATTAGTAGCCAAATACACAATGCATTCCTCTAGGCCCATAAAGGTGAAGTGTCATGTAGTCGACGTTCACACGACACCACTAGAAGAATAACACCACAACTTAAATATCAAACCATTAAATATTACTCAACATAGTTCCACTACTAACAGCATGACTTCTCCCATGTCCTCAAGAACTGAACGGACTACTCACAAGACATCATATGGACCATGATCAGAGGTGATATAATGATGAATAACAATCTGGATATATACTTCAATTCACCGATAAAACTTAATAGCATCAACCACAAGTAGTAATCAACACCGGGAAAGTTTCCCCTATGAACTACACAAAGTATAACCCTAGATGTTACAGCAAAACGAAGTGGAGCGGTGGAGATGATGGTGACGGCGATGGAGATGATGATGATGATGATCCCGATGAAGTCCGGCGTGATGACAATGACGATGGCGATGATTTCCCCCCTCCGGGAAGGAATTTCCCCGGCAGATTTCTACCTGCCGGAGAGCTTTTTCTCTCTCTGTGGTTTCCGCCTCGTGGAGGCGGCGGAATATTTCCTCGATGACTCCCCGCGTCTTAGGGTTTCTGGGGGATGAAATACGCGAAGGGGGAGCGTCAGAGGTGGGCCAGGGTGGCCACACCATGCCACGGCGCGGCAGAGGCGGGGCCGCGCCGTGGGGTCGTGTGGGCCCCTCGTGGCCCATCTCAGCCTCCCCTTTTGGCTGGCTCCGGCATCTGACAAAATAGGAACATCTGTATATTTTCGGTGAATTGTTGATCTTCAGAAATAGGGTGTCTTGACGATGCTTTTTCCAGCTGAATCCTGACTCCGGCAGTTAATTCTCCAATAATCATCAAACATGCAAAACAAGATAAAATAACATAAGTATATCATCCAAATGTGAAATATATCAATGAATAGCAGTAAATTATGATATAAAATAGTGATGCAAAATGGACGTATCAACTCCCCCAAGCTTAGATCTCGCTTGTCCCCAAGCGAAAGCTGAACTCAGTAAACAAGACCACAGGTTTATGGAGTGAAGCGTCGATAATAAAGAATACGGACAAGAAGCATCAACATGTACTAACACACAAATCATTTTAGACAGCAACTTCCCCTCATATAACTTATCTTGGAATGAGTAATGGAAATCACAATAAAGGTGCATAAAGAAAATCATAGTTTGGTGATGGCAAACTTCGTTCTTGGTCAGAGAACAATTAACAGATTGTACTTATCTTTCGAGTAGAGTCCTTATATCGGAGCTATATTGTAGAACTTACATGCTCAATTATCACAATTTCTTTACACTCATTGATAACTTTCAAAGTTATATTCCTTCGGATAAAAGACTTGTGCAAAACAAGGAAGGATAACAAACATGATTGATAATATTAATATATAGATGGTTGAATCACAACAACTCAAATGCTTGCTTAAGAAAGAAGGGAATAGGTTTACTGACTCAACATAAAAGTAAAAGAAAGGCCCTTCGCAGAGGGAAGCAGGGATTAAATCATGTGCTAGAGCTTTTTAAGTTTTTGAAATCATATAGAGAATAAAAATATAAGTTTTGAGTGGTGTATGAGAATTGTCAACGAATCAGAAAATGGAAAGTACAATATGACCCCTGCCAACCAGCAAGGCAGATCATCCCTCTTCTCTTTTGTTTACACATGTAGATATTTCACTGTTTGTCATTGCTTGACTGATAAATCAGGGCAAAAATGTGAAGAGAATTAAGCGGTTAAAGTTGTAATTAATTGGGACTGGGCACCCCATTTGCCAGCTCTTTTTGCAAAATTAATGGATAAGCGGATGTATATGCCGCTAGTCCGGTGGTAAAGTCTGTTTGACAGTTGACATAAAGACATCCACCCCGTCCTCATGAGCTAGTAAACAGTGACACAAATAAGGAGTAGTAACTTTTGAATAGTTTAAAGGTAGCACATGAAGTATTTACTTGGAGTGGCAAGAAAATACCACATATAGGTAGTTATGGTGGACACAAATGGCATGGGTTTTGGCTCAAGGTTTGGATGCACGAGAAGCATTCCCTCTCAGTACAGGTTTTTGGCTCGCAAAGCTGGGTAGCAAGCATAGGAGTGGAGGGATACAAACAAATATAGATGTAATAGAAACAATCATGCAATCTTCCTTGTAAACACAAATAATTTTAACTTGAGAATACTAAGCTCATGAGCCAACAAGAAAGAAAGATAATGAGATAATGTATCTACATGCAATCCCCTCTTTTCTACTTAAGCCTCAAAGTATTGTTGCTACTGACCAATGCTAAGTTTGCCAAAACCAAATAGATTTACTTGATGCTCCCAAAGTGATGCCAATACTAACAACAAGATCATTCATATGACAGAAATTTGCAAAGTAAAATAAAGTGTGAAGAAAGTAAATGATAAAACTTCTCATTAATATTCCAATAACGGCAACTCACACCAAGGGATACATAGATAACCAACTAAGGAGAGATACTTCCACACTGCAAACCATCCTATATGATAACTTCTCTACTCATGATATGACTCGACTGAAAAGTAAAAGGTAAAAGATAATGGTGATGATACCGCGGCACTCCCCCCAAGCTTGGAACAAGCTGAGGGGATGCCAATACCAATGATGAATTACTCCTTCGGTGGTGATGGTGGGATGATCTTGATTGGGGACAGGAACCGCTCTAGCATGCGGCGAAGCCTATCGTTCTCCTCTTGGAGTATCTCCACCTCCATCCTCAGAACTCGATATTGATCACAAAACTCATCAGTGACTCGAAGAGCCTCAGTTACTGCAGTAAAAGAGCTAAAATCTGGAACAGGCGGTGTCGCTCCTTGCATATTATGAGAAAAGGCACGTTGAGTATTAATTGATCCCACAAAAATAGGTTTGCTTGTCCTTGATCTTTAGCAATCTGTCCCTCTTTGTTTGATGACATCTACTTTACTTCCTCCTTGACGCTCTGATCCATATCCTTGCGCCTAGCTGTGGTCCTTTCTTCTTCTGACCATCCTACGAAAGTCCCCTGATCGAGGTCACGGAGGAGCTCACGTCGACGTCGCAGCACGTACTTCTCTGAGGATGAACCCTGGGATGACATCTGAACAGAAACAACCCGAAACGAAAACACGACGATAAAACGATATACGGACCTCGGGGGATCCGGGGGATTATATAGCAAAAAGTTTCATAACAAAAGGAAAGTCCAGGTCGAAACCGGGCTGGAGACGGGCTCCGAGGCGCCCACACCATGCCACGGCGCGGCCAAGGGTGGGCCCGCGCCGTGGGGTGGTGTGGTGCCCTCGGGCACCGTTTCCTCCCCGTTTTCGGCTCGTAATTTTCCATATTTAATAAAAACAACAAAAACATAAGTTGGGAAGTTAAACGCGAACTTTTTATTACCAAAACTGTTACCTATTCGAAAACAAACTCTGAAGTTTTCTGAATTTGACTTTTAATAAAATCTTTCGGAGTCACTACTTGAATAATATCAACATCTTCGTTATAAGAATCCCCACAAATATAATGCTTGAGTCTTTGACCATTAACCACTTGAGATCTGTCACCATCAAGCGAAGTAATTTTGATTGCACCGGAACGGCAAACCTCTGAAACAACATAAGGTCCTTCCCATTTCGAAAGTAATTTACCTACAAAAAATCTGAGACGAGACCTATACAATAGAACTTTCTCACCAACATTAAACTCTCTCTTTAGGATTCTCCTATCATGCCATTGTTTCACTTTCTCTTTAAAAAGTCTAGCATTTTCATAAGCTTCACTTCTCCATTCATCTAAGGAACTCAAGTCAAGTAACCTCTTTTTACCGACAAGTTTGAAATCTCTATTAAGTTCTTTTACGGCCCAGTAAGCTTTATGTTCTAATTCTAGAGGTAAATGACAAGCTTTTTCGTAAACCATTTTATAAGGAGACATACCCATAGGATTTTTATAAGTAGTTCTATAAGCCCACAAAGCATCATTAAGCTTCCTAGCCCAATTCTTTCTAGATTTATTAATAGTCTTCTGCAAAATAGATTTAATCTCTCTATTTGATAATTCTACTTGACCACTTGTTTGAGGATGATAAGGTGAAGAAATTCTATGATTAACATCATATTTAGCAAGGGTTTTTCTAAAAGCACCATGGATAAAATGAGAACCACCATCAGTCATGAGATATCTAGGCACACCAAACCTTGGAAAAATAATATCTTTAAGCATTTTTAATGATGTCTCACCATCAGCACTAGATGTTGGTATAGCTTCTACCCATTTAGTAGCATAATCAACAGCAACAAGTATATGAGTATAACCATCAGAAGGAGGAAAAGGACCCATAAAGTCAAATCCCCAACAGTCAAAAGGTTCAATAACAAGAGAATAATTCATAGGCATTTCATTGCGTCTAGTTATATTACCAACCCTTTGGCATTCATTGCATGATAAAATAAATTTTCTTGCATCTTTAAAAAGAGTAGGCCAATAAAAACCTGATTGCAAAACCTTTTGTGCAGTTCTATCTCCAGCATGATGTCCTCCATAAGCACTTCCATGGCATTTCCTCAATATTTCTTTTTGCTCAAATTCTGGAACACATCTTCGCATTATACTATCCACTCCTTCTTTATATAAGTGTGGGTCATCCCAAAAATAATGCCTCAAGTCATAAAAGAATTTCCTTCTTTGCTGAGCTGTAAAGGTTGGAGGCAAATACTTGGCAACAATAGAGTTAGCATAGTCAGCATACCAAGGACTTTCTCGCGAGCTTATCTTTATCACAGCCAATTTTCATTTGGAAAACTATCGTTAACAGGAACAGGATCATAAGAAATGTTTTCCCATCTAGACAAATTATCAGCGACAGGATTTTCAGCACCTTTCCTATCTACAATATGCAAATCAAACTCTTGTCATAAAAGCAGCCATCTTATAAGTCTAGGCTTAGCATCTTTCTTTTTCATAAGGTATCTAATAGCAGCATGATCAGTATGGATAATAACTTTCGAATCAACAATATAGGGTCTAAACTTATCACAAGCAAAAACTACTGCTAAAAACTCTTTTTCAGTAGTGGCATAATTCTTTTGAGCAGCATCAAGAGTCTTACTAGCATAATGAATAACATTCAACTTCTTATCTATTGCTAGGCATAGAGATTTATTAAACAACACGTTGAATATCTTGTCAAGTTTTAATCTTCTTTGGACGGAGCCATTATTAGGTATAGCTAAATAAATAAACTACAACCCCTTATGATGGATCATGTGGCCAAGTAAATGACTGCACAAGAATTATTAAGACATAAAGTCCCACCATACCCTCATAATATAACTTCATGATTCGGTCCCAGGTTTACATGTCCTCCCAAGTCTCCCTCAATTCATTATACTACGGTGTTCTCCTATGAGCCCATATAGGTGAAGTGTTGTGCAGTCGACGTTCGCACAACACCATCATAGAATCACATAAAAGATAAACTCTTGACAAAATACCAACACATGTTATATATAAATCATTGCCAATTCATCCTATGCCCTCAGGAACATATGGGACCTACTCACAACGTGCAAACATGATAATATTCAGTGGCATAAGTGGTACAACACAATCTGAAAATATAACTTCACCACCAAATAATGACAAGTACTCAATCACAAACATGAATAGTAGCACAAGACAAGTATCTATGGTATAGCAACTCTCAAACTACGAGGGGGACGGAGTGGATCACGGAGATGATGATGGAGATGGTGCTGGTCTTGGTGATGGTGATGATGTAGAGGTCTCCTCCCACGCCAAGGAGGAGAGGTGATGACGATGACGATGATTTCCCCCTTCTCCGGAGCTCCGGAGCAGCAGGATCTGATCCCCCTCGGAGGGAATCAGGAGTTGCGCCGCCGCCGCGGCCTCGGATGGTTTCGGGAAAATTAGGGCGTAACTTTTCGGGGAGGACGAAGGCGTCGATAAAAAGCCCCAGGCGAGGAGGTGCCCGAGGCTCCACTTAGTGGGTCCCACGCGGCCAGTACTTGGGCCGCGTGGGCCCACCCCTTTTGGTCCTCGTGGCTCTCCTCTCTTCGGTCTTCTTCCCTCTGCCTTTCTCTCGACGAAAAACCAGCTGTGTAATTTTCCTTTTATTATTTGGGTCCCTGTAGCTCCTGAAACATTAAAAACAAGAAAAATGAGGTTTTCTTCCTCCCAGAAATTAAATACCAAAAATAGGGACTTTGTATGAAAGTCCCATAAATCATCTAAAACATGTAAAAACAATGATATAACAATGCAAATAACATTCAAATATGATACTAAAAGTTGTATAAATGATGATATAAAATGCACGTATCACCAAATCCTTTATAATTGCTACTTCAGGTTCAACATTTATTTGGTCATCAGGCTCTAAAGGTTTCTTGGCACTTTTATTAACCACACTAGCTATCAGAGAATGTTGCTTGACTTTAACAGGAAAAGGTATTTTTTTAATATAAGGTTCTGGCAAAATGCGATCAACAGTATGAACATCAATACTTCTGCCAATGGCCGAATTGGTTTTATCTTTATAAGGTTCATGATATTTATTCAAATCCTTTTTAGGCACATCAAGATAAGAGGCAAAAGCTTTGTAATAATTTGCAACAACTTGAGAATCAAGACAGTAAACAGCACTAACATTACGGAAATCATCGGTCTCGATAAAAGATTTAATGCATTCATAATCATAATTTATACCTGACTTTCTACCTTTGTCGTTCTCCCATCCTTCAGTATTTTCCTGAATACGGTCCAGTAGGTCCCATTTAACTTCTTCTTCGGTACGTGTAAATGATCCAGAACAAGAAGCATCCAATAAATCCTTATCATGAAGAGAAAGCCTTGCATAAAAATTATTGATAACAATATTACTTGGGAGCTCATGAATGGGACATTTGAGCATTAGTGACTTCAATCTCCCCCACGCTTGGGCAATACTCTCTCCATCATGAGGCCAAAAATTATATATACGATTTCGATCTTGATGAATCTCACTAGGAGGATAGAATTTAGAATAAAAGAGATGTACAATTTCCTCCCAGCCAATAGATCGGCCATTCTTCAGCATCTTATACCATTCCGCAGCTCGGCCCTTCAATGATATAGAGAATAACTTCCTCTTGACCTTTTCCATTGAAATACCTGCACACTTGAACAACTCGCATAATTCATGTATAAATAGTAAATGATCACCAGGATGGATGGTTCCATCTCCAACATAGCGGTTATCCATAACACGTTCAACAATTTTCATAGGTATTTTAAATGGATCTAATTCAGCAGGCGGCGGTTCATCTACTACCTTAGCAGTGGCAGTAGTATTCCCAAATAGGGATTCGAATGGAGATCTCTCCATAATAAAATAAAGCAACAAGCAGAAATAAAAATAGCACTTACATTAAAGGTTTCCCTTACCAATTCCTCTTACCAATAGCACTTCACTCCCCGGCAACGGCGCCAGAAAATAGTCTTGATGACCCACAAGTATAGGGGGTGTATCGTAGTACTTTCGATAAATAAAAGTGTCGAACCCAACGAGGAGCAGAAGGTGTTGACAAGTAGTTTTGATCAAGGAATCACTGTAAATACTAGCAGACAAGTTTTTAGGGGTTTTTGATATTGCAGATAAATAAAATGCGTGTAAATAAAAGACAGTAATAATAATTGCAGCAAGTGGCCCAATCCTTTTTAGAGCAAAGGATAAGCCGGTTGGTTTACTTATGATGGCAAAATGTTCTTGGGAACACACGGGAATTTCGTCAAGTGCTTTCGCTTCCTACAGCTGATTAATCTTTATTGTTTTGATAAGTGTTGTGTGGGCGAACCTATGCTAATGCACTGCCCTAACTTGGACTAATACATACTTGTGATTAAACCCCTTGCAAGCATCCGCGTTACAAGGAAGTAACTAAGATAAATCTAACCACAGCCTTAAACCCTGAGATCCTACACTCCCTCATGCACCGGTTTACTAACGGGGTTTAGGTTTCTGTCACTCCGACAACCCCACAATTAGTAGCCAAATACACAATGCATTCCTCTAGGCCCATAAAGGTGAAGTGTCATGTAGTCGACGTTCACACAACACCACTAGAAGAATAACACCACAACTTAAATATCAAACCATTAAATATTACTCAACATAGTTCCACTACTAACAGCATGACTTCTCCCATGTCCTCAAGAACTGAACGGACTACTCACAAGACATCATATGGATCATGGTCAGAGGTGATATAATGATGAATAACAATCTGGATATATACTTCAATTCACCGATAAAACTTAATAGCATCAACCACAAGTAGTAATCAACACCGGGAAAGTTTCCCCTATGAACTACACAAAGTATAACCCTAGATGTTACAGCGAAACGAAGTGGAGCGGTGGAGATGATGGTGACGACGATGGAGATGATGATGATGATGATGATCCCGATGAAGTCCGGCGTGATGACGATGACGATGGTGATGATTTCCCCCCTCCGGGAAGGAATTTCCCCGGCAGATTTCTGCATGCCGGAGAGCTTTTTCTCTCTCTGTGCTTTCCGCCTCGTGGAGGCGGAGGAATATTTCCTCGATGACTCCCCGCGTCTTAGGGTTTCTGGGGGATGAAATACGCGAAGGGGGAGCGTCAGAGGTGGGCCAGGGTGGCCACACCATGCCACGGCGCGGCAAAGGGGGGGCCCGCGCCGTGGGGTGGTGTGGGCCCCTCGTGGCCCATCTCAGCCTCCCCTTTTGGCTGGCTCCGGCATCTGACAAAATAGGAACATCTGTATATTTTCGGTGAATTGTTGATCTTCAGAAATAGGGTGTCTTGACGATGCTTTTTCCAGCTGAATCCTGACTCCGGCAGTTAATTCTCCAATAATCATCAAACATGCAAAACAAGATAAAATATCATAAGTATATCATCCAAATGTGAAATATATCAATGAATAGCAGTAAATTAGGATATAAAATAGTGTTGCAAAATGGACGTATCAGCCATCAAGCACTTTTCTGGCGCCGTTGCCGGGGATACTGGAATCTCCAGATAGGGGAGTCTCACACTTCCAACCTCTTTACTTTGTTTTTGTCTTGCTTGTTTTGTTTTATTTTATCTTGTTTGCTGTTAAAACTCAAAAACGCAAAAAAAAAATCCTGCATCTAGTTTATTTTCAGTTTTGTTACCTGCTTGCTATCATGTCTAGCTCTGCTCCTTTTACTGTTGTGCCCCCTTTAGGAGAAATCATTATGTTTGAACAGAAAAATGGGGAAACTTTTAAAAAGGATTGGGAAAGGATGTTAGAACTGCATAGGAAGATGCAACCTAAAATGGATTTGGTAATTCTTATAATTTTTTCTACTTTGGCTTGCTACCCTTATACCAGAATGCTCTAGATATCATGGTGGGAGAGCCTTTCTCTGAATATGATGCAGCAAAAGCTTTAAAATTTTGAATGGACTAGCTTACTTTCTCATGATAGATGAAGCTTGGGTTTTTACTAGGTTGGACAAAATAGAAAAGTCTCTTAATGATTTAAACCACAATCATAAAGAACAACCCCTAGTTGAGTTAAAAAACGATTGGGAACCTTTCATTGAGATAAGTATTGGTAGTGAAAATTTTCGTGCCTACTGTGATCTTGGTTCTACTATGTCTATCATGCCTAAAATGGTGTATGACTTATTAAATCTTGATAGTATGGTTGATTATCCTGTTTTTCATTTTCACGCTGATGGTACTATCATGAAGAGTTTGGGGATTATTAATAATGTTGAAGTTACTATTCAAAATAAGACTATACTTGCGAATTTCATGATTCTTGCGAAATCCCCTAACAATATAGTCTTGGGAAGGTCCTTCTTAAAAAGTAATGGGGGATTTATCAATGCAAAGTATGGGTTTATGAAATTTAATGCTCCTATCAATCGAAGGTTTTTCTTCCCAATTAAGAAAGAGGATCCCACAGAGAGGTTGGGGGATTTCAATGTTTTTGACAATACTTGATGCATGTTTCATGCCTAGCTAAAAGGCATTAAAGAGAAGCGCTTATGGGAGGCAACCCATTATTTTTACTTTCTGGTTTTTTTATTCAAGGAGCTTGTTTACTTCTGTAGCAACTCTTTGTATCTTTTATTTGCTTTTTGTTGTGCCAAGAAAAGTCTCTTATGACAAGATGGTACTTATTTTTGGATTACTGCACAGGAACAGATTTCTGGACGTCACCGTTTAATTCGGTAGAAAATTAGAAAATTCGTATTGATCTGAATTTTTGTGCGTGTTCCTGAGATGTGTACGCAACTTTCGTACGACTAGAGTTTTTCGATTTACGCGACGTAAGTGTCCCGAAAAAATCATCTTTACGGACTGTTCTGGTTTTGACAGATTCTGTCTTTGTTTTGCATTCTCTCTTTTACAAGTGTTGAGTGAGTTTCTTTTATGGTGGAAGAGCTTCACTTAAGCCTAGTATCAGTAGCTAATGTTTGAAAATATTTGCTTATGAATTGTGTCCCTACAGAACTATGTGAGATTATTTGTTTTGATGCACTAACCTGCTAATGAGAAAAATGTTGAGTTTTGATGTGAAGGAAGTTTTCAAGTGTTAAGAGAGGAGGATGATATTACAAGATCAAGAAGAGTGAAGAGCTTAAGCTTGGGGAGGCTCCCATGGATCTCCCCAGCATATTTCAAGAAGACTCAAGCATCTAAGCTTGGGGATGCCCAAGGCATCCCCTTCTTCATCAACAAACTATCAGGTCATCTCTAGTGAGACTATATTTTTATTCCTTTACATTATATGTACTTTTCTTGGAGCGTCAGTGTGCTTTTGTTTTCAGTTTGTTTTTGTTTTGTTTGCTGCTCTATACTTGTTGGATCCTAGCACTCTTGTTTGGGAGAGAGACACGCTCCGCTTTTTCATTAGAATACTCTTGTGCTTCACTTATACTTGTTGAGTATTCTTGTCTAGCTACTGCTAAAACTTCTAGCTCTTTGTTTTCATGTATCTCTTGTTCAGAGCTATTAGTTTCTTTTGAAGAAAGTACTCTCTTGCTTCACTTATATTTGTTTGGAGAGTTGTTTAAATAAGTTGATTGGTGTTTGGTTGGAACAGAAAATGCTATGCATGTGGTAGTGGTATAAAATGCTTACATAAGTCTTGTAGATCACTGTCTTGAGTAATTTGATACTTGTCAATTGTTTTGAGTTACCAAGTAAGTAAATGTTTAAACTTGTGCATCGTGTAAGTAATGGCTATTAGTGAAGAACTACTGTAAAGCTTGTTGATATTTGATCTTTGTATCATTGGTAGTTCTAAAAGTCTAGATATTTTCTAGTGAAAGGTTTTGGTTAACAAGGAAGACAATGTGGAGTCTTATAATTTTTCAGCCATGTTTTTTATATAAGTTCTTGCTGTACCGGTTGACAGTTTGTGTTTGCTTAAATAACCTTGCTAGCCTAAACTCTGTACTAAGCGGGAATGCTGCTTGTGCATCCAAAACCCTTGAGCCAAAATCCATGCCATCTGTGTCCACCATAACTACCTATTATGTGGTATTTTCCTGCCACTCCAAGTAAATTTTTCATGTGCTACCTTTAAACTATTCAAAACTGTACAACTCCTTTTTGTGTCACTGTTTAGCTCATGAGGAGGTGTAGTTTTACTTTATTTCACTTGTTGATCAGACTTTACACACCTGGACTAGTGGCATATACATCCGCTTATCCAATAATTTTGCAAAAAGAGCTGGCAACGGGGTGCCCAGTCCCAATTAATTACAACTTTAACCAATAATTCTCTTCACATCTTTTTGCCCCTGAGAAATCAGTCAAGCAATGTTCATAAGTGTGTAAACAAAAGAGAACGAGGGATGATCTACCCGCTGGTAGAAATAACGTCCTTCATGGGAGCCGCTCTTGTAAAGTCTGATTAACTTGGGTTGTACTGTATTGTCTATTACTGATTCGTTGACAATTAGCATACACCTCTCAAAATATATTTTTATACTCTCTATATGCTTTCAAAAACTTAAAAATCTAGCACATGATTTAATCCCTGCTTCCCTCTGCGAAGGGCCTTTCTTTTACTTTATTGTTGAGTCAGTTTTCCTATTTCTTTCTGTCTCCACAAGCAAACACTAGTGTCAACTTTGGTACAACAGTTTTTATATGAATTATGTGTTTGACTTATTATATTCTTTGCCTTGACAATATCCATGAGATAAATATGTTGAAGTTGAAGCCAGTGCTGAAACTAAATCTTCCTTTGTGTTAAGTCAAACACTTTCATTTAGAATTTATTGCTTTGTGAGCTAACTCTTATACAAACTCTTATAGCTCCATTGTCTCCAAGTATTATTCATGAAAGTTTGCACTTGTATGATTCATTTTGTTTACTCTTTGTTTACTTGTTAGCAAACTATAGACCATTGACTTGGATCACTTCATTCAGTTCATGTGCATTACATTACTATTTGATCAAGATTATGTTGGTAGCATGTCACTTCAAAAATTATGTTGTTTTTATCGTTTACCTACTCGAGGACGAGCAGGAACTAAGCTTGGGGATGCTTGATACGTCTCAAACGTATCTATAATTTTTGATGTTCCATGCTGTTATTATATCAATTGCTACATGTTTTGTTTACACTTCATAGCATTTTTATGCATTTTCTGGGACTAACCTATTAACAAGATGCCGAAGTGCCAGTTCCTGTTTTCTGCTGTTTTTCTCTTTCAGAAAAGCTAGTCGCAAAATATTCTCGGAATTGGACGAAACAAAAAGGGACACTCATATTTTCACCGACACGATCAGAAGCCAGAAGGGGAGACGGAGACGAGCCACGAGGCCGCCTCGCCACCCTAGGGGCGGCCAAGGGTGGGCCCACCCGGGCCCTGGCGAGGCCGCCTCGCGAACCTTCCGACGCCGCCCTTTCGCCTATATATTCCCGATGTTCCCGTACCCTAAAAACACCGATCATATTCCACGAAAAGTTCCGCTGCCGCCGTCGTCGCCAACCCTAGATCGGGAGGGTTCTGAAGCTCTTCCCGGCACCCTGCCGGAGGGGAGATCATCACCGGAGGGCTCTACATCGCCATGCCTGCCTCCGGAGTGATGCGTGAGTAGTTCATCCTTGGACTACGGGTCCATAGCAGTAGCTAGATGGTTGTCTCTCCACCTTGTACCTCCATGTTTAGATCTTGTGAGCTGCCTAACATGATCAAGATCATCTTATTGTAATGCTACATGTTGTGTTTGCTGGGATCCGATGAATATTGATACTATGAGCAAGTTGTTTATCAATCTATATGTTTATGTTGTTTATGATCTTGCATGCTCTCCGTTGCTAGTAGATGCTTTGGCCAAGTAGATGCTTGTAACTCCAAGAGGGAGTATTTATGCTAGATAGTGGGTTCATGCCTCCAGAAATCTGGGCTCGAGTTGACAGAAACGACTAAGGTTGTGGATGTGCTGTTGCCACTAGGGATAAAACAATGATGCATTGTCTACGTGTCATTTGCATTGTTTACATTACACACTTTACTTCATGCAATAATCTGTTGTTTGCAACTTAATACTGGAAGTGATGCGGATGCTGACCTGAAGGTGGATTATTTAGGCATAGATGAGTTGGATAGCAAGTCTATGTACTTTGTTGTAATGCCCAATTAAATCTCATAATGAACATCTTGTCATATATTGCATTGTCATGCACTCTCTATTTGTCAATTGCCCAGCTGTAATTTGTTCACCCAGCATGTTAGTTATCTTTTATGGAGAGACACCACTAGTGAACTGTGGACCCGGTCCATTTTCCCTCATACTGATAAAACCACCTACTGCAATCATCTGTTCCTTGTTACTTTCTGCAATCACTACTGTTTTCCACACTATGCATTTAATCCTTTGTTTTCAGCAAGCCAGAGAGATTGACAACCTCTCTGTTTCGTTGGGGCAAAATAGTTTGTTGTGTTGTGTGCAGGTTCCACGTTGGTGATCGAGTAACGGCGCCCATCAACAGCCTTCTGAAGAACCTCCGTGTCCTCCTGGTTCGATAAACCTTGGTCATATTTCAAGGGAAAACTGCTGCTGCACTACATCATACCTTCCTCTTGGGGTCTCCCAACGAACGTGTGAACTACACGCCATCAGGGCCTTTCAGCTCCCTCCGGTCTCATTAATGTAATTCCGCATGGACTTCTGCAGTTTTCCGCATGATACCCGGCCCCCTCTCGCCGCAGCTTTATTCCATGCGTTTTGAACAATCAGATTTACTGTTTCTTCCTGAAGCCATCTAGCTTCAAACCTCTTCGGACTGGGATTCAAAACGTGTGTATTTGAAAGGAATTCAGTATCCACCGTGACCGGCCGGTGGTCACTTTTGGTCATCTCGCCATTAATGATTTTACAATTCAGGAACATATTATTCCATGCCGCATTAGCAACGGCTCTATCCAGGAATAATCTTTGGCTCATGCGGTAGGGCGCCCATGCGCAATCTGGGCCGTCGGATTCAGCTGTCCGACGGCTAGGATTTAGTGTTGACCCAACACATTTTCAACGCTAAATCCAGGCCGTCGGACAGCTGAATCCGACGGCCCAGATTGCGCATGGGCGCCCTACCGCATGATAAAAATTCACGCCTCTATCCAGTCTTTCTCTTAGTCTGGCTCTTCTCCAAGTAAAAATATCACCTATATATCCTAGATCCTCCAAACTACAATCTGATAGACAGTCTTGGAAAGCTTTCATACATCTGAGGGCCCTCGGTGCACCACCTTCCTTCTCCCATGAATATAATATTTCATTAAAATCACCTAGTATTAACCATGGCATATTACAACTTGCATGCAGCTCCCGAATATACTCCCAAGATTTATATTTGTTGTTCCAACTTGGTTCACCATAGAAACCTGTGAGACGCCAATCTTGCTCTCCTTTGACAATAACATCAATAAAATTCTTCTCCACTGTTCTGCAAACAATATTTATTTCTTTCTTCCACATGAGAATGAGACCCCCACTCCGTCCATTGCTCTCGTGAAATAACAATATATCAAACTTTAACTTACGCATTAATTTTCTGCCTTTGCTTTACCCAAATGCGATTCAGACAGAAACATCACATCTGGTTTCGTTTGCCTCTGGACTTCCAGAAGCGCAAGAACTGCCCGGGAAGTATTCATCCCCTGGCAGTTCCAACCTAAAGTTATCATTGCTCCCGGCGGTCCCCCGCAACGGAGGCCGCCGATCCCATCAATTCATCATTATTACCCTCTTCTCCTCCTTCTTTACTTCTCCTTTTCTGGTCCTGAACCTTCTGAGGTGTGCTAGCTAAATCAGCGACACCATTCAAAGCAGCTGCGTTTTCCAACAACAGAACATTTGTGGCCACACTATATTCTGTGAAGTATCCTTCATGTTCTTCCTGTTGACAGTTCCATCCTCAGCAACTAAGCGTTTCCTAGGGCCCCGTAAAAGAGGTCCCAGATTCTCATCTTGCGGCATATCCATATCATCATCTTCCTCCATACGTGTTTCACCCATATTTCTTCCCCTTCCTCTTCCGTATCTTCCACCTCTCTCAGTGCCTCGGCCACCGCTAGATCTAGGTTGTAGCGGTCCAAACGGCCATAGCAGCCAATCTCCCCAACCACAATCCCTTTCATCGTGAACACCGTCACCGCATTCCTCTACCACATGTCCCATCAGACCATAAAAATCACAAAAGTCCTGCAGTTTCTCATACAACACCGGGTAATTCTTCTTTTCCTTTATCGTCATAGGGACAAAACGCACCAGAGGTTTATTGATATCTAAAAACACCAGAGCTCGTAGGTATGAAGCTGAGTTAATCCGACCTTCATTTACAATGATAGTGAATGGTGGCTCACCCACTTTCTTTGCGACCCTCTCTGCTAACTCTTTCTTCTTCATTAACCCATCAGGTAATCCCCGTATTCTGGACCATACCGGAATCTTATCCAGCTTATACTCCTGGACATTGGTAAATCTGTCATATTCTTCAAGCACTACTGCCGAATTACGGAATAACCATGGACCACCATCAATAACCCTATTCCAATCTCCCAAGCACTAAAACTGGACCAGGAACAGGTTTGACTCCAACACCTTGAACGTAACATCCTTGGCAGAGGCCCATGCATTACGCATCTGTTTGAATAACGCAGTATGGCTGAAAGATTTTGTAGTGTGGACTCTGAAGATCCCTAACCATCGGACCTCCTTCACTAGCCCCTCCAATTCCTCAGAAAAATCAAGCTCTTCTTCCTCCTCTCCGTGGAGAGTCAATCCTTCAAACTTATACTCAAAACTGAACTGAGGAACAGCATCCTTACCCTTCCCGAAATTTTCTGACAAGCTGCCGCCCGCAGCCCCTCCTGCTGGTAAATCTGCCATGCAGACCTCCCCGCGAGATCCTGGGGGTCTGGGGATCGAGTCGCCCTAGCGTAGCCTTGAATCCGAGAGCAAAATCACGACGATCGCCGTGAGATTTTGGTTACTTTGACGGTGCGCCGCCAAAGGATGTTAAAACCCTAGGAGCGCCCTAGGGGAAACAACGAGGATGTCAAAACCCTAGCGCCTGTCAATGGTTTCTTGCTAGTTAGCTTCTCGGACTGTGCTTCTTGGTGTGATAACGGCCTGTCAATGGGGCAGCCGCAACATAGGGCACCTGCTGGAGGTCGTTTTTTGCCCCTCCATGCTCTAAAAACGATTTTTAATGAGGGCACCATTGCTAAAATAAGATGCTCTAAGCAATCATATATACCTACGAGTCATCGACACCTGATGGGTGGCGCAGCCTCCCAGTACCAGATAGTTTTGGCCACCATAAACAATAAAATGCATCTACGGTCACTTAACTTGCGTCGAAAACTTACTATGGCACTATATTTAAGATCACCTACATTACGGTAACTATCTACTATACAATGAGATATTATTATACGGTCAGTGTGCGTGTTGACTGATCCACGGTGCCAGAAGTCGAGCCACATAATCGATTTTGCAAAAAAACCACGTCAAAAAAATCTCGGACGCCCTCTTCCACTGACAGACTCTGCCTCGTCGTTATCGCAAACCAGAGAAGAGGGAGCGTGACACTCGACGTAGGTTACCAATGGGTTGTCGCTGGCGGGATTCTACTCGCGCTGCGGCAACCCTCGCCTTAGTGACTGGAGGCTGCGTGGCGAAGAGGGGGTGCCGCTGCCATGTCCCAGTTCGTCGCCCCGAAAGAGCCCTTGCCCCTTGCTACACACTATAAGAAATATGCTATCCTATGACCTTTTATTGTGACGCTCAAAATATTGGTCATAGATCTATGACCATTTTGAACCAGTTGGTCATACGCTGTTTTTGAGGGTGCAAACAGCACAAATTTATGACCAATTTTGTCAGAAAGGTCATGGTCTCCTAACATGAATTGGTCATAATCCAGACAGCCCTGGCCTATGACCTTTTTTCTAGACGACTACGACCAATTTAAATGGTCATTCGCATTAGTGGATAGCCAACTCAGCAATCTCGCCTACGTGTTACTGCTTAGGTGTCATTTTCGCTTACGTGTCACTGTGACTGGACAGCCAACTCAGCGGTCTCGCCTACGTGTCAGTGTTTAGGTGTCATTTTCGCCTATGTGTCACTCTTACATGTAGGACCCACTGTCAGGAGTAGCACACACAATGACCAGTGGGACCCGCCCAGCCCAACCGACATGTGGGACCCGCCATGTGGGACCCACCGTGTGACCTGTGGGACCCGCCATGTGGGACCCACCGTGTGATCCGTGGGACCCGCCATGTGGACCCACCGTGTGGGACCCATCCTGCTGCCATGTGGGACCAGTGGGACCCGCCCTGCTGCCATGTGGGACCCGCCATGTGGGACCCACCGTGTGATCCGTGGGACCCGCCATGTGGGACCCACCGTGTGGGACCCATCCTGCTGCCATGTGGGACCAGTGGGACCCGCCCTGCTGCCATGTGGGACCCACACATAAGCAAATGAATCAATGGAACAAAATGAGGAGATGGGGACTCGAACCCACGCCCTCCCTCTCCTCCCAGGCGCACATAACCACTAGGCCACTTACATGTTTGTGTCATACAAGTGCTATGGCCCTCTTTATACAATGCACCGAATCGCTGGGCTGTTCCGAGTGGGCCGACCGCCTGGTTTGGCTGCGCCGCTGGGCTAGGCCGGGTTGGCTCGGCTGATACCTTTTTTTTTGTTCTTTTCATTTATTCTTTTTAGTTTTCTTTAATAACTTTTGATTTTGAACTCCAATTTTTACCAAATAAATTTTGAATTTTTTTAATGATGTACTCTGTCATTGTATACTATTATAGACTGTTTTTATTCAAAATAAAATACGAAATACCCCTAAGCTTATATATTGCTTTATATAGGGTTTCGAAGAATTTGAATTAAATTTTTGATTATTCTTTTAAATTCAAATACAAGATAAAAAAATGCAGGATTTCAAAATTATGCCATGATTAAATGTAAACATCCACTTATAAATTTTGGGGATTAAAATTATTCCATGATTTGTTTTGAATTTCGTATGCCGATTTCAAAATATGGTCAAAACGACGGACATGACCGTTCGTAGCTAGGGTTTGAATCTTGCGAAACTTTTGTTGTATCTCTGATGAAATAGGTACTTGTATACCTAAATATGATTTTTTCAATAAATCATGAGAAAACTACGAGGCACCTGTAGTTCAAATTTGACCCCGTTCCAACTGAATCGACATGAATTTGTCTTTTTACGAGAGGTAGATCGAAACGGTTTGACACGCGACCATTTGGTTATTTGTAAAAACAATGTGGTCTAGTATTTTCAAATAATGTAGCGCTCCTATTTTACGACATATTTTTGGTAGTTGCTTCACAAAATAACCCATTTTTGGCACTCGGAAAATGAAAAATGATTTTTTTGTTCAATGAAAATGAAAACTTTCTTCGGCAACATTGTTCGTGGTTCCAAGATGCACGTTTGTATAGAATATGGGAACATTTGAACAAACTATGCCATGAATGTGGCGATAACATTGGTCATTTGGCCCTAAAGCCATGAATCTTCGTAGATGATACCTCATTTCTGAGAACACTTTCTTAAGAAAATTGCCGTATTCCAACTTTATGATTTTTTTATGGATACTAGGACACATATAATGACACCACGTGAAGGTTTTCCATTTATTTGTTTTTTTTTTAATTTCGTATGCCGGTTTGAATATACGGTCAACTCGGGGGACATGACCGTTCGTAGCTAGGGTTTGAATCTTGCGAAACTTTTGTTGTATCTCTGATGAAATAGGTACTTGTGTACCTAAATATGATTTTTTCAATAAATCATGAGAAAACTACGAGGCACCTGTAGTTCAAATTTGACCCCGTTCCAACTGAATCGACATGAATTTGTCTTTTTACGAGAGGTAGATCGAAACGGTTTGACACGCGACCATTTGGTTATTTGTAAAAACAATGTGGTCTAGTATTTTCAAATAATGTAGCGCTCCTATTTTACGACATATTTTTGGTAGTTGCTTCACAAAATAACCCATTTTTGGCACTCGGAAAATGAAAAATGATTTTTTTGTTCAATGAAAATGAAAACTTTCTTCGGCAACATTGTTCGTGGTTCCAAGATGCACGTTTGTATAGAATATGGGAACATTTGAACAAACTATGCCATGAATGTGGCGATAACATTGGTCATTTGGCCCTAAAGCCATGAATCTTCGTAGATGATACCTCATTTCTGAGAACACTTTCTTAAGAAAATTGCCGTATTCCAACTTTATGATTTTTTTATGGATACTAGGACACATATAATGACACCACGTGAAGGTTTTCCATTTATTTGTTTTTTTTTTAATTTCGTATGCCGGTTTGAATATACGGTCAACTCGGGGACATGACCGTTCGTAGCTAGGGTTTGAATCTTGCGAAACTTTTGTTGTATCTCTGATGAAATAGGTACTTGTGTACCTAAATATGATTTTTTCAATAAATCATGAGAAAACTACGAGGCACCTGTTGTTCAAATTTGACCCCGTTCCATCTGAATCGACATGAATTTGTCTTTTTTACGAGAGGTAGATGGAAACGGTTTGACACGCGACCATTTGGTTATTTGTAAAAACAATGTGGTCTAGTATTTTCAAATAATGTAGCGCTCCTATTTTACGACATATTTTTGGTAGTTGCTTCACAAAGTAACCCATTTTTGGCACTCGGAAAATGAAAAATGATTTTTTTGTTCAATGAAAATGAAAACTTTCTTCGGCAACATTGTTCGTGGTTCCAAGATGCACGTTTGTGTAGAATATGGGAACATTTGAACAAACTATGCCATGAATGTGGCGATAACATTGGTCATTTGGCCCTAAACCCATGAATCTTCATAGATGATACCTCATTTCTGAGAACACTTTCTTAAGAAAATTGCCGTATTCCAACTTTATGATTTTTTTTATGGATACTAGGACACATATAATGACACCACGTGAAGGTTTTCCATTTATTTGATTTTTTTCAATTTGGTATGCCGGTTTCAATATACGGTCAACTCGGGGGACATGACCGTTCGTACCTAGGGTTTGAATCTTGCGAAACTTTTGTTGTATCTCTGATGAAATAGGTACTTGTGTACCTAAATATGATTTTTTCAATAAATCATGAGAAAACTACGAGGCACCTGTAGTTCAAATTTGACCCCGTTCCAACTGAATCGACATGAATTTGTCTTTTTTACGAGAGGTAGATCGAAATGGTTTGACATGCGACCATTTGGTTATTTGTAAAAACAATGTGGTCTAGTATTTTCAAATAATGTAGCGCTCCTATTTTACGACATATTTTTGGTAGTTGCTTCACAAAATAACCCATTTTTGGCACTCGGAAAATGAAAAATGATTTTTTTGTTCAATGAAAATGAAAACTTTCTTCGGCAACATTGTTCGTGGTTCCAAGATGCACGTTTGTGTAGAATATGGGAACATTTGAACAAACTATGCCATGAATGTGGCGATAACATTGGTCATTTGGCCCCAAAGCCATGAATCTTCATAGATGATACCTCATTTCTGAGAACACTTTCTTAAGAAAATTGCCTTATTCCAAC
This sequence comes from Poa pratensis, assembly GCA_947311845.1. Classification (NCBI taxonomy): domain Eukaryota; kingdom Viridiplantae; phylum Streptophyta; class Magnoliopsida; order Poales; family Poaceae; genus Poa; species Poa pratensis. The sequence continues at coordinate 6,698,875 of CAMZMU010000087.1, read as the reverse complement.
TTTATGATTTTTTATGGATACTAGGACACATATAATGACACCACGTGAAGGTTTTCCATTTATTTGATTTTTTTTTAATTTCGTATGCCGGTTTCAATATACGGTCAACTCAGGGGACATGACCACTCGTAGCTAGGGTTTGAATCTTGCGAAACTTTTGTTGTATCTCTGATGAAATAGGTACTTGTGTACCTAAATATGATTTTTTCAATAAATCATGAGAAAACTACGAGGCACCTGTAGTTCAAATTTGACCCCGTTCCAGCTGAATCGACATGAATTTGTCTTTTTTACGAGAGGTAGATGGAAACGGTTTGACACGCGACCATTTGGTTATTTGTAAAAAACAATGTGGTCTAGTATTTTCAAATAATGTAGCGCTCCTATTTTACGACATATTTTTGGTAGTTGCTTCACAAAATAACCCATTTTTGGCACTCGGAAAATGAAAAATGATTGTTTTGTTCAATGAAAATGAAAAACTTTCTTCGGCAACATTGTTCGTGGTTCCAAGATGCACGTTTGTGCAGAATATGGGAACATTTGAACAAACTATGCCATGAATGTAGCGATAACATTAGTCATTTGGCCCTAAAGCCATGAATCTTCATAGATGATACCTCATTTCTGAGAACACTTTCTTAAGAAAATTGCCGTATTCCAACTTTATGATTTTTTATGGATACTAGGACACATATAATGACACCACGTGAAGGTTTTCCATTTATTTGATTTTTTTTAATTTCGTATGCCGGTTTCAATATACGGTCAACTCAGGGGACATGACCGTTCGTAGCTAGGGTTTGAATCTTGCGAAACTTTTGTTGTATCTCTGATGAAATAGGTACTTGTGTACCTAAATATGATTTTTTCAATAAATCATGAGAAAACTACGAGGCACCTGTAGTTCAAATTTGACCCCGTTCCAGCTGAATCGACATGAATTTGTCTTTTTTACGAGAGGTAGATGGAAATGGTTTGACACGCGGCCATTTGGTTATTTGTAAAAACAATGTGGTCTAGTATTTTCAAATAAAGTAGCGCTCCTATTTTACGACATATTTTTGGTAGTTGCTTCACAAAATAACCCATTTTTGGCATTCGGAAAATGAAAAATGATTTTTTTTGTTCGATGAAAATAAAAACTTTCTTCGGCAACATTGTTCGTGGTTCCAAGATGCACGTTTTTGTAGAATATGGGAACATTTGAACAAACTATGCCATGAATGTGGCGATAACATTGGTCATTTGGCCCTAAAGCCATGAATCTTCATAGATGATACCTCATTTCTGAGAACACTTTCTTAAGAAAATTGCCGTATTCCAACTTTATGATTTTTTATGGATACTAGGACACATATGATGACACCACGTGAAGGTTTTCCATTTATTTGATTTTTTTTGAATTTCGTATGCCGGTTTCAATATACGGTCAACTCGGGGGACATGACCGTTCGTAGCTAGGGTTTGAATCTTGCGAAACTTTTGTTGTATCTCTGATGAAATAGGTACTTGTGTACCTAAATATGATTTTTTCAATAAATCATGAGAAAACTACGAGGCACCTGTAGTTCAAATTTGACCCCGTTCCAACTGAATCGACATGAATTTGTCTTTTTTACGAGAGGTAGATGGAAACGGTTTGACACGCGACCATTTGGTTATTTGTAAAAACAATGTGGTCTAGTATTTTCAAATAATGTAGCGCTCCTATTTTACGACATATTTTTGGTAGTTGCTTCACAAAATAACCCATTTTTGGCACTCGGAAAATGAAAAATGATTTTTTTGTTCAATGAAAATGAAAACTTTCTTCGGCAACATTGTTCGTGGTTCCAAGATGCACGTTTGTGTAGAATATGGGAACATTTGAACAAACTATGCCATGAATGTGGCGATAACATTGGTCATTTGGCCCTAAACCCATGAATCTTCATAGATGATACCTCATTTCTGAGAACACTTTCTTAAGAAAATTGCCGTATTCCAACTTTATGATTTTTTTATGGATACTAGGACACATATAATGACACCACGTGAAGGTTTTCCATTTATTTGATTTTTTTCAATTTGGTATGCCGGTTTCAATATACGGTCAACTCGGGGGACATGACCGTTCGTACCTAGGGTTTGAATCTTGCGAAACTTTTGTTGTATCTCTGATGAAATAGGTACTTGTGTACCTAAATATGATTTTTTCAATAAATCATGAGAAAACTACGAGGCACCTGTAGTTCAAATTTGACCCCGTTCCAACTGAATCGACATGAATTTGTCTTTTTTACGAGAGGTAGATCGAAACGGTTTGACATGCGACCATTTGGTTATTTGTAAAAACAATGTGGTCTAGTATTTTCAAATAATGTAGCGCTCCTATTTTACGACATATTTTTGGTAGTTGCTTCACAAAATAACCCATTTTTGGCACTCGGAAAATGAAAAATGATTTTTTTGTTCAATGAAAATGAAAACTTTCTTCGGCAACATTGTTCGTGGTTCCAAGATGCACGTTTGTGTAGAATATGGGAACATTTGAACAAACTATGCCATGAATGTGGCGATAACATTGGTCATTTGGCCCCAAAGCCATGAATCTTCATAGATGATACCTCATTTCTGAGAACACTTTCTTAAGAAAATTGCCTTATTCCAACTTTATGATTTTTATGGATACTAGGACACATATAATGACACCACGTGAAGGTTTTCCATTTATTTGATTTTTTTTTAATTTCGTATGCCGGTTTCAATATACGGTCAACTCAGGGGACATGACCACTCGTAGCTAGGGTTTGAATCTTGCGAAACTTTTGTTGTATCTCTGATGAAATAGGTACTTGTGTACCTAAATATGATTTTTTCAATAAATCATGAGAAAACTACGAGGCACCTGTAGTTCAAATTTGACCCCGTTCCAGCTGAATCGACATGAATTTGTCTTTTTTACGAGAGGTAGATGGAAACGGTTTGACACGCGACCATTTGGTTATTTGTAAAAAACAATGTGGTCTAGTATTTTCAAATAATGTAGCGCTCCTATTTTACGACATATTTTTGGTAGTTGCTTCACAAAATAACCCATTTTTGGCACTCGGAAAATGAAAAATGATTTTTTGTTCAATGAAAATGAAAACTTTCTTCGGCAACATTGTTCGTGGTTCCAAGATGCACGTTTGTGCAGAATATGGGAACATTTGAACAAACTATGCCATGAATGTGGCGATAACATTAGTCATTTGGCCCTAAAGCCATGAATCTTCATAGATGATACCTCATTTCTGAGAACACTTTCTTAAGAAAATTGCCGTATTCCAACTTTATGATTTTTTATGGATACTAGGACACATATAATGACACCACGTGAAGGTTTTCCATTTATTTGATTTTTTTTTAATTTCGTATGCCGGTTTCAATATACGGTCAACTCAGGGGACATGACCGTTCGTAGCTAGGGTTTGAATCTTGCGAAACTTTTGTTGTATCTCTGATGAAATAGGTACTTGTGTACCTAAATATGATTTTTTCAATAAATCATGAGAAAACTACGAGGCACCTGTAGTTCAAATTTGACCCCGTTCCAGCTGAATCGACATGAATTTGTCTTTTTTACGAGAGGTAGATGGAAATGGTTTGACACGCGACCATTTGGTTATTTGTAAAAACAATGTGGTCTAGTATTTTCAAATAAGTAGCGCTCCTATTTTACGACATATTTTTGGTAGTTGCTTCACAAAATAACCCATTTTTGGCATTCGGAAAATGAAAAATGATTTTTTTGTTCAATGAAAATAAAAACTTTCTTCGGCAACATTGTTCGTGGTTCCAAGATGCACGTTTTTGTAGAATATGGGAACATTTGAACAAACTATGCCATGAATGTGGCGATAACATTGGTCATTTGGCCCTAAAGCCATGAATCTTCATAGATGATACCTCATTTCTGAGAACACTTTCTTAAGAAAATTGCCGTATTCCAACTTTATGATTTTTTATGGATACTAGGACACATATGATGACACCACGTGAAGGTTTTCCATTTATTTGATTTTTTTTGAATTTCGTATGCCGGTTTCAATATACGGTCAACTCGGGGACATGACCGTTCGTAGCTAGGGTTTGAATCTTGCGAAACTTTTGTTGTATCTCTGATGAAATAGGTACTTGTGTACCTAAATATGATTTTTTCAATAAATCATGAGAAAACTACGAGGCACCTGTAGTTCAAATTTGACCCCGTTCCAACTGAATCGACATGAATTTGTCTTTTTTACGAGAGGTAGATGGAAACGGTTTGACACGCGACCATTTGGTTATTTGTAAAAACAATGTGGTCTAGTATTTTCAAATAATGTAGCGCTCCTATTTTACGACATATTTTTGGTAGTTGCTTCACAAAATAACCCATTTTTGGCACTCGGAAAATGAAAAATGATTTTTTTGTTCAATGAAAATGAAAACTTTCTTCGGCAACATTGTTCGTGGTTCCAAGATGCGCGTTTGTGTAGAATATGGGAACATTTGAACAAACTATGCCATGAATGTGGAGATAACATTGGTCATTTGGCCCTAAAGCCATGAATCTTCATAGATGATACCTCATTTCTGAGAACACTTTCTTGAGAAAATTGCCGTATTCCAACTTTATGATTTTTTATGGATACTAGGACACATATAATGACACCACGTGAAGGTTTTCCATTTATTTGATTTTTTTTGAATTTCGTATGCCGGTTTCAATATACGGTCAACTCGGGGGACATGACCGTTCGTAGCTAGGGTTTGAATCTTGCGAAACTTTTGTTGTATCTCTGATGAAATAGGTACTTGTGTACCTAAATATGATTTTTTTAATAAATCATGAGAAAACTACGAGGCACCTGTAGTTCAAATTTGACCCCGTTCCAACTGAATCGACATGAATTTGTCTTTTTACGAGAGGTAGATGGAAACGGTTTGACACGCGACCATTTGGTTATTTGTAAAAACAATGTGGTCTAGTATTTTCAAATAATGTAGCGCTCCTATTTTACGACATATTTTTGGTAGTTGCTTCACAAAATTACCCATTTTTGGCACTCGGAAAATGAAAAATGATTTTTTTGTTCAATGAAAATGAAAACTTTCTTCGGCAACATTGTTCGTGGTTCCAAGATGCACGTTTGTGTAGAATATGGGAACATTTGAACAAACTATGCCATGAATGTGGCGATAACATTGGTCATTTGGCCCTAAACCCATGAATCTTCATAGATGATACCTCATTTCTGAGAACACTTTCTTAAGAAAATTGCCGTATTCCAACTTTATGATTTTTTTTATGGATACTAGGACACATATAATGACACCACGTGAAGGTTTTCCATTTATTTGATTTTTTTCAATTTGGTATGCCGGTTTCAATATACGGTCAACTCGGGGGACATGACCGTTCGTACCTAGGGTTTGAATCTTGCGAAACTTTTGTTGTATCTCTGATGAAATAGGTACTTGTGTACCTAAATATGATTTTTTCAATAAATCATGAGAAAACTACGAGGCACCTGTAGTTCAAATTTGACCCCGTTCCAACTGAATCGACATGAATTTGTCTTTTTTACGAGAGGTAGATGGAAACGGTTTGACATGCGACCATTTGGTTATTTGTAAAAACAATGTGGTCTAGTATTTTCAAATAATGTAGCGCTCCTATTTTACGACATATTTTTGGTAGTTGCTTCACAAAATAACCCATTTTTGGCACTCGGAAAATGAAAAATGATTTTTTTGTTCAATGAAAATGAAAACTTTCTTCGGCAACATTGTTCGTGGTTCCAAGATGCACGTTTGTGTAGAATATGGGAACATTTGAACAAACTATGCCATGAATGTGGCGATAACATTGGTCATTTGGCCCTAAAGCCATGAATCTTCATAGATGATACCTCATTTCTGAGAACACTTTCTTAAGAAAATTGCCTTATTCCAACTTTATGATTTTTTTATGGATACTAGGACACATATAATGACACCACGTGAAGGTTTTCCATTTATTTGATTTTTTTTAATTTCGTATGCCGGTTTCAATATACGGTCAACTCGGGGACATGACCGTTCGTAGCTAGGGTTTGAATCTTGCGAAACTTTTGTTGTATCTCTGATGAAATAGGTACTTGTGTACCTAAATATGATTTTTCAATAAATCATGAGAAAACTACGAGGCACCTGTAGTTCAAATTTGACCCCGTTCCAGCTGAATCGACATGAATTTGTCTTTTTTACGAGAGGTAGATGGAAACGGTTTGACACGCGACCATTTGGTTATTTGTAAAAACAATGTGGTCTAGTATTTTCAAATAATGTAGCGCTCCTATTTTACGACATATTTTTGGTAGTTGCTTCACAAAATAACCCATTTTTGGCACTCGGAAAATGAAAAATGATTTTTTTGTTCAATGAAAATGAAAACTTTCTTCGGCAACATTGTTCGTGGTTCCAAGATGCACGTTTGTGTAGAATATGGGAACATTTGAACAAACTATGCCATGAATGTGGCGATAACATTGGTCATTTGGCCCTAAAGCCATGAATCTTCATAGATGATACCTCATTTCTGAGAACACTTTCTTAAGAAAATTGCCGTATTCCAACTTTATGATTTTTTATGGATACTAGGACACATATAATGACACCACGTGAAGGTTTTCCATTTATTTGATTTTTTTGAATTTCGTATGCCGGTTTCAATATACGGTCAACTCGGGGGACATGACCGTTCGTAGCTAGGGTTTGAATCTTGCGAAACTTTTGTTGTATCTCTGATGAAATAGGTACTTGTGTACCTAAATATGATTTTTTCAATAAATCATGAGAAAACTACGAGGCACCTGTAGTTCAAATTTGACCCCGTTCCAGCTGAATCGACATGAATTTGTCTTTTTTACGAGAGGTAGATGGAAACGGTTTGACACGCGACCATTTGGTTATTTGTAAAAACAATGTGGTCTAGTATTTTCAAATAATGTAGCGCTCCTATTTTACGACATATTTTTGGTAGTTGCTTCACAAAATAACCCATTTTTGGCACTCGGAAAATGAAAAATGATTTTTTTGTTCAATGAAAATGAAAACTTTCTTCGGCAACATTGTTCGTGGTTCCAAGATGCACGTTTTGTAGAATATGGGAACATTTGAACAAACTATGCCATGAATGTGGCGATAACATTGGTCATTTGGCCCTAAAGCCATGAATCTTCATAGATGATACCTCATTTCTGAGAACACTTTCTTAAGAAAATTGCCGTATTCCAACTTTATGATTTTTTATGGATACTAGGACACATATAATGACACCACGTGAAGGTTTTCCATTTATTTGATTTTTTTTGAATTTCGTATGCCGGTTTCAATATACGGTCAACTCGGGGGACATGACCGTTCGTAGCTAGGGTTTGAATCTTGCGAAACTTTTGTTGTATCTCTGATGAAATAGGTACTTGTGTACCTAAATATGATTTTTTCAATAAATCATGAGAAAACTACGAGGCACCTGTAGTTCAAATTTGACCCCGTTCCAACTGAATCGACATGAATTTGTCTTTTTTACGAGAGGTAGATGGAAACGGTTTGACACGCGACCATTTGGTTATTTGTAAAAACAATGTGGTCTAGTATTTTCAAATAATGTAGCGCTCCTATTTTACGACATATTTTTGGTAGTTGCTTCACAAAATAACCCATTTTTGGCACTCGGAAAATGAAAAATGATTTTTTTGTTCAATGAAAATGAAAACTTTCTTCGGCAACATTGTTCGTGGTTCCAAGATGCACGTTTGTGTAGAATATGGGAACATTTGAACAAACTATGCCATGAATGTGGCGATAACATTGGTCATTTGGCCCTAAAGCCATGAATCTTCATAGATGATACCTCATTTCTGAGAACACTTTCTTAAGAAAATTGCTGTATTCCAACTTTATGATTTTTTATGGATACTAGGACACATATAATGACACCACGTGAAGGTTTTCCATTTATTTGATTTTTTTGAATTTCGTATGCCGGTTTCAATATACGGTCAACTCGGGGGACATGACCGTTCGTAGCTAGGGTTTGAATCTTGCGAAACTTTTGTTGTATCTCTGATGAAATAGGTACTTGTGTACCTAAATATGATTTTTTCAATAAATCATGAGAAAACTACGAGGCACCTGTAGTTCAAATTTGACCCGTTCCAGCTGAATCGACATGAATTTGTCTTTTTTACGAGAGGTTGATGGAAACATTTAACGAACAACCATTTGATTATTTGTAAATAACATTTGGTGTAATATTTTTAAAAATTGATGTGGTCCAAATTTGCAACAAATATTTCGTAGGTGCTTCACAAACCCCCTGTTTTTAGCACTTAGAAACCATTTTTAATGGCAACATTGTTCTAAACCAATCAGAACGCAGAACCACTCTGCCCACGGATCACCCCACTGCCCACTGTAGCCGATCTGAGCCGTCCATAGCTGTTTGATCCAACGGCCCTGGCTCACTTCTCCTCCCGCATGCCGCAGCACCCAACCCTAACCCTAATCCCCACCCGAACCCCTCGCTCTCCTCGCTATCCCTCGAGCGCCGCCTCCCTCTCTCTCACTTCTCCTCTCTCGCTCAGTCGCTCTCCCTCGAGCATCCCCACTGTGCCGCCACTCCGTCGCGATCCAGATCTCCACCACCGCGACCTCCGCCCACCGCAGGTCCCCTCCACCGCCACCACCTCCTCCCCTAGCTCCGGGCCATCCTGCTCCACCTCACGCGTCAGATCGACCACGCCCCGCATCAGCCTCGCCTGGAGAGAGAGGCGCCGTCGCCCAGCCAGCATGCCCACTCTGAGGCGGCGGTGGGGACGCGCTGACGGCGAGATCTAGATCGGCCCCCTCGCCCTACCCCGAGCCCCTCCCTCCCCTGTCCACCAGCCCCTCCACCACCTTCTCGGGGTCGCGGCCGAGATGAACGGGACCGCTCGATGCGGCGTCGGACTCGCTGGATGTTCGTCGTGGTCGCCGGATCTGTCAATGGGGTGGCCGGATCTGCCCGCCTCTATCTATCTCCCTCCTCCCTCCAATCAGAACAAATCTAGGTTTTTCTCTTACTATCTCTAGCTCTCTGCAGGTACCTCCAATCAAACCGAATCGCCGGAGGGGAGGCGGAAGAGCGGATCGGACTCCGTCGGGTATGGCGAGCCTCACCGTGCCGCCGGCTCCCTCAACTCCCGCCAGGACGCCATCGACCTCCATAAGGCCTTCAAAGGTCCGTGCCTTTCCCTTGTTTACCGCGCTCTTAGAATTGGATCGATTCGGCCGGAGATCAGGACCAGCGTGGCCATGCTAACCATGGATTTTTAGCGGTTGTTGTTCCGTTGCAGCCATTTGTTGAACCTCTAGTCTGTACGGTTCTATTTGTCTTCTAGGTCACTCGTTAGGTAGTAGGGACAATTCGAATTGTGGAAGTGATGCCTAGTACACACTTGGGCTCTACATTTAGCTGCAAGACATACTTTGATTTATCTGCAAGACATACTCTATGGTCACTGTTACTATCTACTTGGAGTCTGATGTAAGAGACAATGGTCTTTGTAAATTCTTGTAAGTAAAGAATATATATCTGCTAACTTCTAGCTATCTACTTGTAAGTGACAATGATCTCTGTAAATTCTAGTAAGTAAAAGCATAACTGAGTTCACCTATCTTCTATAGATTATAGCTTTCAGAAATCAGTTTGCAGTGTTTATTCAGTACACATGTTTTATCTTGAATTTTGGTAGTGTGAAAAACTCATAGTACATTGTAATAATTTTGACTTATTTGCTCTATTGTCTTGCACTCGGTTGTTACCTGTCATTGCCCTTTACAAATATATCTCAATTCTGCCAACACATATCCTTGTGTATGTTCTACTGTTGTTAGTTCATTCAATTGTTATCTCACAGTTATCCCTTTTGGTTGCATGATACATGTGTTATACCATGCTGAAGCATTGATGAATGCCGGCGGGAGCGCATGGTGGACTTCTACAAGGTCGAGTACCTTCAACAGCCAGCGATGATGCAGAACCGATCTTCAACCATAGCCCCATCCACGGCATTGACACAAAGTCAGGTATCTACTCCTCATCTTCTTGAACAGATATGGTCCTGATGCTTGATGCATGTAGCATCTACTCCCTATGGATATACATGCAATTTTCTTGTCCGGGGGTTCATGTTTTATTGTCCACTGGTAGTGTGTTACTATAGCACAAGGTGCTGCTGCATGCTATTAATTGGCTTTGAAATTAGTTCATCTTCCCTACCTGCTATAATGTGCTTGTGCACATAAATTTTGTGCTGCCATTACTATGACATGCATTGTCTACATGAAGATTTTGTGCTGCTGCTTCTGATCACAAAGGATTGCTGGTGTTCTTTTGTACTAGTGTTCTTACACCAGAACATGTCGTTATATTGAGTGCACACTTTATGTTCTTAGCCAGAACTTATATGATATTTGCTATTTGCTGATAGTTATACCTCCTTTTGCTTGTTCTACACATGTAGCTCAGATTATATCTGTTTTTATTATGTTCTACTTTTATTCATGTACATTGTTATTAGTTGTATTGATTGGAGCCTGTTTTCCCGTTTCCTACCTTGATTAACTTTTTGCAGTTTCCTTCCTTGATTTGATCGATTCATGCATTGTGATGTTCTCATAGGTTGGCGCAAGTTGTTCCAGCTCAGCCATGTGCTCATCAGATGGAGCAAGGAAGCCTATTTTTGATTTCAGAAGCTTTTTGGTTGGTGGTACATTTGTGATTGGCTGCTCTACTACTCAAGCATTTCGGTAGCTAGTATGTGCCGTGAGCCTATGATGTAATTGGAGATAATTTCTGTGATGTAACCTCTAAGATAACATGAGCTGTTATGTATGTGCTTTCCTGCGTATACTTTCTGGAAAACAATATTGTTATTCTAATATTTGAGCATTATGTTATTAAATTGAATTTGTGCCAGATATAATTAGTTGGGCTGTAAACTGAATACAAAAAAGGCTTTGGCCCAAACTATATTGGATCGTATATGGGCCAAGTCCGAATGAATATTGCACCGAATAATTGGGCTGTCAAAAGGCTATAAAATGACTATAAAAAAATGAAAATAAATTAACTGAAAAAGGCCAAGGGCTGCAGAAGAAATGGACTATAAAAAGGCCGAGGCCCAAAAATGGAACGGACTGCCAGAGACAAAAAAGGCCGAATTATTGGGCTCAGCCCATGTAAAGTACATAACTGGACTGGGCTGATTTTGATCTACGACCATATTATTTGGTCACAAATTTGCCACGTCAGCTTTGCCACGTTGGATTTGACGTGGCGTGGCCAGATTGCCCGTGACCAAAAAATTGGTCATAAAATTTGTGACCTTTCCTTTTGGTCATAGACGTCTATGACCAATCTAAAAAAAGGTCATATTGGACAATTAGTGACCCTCATAACATGACCAAGTGTATTTGGTCACAAAAAGGTCATAGATTAAAAATTATGACCATTCAGTGACCAATATGGAGGGTCATAGGATAGCATATTTCTTGTAGTGACAGTAAGCCTCCGCCATGGATTTCGTTCTTCAATTGTGAACCCCTTCATCTTCTATCGTCTATTTTTAGTTGCTCATTAGGGCTTTTAGCGTTCTGTGGTAGGTTTACCCGCATTGTAAAACTTTGGTTCAGTTGATCCGGATAGGGTTTTAGGCCATTTTTTGGGGGGTTTGCGACTAGGGTATAAGGTTCGGTAAATATAACTTTTTTAGGCCGATTCTGATTTCTAAATCATATATGTATGATTTGATATCGCAGAACCTCGAGAAGGCAAATTTTCAGTGCAATTTAACCTTGATGGTTATTTAATTGGGGAAGGAAGCAACCAATCATATGTGGATGGAAATGTTGTGTGACATGATCAAGTAGGAAAGTCTTCAATTATGGTAGAGAATGTGTATGGAACTGGATGGGAAATGGCTCACGGAGTTAAGCTCTACTATTCTATTCCTACACTAGAAGTGAACATGAATGGTGTGAGAGAGGTTAGGATTGATGACGATACTTGCAGCCAACATGGATGCTGATGATGTTGCATATTGTCCAAGAGCCCAGCTTCCAACAGTTATCAGTCCTTCAAAGAGAGTGCAGAGTACAGAGAATGCTGAATGTATCAGAGCATCACATGTTCATGATTAAAATCAACAGACTGTACAAGAAAAGCAAGATCAACAGCCTGTGCAAAAAGTGGAAGAAAGGGCTGAAGTTCATGTTCCATTACACGTTGTATATCCAGAGGACGAAGAAAAACCAATTTACAATTTGATAGGAGGAAGAGACCAGTTGGTGAGGAAGAGCAAGTTCCTCTGTACCAGACAAACACCATTGCGATAAAGCCCATTCAGAAGTATATTTCCAATGCAAAAACCAAGTACGGATGCAAGCAGGACCGTCTCAAAAAATTAGGGGCCATGTTCGAAACTCAAAATAGGGCCCTAATGTTTTTCAAAAAGAAACTATCACATATTAACCGGGAAATCTGTTCACTACAGGACTGGCTCAAAACGCCGACGGCCGGATCGTACGCCGACGGCCAAATGTCGGGGCCGTCGGCGTACAAGCCGAGCTAGGGCAGCCGCGCTACCGGCCGTCGGCGTATGAATCCCCGTCGGCGTATGTATGAATCCCCGTCGGCGTATGAATCCCCATCGGCGTACAAACGCCGCCGTGACGGAAGACTCAAACCGTTATTCGACGCGCTGATACGCCGACGGCAATCCTGTGTATTGATACGCCGACGGCAATGCCGTCGGCGTATACTTTTTTCTATTTTCAATTGAATATGAAATAATTCATATCTTTAAATCCGTAAATCGAAATTTAACAAATTAAATGTCTAAATCGATTAGAAAAATGAGAGGAATCCAAATATGACATCCATAAAATCTTTTTCACCATGCACATGACATTTTGTAACATATGTTTGGTACTTGCTTCATTAAAAAGTCAATTTTGACACTTAAAAAATGGAAAATGATATTTACGAAAATATTTTGGAAAATTGTTTTGGCAACAATGTTTTCCATACCAAGAGACTCCTATGTGTCAAGTATGGTCACATTATCACAAACTATGGCATGGGGATGGCCATAACTTGGTCATTTGACGCGAAAGCTATACATGTCTATAGATGATAGACCTTTTTGTGAAGCATTTTTTTGAAATATTTGTCAAAACTCAAGTTTATCATTTTTTTTTAGCAACTAGTACACATAAAAGGACTCCATGTCAAAGGAATTCATTTTTTGAGTACTTTCTCAATTTCTTTTATTTTTGTGAAAAAACTGTCAAAATGACCGTCGTGCCTATTCATTGAAAGGGGTCACATTTTTCAAAACTATCGATGTTTCTGTGATAAAGTCACTACTTTTGTACCTAGAAATGATTTTTGTAAAAAAATTAGACCAAACTATCACACACTTGTAGTTCAATTTCAATTACTTTTGGAAAATCAGCATAAAGTCATTTAAATAGGAATAATTAGGTAAAAATCGAGAAAATCCCTTATACTTGGGTATTATCCATAAAATATGTAGTACCCTTTGTGACAATAAGATGGGTGCCTTTTACAACATATTTTTGGTATTTCCTCCATAACAAAAGTCCTTTTTGGCACTTAAAAATGGAAAATGATATTTATAAAAATAATTTGGAATTTGTTTTTGGCAACAATGTTTGCCATACCAAGGCACACCTATGTTTCAAATATGGACACATTATCACAAACTATGGCACAGTGATGGCCATAACTTGGTCATTTGGCGCGAAACCTATACATGTCAATAGATGATCGATCTTTTTGTGAAGCATTTTTTTGAAATATTTCTCAGAAATTAAGTTTATCATTTTTCTCGCAACTAGTACACATAAAAGGACTCAATGCCAAAGGATACCTTTTTTTAGGGTTTTTTCACTTTATTTGATTTTTTTTCAAAAAAGAGTCAAAATGGCCAACATGACTATTCATCGAAAGAGATCAATTTTCTAAAACCATCGATGTTTATACAATGCAAAGGATGATATGGATGTCATATTTGAATTCCTTTCATTTTTCTAATTGACATAGACATTTTATTTTTCAAATTTCGATTAACGGAATTAAAGATATGAATTATTCCATATTAAATGTAAAGAGGAAATAAAAGTAAAATTAATTTTATTTTCATTTATTCAAAATATACTATTTTATATTCATTGTTACTTATTCAAATGATTTTTTTAAATTTAAACAATGAAAAAGTGTAACATCCTAACTCGGGGGTTAATATGATTGATATGATACAAATATCAATTAGTTCTCATTTCTCATTTGGAAGCTAATATTGAAGGAACTCAAATGTTAAGCGTGCTTGGGCTGGAGCAATTTGAGGATGGGTGACCGAACGGGAACTTTGACCAGCGTAATTACTTTGACCTGTGATTAAATGTGTAATTAGAGATTTAGTATGTAGTTGAGTTAGAAATTTCGAAATAGAAAAAAAATAAGTTTAAAAGAATTCAAAAAACTTCAAATTTTTTTGCATTCATACACCGACGGCACGGCGTATGAGGACTGACGGAACGGCTCGGATGCCGTCTTGTGGGGCCCACCACAGTGTACGCCGACGGCGGATTGGGTACGCCGTCGGCGTATCCATACGCCGACGGCATACGGCCGTCGGCGTCTGGTGCGTTTCCTGTAGTGGTTTTGGGTCGTAGGTGTAGATACACCCCCTATTTAAAAAATGCATTTGAAAATGTCAAAAAAAATTCAAAAAAAATCGGATATATGTACAGACATTTTATGTATGTAGAAAAAGATTCGCAGAAAAAAACATTTTATGTGGCCTTTGTAATAAAGACAAATTTCGGTGTTCCAAAATGATTTTTCACGAGACACCCTTTTGTCTTTTTTATACAAGCCACAAAAATGTCTTTTTTTTGCGAAACTTTTTACGCGGACACAAAATGTTCAGATATACAACCAAAATTATTGCTTGGATTTTTTTACATTTTTAATGCATTTAAAATGTTTTTTCATAATGGGTGTATCTATACCTATGAGCCAAAACATTCGTGTCCTAACATATTAACTTAGTTATAAACTTCAATATTGTAGTTTCTGTTATAAAATATACTCTGTGGCTATGATAGATCAAGATCCAACATTCCAAGTTGTTTGGTCTTTTTGATTGTTGGGTTATTTTTATTCATCAGAGCTTCCTGGTATGATGCGGAATTTCTGCTGTACTCCCAACAATTGCAGTCGATTTCTTGACCCGCTGCCACTGCGCTGGATGCATTCCCTCGGAGATTATTGACAGAACCTTGACGAGGTCTGTCGCATCTTCCTGTGGGTCTTCGATTTCTATCGATTTGAGGTTGTTGCCGCCCCCTCTCCCTACTCTTGTTGGCCGAGCGAGCTAGAAACTGCAGTTCATGTATGTACAAGGCTCAGCGCATGTCAGATTATTAGTTAACTAATTAGAGAGGCAAACCAAAAAACGAAATGGGAAATTGCGTGTGTCTATTACCGTGCATCGGTGCAATCCAAGCTTCTCCAAGTTCGGTGTGTTCCAGAGGATGCTTGTCAACGCCTGAAACTTGAGTCCAACCTCACATTTTTCGAGGAGCAGGGTCTTCAAGCCGTGGAGCACCGGGAAGTCCTGGGATTCTTCCTCTAGCAATGCCTGCAACATGTAGTAAGAAATATAACCTTACCGCGGTGAAGATCGATCAAATCAATCTAATCTAACCATGCCTACGTACCTCCGTCGTGAATCCGGCGAGATGCAGTTTGGTCACATTGGTGAGGAGCGCGAGGAAACTGCGCATGGATTTCAAGAACTCGAGCTTGCGCTTGTTCCGCACTCGCAGGTCCCGGTGCCAGTAGAGGGCCGTCTCCGTAAGCCGGATCGACGCCTCGGCCAGCGATGCCAGCGGTTCTGGCTCCCACGTGGCCTCTCCGGCGCGGCAGTAGCAGTCCTCGCCGTCGCAACGGGTCTCGAGGCGCAGGAAGGTGAGGCGGGGATCCGCGATCCTGAGGTGGGCGCAGGGGAGTGAGCGCTGGGGTTCGACGATGGCGAGACTCCTGAGCGTGGGCGAGGCCACGGCAGTGAGCTTGTCCATCAAGCACCTCTCCACGTGGAGCTCATCGAGGGCCGGGCAGTGCATGCCAAGGTCTTCCAGGAAGCCGGCCTTCAGGATGACACCGACGAGGCGCAGCGTCGTCAGTCGACGGGTGAAACCGGCAGCGCACAGGCCGGCGGCCGACAAGTACGGGGGGGCCTCGGGGTCGACGAAGGAGTAGCGGTGAGGCTGCCAGTGAATGAGGCAGCCGGGGACGGCGCGTATGTCCACGACGGCCGGGAAGCGGCTGAGGGCGCGGCGGATCCACCGGTCGTAGATGGCATATCTACAATCCATGCTGACCAGGTGCAGGCGGAAGGCGTCGAGCTGCGTCTTGGGCGGGATCGACGTAAACTGGCGGTCGGCGAAGTCCTCGAAGCGCCACCACTGTTCGCCGGCGAACTCTCGCTCGTCCAAGGCGGCGCAGGGCACGTCGCGCCAGAGGTGCCTCCACCGCCTAGACAGAACGCTCGTCTGTACGGCCTGCCGTGACCCGAGGGACGAGAT
The DNA here is from genome assembly GCA_947311845.1 of Poa pratensis. NCBI lineage: Eukaryota > Viridiplantae > Streptophyta > Magnoliopsida > Poales > Poaceae > Poa > Poa pratensis. Next base: position 6,682,162 of record CAMZMU010000087.1, on the reverse strand, counting down.
AATGTCGTGCAGGAGGCAGTCCGGCAGGTCGTCCAGACTGTCGGCAGCGTCGACGCGACGGCGCTTATTGGAGTCCATGTCGGCCTGATCGCGTTGTGGCACTCGTATCACGGCGGCTGTGTATGGATTCATATGGGAAGGGAGAGGCCTTTCATATGTATCCGTCACCGTGCAGGAGTCGAATAGCTAGTTTGTTTGGACGACGATGCAGCGTGTAAAATTCGGAGGCTTCCGCCTCGAAATTTGGCTACATGGCCGAATTTGCAGGGCTCCATAACTCGTAATTTATTATTTTGATTTTAAATTATGAATATACTGACAGTAAAATTATTTTAGTGATGAAAATATGGACTGCTGTTTTACTTTAGCAATTACTAGAAATAGTAATATTTATATGTTTATAATCTAGGTTCATTGTGTTTCTAGAAAATAATACATTATTAAATAAATTGTTCACATATTCTTAAATTATTGTCCATATAGTACTTAAAAACAATATTTATGTAATTCCTATACAATTTTTTCCCTATAAATACAAAGATATGCTCCGATCATTTTTCAATAATGTTCATATACTCCAATTGTGTTCATATAGTTACGCAAATAAAAAATGAAAAAGAAAACAGAAGGATAAAAATCGTGTATTTATAAGGAAAAGGAAAATATATTTCAAAAAAAGTTGTGTATTTATTGATAAACAACAAACAAAAATATGAAATAATGCTATGCATAGGGGCTAGGGCTGCACAACAAGCCAGGTTCGAACAAGTTAGGGTAGACTCAGCTCTTTTTTTTTTACGGAAGGCAGTCAACACTGCTTCGATTACTTAGGAGAAACTGGGAATGTCGGCAGAGTAAAAGTACAGGGAAAGGACCAGAAAAGAAACCCGGACAAATGCTAGACTCAGCTCATACTAAAATTCAAGTGAGTTTAGTCTGAGTCGATTTAAAGGTCAAGCTGTATAAGTTGGTGTATAGTCGACTTGTAACGATCCTCATCCTACTTTCGAGCTAAGTAAGAACAACAAAAAACTTTAAGGCAATTTTCCATCATTTAGACCAAAGAATTACAAACACCATAACACTATAAATATTGTTCCAACTAAACTGGCGAGAATATAAATTTATTCATAGTAGATTGGTTTATTTCTCTCTCAGCCAAAAACAATGGGCTAAACTTTGGCTAAAAACAAAGCAATCATCAAAATAGCGTAGGGACAATACCATGCACTATTTTAGGACCTAAATTTTCTCGCGTTTAATTAACCTTTCATATGGCTTGCATGTAAACGAAAAAAATCAATGCACAACATAAAAGATAACAAATTATCATATTTCATTTCATGTATAAATTATCATATACATAATTATATTATTTCATCCAGCTGAGCTAGCGTTGGTTCAAAGTCAGCTTTTGTGTGTCAGAATTTGAAGAAGAATCAACGAGAAGGTGGATACGTGGCTAGGAGGGCTTGTCCGTGTCGGATATAGTATCGATACGGATATGGCTCCGATACCGAATGGATATGTTTTCGCAATGTATCGGTGAACAAAAATAAAATGAAATTAAAGGGCTCCCGCCCCTATTTCATTGCAATCATGAAACCACAGAGTTTTACAAGTTTTTGCCCACAAACATCCACGCGCCTGGCAACTCTGCCTGGGTATCAGGTTCCAACCATCTACCAGAACCTATCATTCTTACCAGAACACACTGGAAACCGCGCATCACAGCACCCATCTTTTGACCCATCATACAATCCTACAGGACGCATATGTGTCGAAGACTCGTACCAAAACATTAGGTCACTACAGAGTTGTCAGCTCATCGCAGGTCCCAACAGTGTTGGGCCCATCTCAAATGAAAAAACAGTGTTGGCCAACATCAGCTCCATGCCACCATTCATCCATTATCGATCCTCCTCGTCACAGGCCCCCAGCCGTGTTTCCTCCCGAAGACTTCGACGAACACTGAACCAATACGGGCCCGGCCCAGTTACGACGCACAGCCCTACGCGGTTGTCCCTCCCCTCTCCCGTCACATCCCAGAATCCACCGGTCCACCCCGACCTCGTCGCCGGCGACCTAGCCTGCTGCGACCCAAGAGGGAAGGAGCACAGCGAGAAGAGGAAGCAAGTGGAGAACACTCTTGGCATGGCATCTTCTGATCGCTTCGACTGCATTCTTTGAACTTGGACCAACTACAGCGACGGTGGCAGATAACGCGTCGCCTTCCGGCCGGTTGCAGCGAGGACGTGGATTTTCGTTCGAAAGTAACGGAATTAGACTTTGTGGCAGATCCCAGGGGATGCGGGAGGTTTATTTTCCGTCGCAGTAGATCCCATCCGTTGATTGTAATCTCCACTAATATTAAAAGAGCCAGTCTGTCAGATCCGGAGGATCTGATCCGTCCATCAGACTCTATTCAACGATCCTGATTTACCCAATGATGTATGATGTGCATTTGATTTTTTGAAAAAGAAAATAACCCACCGCTCCGAAAAAGGAAACCGTTTCTCCTCCACTTCCCCTCCCGAAACAGAGCACCCCACGCAGCACGCCGTCCTTCCTCGCGACTCCAGGTGACCGCCGCCCGCTGTTCCCCGCACCGCCGCACGCCCGCCGTTCCTCGCGACTCCAGAGCGAATTTGTGGAGGGTTCGGCGGACGGAGAGGGCGGAGGAGGAAAGGGGACCCCGACGGCGGCCATCGCTGCCGCACATCCACCCTACCGACGCCGCCGCAGCCGCCGTTACAACCCTACCGCTGCAGCCCATCAACCCTACTGCTGCCGCCCTTCCAACCCACAGACGAGGCGCCGTCGCTCCCGCAACGCCGCCCAACCACCGACGAGCCGCTCCCGCTCCCGCACTGCCGCCCATCCACCCAACAAGTCGAGACGCCGACGCCCTGTACGCCGGAACGCCAACGCCCTCTACCAGCCGCCGCCATATCCTGCACGGAACGGCGGCGCCCTGCACGCCGGCCACAAGCGAGGCGGCGCCTTACACGCCGGCCACAACCGAGGCGGCGCCCTGCAGTCTCCTGCACCAGCCGCCGATACGGACGCGGACGCATCACGCGGGGTAGGCACCAACCGCTGCCGACCTTCCTCTTCCCGTGCTTGCTAGCCGCCGACGCCAGGTTGGCACAGAATCCTGCTTCGACTCCCTCCATCCGTAATCCGTACCTGATCTACCGCGATTATTCGCTCCAGGGGAATCTCGGTTTGTCTTTGCTGTTGCGAAGCACCCAGGAGGCAATCTTCGTGGCCACTGATTCTCCCATCTGGCCTCGCCTAATAAGATGGGGATCAACCTGGGGGCCACGACGGGCACAGCACCGAGTAGATGGTACTCTGTTCTTCAATACCTCAATCTGAACTTTTACCAAAGCAGGCTTACCTGGGACGCGCGTGACCCGCCATCTAATAATCGTTGTGCAGATCCTCCGAGCGCGGCCGCCGGTGGCACACATCTATACGCTGCCGGCTCCGGCTCCTCAGTGCCCACAGCCGTCCCCTTCATCTTCTTAATCTGAACATCATGGACAGAGCAAGGTCATCTAATTCTAATCGCTGTTTGTTCATGATTAGTCTGCTCAAGTGCCCATTCTTAGGTTGTTTATAGATGGGACCATCTTCATGGATTCATGGTCAACCATTGTTTGAGTTAATGCCTGCTCAGCCATAGTGAATTCGTGGGTGCAGCTAACTAACTGTTCTTGTATTTCAGATGGAGAGGACTGGTTCCACACATGCACTGTCGTATAGATGAAACGTGAGCGAATAGCACACTTTTTCTGTGATTCTAGGCTAACATTAGCTATGTGTTTTGCATCCCGGTTCTTATTCTGATAAGGTTGTATTTGAACTGTTGAATTTGTGTAAATGTAGAATTTGATCTTGTGGAAGAACTAAATGTGGAAAGCATGCAGGAAAAAATCGATTGACTTAATGATTAAATGGACAGAGGAGAATTCCTCTCCAACAATGAAAATATTCTCTTAAATAAGAACGTTTGGTCGGAAGTGTTTGATTTACTACCAGTCTACCAGAGTGAATGATTTTTATGGAATTGATCTATTCTGAGGCACTTGACTTCTGTAGGGCATGCATGATGTTGCAATGAGATTTCGGATTGCTGAGATTGCCACAATGAAGCGAAGGTATAGTTTCAGGTTTGTCAGTCTGAAAAATATATGAGCACTTGTTTTTTGTCCAAAAATATTCTTAATTGTTCCATGTGAAGGGCTTAAGTGATTTTCCGTGCAGATCATGGTGCATTCCAGAAAAAAGCAAGCCAACTAAATATATGAAACCTATGGTCCAACAATTTGGATGTTGCACATTAATGGAGGTTTTGCTCTTTCACTTGGTTCTGAAATTTATCGAAAGACATGATTCACTGTATCTGAGTCTATTAGCAATGCAAAGGTATGTATCCAAGGCAAATGGATTTCCTTTACTACTTTACAATCCCCTAATCTTGCTGAAGACGCTGTATAGTTGCAGATATTTATGTGTATGCGATCGGTCTGGAGTCTGCTGCCCTCACAACATTTCATTCATGTCCAATCAAGGAAAATAGAATCATACAAGAAATCGTAGCGGGGAACCAGTAATAATAACAAAGGCGCGGTTTATTCATTTTAAGTATGCGTAGTTGTTGCTGAAGAGTTTGTTACTGGCTGTTATGTTAGGTACAACGGATCTTGCACAAGCTATTGTTGTCTCAATTTGTTCTAATTATAGACATGGAATTTCATTTTTATTATTACCTTGAAGGAATCAGGTGTTGGTAAACATTATATTTATGGCTTCAGAGTATGTGCCAATGTTTAATAAACGGACATTGAGTTGGCTTTCTGAACACTATATATGTCTGTTACCAGCCAATATCCGCAAATGCTGATATTTTGGAGGTTACCGAGGAACTTACTAAAGACACCAGAGAAAATATTTTAGCCGAGGATGTGAAATGTTATGCATGGTTAAGTTACCGGAATGCCATTCTACGGCATGAGTATGAATAAGGTACTATGCTTCCTCGGTGTTCAATTTGTAGCCTTTTCTTTGCATGGACATTTCTTACTCAATAATTGAGTTGTCAGAAAATCAATAACTTTTTTATGTAGTTCAGTTAATATAAAATCTCCATCTAGACTTGAGAAAAGATGACTTTCGATCAGGCATTATGTTTCGTTTTGTCGAGTCTAATTATCCGTAGTGCAATTGTATTATGTTTCGCGGGGGATGGTGGGGAAATCAATCGGGACACTCACATAAATATGCTTTGTTCTTACCAAATCACGTGTATTTTTCCCATTTATATGTTTTGCAGGGGATGGTGGTATCTCATACATTGATGAGAACCCTGCTCTTATGGAGCGTTTTATTTAGAATAATTCAGAATTAACAGCTCGCTGCTTCAGAAAGAGTTTCTGCTCCTTCTCTTTGCTGTAAATATTGGCACAGTCCTCCACATTTGCTAGGTATAGCTCTAGGCCGCCAATATTCTATGCATGTGAGTGATTTCAAGAATATTAAGATCGTGTATGCATGTTTGATGGATAATAGCAGCCCCTTGCTTCTTTATTTTAGGCTAAGGCTGAGTTAATATTATTATGTTTCTCTTTTTGCCTTTTCAGAAACTTTTGTTTGGTTAACTTATTTGCAGCACATAATACGAGTTTGCTCTAGGATTAGAAGATAAACTCTTTCTGAAGCTAATATTCCTTTTATTTTCTTACATAGTGTCCCCGCCAACGCCGTCGAGTTTGTTGACTTGATTCCTCATTTCTATTGCAATCTAGGCCAATTTCAGAATGGAGGTTTGTTTCTAAGTAACGAGAGACATCACTAATTTATACCGTGTTATGTCATTGTGGTACTTATGCTTGACAAACTAGCCTTAAGATGACCACTCTTAGGAGATTAATGTCTGGAATTTCAGCTTTGATATACATTTCACTTCACTATCTACATGTGGTTTTGTACACAGGTTATTCATCGAATAATTTATTTGTATTTATTCAAACACAGATACATCATGCATTTTTATACGCCTTTGTTGATAAATTTTCAGTAAGAAACTTAACTATGAAATGATGCCTTTGTTCATAAATTTTCACTAAGAAACTTAACTATGATATGGCTGGTGCTACTTTAATTTTTAGGTAGAAAAATAAGTATGTAGAATGATGGTGTAGTCTCCTGTTTAATGAGATTGAACTTAAATTAGCTTAAATTGAACGAGGAATATATTTCTTATTAAATATTTATGATATAATTTATACATTAGTTTATACGTGCATTGCACGTGCACGATTACTAGTGTTAATAAGCGCCCAACATTTTAAGGTCCAGATATTTTCCTTTTCTTTTTGCGATGTTCTGGATATTTCTTTTTTTCCTAGTTAACCTTCAGACATCACAAAGTGGGAATGCACGATTTTGGTTTTGACGAAAATTGGCTGGCCCCATTTTCTATTGATTAAGGAGAAGGGTTTACAAAGGTTTTTTTTGAGATTTAAATAGCTACGATATATTAACCAGCACAGTCGAATGCCAACGAGTTTACAATTGAAACGGGTGGGATTACCATCCAGGAGTTACAGCTATGATTATCGCAACCCTCCTTAGCTAACAAGTGCGCTACCACATTACCAGTACGACGCACGTGCTTCACCGAAAAATCAGAGAAATCTTTTAGCAGCACTTTTATTTCTTCTACTAGAGGACCATGAACTGACCTATCCACCTCGGTGTTCTTCAGCTTGGACACCGCACCCAAAGAGTCCGATTCCAGGCAGAGCTTGTCAATATGCAGTTCCTTGGCAAGTTGGACACCCCGCTTGCATGCCATCAGCTCCGCTCGCTCAGCATCAGTCACGGAAGACAAAAAAGGCAAGAACCTGCCACGAACTCGCCATGGTGGTTGCGCAGCACCACACCACATCCTCCAGCTCCCGACATCGAGGAGAAAGAACCATCGACATTCACTTTGTGCCAACCTGGGTCCGGCGGGAGCCAGTGCTCCGATACCGCATGTGAAGCCGTTGGGGTATCCGTCTTCAGACTTCTCCACTCATCGACCAGAAAAATGGATCGTCTAGCCGTATCCCGTGGATCTTCGATCGTCGTCTCATCCCTGGCCTCGTTCCGTGCAAGCCAGAGTTGGTAGATCACCATTATGCCCACTGCGAGCTCATGTTCCTGCAGGCTGCCAAGCCAGTCCAGAACCCATGCGTGTAAACCACGCTGCCTCTGATCGACGCCGGCGACTTCTGCAAACGGAAGCCCGAAATATTTCGCACCATGTCCCAGGTCGCGATCGAGTGAGGGCATTGCCAAAACCGATGCATGAGAGACTCCTCTCGATTGCATACCACACATTTGACACCTTCTTTTATCTTCCTGCGGTGGAGCTCCTCCCCCACAACTCCGTTTTTGATCAACCTCCATACGTGGATCTTTGCCTTCCCCGGGACATTGGCTGCCCATAAGGCCAGCCAACCACGGTGTTCATCCGTTGAGAGAGACGGTCCCACCTGCCCCGTGCTTTGCTGTTTAAGCTGCATTTTCAAATGATATACTGACCTGACACTGAAAACCCCATTTTTGATGTAGTTCCATGCGAATAATCCTCTGATCTAGCTCTTCCTATGGGAATTTTCTTGATGTCTTCAACATCACCTTCGAAAAATAGCTCATTCAACTTCTCTTCATTCCACGTTGTACCTGTCGAGTCCAACAGTTCAGACACTTTGCGGACCTCCGTTTCGGGCTTGTGTCCCAGTGGACGTTGCAAACCCGTTCTAGGTATCCATTTATCAGTCCACACCTTAATCCGTTCGTCATCTCCAATCCTCCATATCAGTCCTTCAGTTAGAAGATCTCTGCCATGCAAGATACTCCGCCAAGTGTACGATGCTGCTTTGGGACAATTTGCTGTCAAAAAGTCCCCTTGCTTGAAATATCTCGCACGCAGCACTCGAGCGCACAGAGAGTCCGGCGAGGTGAGTACACGCCAGGCCTGCTTAGCTAGGAGCGCTTGGTTGAACACACCATAATTCCTGAAGCCCATGCCTCCCCTCCTCTTCGGTGCACACATTTTGTCCCAGCTGATCCAATGCACCTTCTTCTTCCCGTCTGCTGCTCCCCACCAGAACCGCGAGGTAATGGACTGTAGCTGGCTACACATTTTCTTTGACAACATAAAACACCCCATCGGATAGGTGGGTACAGCCTGGAGCACCGACTTGACCAGTGTCTCTTTCCCTTCCATCGACATTCCTTGGCCCTTCCAACCCTGAATCTTGGAACATGATCGATCAGGAATATGCTTGAATGCTCCATCTTTTGATCTGCCTACCACAGTTGGTAGGCCTAGGTATTTCTCCGACAGGGCTTCGCAGTCGATGCCCACAATGTTTTTGAGTGCCTCACGAGATTGTTCCTGGCATCCTTTACCGAAGAAAATAGATGATTTTTGCAGGTTAACCCGTTGACCGGAGCATTCCTCATAGGCATGTAAAATCTGTTTCAACGCTGTCAAGCTGTCTTGACCAGCGTCCAGGAACACAACACTATCTTCTGCGAAAAGCAAATGTGTGACAGTTGGTCCGCCCGGGCCGAAACCCACCCCCTCCACCTTCCGCTCTCGTTGAGCTTGTCGCAGCAGTGCCGAAAACCCCTCCACATAGAAAAGAAGGAGATAGGGGGAGAGAGGATCCCCTTGTCTCAGTCCTCTCGACGGGTAAAACGTCTCCGACAAGCCACCATTGAGTTTGACGGCAAACCGAGCTGAAGCAACATATCTCATCACCATGGTGACCCACGTCTCTGAGAAGCCCAATTTCCGCATCATCTGCTCCAGGAAAACCCACTCTACTCTATCGTATGCCTTCATCATATCCAGTTTCACAGCACACAGGGGCTTCTTCCTTTTCCTCTTCCGAATGGCATGCACACACTCATATGCAATGAGGACATTGTCGGTGATAAGTCTACCTGGGACGAAAGCACTTTGTTCCTCCGAGATCATAATGGGGAGGATCCTCTTCAGTCTGTTTGCAACCACCTTCGAAGCGATCTTATACAGCACGTTGCACAAACTGATTGGTCTGAACTGAGATAGAAGCTCCGGATGTTGCACCTTCGGGATTAACACAAGGACAGTGGCATTGAAATCCTCCGGGCAGTCTTTGCCTGCCAAGAAATCTCTGACCGCCCCACAGACTGCCGTTTTAAGCAAAGACCAGTGTCTCTGATAAAAGAGGGCTGGCAGTCCATACGGCCCTGGGGCCTTGGTCGGTCCCATCTGAAATAACGCTTTTTCAATTTCCACATCGCTAAACCCTCCCGTGAGGGCTTGATTCATCTCCTCCGTGACAAAGGAGTCCATTAGCTGGAGGACTCGCTCGCCATTTATCGAACCTTCGGTGGTGTACAGGTTCTGGTAAAAGGAGAGAGCCATCTCTCGCATGCCCTCATTGGTATTGCACAAAGAACCATCATCTCTCCTTAGTCTGGTGACCGTAGTTTTGCGCTTCGGTGAGACGCATGGTTTTGAAAATACTTGGTGTTCCGATCACCAGCTTTAAGCCATTCCTGTCTCGATCTTGGGTGATACATGACCTCTTCTCTCTCGTAGATCTCATGCAGTCTCTCTTCCAAACCTCGCAGCTCCGCGGCTGCCTCCGAACTCATCTCCTGACCTCGTACCTCCTCTATTTTGCATCTAAGAGTTTTAATCTCAGCTCTCACCGAGCCGAAAGTATCAAAGCTCCATCGCTGCATATCCCTGGTCATAGTCTGGAGCCGTCTCCACAGACCCTCTATACCCGGCACCGTAGCCAAAGTCCTCTCCCATGTTTCTCATGTCGTCGCCTAATCGTCGCCTAAACGCCGCCAAGTCGTCCAGTCGCGCTGGAGCCGACGACTGGGACCGACGCCCAGCAATTTGGAGTTAGGCACGCGCCCAGGGGAAAAAGTCGTCGCCCCGCTCGCCTGGGCATCGATTTGGTTGGTTCGGGCGCTCGCCCTGGTCAACTGGTGGGAAATTTGGGGGGAAATCGGGAGGGAAACAGGGAAATTGGCGCGCACCTGTGAGGGGTAAGGCAAATCGAGCGGGAGAGGGAGAGAATCGAGCACCTGCAGAAGCAAATCGAGAGGGAGAGAGAGGGAATCGACCCCGCCACCACCAAGCTTCACCGGCGCGGCCGCCAGTGTCATGTGCTCGGAGAGAGGAGGGATGGCGCGCTAGAGGTGTATGCTTGGGGAGAGAGGAGCCATGGGGAGGAGGGGAGCCATGGCCAGACCAATGCTGCAGCCTGCTGCCTGTAGGAGCGATGGGGAGAAGAAAGAAGATAAGGGAGAGAAGAAAGAAGAAGATAAGGCAAGGGAGGCATGCGTGCGTGGTGTGTCCGTGTGTACTGGTGTGGTGTGTGCTGTGTGCCGTGTGCGTGCGTGGATGAGTGGTGTGGTGTGGTCTGTGGTGTGTACTCTCCCTCTTATTTCTTATCTAATTATGTTGCTAATCAATTGACAATTATTTGTTGCTACTGCTAGTTGTTATTTATGTTCCTAAATCTCCAAATTTGCTGTCATATGATGCATAATTTCATTTTCCTGTCATATTATTTATTTATTTATTATTATTACGCCCAACACCCAGTTGTCGCCTAAGCGGCGACATGTCGACATGTCGACTCAACTCTTCGAGCTCGACTCGACTCGACTCGGCGACTTTTGAACAGAGCAGCTCGTAATTATCATGTCTTGTCCACATCTCCTCGAACATAAAAGCTCTCGGTGCCCTGCATGGGCCCGTTCCTTGATCGACCTGGACTCGTATCAAAAGTGCCATATGATCAGACTCTTGGCTAACGATATGCTCAACCTGTGTGAGCGGGAACAGAGACAGGAACGGCGCCGTCGCCGTCCCCCTGTCGAGTCTGACCTAGATATTCTCATCTCCCATCCTTTTGTTGCTCCATGTGAATGGGTAGCCTCTAAATTGTAGGTCCGTAAGACCACAGTCATCAAGGCACTCTCTGAACGCCTGCATATTTGCTTCATTGCGTGGGTTGCCCCCCATCTGCTCATCCTGCGCAATAATTTCATTGAAATCGCCCGCACATAGCCATGGCAAATCATCTTGTGCCTTTAGATATCGCAGCGCTTCCCACGTTTTGTGCCGCTGTTCCGTACGCGGTTCACCATATATTCCACTGAACCTCCAAGTTTTGCCTTCGAACTGAATCTTGGCATCGATATAGTACTGGCACCACGGACGGACGGACACCACAACATCATCCCTCCACCATAACGCTAACGCTCCACTTCTGCCCACACAGTCCACCGCCACCCCATTCTTAAACCCTAAGCTCCACTTGAGTTTGTTTATCGCCTTTGCTTTCATCTTTGTCTCACACAGGAACACCACCGCCGGATTGTAGGATCGTACCAGATCCCTCAATTCGCCCACTGCCGCAACCAATCCCAAACCACGGCAGTTACGGGCAAGAAGATTCATTGCTCCCGGCGGCCCTGCGCCGCAGGTGCCGCCGATGGGTCTTCGATTCTGTCAAACACTGAAGCCACATGTGTCTCAGCTGAACCTCCGATTCTATTAAACACCAGAGTCTGTATGTTGCTTCTTCCCTGCAGACTCCACAGCATCCTCTTCCAGTACCTGCACCTGAACCGGCAGCCAGACTTGCTTCGTACCTCTCTTTCTATTATGGGTACTTCCAGCACCCGGTGGTGCCAGATGGTTCTGTCTGCCTCCATCTGAATTCTGGTTCCACGGTCGACGGGTGAAAGTTCCCTTCTTGTGTCTGGTAGGGCTCAAATGTGTCTGTTTCCCGCTTCCTTCACCAACTTCCTTCTCCCTCGCCTTGTACCCCTTGATAGGGCTAGTAACCTCGCCCCTTGTCCTCATGTCCTCCCGCCCGCCAGTGCGAGACGTGCTGGAGTGAGCAAATGCATTAGTCAGATTCCTTCTTGATGGGATATCGCGGATAGAAACACCATCATAGTGTCTAGTAGAAGAATCAGCCGATCTGCTGCCGTAGCTCCCAGTGGAGACAGACGGTCTAGCTGGTGGGGGAGGTTTCTGATTTCTCCTTGGAGAGGCACGCAGCCATTCACCCCACTGTGGAACAACATCCTTCTCACCCTGGCAACCCTCCTCCGAGTGCACGAGGAAACCACACACGAAGCAGAAATGTGGCACCTTCTCATACTTCAGGTCAAACCACATTCCTTCCTCCTCCTCTACAGAATTCTTCAAGCTAACCCCACGGAAGAGCGGCTGATCAACTCTCACAGCCACACGAATCCGCAGATCCTTTCCCCAACACTAGTATAGAACGACACATCGGAAACGGGCCAAAAACCCCATCGGCAACGGAGAAAGGGTCCGTGTCCCCGATCCTGTCACTGATGTGAAGAGCTCAATGGCAACGGAGGTGATAAACCGTTGCCCCTAACATGGGCAACGGTTGTTATATTTGATCGTCACTGATATGTTTCACATTAGACACGGAGTTTTTCAAATCACCGTTTCTAATAAGGGTTACAGGAAAACAAAAACAAAAACACGGTGACGGGCTGTGCCGTCGATGGAGCCCCGCTCCATGCGACTAGACGGCCGCCCGGTCGTCACCGTATTCTTGTATGCCCTGATTTACAAAAGTTCATCAGTGCGCGTGGCTGGAGCTCTGCTCCTATGTCTTCACGGCCGCCAGATGAACATCTACTGTCTTCATCCTGCTGCGCAAAATGTACTGCTCCTGGTGACAGCACCGTGTATGGAGCCCCGCTCCTAGGTCTTCACGGCAGCAGCATCGTCACCAAGCATCCACCAAGCCCTTGACACAACGAATATTCTTTGTTAAAAACAGCAAACAAAGCTAATAAACACAGCCAATAAGCAGTAAACAAAGCAAAATGTAGTGGGATAAGCAGCTAACAGAGCAAACGGAGCTAAATAAGTAGCTAACATAGCAAATACATAGCTGAACAGAGCTAACTAACAGAGCAAACTGAGCTAAATAAGTAGCTAACATAGCCAATACATAGCTAAACAGAGCTAACTAACAGAGCAAACCGATCGAAATAATTAAGTAGCTAACAGAGCAAATACATAGCTAAACAGAGTAACAAAACAGAGCAAACCAAGCTAAATAAATACTCTAACAGAACAAATACATAGCTGAATAGAGCTAACTAACAAATCAAACCGACCTAAATAATTAAGTAGCTAACAGAGCAAATACATAGCTAAACAGAGAGCTACAAAACAGAGCAAACCAAGCTAAATAAATAATCTAACAGAGCAAATACATAGCTGAACAGAGCTAACTAATAGAGCAAACCGATCTAAATAATTAAGTAGCTAACAGAGCAAATACATAGCTAAAAAGAGTTACAAAACAAAGCAAACGGAGCTAAATAAGTAGCTAACATAACAAATACATAGCTGAACAGAGCTAACTAACAGAGCAAACCGAGCTAAATAAGTAGCAAACATAGTAAATACATAGCTAAACAGAGCTAACTAACAGAGCAAACCGACCTAAATAATTAATTAGCTAACAGAGCAAATACATAGCTAAACAGAGTTACAAAACAGAGCAAACCAAGCTAAAGAAATACTCTAACAGAGCAAATACATAGCTGAACAGAGCTAACTAACAGAGCAAACCGATCTAAATAATTAAGTAGCTAACAGAGCAAATACATAGCTAAAAAGAGCTACAAAACAGAGCAAACGGAGCTAAATAAATACTCTAACAGAGCAAATACATAGTAAAAAGAGCGGTCATTTACCTTAGGCGAGGCGGGGTCACCTTTCGTCGCGGATTGCGTCCCAGGCGTCGGTGCCGGAGCCACTGCCAGAGGAGACGTCAGAGGAGACCTCATCCTGATCGAACACCGGAGCGTCCTCCTCCTCCTCCTCGTCCTCCGCCACGGCCACCGCTGCCGCCGCCGCATCTGGCCCAGGGCCCTGGCCAGGGAGAAGAGAGCGGTCTATGACCGCCCGGAGCTGCGTCTGGAACAACGCCTCCTCGGCGGCTTCTATCACGTGCTCGGCGGCCGAGGTGCGGATAGCTCTCTGCATCGCAGACGCCCGAATGATACCGTCGGCGCGCTCGCGCTCAAAGGCGGCGCGAGAGAAGAGGAGACCGACGTCCAGATCCTCGTCCTCATCGTCCGAGGAGGACGAGATCCAGGCGTCGGTGGCCGCCGCCGCCGTGGATCCGGATGGGATTTGACGGCTCCGAATGAACTGGCGACCGCGGTCGCCGGGGATCTCGCCCCAGTTGTAGGGGAGATCCAGGCTGCGCCTCGGAGGGTGGGAGGAGGAAGATGCTCCATCCTGACTTCCGTCGGCGCCGGAGGGGTTCGCCATCGATGGGTGAAGTAGGAGGAGAGCGTGTGCGTCTAGGGTTAGAAACTAGGGAGAGTGAGAACGAGAGTGAGATACACTGGAGTGGAAGATATTAATACCGGCAGCGCTTAATGGGCCTTCACATGGGAAACGGAGATAGACCGATCTCCGTTTCTGATGTGGTCATATAAGCAACGGAGATATTATTTCCTCCGTTGCCCATATATGAGCAACGGAGCTGTTTTCCGCCTCCGTTACCATTGTGTCGGGCCCATCGACCGACTAGCGCGTGCGCGCGCTTCGAAACTCATTCTTCTGTCGCCTAACTCTTGTCGTTGCCATAGAGGGGTATCCGATGTGTCGTTCTGTACTAGTGCAAGCTAAACCATCCTCATCAACTTCAGTTGCAATATATTTTCCAATCCATCCACCAATCAACTCTCCATAAACCTTGTTCATCATATCCATGGGAAGATCAAGAACTCTTACCCAGACATCCATTGTGTCGAAAGTCATATCCGAGGGACGAACCGAGCCATCAAACTCCTTTAAGAGAATTGCACTAAAATAGAACTGCCATGGCCCGTTCTTCATCACATGCTTCCAATCTCCCTCCGAGTTGAACCGCACCACAAATCTGTTATCCCCTATCTCCTTGAAATGAGCAGTACCATGTAGACCCCAAGCGCGTTGCATTGCCCTCTCCAACGCGTTGATC
Source organism: Poa pratensis (assembly GCA_947311845.1). NCBI lineage: Eukaryota > Viridiplantae > Streptophyta > Magnoliopsida > Poales > Poaceae > Poa > Poa pratensis. Next base: position 6,667,043 of record CAMZMU010000087.1, on the reverse strand, counting down.
ACCAGTTTCCTCGGAGAGCAGACCTTGCCAACGATTGCCCATCTCGGCTTGAGGACCGGCACAGATCCCACTCCCCTGATGACGAGCCCAGTGGCTTCCTTGTCCGTTAATAGCAGGTCTCCCATCTTGGCGGAGTGACTCGCTGATAGTTCCTCCGAACATGCTTTCGCCGGCGATCTCGAAGTTGACCTGCTGGAAACCCTAGACGGCATGCGAGATGACGTAGCCATGAGAGCGACGCAGTCCTTCCTTCCCCGACGCGAGAGCCGCGCCAAGGATCAAACCACACATGCGCGCGGGATCGATCTCGCCGCCGAGATCTCTTCCGCCGCCAATCACAACCACCCTCGAGAAGGAAAACGCTAGCTACACACGATCGCCTCCCGATCGCCCTAGAGAAACTTCCGCTCTTGGTGGACCCGCGCCTGTCGCTGAATCTTGTGACTGTATGTTGTGGGTTTACAAAGGTTATTCCTGTAGTATGTACGGTAGTTAGAGAAAGCTTTTTTTTCGAAATGGAGATTGAAATCCCAGCTTTTGTATTAAAATAATGCACACAACCCTTTATTATTAATATTATTATTAATCTTCACAAAGCTTTACAAAGATATACATCAATCAACCGAAATCCAGCTTCCTAGAACCGTACACGCTTGATGAATGAGGTAGACCTGATCAGAGCCTTGTGGCCATACCCCATGGCCCACGCACCAACACATATCATTTAAAACCGGAGAGTTCAACCAAACCGCCCAAACGGGCTGGTTGCACAAACCGATTCAGGTGACTCTCAGCGCACCACATGTACGCTCAGAAGCCACCGCCGCTGCCGTCGTATTTCACCAACTCATCTTCAGTAGGGATCAACGCAGTGACCGTGTGAGACATGCCATTGAAACCACCATGACGCCAAACAACATCACCGTCTTGCGAGCATCCATTGTCACACGTCCATCGTCGAGACCCGCCGTCGTTGATGTTGTAGATTAAATGCCGCTCTACCTCCTGGTTCCTACCACCATCATATGTTGCAAAACGATGCACGCAGGAGGGAGAACGACACCGATAGCGCCACCATTGTCCGATCCCGGAGACCCATATCTAGGGTTTTCCCTGGAGCATCCCGGGCGAGGAGACGAGATTCGCAACAACGATGCCTTTGACAAGGTAATGACGCTATATGAGGCAGCGCCATTGTTAACATGGTTTTTACTGGTAGTCACGCCTCCCAAACTCGCAGCTGACTAGACCCGCTATCTCGCAGCTGACTAGACCCGCTATCTCGCAGCTGACTAGACCCGCCATGTAGGACCCCAAGATCCGCCACCACCGGTGCTCGGTGTGGGATCCCAAGATCCAGCATCACCGACCACGAATGAGCCGACCACCACCGAAAAGGGGAGATCACCGCCACCAAGTCCGGGGCCACGACTCCGGTGTCCACGCACCTCAGTCAAGCCGTGCGCCCGCAACGCTCGTGTGCCGCCCGTAGAGCATCGTAGGACAAACTAGCATGACGTAGCCCGCTCGCTCCAGATGGGTAACAGATCGAAACCGCCTGCTGACGTTCCGCTGACCACCACTAGCAACCACACCACCACAGCGTGAGGTCACCGCCGATCCGCCGCAGCTCCGCTGGAGAAGACGAAATGGGCGCCGCTAACCTCCCAAGATTAAAGCCCGACTCGGCGAGAGGACAGAGGAGGGGATGGTGTAGGGCGAGAGGTGAGAGGAGGCGGACGGGGAGCACCCTGTCGTGACCCGGGCGGGCCCATGGGGCCGAGAGCTAGTAGTTAGAGAAAGGTTAAAAGTTAGTTTCAATAATCACTTTGTAACTGCTAGTAGATCAACAGAGGATAGTGAGACCTGGTCTGATAAACAGACTTTATCCACGGATGATGTAAACGTTATTCCTTCATCAGTGATAAATGTTACGACAAGAGCTAAGGCGAGGGTCAACGGTTGCTCCATTTTCGTTTTTCGCTTTCCTCCCACGTTCCTTAATAATTCGGACGCGACAGACTAACGCGGCTCCGACGTCCTGTTCGGTTGTTCGCGCGCCCGATGATTCCCGATATATGTACATCATGTCTTCGTCGTGTTTGTTATAAGAGTCTACTACTAGTACTAACCAAGGCTTGCAAGTTGGTTTATACTACACTCAACTTGGTGGCATGGAGACGGCAGTGACGGTGATGCAGCTGGTCTGGACCACTAGCAGGATCATCTTCAAGATCATACAGGCGGCGGAGGTGCCCAGCCAGAACAAGGTGGAGTGCGACGACATTGCGGGGCGTCTGTCCGTTATGGAAAAGCTGCTGAATCGCCTGCAACTGCGGTGCCCAGAGGCGGCGGAAGAGCTAGTCCAGCTGGGCGACACGCTCAATGACGCGCACGAGCTCGTCGTCGCTAGCCAGAAGTCGAGCGTGCCGATGAGGTTCGTCTTGGCCGGCGTCCACGCCGAGAGGTTCAGTAAAGTTAACCGAAGGATCGACTCCCACCTCAATGTCCTCCAGTTCTGCTGCCACATCGACACCACCGATCGCCTCGAGCAAATCATCGCCAACACCAGCGGCGTAGTTCCACCAGTAGCAACAACAACAACACCAATGGTCGCTGCAGATGATTCTCCTTATAACAACCCGCCTGGCTCCTGCTCCCGCTCCATGCAGTTTTATTTTTATTTTTAGAAAAGGGTACGTTATAACGTACAAAGTGGTCAAAAGAACCAGTGGTGGGTTTTCATCTTGTTGTTTCTTACAGTTCAAATTAATTGTGTGTATTTGTGTTCGTCGCCTTCTGCAGGATCAGTCTGTGATGGTACCCTTCGTGAGCTCAACACATGTAGCCATGCCTATTGTTGTGGAGTTTAAGTGGGCGGTTATCGCAGTCATAACCGGAAACTTCAACCATGTTCTCAGTGAGGACAGCTCCAGAACGGTGTACAAGGGCCGTCTTCACGACGGCCAGGAGGTGGCCGTGAAGAGCCTGAAGAATCACGGGCAGAAACACGAGGCCGTGTTCGTGGCGGAGCTCGAGATCCTCGTCCACCTCCGCCTCGACCACGACCACATCGTGCGCGTGGTGGGCTGGTGCGCGGAGGAGGACGATCGCATGTTCGTCTACGAGCACACGAGAAACGGCACGCTCTCTGACCACCTGCATGGCGGGGTCGGCTAGGCTTCGCCGGTGACGTCGTCGTGCAAGGCGCGCGTTAAGGCACTGCTGGGCGCGGCCCGTGCCATCGACCAACTTCACTGCCTCGCCGCGCCCCCGGTCATCTGTTAGCACTAAGCCATGCCGAGCATGGTGGTGATCGGCGTCCGTGCGCCAGGTCATAGGCCATGTCGAACGTGTGGCAGGGTGCGTGCGTGTGTGCGTGCATTTGTGTGTATGTCTGTTAGTTTGTTAGCGAGTTAGAGGGAGGACCAGGTCCTGCAGCTCGAGACGGCCGCGTTGCTCGCGTCAGAGCGCGAGGTGGGCGTGTGCCGAGGGCGTGCAGATCATGGTGAGGTGGGTGCGTGAGTTCGTGTTAGTGCGCGACTTGGGCGCGGGCAGGAGAACGAGCTCCGCCTATAAAGCCACCCCTCTGTACATCGCTGTGTTTAATCGAGTTTGTGCTCGCAAGAAAGAAAGCCGTCAGTGCGGCAGCGTTCGTGCGCTGAAAAATTCAGAGTTGTCTCATGTTCTTCTTCCACCTCTGTCCGTGAGCTGAGAGTGCTAGCTAGGGCCATTGCCATCATTTGGTATCAGAGCGAGGCGAGCAATGGCGTTGATCCCGCACGGTGGCGCTGGAGGGAGCACGGTGGCGCTCTCATGTCCGATGCTGACCGGGGACAACTACACGGTGTGGGCGATCAAAGTCGAGGCCAACCTCGACGCGCAGGGCGTATGGGAGGAGGTGGTTCTGGCGGACGCCGCGGCGGCGGTCGATCCGAAGAAGAACAAGACGGCGAGAGCTTACCTGCTCGGAGCGCTCGCTGAGGATATACTGCTGTAGGTGTCGTCGAAGAAGATGGCGGCGGAGGTCTGGACGAGCCTCAAGGCACGGTTCGTTGGCGCGGATCGTGTCAGGACGGCTCGGCTGTCCACGCTCCGCGGCGAATTCGAGCGGCTGCACATGGCGGAGGGGGAGCGGCTGGACGACTACGCCGGCAAGATCAGCGGCATGGCGGCGAGGTACGCAAACCTCGGCTCGACGCTCGGCGACGCCGAGATGGTGAAGAAGCTGCTCGACACTGTGCCCGACCGTCTGTACTCCGCGTGGCCGGGATCGAGCAGTTCTGCGACGTGGAGAAGATGGCGTTCGACGAGGCGCTTGGGAGGCTCAAGGCGTTCGAGGAGGGCACGGAGCGGCGCAAGCAGCGCGGCCGCGGCGAGCGTGGTGGCGACCAGCTGCTGCTCACGGCGGCACAGTGGGAGGCGCGACGTCGTGCACGTGGTGGCGACGACGACGATGACGCCCGGCGCAGCGCTGGAGCGACAGGACATGGGCGCCGTGGCAGGTGTCACAACTGTGGCATCCGCAGCCACTTCGCGCGTGACTGCAGGAAGCCCAAGAAGGAGAAGGAGCAGGCGCTCCTCGCCGACGTCGACGACGAGCCGGCGCTGTACTAGGCATGGCTTAGGGGGAGATTGTTAGCACTAAGCCATGCCGAGCGTGGTGGTGATCGGCGTGCGCCAGGTCACAGGCCATGTCGAGCGCGTGGCAGGGTGCGTGCGTGTGTGCGTGCGTTTGTGTGTGTCTGTTAGTTTGTTAGCGAGTTAGAGGGAGCAGCTCGAGACGGCCACGTTGCTCGCGTCAGAGCGCGAGGTGGGCGTGTGTCAAGGGCGTGCAGATCATGGTGAGGTGGGTGCGTGAGTTCGTGTTAGTGCGCGACATGGGCGCGGGTAGGAGGACGAGCTCCGCCTATAAAGCCACCCCTCTGTACATCGCTGTGTTTAATCGAGTTCGTGCTCACAAGAAAGAAAGCCATCAGTGCGGCAGCTTTCGTGCACTGAAAAATTCAGAGTTGTCTCCTGTTCTTCTTCCACCTCTGTCCGTGAGTTGAGAGTGCTAGCTAGGGCCATTGCCATCATCATCCACCGCAACGTAAGCTCGTCCAGCATCCTTCTGGACGACAACTGGGCACCCCGCATTTCCGACTTCGGCTCGGCTGTTCTGCAAGCGCCGCCGCCGACGGGCGAGGAACACGGCGAGGGACAGCTCGTGGCGGAGGTCGTCGGCACGTCCGGGTACATTAACCAGGAGTACGGCCGCACGAAGCGCATGAGTCCGGCAAGCGACGTGTACAGCTTCGGCGTGGTGATGCTGGAGGTGTTGACGGGGAGGCCGCCCGTCGCGACTGGTTGGGAGGAAGATGACCCGATGACCTTGTTTGGCTCTGCTGTACCGATCATTGAGAGTGGTGACCTGGGTTCTGTGCTGGACAATCGCCCGCCGCAGCGGCCGACGACCCGGCAGATGGAGGCGCTGGAGCTCGTGGCGTGCATGGCAGCACGCTGTCTGTGGATGCAAGACCGGCCGGACATGTCAAAGGTCGTGACGTAACTCAATAAGGCGCTTGGGCTCCTCGAAAGCGACTTCATTTCAGCATGATCTAGCTAGCGCTGACTAGCCAATACGTGATTCGTAATGTACGTACTGTGTCTGAGTGATTTTTTGTAATTAAGGGCGTACCGCCCTACACACTCACTTTTTTTTTGGGTGAGATTTTCGATGTAACAAAATTTAAAAATATCTCAAAACATTGTAGTTTAAAATTTACCTTCACCTGTAAAGATTATGAATAATATGTTGTGCTATTTGAGAGAATCAAAAAGATAAATATCGATGATTTTTCACAAATATTTTAAGCCTTGCGTATACTAAATTTTTCCGTCTTATTTTTTTTACATAATTTAATGCTATTGTACTATACTTTATTTTTCTTAGAATTTTTAAATTTGGTATTGAAAACAAACTCGGAGTTAGTGAGTCTCTAGGTGCCAGAGATTCAGGCCATTAACGGCAACGTGGCGATACCACAACTAGTTAGATACCATCAATTATCAAGGCCGTCGAATTTGCATAAAACAAACGACTTGATCCCTACTAATTGATATATTGACAAAACAAAAAATCATGTTAATGTATTTTTTTATGTATGTCTTAGTACATGAATCTAAAAAAGTAAATTAAATAAATTAGAAAATTGTTGATAATACATTGATATTAGAAAATTCATTAATAATATGTGGATGGATCTCTGCACGTCCCAAATAAGCGGGAGGCATCCAACTAGATGTGTAGTTTCATTTTCCTATTAACGGGTATGTGTTGGCTGAGCAAGCGCACATGGCTAGGGTCATCTCCCAAAATTTGGAGCCACATAACAAATCGTGACGACAGTTAAAACGCAGTCACCTCAGAAAAGTGTAACGACAGTTAAAAATGTAATTGCATTTTTCTGGACAGAAAAGTGCAACTAAACGACTCTGAAATGTGGTTGGACTTTTCTAAAAAAGTGATTGATTAAGACATAAGAAAAAAAATCAGTGCACTGTAACTTGGCAAATCTTTTTTTTTCTTAGTCAATAGTACCGCACTTGGCTAATTGCAATCGCCTAACGGGCCTGATGAGTAACAAAAGTAAAGAGAGAGGTAGGAGCATATCTCATGATCACGAGTACATGATGTCATGATGACGCATGTACCTCAGTACCTCCACGATAAATCTCTTTGGGGCGTGTTTGGTTACCCGCACCGAGTTTGGTCTCACGTCTCGATCCGTGGCTCAGTTGGGCATGGCCCGAGAGAAACGTGGCGTGAGACAACATCTGCGTCCCGTTTTTGCCTATTTATTTCGCATTTCTGTGTTTGGTCGCCTCCGTTGCACAGTGGTTGCATCTATACGTGGGATACTCTCACCTCCCAGTCTACATGGTGAAGCTTACCTCCCGTGAATGGTTCCATCGCGAACGATAGCGGCGGCAGCGGCGGCGGAGGTTGAAGCACAATAGCTACTGCCGTGACAGTGCAGTTCATGGTGGCGAACGGCAGCGACAAGCGCAACAGTAGATACTGCTGTGACACTGCAATTCATGGTGGCAAAAGGCGGAGACGGAGGTTGAAGAACATGTTGTACAGTCTACACTTCCAAAATTCAGTACAAGATCTGCTCGTATATGACCACCGAAATAGAAAACTTCCTACACGAAAGTTGTGCGGAACGTTGAGATGAAGCTACACGTCAAAGGAAATTTTGAACAATCTACCGAGTGCGACGAATTTGGCAAAATTTGTCTAAAAATGGCGCAAACTTCGGTGCGAAATTGAGAAGCTAGAGTCCACGAAACTCGAAACCGATCGCCTGAATGGAACCTACTCGTCGATACGAACATATCTCGTGTTCTAACTTTGTCGAATCGAAGTATATTTGTGTGTATTAGAGGAAGGGGATTATACTAACTGGAAGTGGATGTTGGTCCAAATGGAAGTGAAGGTAGGGGAGAGGAGTGGAGGCGGCGCAGTAGGTACCAGGGTAACAAGCCACACAGCGACCTAGACCCTGAAGAAGATGTAGCCGCGCACAACACCACCACCACACTAGTACAGAACGACACATCCGATACCCCTCTATGGCAACGGCAGGAGTTAGGCGACGGAGAATCGCGCTTTCCGCGCGGCCGGTGCGTACAAACCTGACCTGGCCCGCCTACATTGGCAACGGACCCTTTCCAATCTCCGTCACTTATTATATTGGCAACGGTTAATAAAATTGTCTGTTTCCAATATTTGCCTCTATGGTAACGGATAGAATTTTCCAACCGTTGAAAATGTTGATACGTGGAGGCTAGCGAATGGGCAGATGGGGAGGTGGGCGGAGCAGACCCGCGAGTATAAATGGCGAGAGGTACCAGCAGCGGTCGTTTTGAAGCCCCAGTCCATCGCCTCCAGTTTTTCAAACTTCGCCAGATCCCCTCCGTCCAAATCCATGGCCAGAGGTATCAGCAGCGGTCGTGGCCGTGGACGAGGGCGAGGCCATGGTAGGGGGCGCGGCGGCAATGCCATGCCGTCGGTGTCGCCCTCACCGTCCTCTGAAGACATGTCCCCGGCGAGAGGTACCATCAGCGGTCGCGGCCGTGGACGAGGGCACGGCCGTGGTAGGGGGCGCAGCCGCAATGCCACGCCGTCGGTGTCACCCTCACCATCCTCTGAACACATGTCCCCGGAGCTGCGCGGCTTCGAGTTCTTGGTTATCCTGTACAAGGGCATCGAGAGCCGCCTGAGGCTCCCGAGGGCGTTCGCACAGAAGCTCCAAGGCATGGTGGCAGGTACCATGCATCTGAAGATGGAGGACTGCGAGAACGGCAGCTGGGCGTTGAAGATGGCCGAGAGTGCCGGGGGAATTTGTACCTCGGCCAGGGATGGAAGTCATTCGCCCAAGCGTACAAGCTTGAGCAGGGGCACTTTTTGTGCTTCGAGTTCGACGGCGACAACAGGTTCTTCATCAAGATCTTCGACGGTACCTTATGCCGGAGGGATGCACTCGTGTACAGCGACGACGAGCCCGAGTCTTCATCAGCAGCTGCTAGTAGTAGCATTAGCTAGTAGTAGCATATATGTAATCGTTTACTTCATTATCAAGTCCGTATGTTAGTAAGTTTACTCTCTCGCTGGTGTAAAAGCAATGGAAACGGTTATATAAAATGTCTGTTGCCAATGTGGTGCTTATATGTACTGCCGGCTCTAGCAAATTATCGGTCTCATTATCACTCTCTCACTGTCTCTCTTCCAACCCTAGCCGCCGCACACTGTGGCTTTCAACTCTCCTCACTCTCTCTAATGGCTTCCTCTATCGGCGCTTCTAGATCCGGCCATCGCGGTCGCGGCTCTAGCCGCCGCGGCAGCACCGTTCTAGCGCAGCCCTTCGTGAGGGGAAGGTCGATCTGGAGGCGTCCATGCGTCCGCTAATGATGCGGCAGCGCCACCATCTGACGCCCTCCTCCGGTGATGCCCGGCTTCTTCTGAGCCAGGCCGATGTAGAGGAGGTCATTCATGAGGTGGTGGTGCAGCACCTCCGGCGGTTCTACCAGCAGATCTACCAGCAGAAACCCATCTGGAGGAGGAAGTGGCCGATCTGGAGGAGGAAGTGACCGATCTGGAGGAGGTGGAGGATCAGTAGGTGGTGTCTGATCTGGAGAAGGAGGAGGAGGTGGATGTCGACGACGGAGAAGGGGAGGAGGTGATTGCGTCGCAGCGCGCTGGTAGCATCGCAGCGCATCTGGCAGAGGCCTGCACCTCCTCTCCCGCCGGGTGAAAGGTATAAATCTTTCTCTGACCGACTGTGATGCCGATGAACTAGGTTCTACGTATGAGCATTTCATCACATAAACAAATTCCTAGTGCAAATTCACACATACATGTTCTGATAATTACAAACACTTATTGTTGAAACACCAACTGTACAAACTAGTTAAACACCGACATCCAAAGCCTATTGCAATTCACCTAGGGCATTCTTGCACCTAGGGCAGAGCATTTCCTGCCATGTTGGACGTAGCCTGTCCTTCAAGGTTAGGATCGTGCGATACAACTCGTAGGTCACGTACCCATCTATTACTGCGTAGTCGAGGTTAACTTTGTGCAGCGGCATCCATTCCCAAAAATTGTGCTGGTTGGATGGGAACTCCTTCTTCATGTTGGCGTATGATTTGTCGATGAGGTCTGCCGCTAGATCACCCATTCCGTCCCACTCGTCTCCACCCTTGATTTGGTATATGAGTTGGATGTCCACGTAGTACTCCCGGTGGAATGTGGAAGCCGGCAGAAGAAAGCACCTTGCTGTCGTTGGTGATGTCCACGCTTGCAAAGGTGAAATTCTTGCGTTCAAAGAATTTGCCCAACTCTGGACAATTCTTCTTGGACTTGCACCAGTGGAACACGAGGACATGCTGGCGCATGGCCAGTTGCAGGACAGACATGTGCCGACCATTACGGGTGTACTCGATGTCAAGGCCGATGAACCGATGTTTCTCCTCTATCGTGGGTTAGTCACGGCAGATGTCATAGGGGGTAGGTAGCACACGCGGAGTTACCCAGGTTCGGCCCCTCTGTATGAGGTAAAGACCTACTCCTGCTTGTATGTATTGGATCTGAATGGGGTGTACAATGGTGTGCGCAACAGAGCTTGCGGGTGCTCCGAAGGCTGTGGAATGAGATGCGTCTACCTCTGGGGTTGCACCTTGCCGGCTTTATATAGGGAGCCGGCTAGGGTTTACAGGGAAATGAGGGTGCCGCTGGCGGCGCTAGCTATCCTGCCTACAAGTGCGGCTGCTTGAGGCGCACTCTTCGGGATACGCAGATCGTAAACCGATTCGGAGATATCCGCTGCCGCCTTCCCGAGCCGACGTACCGGGATCCTCGGGGACCCGGTATCCTGGAAGATGCTCTCCGGGGGCTTTGGGCCACCCGGCCTTGTGAGCCGACTCGGGTCCTGGGCCTACCCGGTTGGGCATCCCCCCATCATTAGCCCCCGAGTTCGTCATGGACTCGTCTCCGGCTTGGCCTTCGTCTTGCGAGCTGCCGGGTCGTGTCGGTGAACGAACTCCTGAAACAAAGAGAACAAAGGCTCGGAGTGGTGGATTTTGGCGTGTCAACGTCCGGTCTGACTCAAGTTTTGTTTGATGCCGGCTCGTGCCCGTTGGGACGTTGGCCATACCGACTCGCCTCCGTGCGGGTTATCTCCTCGTATTCTCCGGCTGACGTCACGGTATTTTGACCGCTTGTCCTGTAGTGTTTGTCCATCTGACGCCGAGTCGATTGATGGGACTTGACGGTATCGACTGCCTCCACCTCGGGATGGAGCAGTGGCAATGATGATGTTTTTGACCCGCACGCGCCTGATCCAACGGTCAGAAAGTCGTGACAGGGCGACGTGGCCAAATCTGGGCCGAGCTTTCCGGCACGTTCCCGCAGAAACCGAGGCGTCGTGCGGGAACCGAGGCGTCGTGCGACGTGGCGATTAATGTGGGACGTGGGTGGAGCCATTTACTGCGGTAACGGCTCCACTCACGGCGCCTATTTAGAGGCGAGGGAGTGCGGCTGATGGGTACGCACTCCACTCCTCTCCCTTCTCGCGCTCGCCGCTTCTTCTGCTCAGAACAGCTCACGCCCGAGCGCCGCGTCGCTTCGCCATTGCCGCCATCGGGCACTCCTGTTCCTCCCTCTCCCTCGCGGCCAGGTGGTGGCGCCAAAGAGCCAGTGGGAGCGATCCTCGGTGACGGCGCACGCGCTAGAGCAGGCCGCCAGCGAGGGCTTGTTGCCGCCGGCGTCGGAGGGTCGGTGGCGCATCGCCACCGCGGATCCGCGTCCGCGGCCGTCGCCGGGCGAGTTCGTCGTCTTCCTCGCGTTCCTCGAGCGCGGGCTTGGGTTCCCCACGTCGGAGTTCTTCCGACGTTTCCTCGACTTCTACGGGTTGCAGGTACACGACCTGACGCCCAACTCCATTCTCCACCTCGCCTGTTTCGTGGCCCTGTGCGAGGGCTACTTCGGGTGCGCCGCCTTCTTCCCGCTATGGCTGTGGATCTTCCACGGCAAGCTGGGGAAGGGCGGCGACATGCCGCCTTGCGGCGGCCTCAACTTCCAAGTCCGCGGCGACGTGGATTACTTGGATCTTGGCCTTCTCCCCAAGGTGTACTGGAGGAAGACCGGCTTCTACATGCGGGAGCCGGCTCCCGACGGCGAGATCGGGGTTCCCCCGTTTTCTCCCTCGCCGAGCCGTCCCCGCAATCTTCAGGAGCTGCCGCAGGACGCCGACTTGCCCACGGTGCACCGGCTGATGGCGCGGCTCCAGGAGCTGAAGTCCGAGGGGCTGACGGGAACCTTATCGCCTGGGTGAAAAAGAAGATCGCGCCCCTGCAGCGTCGCCCCTCGCTGATGTGCGAGTACACGGGGCTGAAGGACCCGCAGCGCCACGACCCGTCGCGATTCCAGACGGTGGAGCAGTTCACGCACCGGATGAAGCGGATTACCGTCCACCCGGCGCCTGAGTGGGACGTGGGCGGCTTGGAGGCCTTCAACGCCAAGCATCCGGCTCCAGAGGTGAGTCCTTTTACTTGACGATTCGCATTGCTTTCCTTTTCTTGGTCTTTTTATACCGATCTCCTCTGCTTGCTGAGTTCAGGAGTTCCGGTCGCTCGTTGGGATGCCTCCGATCCGTGGTGACGCTCCCGCGGTGCTTGCCGGCCCTAACGACGTTGTCGAGCGTGACTCCGACGACGAGGCCGACAACACCAACATGGCCTCCTCTCCTCCCGCCAGCCGATCCCCATCTTGTCCGAGGGCGAGGAGGAGAAGAAGGAAGAGAAGAACGCGCCGGGTCCAAGAACCCGGCGCTTGACGATGATGATGAAGACGATCAGCCGCTGCGCATCCGGCGGAGGCGCAGGCCCGCGTCTGAGGATGCCGGGCCCCAGTCCAAGCGCTCGAGGTCGGAGCTCGACGCCGCCGCCACCAGAGCGATCGGTGGCGACCGCCGCGCAGCGCACCGTTGTGCCGAGCGGCGACAGAAGGCCTTGCGGGACATCCCCGCGAGGGTCGTGCCGACTCACCCCCTGCGCCTCGCTCCCGGGGGATCCGTACCTCGACTCTGCCGCCTGCGGGCGAAAGGTCAGCTGCTGAGCCACGCCCACAGTTTCGTTGGCGACGTTATCTTGAATTTGACCCGTGCGAGTGTCGCAGGGCTGAGGACGCGTCCCTCAGCGACATGGAGGATGCGCAGGTGAACTCCCAGCGGCGGGAGCCGCTGTGCGCGCCGCGGAGCCCGTTGCGAGGGCGCCGACTCCTCCGCCTTTCGCCGGCGGAGGCGATGAAGTGATTGTGCCCCCTCGAACGATGATGACTCCGTGCCGGCTGGCACGGACAACGCCGCGCTTGTGCCCGAGTCGGCACTGGTGATGACGGCGACTCGGGCCGCTGCGCGGCTTCCTCCTTGGGTGGGCTGACTGGTCAGCCCCCGAGCTCCACCCCGGGCTCCTCTTCGTCCCGGCCGAGCTTCCGAGCCGCCATCCAGACGGCAATGGATGCGCACCAGGTACGTAGAAATTTTTCTTTGTACATGTTGCGTCCATAGTATATATGTAGCCCCCAAGGCCCGAGTCGTATTTGTAGAATGCGGCTTGGGTCTTTATAGTTGTCTGGTTGCGGGGTTTTTGACTAGTGGCGTAGCCCCCGAGTTGCCGATGCTGTGGTAGAGGCAATTCGGGGCGCAGCCCCCGAGTTTCAGACTCGGCATGCTTGTCAGGGCGAGCCCCCGGGTTGCGGAATATCGATGTAGACGCAACTCTGGGCGCAGCCCCCGAGTTCCATACTCGGTGTAGAATTTTGGAGTGCAGGGCTAGCCCCCGGGTTAGCGCTGATGTCGCTGTAACCCGGAGCGTGGTCCTCGTATATTTTTCTGTGTTTGACTTTCGCCATCTTTTTTGTTGCAGGAGCTTGCGTGGCTCCTGGAAGCCGAGCAGAACGAGACCCGCCGCCTTCAGGAGGAGCTGACGAAGGCGCGCGAGGGCTACATCTCCCTCGCTGAGCATCAGCGGCTGCTAGCCGCACAAGAGAGCCGGCACACCGAGGCGTTCGCCGCGGTGCAAGACTCCTGCGTGCGGCTGAGCAAGCAGAAGGAGGAGGCGGACGCGGCCCTCACCCAAGCCACAAAAGGCTATGGTGAGGATCTCGAGAAGCTCGAGCGCAAGTCCGCCGCGGCCGAGCGCGAGATGAAGGAGCTGGCCGAGCCGCTCGAGAAGCTCGCTGTTGGCATCTGGGGTGAGTTTTGTCACGATTTTCCCCTTTGCAATGTATTTCGTTGCCGTTGGCCATTCTTTGCTCATTTTCTTCCTTTTTATCGCTGACGGTAGGCGAGGAGACGGCTGGCTCAACGTCGGCGGAGCATATTCGCCGCATCGGCGTCTTTGCTCGACGTGCACGACAAGGCCAGCGCCGTCGTCCAGGCACTGTCTCCCAAGGAGGGGTGTCCCGCGCCCGTCTGCCGGGTCCTGCGGGTGCTTGAGCTAATGCCCCAGGTGATCACCTGGGTGCGGGAGTCGTCCGCCCGGAGCGGAGCGTGCGTGGCGCTCGGGCTCGTGCGCGGCCGGTACACGCAGACGAACGTCGACAAGATCACGGCCAGCATCCCGACTCGACCTGATGGTCGAGAAGTCGATATGGCACCGGTCTTCGAGTTCTGCACCCCGTACGCCTGCCGAGCCGCCAAGATGGTCGACCACACCGAGTTCGTCTTCGATGCGGTGCCCCCCAACAGCGAGCTCGGCGAAGTGGCGGAGGAGGAGCCGGCAACGGAGTTCCTGTTCTCCAGGGCTTCGATTATGGCGCCGGCGGCTGCGGAGAACGAGGCGTCGACTTCTTCCGCTCGGGCGGCTCCGTCTTCCTGAAGGTCATGCCCCTGCTTTCATGAGAGGGGTTATTTTGAAGTAGTTAGGTTTGATCGCCTGCGGGCGAAAAAATATATATGTAATGAACAAGTATGCTAAGTGCCGGGTTGCGTTTCAGCGTGCGCCTCTGCGGCTTAAGGATTTATTTCTGGCACTTCTTGATGCTTGTTTGTTGTGCGCTTATCGTCACTTTGTTTGTTTTTCGCTTTTTGTGAGCTTAGTCGATCATGCGACCTCACCAAGTGTGCCTCGCGTGATTTTTGTTCGTGACGCGCGCGGTACCCATGGTGACAAAGTCCGAGTGCGGCTTCATTGTCAAGTTAGGTTTGAACCGGCTGCACTACTTTTCACTTTTTGCGGGTGGCTGACGACTTGGGAGAAAACAACAATTCCTGTGATTTTGCTGCATGAGCAGGGAGTCCAGTGGTGAGTCGCGCATCGTGGCGTCCGGCTCTCTTTGACGACCCATCAATCATATAACGTGTGAGTAGGAAAAATAAAGGCTCGAAAGCATGATTGAGACGAAACGGTAGCCCCGAGCGTGTCGAGTGCGTACCGGCCTTATTTCCTTGATTGATTACACAGCATTACAATGGATACTATGTATAGTAGGGGCGAAGCAGGCTGATGTTCCATGGACGCTTGGTCTCCTCTTCGGACTTGGAGCTTTTGTTTGGCTCACGCAAGTCGACGAGGTGGTAGGAGCCGTTGCCTATCGCCTTGCTGACGACGAACGGTCCTTCCCATGGTGCCGAGAGCTTATGCATCCCTTTCGACTTTTGGATGAGTCGAAGAACCAAGTCGCCTTCCTGGAAAGATCGACTCTTGACCCGGCGGCTGTGATAGCGGCGCAGGCCTTGCTGGTATATCGCCGTCCTGGAGAGTGCGAGTTCGCGAGCTTCTTCCAGGAGATCGACGCCCACTAAGCGGGCTTCCTCATTTTCCTCCTCGTTGTAGAGGGCGACCCGTGGCGAGTCGTGCTCGAGGTCGGTAGGCATGACGGCTTCCGCTCCGTACACCATGAAGAATGGCGTATAGCCGGTGGAACGGTTTGGAGTCGTTCTGATGCCCCAGAGTACGGCTGGGAGCTCGTCCAGCCAGCAACCCGGTGTTCGCTCCAGTGGTACTTGAAGTCGCGGCTTGATCCCGGCTAGCACTGTCTGGTTCATTCTTTCCGCCTGCCCGTTTGATTGCGGGTGGGCGACCGATGCCAGGTCGAGACGGATGCCCTTTTGTTGACAGAAGGCCTTCATCTCTCCCTCGGCGAAGTTTGTGCCGTTGTCGGTGATGATGCTGTGCGGGTAGCCAAACCGAAAGATGAGCTTCTGGAGGAACTTGGTTGCAGTCTTGCCGTCGAGTTTCTTGATGGGTTCGACTTCGACCCACTTGGTGAACTTGTCTACTGCGACCAGCAGGTGTGTCATGCCGCCACGAGCTGTTTTGAACTGGCCCACCATGTCCATCCCCCAGACGGCAAATGGCCATGTCAGCGGGATGGTTTTCAGAGCTGCAGCGGGTAGATGATCCTGTCGGGCGTACTTCTGGCACCCGACGCAGCGACGGACGATGTCGACTGCATCCTGGTGCGCAGAGAGCCAGAAGAAGCCGTGTCTGAACGCCTTGCCGACTAGGTTGCGGGCACCGACGTGGTGACCGCAATCGCCCGAGTGGATCTCGTGAAGGATGCGCTTCCTTCTTCCGGCTCGACGCAGCGGAGGAAGACTCCCGATGTGCTGCGTTTGTAGAGCTCGTTGTTGATGATGGCGTAAGCTGAGGCCCGGCGCACGACTTGCCGTGCATGGACCTCATCGGCTGGCAGTTTCTTGGTGGTGAGGAACTCGATGTAGGGTTCCCTCCAGTCGCTCGTCTCCTGTGTTACCGCTACCAGAGCTGTGTCTGACGATGGCGGGTTGGCGGTGTCGATTTCTGCCGGTGGCCGCACCGACGGGTTGTGCAAGTGGTCGAGGAAGACGCCGGGTGGGACTGGGTCCCGCTTAGACCCGAAGCGAGAAAGCGCGTCAGCCGCCTCGTTCTTCCTCCGGTCGATGTGCTCCAGCTCCATGCCGGCGAAGTGTCCGCCGACTTGATCGACGAGTCGGCGATAAGCCGCCATGTTGGGATCGTTTGCGTCCCATGTCCCCATCGTTTGCTGAACGACGAGGTCGGAGTCGCCGTAGCATTTGATGCGGCTAACTCCCATCTCCTTGGCCACGCGTAGGCCATGTAGGAGGGCTTCGTACTCGGCGACGTTGTTGGTGCAGGTGAAGTGTATCTGCAGCACGTATCGCATCTTGTCTCCCTGGGGGGAGGTGAGGACGACTCCGGCCCCCGAGCCCTCGTACATCTTGGACCCGTCGAAGAACAAGGTCCATCTACCGGCTTCATAGGTTGGAGGCGGCAACTGCATCTCCATCCAGTCGACCATGAAGTCGGGTAGTGCTTGCGACTTGATTGCAGTGCGAGCCGCGTAGCTGAGGCCAAAAGGCTGCAGCTCCGAGGCCCATTTGGCGACTCGCCCGGTTGCTTCCCTATTGCGAATGATTTCAGCTAAGGGAGACGAGCTGACCACCGTCATCGGGTGGCCCATGAAATAGTGTCGCAACTTTCTTGAAGCAAAGAAAACACCGTATACAAGTTTTTGGTAATGTGGGTAACGTTGCTTCGAATCCGTCAGAACTTCGCTGACGTAGTAGACTGGCCTCTGGACCAGTTGTTCGTGGCCTTCCTCCTTGCGCTCGACGACGACCGCCGCGCTGACGACTCGATTGGTCGCAGCGATGTAGAGGAGCATCGGCTCCTTCTCCAGTGGAGATGCAAGGATGGGCGCCTCGGCCAGCGTCTTCTTGAGAGCGACCAAGGCGGCGTCTGCCTCGTCGTTCCAAGTGAACGTGTCCGACTTCTTGAGGAGCCGGTACAGAGGCATGGCCTTCTCGCCGAGTCGTGAGATGAAACGGCTGAGGGCAGCGACACAGCCTGTGAGCCGCTGCACGTCCCGGAGGTTCTCCGGCTTCTTCAGAGCTTCGATCGCCTTGATCTTCTCTGGGTTGGCTTCGATGCCTCGCTCGGAGACGATGAAGCCCAGGAGCTTGCCCGCGGGTACGCCAAGACGCATTTTTCCGGGTTGAGCTTTATCCTGTACTTGCGGAGATTGTTGAATGTCTCCGTTAAGTCGGTAATCAGGTCCGTCTTCAGCTTGGACTTGACGACGATGTCATCCACGTAGGCGTGGACGTTGCGGCCAATCTGCTCGTGTAAGCAGTTTTGGATGCAACGCTGGTAAGTCGCTCCGGCGTTCTTCAAGCCGAAGGGCATGGAGACGTAACAAAACGCGCCGTAGGGCGTGATGAAAGACGTCTTCTCCTGGTCTTCGGGCGCCATCTTGATCTGGTGGTACCCGGAGTAGGCGTCGAGGAAGCATAGCGCCTCGCAGCCTGCCGTCGAGTCGATCAGCTGATCGATACGAGGCAATGCGAATGGATCTTTGGGGCAGGCCTTATTCAAGCCTGTGTAGTCGATGCACATCCGCCATGTTCCGTTCTTCTTCAGAACGAGCACCGGGTTGGCAAGCCACTCCGGGTGCATGACCTCGGCGATGAACCCGGCAGCTAGGAGCCGGGCTATCTCTTCGCCGATAGCCTTGTGTCGCTCACCGGTGAAGCGACGCAGGAATTGCTTCACCGGCTTCAGTTTAGGGTCAACGTTGAGCTTGTGCTCTGCGAGCTCCCTCGGGACGCCTGGCATGTCAGATGGCTTCCATGCAAAGATGTCCCGATTCTCACGGAGGAAGTCGCAGAGCGCGCTTTCCTATGCGCTGTCCATGTGCGAGCCGATCACCGCCGTCTTGGAGGAGTCGCCCTCGACCAGCGGGATGCGCTTGGTCTCCTGTGCCGACTGGAACTTGTCGCGTGCGTCCAGTGTCGGCTTCTTGACGATGGTCATGTCGTTGGGGTCGACTTGCAGCTTGAGCTGTTCCAGCTGCTCCGTGGCGATGACGGACTCGGCGAAGACGGCGTTGCCCTTCTCGCACTCGATAGCGCGGTCGACGTCGCCGTGCACGGTGATGGTGCCGTTATGACCCGGCATCTTCATCTTCAGATAGGCGTAGCAGGGCCTTGCCATGAATTTGGCGAAGGCGGGTCGCCCAAGGATCGCGTGGTATGAACTGCGGAAGTTCACCACCTCGAACCAAATCTTCTCGAGCCGGAAGTTCTTGGCGGTGCCGAAGACGACGTCGAGTGCAATCTTGCCTAACGGGTAGGCCTTCTTTCCCGGCACGATGCCGTGGAAGGTGGTGATGGTTGGAACCATCTGTTCGTCGCGCAATCCCATGCGCTGGAACGTCTCGTAGTAGAGGATGTTGATGCTGGATCCTCCGTCCATCAGGGTTTTGGTCAAGATGTAGCCCTTGACCTGAGGTGCGACGACCAGAGCGAATTTGCCCGGGTAATCGACGCGGGGCGGGTGGTCCTGACGGCTCCAAGTGATCGGCTGCTCGACGAGTCGCGTGGACGGCGCGCTTGATCACCTTCTGTTCCCGCTTGGTGTCGAGGCCGACGAAGGTGTGGCCCATGAAGCCGGCAGTGGGGGGCATGCCCTGCTGCTGCTCACCGTCGTCATCCCGTCGGGTGCCCTCTTCTTGGCACCAGTCTTGGCCTTGACGATTTCTGCAGTCCAGCTGCACTCGTCAGTCGTGTGGGCGGCTGGCTTGCCGGGTAGGCTGTGATACCTACACGGCATGGCCAGGATCTCCGTGGCGGTGAGCTTCTTTCGCGGGAAGTTGCCGCGTTGGCTTTTGAAGCCGCGACCTCCCGCAGTCGTGGCGGCTACGAACTCGGAGCCGCCGTCACCTTTGCGCTTATGAGCGCTGGAGTGCTTGCCACCTCTCTTCTCGTCGTCCTCCTCGTCGGAGTCGTCCTTGGTGGCGTCTGACTCGGCGTACTTGTAGACGATGGCGAGCAGCTGTCCCATCGTCATGTCGCCTTTGTGGGAACGCCTCAGCTTCTGTCGAAGCGACTCGAACGTGGTGTTGTCCTCGAGGTGAGAATGCACCGTGTCGACGCTGAGGTGTTCTGCCGAGTGGATGAGGTCGGCAACCCGGCGATACCACTTCCTAGTGGACTCGCCCTCCTTCTGGACGCAGCGCTTGAGATCTTCGAGCGTGGTCGGGCGCTTGCAGGTCCCTTCGAAGTTGGTGATGAAGAGCTTTTTCAACTCGCCCCAGGAATTGACGCTATTCCTGGGGAGGTTGTTAAGCCAGGTGCGAGCCGTCCCCTCAAGCATGAGAGGGAAGTAGCGCGCAGCAGAGCGAGGACGCGCTCTGGATGCTCATGGCGGCCAAGTAGTCCTGGACCCAGGTCTCCGGGTTCATGGTGGCGTTGTACTTGGGCGCCTCTCTCGGCCCCTTAAAGTTGCTAGGGAAACGCTCGCCACGAATGGCGGGTCCGAAGCACTTGGGGCCGACGTCGTCGTCGTCGCTGTTGCGCGCCGTCTCGGCGCGCTTGTCGTTGAGGTGGAGGCGCAGGTCCGGAGCGGAATGGTTGGAGCGTGCCTGCGCCTGGTTGTTGTTGATGGTGTGCCGGGCGTCGTTGCGGGCGAGCCGAGGCGGGTTGCCTCCAGCTCCCGCGTTGCTCGACACCGCCGGCTCCTCGTGCCGGCTGCGCGGCTGCGGCGGAGCAGCGTCGTGCCTGGGTGGTCTCTGTTCCCCTGGCTTGGGCGTTGCGCCGAAGCCGTCTTCTCGCTAGGTGGCGACTTGGAGTAGAGCTTGCCGCTGGATTGCGACATGTTCTCCTGCAGTTCTAGCGCCTTGTCCACCAGCTTGCACCCCTTGGACCAGTAGGGGTTGTCCTTGACGCGTATCCTCTTGAAGAGGGAGGCGGCAGCGGTCATGCAGTCGACCGGTGTGCCGAAGACGGCAAGGTCGGCGTCGTCGTCGTTCCGCGGCTGAGGTTGAGGTCGAGCCGGGTTCGACTGGGGTCGTGGCGCCGGAGGCGGCATCGCTGGTCGAGGCTGAGGTGGCGGCTGATTCGAGCCGCCAGGCTGAGACCTGCGACACTCGTCGCGCTGCCTCTCCAAATCGGTCTCGCGTGCGAAAGCGTCGTCGAGCACGCGAGAGGGCATCTGGCGATGCGCGTCTGGGTTGAGCCGCGATTGGCGGCTCTTGTGTTGCCTGGTCACCGCAGACAGGGCGGTGGTCTGGGCATCCACCTCCAGCTCCTTCTGGCGGATCTTCTCCTGCTGGCGAGCCATGTCCAGGCGCAGCCGCTCGAGCTGCGTGGCCTGGGTGGCGGCGTTCGCCGGCGTGATCGGAGTAGCGAGCGGGTCAGGGACCCGACCCGCTTGTCCCCTGAGCGCATCAAGGGAGTCTTGAGCGCTCTGTTTGTTGCGAGCCTCCTGCTCGCGTAGCGCCTGTTCGCGCTGAGCTTGCTGACGCTCGCGCGTCTGCTTTTCTTGTGCCTGCTTCTGCAGGTCAGCCTCCGTTGCTGCAGCAGATGCAGCAGCAGTGTTGGCGGCGGCTTTAGCCGCCTCACCCGTCATGCCGATGAAGGCGGGTGTGGCCGAGCCGTCCGAGGCCGATCGGTCGAGCCCTCCGACTCGTAGTCGAGGACGGGCAAGATCGACCCGGTGTCGTCGTCGTCCGAGATCTGGACGGTCCCAGCGGGTGCGGTGAGATCCGCATCCGTGGTGTTGATGACGACGTAGTCCGTCGTGTCGAGGCGAGAGGAGGCGCTGTCATTGTCGTCGACGATGACGCCTCCGTCCACACCGCAGAAGCCGACGTAGGCGGTGACAGCCGTCCCGAAGGGATCACCATCGAGCGGGTGATGGGCCCGTAATTGGGCTTGCCCCAAGTGTGCGGGTCAGCGACGTAGCTGATCCCTCCGTGCTCGAAGTAGGTGCCGATGACGATGTCGCCGCGGTTCGGCGTGGCCTGGCGGCTGAAGATGACACCAGTGCCGGGTTCAGGACTCTTCGCAAAGTAAACTCCAGCAATCGCTGGCCCCACGGTGGGCGCCAACTGTCGTGGGTTAGTCACGGCAGATGCCATAGGGGGTGGCTTAACTCGGGTGTGAGCCAGGCGATGTAGGATTCACGAAGAGGTAGCACACGCGGAGTTACCCAGGTTCGGCCCCTCTGTATGAGGTAAAGACCTACTCCTGCTTGTATGTATTGGATCTGAATGGGGTGTACAATGGTGTGCGCAACAGAGCTTGCGGGTGCTCCGAAGGCTGTGGAATGAGATGCGTCTACCTCTGGGGTTGCACCTTGCCGGCTTTATATAGGGAGCCGGCTAGGGTTTACAGGGAAATGACGGGTGCCGCTGGCGGCGCTGGCTATCCTGCCTACAAATGCGGCTGCTTGAGGCGCACTCTTCGGGATACGCAGATCGTAAACCGATTCGGAGATATCCGATGCCGCCTTCCCGAGCCGACGTACCGGGATCCTCGGGGACTCGGTATCCTGGAAGATGCTCTCCGGGCGGGCTTTGGGCCACCCGGCCTTGTGAGCCGACTCGGGGTCCTGGGCCTACCCGGTTGGGCATCCCCCCATCATCCTCTGCTAGCCATTCCTCGTACTTGTTGAGGATCCGCTCCACGGTATGCTCCTCGTTCGTGTACACCACCTCTAGAACGGTGCCGTGGGTACGGGCGGTAGTTGTCTTTGTTGTTTTGTTGCGGTCGTCCATGGCGGGTGGGGGATTGGGGTGGAACGAGGAAGAAGAGAAGGAAGGAATGTGAACTGTCTGCCACCGAACAGAGCAGTTTCTGGATATTTGCCGTCGATCTTAGCAGTTTCTCGAAAATGGCAACCGAACAAAGCAGTTGCTGGAAAATAGCCACCGATTTTTTTATATCCAGATGTATTTTGTACATTTCACTAATCTTTTTTTTTCTTTCACGCAGGAGTTTATTTTGGCAACACTGCATAAAAGTACCAATGTATCATTCCGAGAACCAGAAACCTTAAGGCAAGGAAATTTCGTGGATACTGGTCTTGGAGTGGTACAGCGACGACCGAGAGCTCATAGAAGGTGAGCTCCAAGTCAAAGATGGAAGGCTGGCTTAATTAAGCCAGCCTTCCATCTTGTTAGGTTAGTTGCTTATAGGTTTAGAGTTCATGATTGTAGTCAAAGTGTAATAGGTGATATTACATTATGCCAATGTGTGATAGATATGATTGTAGTCAAATTGTAAAAAACGGTGATATTATTGTATACCAATGTAATGATGGCATTTGTTCTATGTTATGAATTGAATAACGTTTTAGTGCATTGTGCAATCAGCCTTTCATGTATTATGGCATATAACCGAAATATGAGAAAAACTCAGTGCAAACGGGTAGATGGAAAACTCTGTATCTGATGTAGGAAAACTAAAGCAACGGAGGTCTGCGCACAACCGTTGCCAAATGGAGACCTCATCGGAACCGTTACCGATGAAGGCCTTCACATCAGTCACGGAGTCGGGGACACGGACCCTTTCTCCGTTGCCGATGGGGTTTTTGGCCCGTTTCCGATGTGTCGTTCTGTACTAGTGCCACCACCACGACCATGGCGGACGAGGACCATGGCGGATGAGGAAGGAGGTGAGGAGGTGAGGGGAAGGTACCTAGGACTCTCTGACACATCCCACATGGGATCGCTCGTGCAGGGGAGAGGAAGGTGGAGCTCTCCTCAGCCTGGCCCAAGGGAAACGGCCGAATCGAGCATTCCCCTTGGGCCAGGCTGAAGGGTGCTTTAAGGTTCGTGCGCGTGCAGGCCAAGCAAAATCGTGGGCAACCAAACAGCCCATTTTTGCATCCACGGGCCTGGTTAGGGTCTCCGTGGGCTACCAAACATGCCCTTGAATTTTCACATAATGCGAGCCTACATCTCAGAATTAATTAGACATGCAGGGGGTTGTATCCGAAGAGTACATGATGTGACCACAGTGGCGAAAGATGGCAGATCAATGTGCGCCCGCGAGCAGATGGATAGGCAAACTGCATAAGCTCAGATGAACTGGCATGCTTGGTCATATCAAACATAGTAGGAAACAATACCCCTGGTGGTGTTCAGTTGCATGTTATATAGGCTAGGAATAGCCCCTATCGTACCATTATGGGGAGATACGGTGTAGGTAGATGTCTACATGCACCATACTTATACGGTATGTGTATATTATGTCTAACAACCCCGCTTAATCTAAATCTTGGGAAAGCTTAATATTATGCTTAAACTTATCAAGATTTTTGACTAGAAGTGCTTTGGTGAAACCACCAGCAATATGGTATTTACTTGAGACAAACCAGATATCCGACCTTTTGTTTGCAGGTCTTTCACACACAACGTTTTAGTTATTTCGACTTTTTTTGTTCTTGCATATAAAATAGATCTGGTGACAAGTAAGTTGCACATAGATTGTCACAACACATGCATGGTCGCTCCTGAAGCTTGACACCATGCTCACCAAGGTGACATAATGACTTATTTTATATCACTTCATGAGACTAGATTTGGTCCAATATAGACGAAAAATCCTCCAGTAGATCGTCGATCATCAAGACAGTCTTTCCAATTTGTATCTGAAAAAACACTAACAAGGTTAGAAGAAAACTTTCTGAATGTGATCATCAGGTTCATAGTGTCTTGATATAACAGGCAATTCGTTTGGATGTTGCCCATTTAGCTATCGTTAGAGAATGAAGTTACTGACAAACTTCGTTAACTAAAAAAGATATATCACAACGTGTCAACATAATACTCTATAAAGAACCAACAATATTATGTAACATGTACTATCATCGGTGCGAAGGGGTGTCCCCTCTCCGAGGGATGAATTTTCCATGAAGGATAAGTGTGTGTGTAGACTTGCAATTGTTCATGCCGACTCTGTCAAGAATATCACAACATACTTTTCCTGTATCAAGAGCCGTCCATCCTTGATTTTTCTGACCACAATTCCCAAGAAAAAAAAGCAAATCAGCAAGATATTTAATAGAATTTTTTCATTGAGATCTCTAAGCACATAAATAGTCGTGTAAAGAACTAATTATAATAAAGTCACCGACATAAATCATGACAAAATATGGATATCTGACTTGTTGTAAAAAGAACAATGAAATGTCTGCTTTGGATGGAGCAAAGCCAAGATCATGTAATATGTAGCTAAGAAGAGAGTATTAAGGTCATGTAATCTCCCCCTCCTTTGTGTTTTGTTCAGTTTCCTACACATAAACGATCCACGGTATGATTCTCCTCAATCTTCCAAATACATTTTGTAAACTATGATCAATATCTCTTACTATCATCCATCTAAGTTAGATTTTATGCATTAACCGTTTTTCTTACTGAGCACATTTTGTAGTATTATTTAGGGGAGTTCTACACCTACAATGCAGAGAGGGATCATTATTGTTTAATCCTGTGTTAGACCAATATTTATTTTTGATTTATTATTCAGATGAACCAGAGGAGTACCTATCCAGGAGAGTAACACGAGGAGTTATTATTCATATATGAGTACTTTTCTTTTTTACACAGAGCACCACAAATACCATTTCACCATGCAACTTTGTGCATACATAGAACACTATCATATCATATGTTTGTTGCTCCTTTGTCAAAAAAAATTAAGTGTTTCATTTTTTTTGAATTTCGTAATTGGGCAGGAGCACGTGGCCTTGAGAGTCAAAAGGGATTTTCGATATAATATATAACTAGCTAGGTGGCCCGCGCAATTGCGCGGCTAGTACTCCCTCTACTACCCTTAATTATTTATATTCTATTTTTCTAAAATATTGATATCTAATGTTTCATTTTTCTTATGGATAGGACTCCCTCTACTACCCTTAATTATTAAGATATTCTACTTTTCTAAATCGTCGCGTGTATATACATAATGTAGTGTGTTAATTCACTCATCAATTCGTATGTGGTCCACGTCAAAATATGTAAAGTAATTTATATCTCAAAAATGGATGGAGCATATTATAAATTAAGTAAAAATATATGAGAATGGTTTAGGATAGTCACTTTGTTGAGCTTCCAACTACTTCCACGTTCTAGCTATATTATTTAATTAATAAAGAAATACATCCGTCCTAACAGTGTTTTGAAGAACTTGCTCGGTGCTAGAATATCCAGTTAATATTTTGCCGCAACATTTATTTAGTTTAGAAAAACAGTATCCATATTTGTATATAAATTTATAAGTTCAAGAATAGTTAACCTTATGTAATCCGTGCATTTGCAATGTTAGATTTTGTGGGAATGTTAAAAAAAAATATTTTTCACAGGCATGTATATATTGTTCCTACCATAGGCCGAGGATGAAAAAGCATCCTCGCATCATCTTGTTTGATGGATTTTTTTATTCGAACTCAGATAAATATGAACCTATATTTTGGAAAAGGATGGTTCTGAACTAATCAGAGGTACACTACTATATAATCAGGCATGCAATAAAAATAAAATTATTCAATTTCGGAAGGAACTACCCTTGATAAAGCAAACGTGGATAAATGAAATTCATTTCCTAGTCTCTCTTAGTGCTATATAGAGTGATTATTTCATCAATCTTTGAACACACCGGCGTAGTTCCATGAGAATCAAATTATAATCGTTGCCTTTATTTTATATGTATATTCACTTGCATAAAGATCTGATTCGTTCCTGCAAAAAAGGGAAAGCAAAATTGTCATCTGCAATTCTTCTCAAGAACGGGGCTCCATAATATGACCAATTATATCATCGGATTGAAACTGGTACAACTAATATTGCCTCTGAGTCAGTCCCTGTATCCTGCATGCAACAACTGTACAACCAATTCATGACCTTCTGTGAGTACAACATAGTGGCTCTTGGTGCTCCAGCCTAGGACTAACATGGATGGCTGGCTGCACGCTGATATTGAGCAATGAACTCGTCGTCGCACCAGGCTCAAAGTTGCAGCCCATTCCAGTTCACTATGAGCAAATAATCCAAAATCAAAATATAGGTATTCATTTGAAACAGTTTAAACAAATCAAGTCTCTTCTCTCTATGCACCTCGAGTGGATCTTCAGAAATATGAACCCAAAGCTGGTTGTGCCTCCATATGTTCATATTATATGGAGATAAATATATGAAAAATCCATAGCATAAATATAAGACATGTGCTTGGATATAAACATTTGACTTGTAGTCATTCGGTAAGAAAAAGATGTCAAAATAGAGAAGCTAGAAAGTATCAGCTAACAAAGTTCTTTCGTAAAACATTGGACCAAAACAAATATGTTTCCTTTATGTTAAGCGATGTCGTAGATGCTTCCAGCAGTACCTTAAATCGCTAGATGCATCAGCGAGTCTTTTTGCTGATTCTGCGTCGTTTATCACATCATAATCGCACGCCTTCGAGATTTAACTTGATGCTTTGAGCATTTAAATGCAGGTACTGTGCAGAAAATATATCTAGCTCCCAGGAAAATCATAAGAAAAACAAAACTGAAACACCGACTGCGCATCAATGTCTCATGAGTTTTTCAAGAAGATGCCAAACTATCTATATCCGTCTAACATCGTCAGTTTACTGAATCTATGTAAAGTGTGTGGAAGATTGATGTTATATCTAGTAAACACCGGAAGATTGTGTTCTTAATTCAACAAACTCTATGAAATCCAGATGCCTAGAAACACAACATATATCAGGATTAGATCACATATGCTTTCACCTGTATGATACGCCCTAAATTTCCAGGAGATATGACAACAAAAATCTAAGTAAGTATACAAAAAGTACATATATTGAGCTGTCAGTCCGAAATCTAAGAAAGTTTACACTCAGTTACAAAAAGCTAATCATTTGGCCTGAGCTCTTCTACGTACCTGATGAGAGGGAGAACATTCCCATAGCGGTGTACCTGGAAAAGATGAAGTACACGGAAATAGGGGTGAAGGTCTTCACACTGAATTCAGGAAGGCACATGTAGCTCGAGTTCAATCTTTGGTTGCATGCAGAAAAACTCTTACAAAGTTATAAACATGAGGCAGTAAGATAGTTGCTTTGCCCTCGCTAAAGAAGCCAAAATCTAGTTACCGAATAATACTTGATGTTTTCTTCTAATAGTATGTAATTGTCTAGTGGCTCACTATTTGTACGAAATAGACATGCATTACCTCACACTTATATTGCCGGTGCTTTTTTAATCTCAAGCTGGAAGTAGTGGCTGAAAACTGAATTGCAGTAAATACATTTAGATCATCTTCAACGTCTCCTAGCACATCAACAATCTTGACCCCTATGAGACCTATCTTGTTCTCGCTGCTACCTGCTCATGCTAGAAGGAGTAGAATTGGTTACCAAAATTAGCTGTGAATCATATGATACAATTAGCTGAACATGCACATCCTTACATGGCATGGCTATGTACGGTACACCAAGAACCGGTTGTCGTTGTCGCTTGTGTGTGCGCCTTGCCTTCCGTTTTCATCTCGACATCCGACTGTTATTGGCGGCTCGGCATCGACTGAGATTTACGGGTCAGTGGAGCAGCGACGACTTCGCTATGCACGGCGTTTGAGCTGGCCGTCGGCCGTCTTCGAGATTTAACACATGTCGATTGATTTCCTGAAAAGTTGGCCTTGCTACATCGATCATGAAGCTTTTTGTATCTTTTTTGCGCTTGATTCTCATGGAGAAGGCAGCGGATGCAAAATCGAGATGAGAGGATACTGTGACGGTGCATTAGAGGAGTAGATCGAATTGGAGAAGGACGAACATACTAAGGGCACCCGTAGACGGAACATGGCGGCCGGCCGCGGTGCGAGGCAGAACAATCGCTTAGTCCCTCCAAGTCCCTGAGTCCCTCTAGTGCTATGCCGTGGTCGTGGAGGCTGAGACGGCGACGTGAGGAACGGAGGAAGAGAAGGCGGAACGGCCATGCCGCCGGAGCGATTGCCATGTCACGCATGTATTGTCCATGAGGGTCTGGGAGATTTCTAAGATGTGGTCTTTCCTATTCTAATGCGATGAGTGACTCTTTCCTGTACGTACCTGATCTTGCTATTTCTCCTTCGAGGCAAACGCGATCGGATCCCATATGTAGAAGACGTGCTCAATTAAGACTGGTGCTGATTTGAACTTTTTTTATAGAGTCCGATCGTTTTGATCTCTATGCACGCGAATCGTTTTTTATGAATCTGGGCCGTTCGTATTTGTATGCTAAACGCTAGGTTAATCCGAGCCATTGGTTATCCTGTGTTTTAATTATATAATAGATAGTAAACATGCCCGTGCGTTGCAACGGGAGTGAAAATAAAAATTGGTCGAAAGTGGATTGATCCCCATAGAATAATTTTAATTTATTCTATCCAAATGAACATAAAACTAACTCGATGGGGAAAAAATTGATACATTCTTATCTGTGGGATAATTTGATATAAATTTGTATCATATGACCTTTTGGTATACAATTATGTTGTGATAAATGCAAGGTTCTCCACGGAATTGAATCTTTACATGGTGTGTTCCGGCTAAACTCAGGGTTAGTTATAATTTGCTCTATTGTAGATTTTTTTTCTTAGTCCATTACCGCATCACCATGTCCTATCCGCACTGTCAACCACTCCGCTACCCCCTCTATCTTGTCGCTGACTCCCCCACCTTTACACCCGCCACTGCTCTAGCCGCCCCATCCACGGGATCCCGCCTTCCCACTCACTGCACACGACGAACTTCATTGTCGATCATCCATTTTTTGTAACGAAACAACCTTTAGTACATAAAAACCAAGCTGCCCTACCTTGCCGCCACGAACGAAGTACATAAAAATGTCTCATAAAAAACGAGTAACCAAAAACAATTCGGGGGATGGCGTTTTGACACCCGGGAGCCTCCCGGTTTTTAAAATGTATTGTTTAACACATTCAAAATGTCAAAAATTTCCTGTGTAGACGTTGACGTTCTATGTGCTCACGAAGTTGTTTCACGCAAAACCGACATTTTTTGTATCGTGTGTAAAAAGACAAAATTTTGGTGCAAAAAAAGGCTTTTCATGAGACAGTTTTTTTGTCTTTTTACGCTGACCATTAAAAATGTCAGTTTTCCGCGAAACTTGTCACGGGAACATAGAATGTCGACTACATGCCAACTTTTTGTTCCGAACTTTTTGACATTTCAAAATGTTGTATTCCGGTGGCAGGAGCATATGCTCCCAAGTGTCAAATTAAATTTCTGAAAAGATTCTCCAAAATGTCAACAAGTTAATAATTTAAACGGGTGTATTGTAAAGTGCAGTGCACGAAAAATAATGGTAATACAATGGATCAAACCAACAGTTTAGTCTGCGAATAACAAATCTAGCGCACTATGCCATATATCAGTGCAAAATAAAAACATGTCCAGTACACATTATGTCACTTAAGTTCACGGATACATACAACAAATTCAATAATGCTTACTGAGTTCAGCTACTGCACCTAGTAAATCAATGAACAGTCTTGCTTGCAACTCAGGTTCCACATAAACTGAATGTTCAGGTAGATCCTACTGCTAAAGCCAAGGAGCACTGCAATTACCCGTCATGGAATGCCAAGAGTGTGGCATCGGAGGAACAGAAGATTGTACTGCAATCGACACAAACAATTTTCTCTTCTTCGGTCAAAACAAAAATACATACAGCTTCACTGCTCCCGAACAGAGCTCTCAGCACTGAAGGAGGCCTTTGCTGACAGCAAGGGGGGCTGCTCCTCGCGGCCGTGCGGGAGTTCAGAGCTGAAGGCGTGGCGACCGAAGTAGACTCCCGAAGCCCGCCGGCGGAGTCCGCGGCAGCCCGGTGTGGACTCGCAGCGCGCCGAGGGGAAGCGGTGGTGCTGTGCGCCTGTGCGCCTGTGCGTGGTGATGGCGACGTAGCAGGAAGCCGAGCTCCATGCGGCGTCCTGGGTATGGGGCAGCGGCAGTGCAGGAGGCCGGGTACGCTGGATACGGGAGAAACGGAGTGCTGCCTGCGCCGGGAACCGCGCCGGCAGGGGATTGGGTGCCTACGGACTAAGTATTTAGGGAATCGAGGAGGCCTGTTCTCGAGAGGAGCAGGAGGTCGTCCGGTAGGCTGGAGACGGATAGCGGGGGAAGGCCACGGGTACCAGAAGTGGCAGGGACAGATACGGGGAGGGCAGCGGCGGCGCATCGCTGGTAGGTTTCGACGGGGAGCTCGCGTCAGTCGGAGCGGCGTCAACGAAGAGCTCGGGGACCGGATGGCAATGGTTGGGGATTTTTTTCTTTTCTTCTTTTCCACAGGAACACCGAACAGGTATTTCTTATTTGGCGGTGGCAGATGGTGTAATATTTTCTAGTACGTAGTGGTAAACTCGGAAACAAAAGTGTCGTACCACAAGAAGCCATCCTCTCTTTAATATTACTAGCAAAAGTGCCCGTGCGATGCCACGGATATAAAAATATTTAAAATTGTATTTTAAAAACTGAAAATTAATTTTCGACTCAAACAACTTTACAATTAGTAAAACAATATTGAAAGTACTCAAAAGTACCAATTTGACCATTATTAAATAAGAAAAATGAATTCTCAAATAGAAGGGCCCCGTGCCTCTTCTTACTGACC
The DNA here is from genome assembly GCA_947311845.1 of Poa pratensis. Classification (NCBI taxonomy): domain Eukaryota; kingdom Viridiplantae; phylum Streptophyta; class Magnoliopsida; order Poales; family Poaceae; genus Poa; species Poa pratensis. Next base: position 6,636,044 of record CAMZMU010000087.1, on the reverse strand, counting down.
ACACGTGTTTTACAATCGTTCTTGTCCAGTTCTAGGTTACATAGTCTTGAATTTTAATAATTATGTTTTACTAATTGCTCATTTTTTTACTAAATCATTTGGAAAAGCCAGCTATTAGAATCGACAACACATACATGACACGTGCATATTCACATAAAAAGGTAGTATGTGCTAAACGCTTGGAACATACATGGCTTGGATGTAAAGGACCAATCGAGTACGTTAAGGAGCTCCTACAAAAGATCCATGATCGTCACAATGAGCTGGACCATCTCCCTCCACATCGTCGCTGCCTCCAACACTTAGAGCATGTACTATGGAAGACGCTTAAACGGGCGCTTAGGAAAGAAAAACAATCAAGCGCCTATGCAAGCGCCACAGCCTGCAACGGAAGAGATGATTCAAGGGTGCTAATTAAGATAAGGACCCACCTACTCATCCACCCACGGGCTGAAAAAAAGCAGTAAGCGTCGGCGCAACATCAAGCAGCGACGCTAGGCCTCTGGCCAGAATCAGACGTGGGCAAAACGGCAGGGAATTTAATCCCTAGCGCCTATCGTTGCGGTCAATGGCAAGGACGTTGGATACGCCCGACGGCCCGAACCTGAGTTCTTGTGCAATCTCGTCGAGATGTTCCATCATTGATCCTCCTTGATGTAGTATTGCATGGTGCGAAGGGGGTGACAGCCGAGGTATGCAGTAGGCTCGATGTTCATGAACACGGATTGGTAGGCATCGACACGCCGGTCGCGCAGCTTTTCAATTTTGCAGATGAGCGCGGTACGGCTGCGCTCGTCAAGCTCGCCGCACAATCTCGTTGGTAACGACAAGGACATTGGTAATTACTTGGTAAACCGATTTGCTATCAATCTCACCGAGATGTTCCCGGGACGATCGATGTTGTGAAGGGGGCGGCGAGACTGGTAGGGCGAGACCGATCGACAGGCAATAGGCATAGCCACGCTGGCTTAGCCTTCAATGTTGCAGATGAGCGTGGCTACGACGATCGTGAAGCTCCGCACACCATGTCACCTCAAGCAGGCCCAGCTCTTTCGGATCATGTCGTCCAAGGTTAGCTATTCGACGGCAGACACGGAACGATCCAGAGCAGGCGTTCGCCGATGAATAGCACACGGCTGACCCTGACGATGCCGCCCAGGAGTTGTTCGCTCAAGCGCGTCGAGTTCGATCATGGCGACAGAGCTTCCGTGTGTCTTTATTTATACATGCGGATCACGGCAGCGGGCAGCCAAAACTGATCTAACCATGACTCTAGTTTCCTTTCCTCTTTGAACTCGATGGAAGGAGTGACCTCCTCCCGTACGTGACCTCCAAACTTACGAAGAACGCCCAGAAGACGGAAGCGATGGAAACGGGAGACGGGGAAAAGAAAAAAAAACGAACCGGTACGACTTATGGGTGGCAGTGGTGGGTAATATTTTTGAGAACACAGGGGTAAAATCGGAAATAAAAATGACGTACCACAAGAAATCTTAATGCTTTTATTATTAGGTATAGATATATATATATATACTAGTTGATATGTACGTGCAACGCACGTCTTCATGATTAAGGGACAATTTACAAGTAGGAAAAATATATTGTAAAAAAAACGATGCTTATGTAGGCGTCCTAGAGCACACAAATCTCGCACCAAACACGACATAACTGGTACGCCATGAAGAAGACGTGCTCCTTAGACGGATTCTCAGTATAAATTATGTCATATCCTCAATATCACATACATATCTTTGAGCACGACCTTCAGCGGCGGCACCGCCTCGGGCATAGTCACCTGCATGTAGTGGGGGAGAGGAAGTGTGCCCAGAGCAGCAACGAACATGAAGGTTGTCGCCATCCTCAACGCTGTTGTCCCGGAATATGCCCTTAGCCCTTTGGAATTCACGTGGCACTCGTCGAAGCTACACCTGTGGGCAAGGAAGGAGGAGCACTTGCGGTTAGCAGGAGAGGAATCACGCTGGTGCAGGAGCATAGGAGTGCAGGGATGTGGACTGTTCGTCGCAAAATCTCCACGACCGTGTTCCGCCTGAGCTTTGTGCAGACCTTCATGACAGCGAGGGGATGCTAGCGGTGGTGGATTTGCACCAAGATGCCCTAAAAATATCAACCGGATGCATATCGTGTGATACCACTGCCGGCCTCATGCTCCACATTGCACGCATCCCACCTCATGAGCAAACGCCGCCAGCCTCCTTGCTCCATCTCCGTCTCGCGCGCTGCTGCCGCCGCATCCCTCACATGATGAAGAGGTTGTCATAAGTGAAAATCATATATGAATTGAGATAAGTCAATGTGACTCTTCCACCGAGCCGCAGTACGCCGACAACATGTAGTTCATCCACTTCCGTCTTGCCATGTGCAAGCTTATGACACTGTTTGAGGCATATGCGTACATTGGTGCCCCGAGCAAATTGCATAATCTTTGACTTATCGTGAGAAGCTTTGACATGCCTGCCTTTTTTCACATGGTAGCGTGCTTCTTCTCTTTGAGTGACCTCACCGCTTCCATGAAGGTGACAAATGCAGTGAAACAGCATTCACATGTCACAACCAAAATTATTAGCAACACTGTCATGTTGTAAAGCTGCAAACAAACCTTAAACATGGTCGTAGCATTGCCATCTCCAAAGTGCTAGATGGTTGAAGCGCATAATATAATGGGCGCGCCTTTAAATTTTCCTCTCAAGCCGAGCCCTCTGTGATTGAATAGCATGTGTTCCAAATGTCTTTAACTGAAAGGTAACAGGTTGCAAACAAACTATTTAATACAATTACAGAAGCGAAACATGAGGCCAAGATGGTACATATTAGTAAAATTTCGCTGGTACAGATATCAATTTGCAGCCCTGCTTCCGTGTGGTATATCAATCAGGTCAGTTGTCAAGACGATGTGCTCCTAGCCTCTCCTTGGGATAAAAACAGTAGCTGCTCTAATACAGTAATACTTGATCTGACTGGGAAGAGACGCGTTGCTTGCCTGCATGAAGTAGAGGAGAGGGCGCTGGAGTTCCCGGCCAATGTTGAGGCCAGGTAGATGGCTCAGCAAGCTGTTGATCTAAAAAAATATGGCTGAGCAATCTTGGCGTGGGAGATTGAATCTTCTGTAGCCACCTGAACTTCGGGAAGAAGCCACACCGGCGTACCAAGAATCAATTCCACAATTAGTGTCTGGACTCCAGATCCAGAGTGGCAGGCAGGCTAGGCAGTCGCCCAAGATGTGAGGTGCCTCGATGTAGATGGCGAGGGACCAGTGCATCCGCGACCAGAGTAGTAGCAGAGGCAATATCGCTAGCCATGGTTGAGGCAGCGCATGCAGCATGCCTCGGCTGTTCGGCACGGAGGGACCGTAGCAGGGAGGCGTTTCGCTGGAGTAGTACAGCGCCGGCGGCGGCCGACTGCGCGCGGTAGCGGTCGTGCCCAGCGAGGGCGGTGATGTACGCGGCGCCATAGGGGAGATCGTCGCCACGGGCGTCCGCCCACCGCCGTGCTTGGCTGGAGTAGAGAAGAGGATGAGGCGGGAGCGAGCCCGACGCGCCGCCGAGCACATAGATTAGGCTCGGAGAGAGACGAAGGGAAAAGATTTTTTTAATTTCTTTTAGCGGTGGCAAATCTCGTAATTATCACGAAACGAAATAAAACGAACCGGTACGATGGCATTAGCAGTATTATGTGATTTGGTGGGAGGGTAAAACGGGCAAAAGTAGATTTGTGTTGAGTTGTCAAACATTGGAGCGATCTGGACCGTTGGCCAAATATTGAAGGGTTCAGATTCAATGTATCAACACAAGTTTGCTCTTTTAATAGTAGTATAGATATATACTACCAAAATGCCTGTGCGTTGCAACGGGAGAGAAAGAATATGCATCAAGAAGGCGCACAAAGTAATGATACAACACAACTTGCTGATAATGACAAAAATTTAATAGTACAAATTTACAATATGTTTGTTTGATTTACTAATTGGATTATTATTATTTTAATTTGTATTATCTCTAGATTTATTCTTTGGCGCTTAATTTTTTTTGTCATCTACTAAGTCGAATATACTCAGATATTGAAAGTGTCGTCCTCTCTCTAAATATCATTAGTCATCTCATTATAAGAATACCATCGCTCTCTAGATGAGTTTATTATGCAATAAGAGAAGTGGACCATCATAGTTCTAACAAAACTTACAACATCAAATGGCCTATGTTGTTAAGCAAGAGAGTACATGATTCGTACATCATAGCGGCAGAACAAAAAAAATTAGGAACATTATAAGCAAGAAAAATAAGATTCTTACCTCTGATATGAAAAGCTCCGCCGGCGCACATAATCTGGTCAGCATGCTTGAAGGCGTCGCCGGGTACAGAGCCACAGCTGCATCAGCCTAACGCCAAGCCAGGTCAGATGGCGACTTAGGCACGCCTGTAGCTTCCATGACGATGTGGTCTATATTCATAAATCATAATCCATGACTGCGAGCATAGTTGGTACCTGATACGGGCATGGCTCGGCAGCGACCTGGAATGGTCTGATCTGGGTATACATTAACCAAAGATCCATCACAAAGTAGAGCAAAAAAAAGACGCCTAATTAGTCACGTGAAATCATCGAGGTAAACATGACAGAAGCTCACATTTGTTCAGATGAAAAAATCATCAGACTTCTGCCACCGAAATCAACCTATCGCCCACCTATATGTTCAGAACCATAGTTAATTGAATAGAGCAATAAATTAGTAGAATGAACCATGAAAAATCATCAGGCACGCACGTGCAGCAGCAAATCAGGAAAAAGAAAGTGTCGAGAAGTGGAGGAACGCAAAGCATCAGAGCTCTCCGAGCAGTCGGCATCGCCTGTGCGATTATATCATCTAAATCCAGCAGCACCGGCGAACCAAGTTCCGGCGAAATTGTCTTCGTCGAAGTACTCGTAGTCGTTGTCGCTTGCCATTGCGAGCCGCCGCCGCCGGCATGGCCTTCTCGAGCAGCCCGGCGTCGTCGTCCTACGGCTCCAGTCCCTACTCGTTTTGTCTTCGTAGTCTTTATCGTTGGCTATGGCGACTCGCCGACAGTGTGGCCTCCTCGAGCAGCCCGACGTCGTCCTCGTCCGGTTCCAATCCCTTCTCGTCATCGTCTTCGTCCTAGTAGTCGTAGCACTCGTTGTCTTGTTGCTAGCCATGGCGAGCCTCCGGCTGGGTGTTTGATCGATCACGCGTGGCGGCTATTTGAGGATAGTATCGATCGAGTTCCAGCCGGACTCTGTTGTCTGTTGCCGTGTCTAGGCATCACGCACGATTGTTAGTTTGAGGATTGTGTCGATCGAGCTCTAGCCGGACACGGACGAAGAGAGAACCGTGCAATCGTCAACCATCATGATCACGGATTGGTTTTGGTCAATCGCAATCGTTTTTCTATCGAGCGTGCGACATAGAGGGAACACATTGCCACAGAGGCAGCAGTACATGAACTTCCATCGCAAGACTTTGCCATTCTGTCTTCATCAACCAAAAGTTTCGGTTTAAAGAAAATGTAACCCAGTAAGCATAATAGAAGATATGTGAAATTCATCAGTTTATCCACTTAGATCAAGAGAATTTCATACCATACATCGTTACCTGATGCCAAACAGTTAATTAGTCAAACACCTGGCCTGCAACAGCGTACAAAAATCACCTCCAGAATGGATTAGCAGAGAAATTTCAGACAAACAAAGAGAGAATGAAAAATACTAGGAAACGTGTCCGTGCGTTGCAACAGGGAAAAACTGCGTCAATGTTAGGCGTACCGCCATCACCTTTTTCGCCCGCTGCTTTGCCCAAGCCAACCAGTACATGTGAGCTAGCACGACCAGAGTCTAGCGCTGCCATCACCCCACCACGAGTCCTTTGCCTCCCTCGTGTCAGGAGTAGAGAAAGCATAGGAAAATGGATAAATCGTTGGTAAGGATTTGAAATACGGATGCGCATTGGCCCATTCGATCACTTGAGATGACCTTTCGTAAAAGGTATAATGTAATTAATGCACATTCCAAGTTTTCCAATATAATATGAATCTACTAAAAAAATTCAAAAAATTGGATGCAAAAATTAATTAATTTTGAACTAAAGTCCTTTTAAATATAAAACTTGATTTTAGCTTCTTCATGAAATATCTTCAATAATGAAGTCTTGCAAATTGACAGTATAGTACATTCAGGCGGAATAGCAGGAACCACTTCGGTTGAAGATATTCATGTGCTTCGGTCGCGACGATTTCCAAATATCAGTAAGAATGGTGCTGTCCCTAAATATGTAGGTTATAGCAAGGCAGATCAAATTATGTTTATGTAGTTGAATATGTTTATGGTGTTTATTCATAATTTGTCAGTCTATGTATATATAAATAGTTTCCGTGCCTTGCTACAGCTTCTTTTGCATAATATTGATTTTCCTCTTCCCAGTTAATATCAATTGGATTTTGCGACGATGATTTTATTGTGAGAATATGCCTGTCCATTGACCTGCATTTAACAAAAAGTAACTGATCAAATTGAATTCTCCAATTCGCAACAAGCTTCTATATATGTTAACTTTTTTAAAATTGGATCCAGGACCTTAGGGCGTCCTGAAATTGTTAATGTTGTTTTTCAGTTTGGTGTATTCGAAATCGATTGGGTTGTTGTGTCAACCAAACGCAGTAAAAGACATGCACGCTCTTACTGAAATCACCACACTCCAAGCATCCAGCTTTGGTCGTCATTGATGCACTGGCTCCTTGATGCACTGGGCTGGCCTCGAGTACTTGCACAAACAATTGCATCTCTGCCTCCTCGAACCGCTCCCAGGTGCTAGAAAAATCCTCATCCTAATGCATCTCGTTTCTTCTCGTTCTTCACCGAGTTTCACCACCAAAATTCTCTGCCTTCTCTTTCAATTATTATCTAGCAAAAAAAAGTACATCAGACACCGGCAGGGCTGCAGCCTCACTTATGTCTCAGCAGCGGAGACCGAGCACGCCGGCAGGGGTACGCCTCCATGCTGTCCCACCGGCGGCGGGCGAGTGCTGAGGCAGCAGGCAGGGCCTCTGCGGTCCCGGTGTGACCAAGTGCGCCAGCAGCCTCCATGGTCCCAGTGAGCTAGTGCGCCGGCAACGCGTGTGCGGCCTCTACACGGTTCCAGTGACGACGAGCGAAGACAACGGCTGAGCGGCCTCTACACGGTTCCGGTGACGACGAGCTAAGACGACGGCTGATATGTCGAGGAGTCGTTTGGCTCCAGCGCTTGGATATCGATCATGAGCGCGTGCTTGTTTGCGTGGGTATTATTTGTAGAAGAATACGGCAGGCAAAGATAGGAACCGTGTAGACCTCAAAATTCTATGTTTCCCCGTTTTGCTTCCTATCTGGACTTTGCCAACTACAGAAGCCAGCGAAACCAGCGAACTGAGCAAGGACGGTAAACAGACGAAGGGGAAAAGAAAAAAACGAATCGGTACATGACTTATGGGTGGCAGTGGTGGGTAATTTGTGTGAACTTTAGGGGTATTTTCAACGACGTACGACAAGAAAACTTAATGCAGGACCGTGCTACGAAGCGAACGTGCCCCAGGGCTACCGATCTGTACGGCGCCCCTCAATCCCGCGCGCACACCCATGACTTAGGCAAGCGATCCACAGAACCCACTTGGGTCATTGGGTTATTCGTTGTTTGGCCCAAAACGTACCGAACCCACCTGGACTATTGGGTTGTTTGTTGTTTCTGGCCCAAACCTTACCGATCCCTGAAACATACAATGCAACTGCCAGATCCCCTCAAAAAAAAAATGCCAGATCCCCTGGCGATGGATGGGGCAACGAAAAGGATCAAGATCATGTCGCCTTGGTCTAGACCTGTCTTAAATCAACTCTAGATTTGAAATCTATTGCCCACAATTTCCCGACGTAATGTCCCCAGTCAAAAAGAACTTCTTTTCCCCTTCGACAGGTGAGATCTTATTCAAGAAATATTAAAGCACTGGAAACGAATCCGGAGATAACCATAGTAGAAAAAACACTAAGAACATGAAGACATATCCATTTGGAAAAGATCACTGAACTATAAAAGACAAACTGTGTAACTAGAATAGGTAGTATATCACAAAAGGTGAAAAACTTACATCTGTCTGCAACCCAAAACTCGACATAACATAAACCGGGCAATTTAAGAACTGCAACCCAAAACTCGACATAACATAAACCGGGCAATTTAAGAACTTCAAACCTGGCAACTGAGAAGTTTAAATGTGGCAATTCCTTTCCAAAAAAAATGTGGCAATTAGAAACTACTTCAAACCTGGCATCTAGAAACAGACATGGCAACTAAGAACTTCAAATGTGGCAACATGAAACTTTGAACCTGGCAACTATAAAGAACTTCAAACATTGAAATTAAAATTCAAACCTGGCAACTAAGATCTTCAATGTGGCAACTAGAATCTTTGAACCTGGCAACTAATAAGAACTTTGAACATGCAACTAAAAACTTCAAACCTGGCAACTACTTGGCAACTAAGAGCTTCAAAGGTGGCAATTAGAAACTTTTAACCTGGCAATTAAAAAAAACTCGAACTTGTTCAAACCTGGCAACTAAGAACTTCAAATGTGGCAACAAGAAACTTTGTCCCTCTGCAAATAAAAAGAACTTCGAACATGACAATTAAAATTTTCTAACCTGGCACCTATAAACAAATCTGGCAAGTAAGAATTTCAAATGTGGCAACTAGAAACTTTGTGCATGGCAACTAACTAAAAAGAACCTCAAACCTAACACGAATAATTTGGTGACTTAAAAAATGATCTGGTGTAGGATCTACCAATGTTTCTGGTAACCATTGACAATGATGTGGGTGACCAAACATAAATAACTTGGTGACTTAGATCATGTCCATTAAGAAAAAGAAATATAAACATCATAAAACCTGATAACACTATAACAGAAATTACATGCAAACATGACTAGGGTATCTCACATTAATCATTCAAAGGGAGGAACAAGTCCCCGCATGAACAACACATGAGCAAAAAACAAGCTCAATTGCACGATTTACTCGTTCCCCCATACAAAATACACACCAACGAATGATACAAAATGTACACTCCCTCATGAGCAGCATCCGTTTTATCTCTGAACACACAACTAACACCCTGTAACCACCACCATAATCTGCACTCGAAATGCTAATAGTGCACGAACTAACCAGTGAAAAAACATGTCAACTAACACACAGTGGCTGAAGCCTGCCTAGCCTAATATGACAGCCCGACAAGAGTCGTAAGACTGCGCAAACGACAACTTCCACATGAAAATTCTAAGCTGATTTCTTAGTACGTGCTTCCTTTGCAATGGAGTATTCAAGACATACAACCGGGCAGCTATCTAAGCTAGCCGGCTGAAAAATCGTCATTCCTAACACACACAAATCTGCATGAATAGCACCCCAACACCTCGCCCAAATCACCCTGATTTCATCCTCCTCCAAACCAACGATCACTACAAAATTCACCACTAATTTCTCCACTCCACTAACGGAGGAATTAACCTTGCAAGCACACAAGCTGACTACGGCCGGAACATCATCAACTGACTATCAAATAAAATCGCCTAAAACGAGCGCCTCGAAGGCAGGAACAAGGGAAATTAAATGCGAGCCTGCTCCCATGCTCGTCGGTTTCACAATCCACTCCGGTGATGCCCCTTATCCACTGGAATCGCCATAGGGAAGCGCAACGCCCAACGAAATAGCACCACCGGGAAGCGCAGCGTTGTCGTCTTACCTTCTCTACCAAGCGGTGTCGCCGCAGCCTCCGCACAACCACCGCCACACACTACACTGCCGCACGCGTCGGTGCCGAGCATCTGCTCCCCACGCTCGCCGCCGTTGCGCCTCCGCCATGCCCAGTCTCCGAACCTGCTCCGGCAATTGCGTCGCCGCTGCGCCGAATCCGCGATGCGTGCCCCGCCGCCGCTGAGTATGCTCCGCCATGCGCCTGCTCCTGCGTACTGCACCTCCAGAATCTCGTCCGCAATCTCTCATCTCTCTCCTCTTCTGTATCTCAATCTCCCGGAGTCTCAGCTTTGAGGAAGACCACACAAATGCAAAAGAGAACTGCCTTATCCGCTCGGCTCCACGACGGGGTCCACAGAGCAGCCTCTGTAAACAACGACGCGAGCTCTCCTATGCACACGATGCCCCACGCGCAAATCTTGACGTAGCGCCGGACGGAAGCGTTTCGTGGGGCACGTCCCCTTATTAGATTTACCGTTTATTATTAGGTACAGATATAATAGATACATACCACGTCTTCGTGAAAAATAATAATAGTCTCTACTATATAATATGTCTTCAGGTGATGGTCCGTTTTTCACTTTCCGATTGTACCCTTGCAGTGGTAGGATAATTACGGAGTATGCCACCGCCAAGTCAACCTGCAGTCCGCACTTACCGGTTCGTTTATCTCTCCTATCTGCCTGTTTACGTCGTCGACTACGTGTCTTCGTCTAACGTCCTTCGTCACGCGTGTACGCGGATGGGCCAGACCTCTCCCGTCCACGACCGTCGCCTCTCCCGCATCCCCTGCCGCGCCATGGTCAGCCTCTGGTACAGAAAGACGCCGCCGCAACATTTCCCGTCAAGAGCGGCAGTCAGCCCATGCTCCACATCCGCCTCCAATTGCTGCAATCCGGCCACGGTCAGTCGGGCCCGCACGAAGGACGCGGAGGAGGGTCCGAGAGCGCTAGCCCTGCCCCCTACGATCAGGGACAGGTCCGTCGGGGAGGGCGGTGTGGAAGAGGACGAAGTGATTAGGACGGGCGGCCGGGGCGGCGACGAGGCCCGACACGCCGTGCTCATGCTCCTGGTGGCAGCCGTGAAGAACAGAAGGGTGCCCCTCAAGGCGGCTGCAAGGCTGCACGGCTGGAGTTCGAGAGAGCGACACAAGATCACAGCTTCTCGGGTACCTAAGCAGCTAAGCTCTCAAGGTTTCGTCGATTGGATTTGTAATGACTTAATTTCTGCACCTGTGTCACCGTGTGAGAGTTGCGTCACAGTGATTCGATCTCTCCAATTTTGGGCATCTCCACTGCTGCGTCAGTAGAAAGCATGAGAGATTGAGATGGAGCAGACCATCCCAGCTGCTCAACCTGCAAGTGATTTATCGTGAATTGAGATGAGATGGAGGAGCAGAAGCTACACATGTTTCTCATCCCCAACTGCCAGGCCTCGCCGAGAGATTAAATCTTGGTGAAAACAGCAGGAGAACACCAATATGGAGTAAAAGAATATTTTACTCAGGTACAGGACTGAGCCGGTGTGACGGTGTCGATCTATTTTTTGGGAGGGAAGGGCTAGCTTCAGTCTGCCTCCATAGGGAATGGCTGCGATGCCAGCGTCAAGGAAGATCAGACATCAAATGTCCATTTAGTGAAACTTTTTATTTGTTTCTCTCTCTCTCTTCTCAATAACGCAAAAGTAGAACGCCTGTTGTTTAAGTTCAAAAAAATGTACTAAACCGAACCGAGTTGTTTTACTTCCGGTGCAATTACCTCAAACTAAACTACAAACCATGTTTTTTTAACAGGTCTTTTTGATGTGGAATGCTTTTGTGTTTGTTGTCCCGTTGCAACGCACGGGTATTTAGCTAGTAGTAATAATACTGAGACATCACAGTACGAATTCACACGTTCGCGACTTAATCAACGGTTGCCAGTTGGGGTGGACTAGAGTCTAGAGCAATGGCGAGTATCAACGGTTGTGCTTCTCCCTTAACTCGTTGTTTCCTCCTACTTTCCTTCGGACGCGACAGACTAGTTAACGCGGCTCCGACGTCCTGACCTGTTCGCGCCCTCCGATATATAGAGCGTAGTACTAACCAAGTATTCGTCGTGTAGAGTGTACTACTAACCAAGCCTTGTAGTTGGTTTATACTACATACATACACTCCAGTTGTTAGCATGGCCGTGACGACGGCAACGGCACTAGCGCTGGCGCCGCTGGCCTTCCCTGCGGGCAGGCTCATCGCCAAGATCATACATGAGGCGGAGAAGTCCAGCCAGAACAAGGAGGAGTGCAGACACCTCGCGGGGCGTCTGTCCAGCATCGACAAGCTGCTGCCTCGCCTGCAGCAGCAGGCTCCGGGGGCGGCGGAAGTGCTAGCCCGGCTGAGTGACACGCTCAACGATGCGCACGAGCTCGTCGTCGCTTGCCAGAAGTGGAGCGGGCGGCGGAAGTTCACCCGTACCGGCCTCGCTGAGAGGTTCAGGTTAGTCAACAGCAGGATCGACTCCCACCTCATCGACATCACAGCGTTCTGCCAGGTTGACAGGAAAGGTTGCCGCGACGGCAGCAGCGTACCTCTACCACTACCAGCAACAGCATCGCGCTCCCTCACAGGTTTGTTTGGCATGATTAAATTGATCTAAGATGTTTTCCTATCATGATAGCCAAAATTAGAAAACTGAACCAGTAGCCAGACAATTTGATGCATCTTAACTACGGCTGCTATATGTGTCATCCCCGTGTTCTGTTTCACTTGCATTTTCTCACCTTTTCGTTTCAATTTCTCAGTGGCAACTACCGCTCGTTATGGACATTGAGAAAAAGAGATGAAATAAAATCGACTGCACGCATGTTAATAGGTAAGTAAAATCAACTCCATGTTTCTTCATGTCCTTTCTTCGTGATGTATTTTCTACCGATCGATTTAGCATGTCGGGGCTGCTTAGCCCAGCCAGAGTGTGGTGGAAAAGCGATTCAAACTGCCCGGCGAACTGGTTCAATACATTGCAGCTATGCGATTCATCAAGTGTGTCAGAAAGAGAAGCGAACTACTCCCTTCCTCCGGCTCAGTTTACAACGCTTGTGCATATCCTTAGATTGCCAATTTGATCAACATAATACAAGTTATATATTACAAAAATTATACCGTTATGAACTTTAGATGTTATATTTTTAAATGGTATAATTTCTATGTTTATATAATTTATATTACATTGGTAAAATTGACAACCTAGGACAACGCATAAGCCCTGTAAACTGAACCGGAGGGAGTATGTTGTTGGGAGCATCCCTAGGATCCACCTCAGGCAGCTCGACCACCCTCACCATGCTCTGCTCCACGACGCCATTGCCCCTCTTGCAGGACAGCGCGCCGAGACCGAGCCCCGCCCACGCGAAGCGCCTCCGGCCCTTGGCGGCCCTGTTCCCGTCGCCGCCGGTGCTCTTGGTGCAGGCCAGGTACGCCGCCAGGAAAGGGTCGTCCTCCGGCCGGACGGCACGCGAGACGCTCCTCGTTGGCGGCCAGCCCGGCGGCGGCGGCACGGACAGCCGCCGCGCCAGCGCCGGCGCCTTCTTCCCGCTGTCCGGCACGCTGCAAAGTTTCACGGTCGGCTCCTGCTCCCGTGGAAAGGCCACGCTGGCCGGCTTCGGCGGCTTCCTGGGGCTTCCCGGCATGCCAAGCGCACCCACGGCCGGCCCGAGACCGGCAGCTTCAGCACGCCCTGCTCGTGCTCCCACGAGAAAGGTACGGCCGGCAAGGCTTCTTCTTGCCCCATATCTTGTTAGAACAAAGATACCAGCTGCTATAGCTAGTGCCAACTAATCAACAAGACAACAACAGCATGTCAATTGTTTCTTGCTAGTTAGCTTCTCGGACTGTGCTTCTTGGTGTGACAAAGAAGACGACGACTAAGAAGGTGGTTGGTCTCGAGAAAGTGGAGGGGAGGCGAGAGAGCAAAAATGGATGGATCATCAAGGCATCATGCGTCCATGCATGCCAAACATGTGCATGGACAAATGGAGTTTAGGAGTAGTGGATATTATGCTCCATTGGCGGTTATAGTTTGATTAGGAGTGGCTAATTACGCAGGGCGGCCGGCCAAACGGATGAGATTGTATATGTGGATGTGGAGGGAGGCTAATTGATTGTAGTTTTGTACGTGTAACCGTATTTTATTCTTGTACGCATGTACTCCCTCTGTTCCAAATTAGTTGACTTGGATTTGTCCAAATGTGGATGTATCTATACTTGTTTTATGTCTATATACATTCGTTTATGGACAAATATGTGTCAACTAATTTAGAACGGAGGGAGTACTAGATATTAATAATGTACAGATTAACACTACAATTTGTGGGTATGGGTATGAAAAGTTCATGAAAAAAATCAGGAAAATACTACACAAAGGGCAAGGGAATCGATTAGCAAATGGGCAAGGCATGTTTGCTGGGGGGTAGAGCTGGACTTCAATTTCTATAGTGATGGCTTGACCCGGATTTTTGGCTCCCGGCAACGCCGCGTGGAGCAAATCCAACGGCTGAGAGTACTTCGTGATTAGGAATCAAAATAGCGTTTTCGGTCGGCCGATCATACAAATACGAAGTAGGTACGTCATGTAGACAGCATGAAACAACATCTAGCATGTGTGCATTATTTAATGGGTGAGTTTAATACACATGTGAATTGGAAGTCTGATGGGTTTAATTGGTCAACTTAAGTGTGGTGATATTAATGTAATTATGGTGAAATTGATTAGTCAACTTAAGTGTGGTGACCCGTGTGGGTATAAAGCAGTCTATACCCCAATATTTGTATCAGTTATATCTTTTGAACCGAATTTACAATTTTTTATATTTTTTTATATTTGAGATCCTCGTGAGTAGATCTTCAGAACAAGATTAATATTGGACATATTTTGAAATTTTTCAAAAATTGACTATGAAAATGGTATTGAAACCACAAAATATATCACAATTTTTTGCACATGTAAAGGATTTTCATCGGGTTCTGAATAGACCCTTTTAAAAATTTATTTCAAAATATATGAACTCCATAATGAAACTTATAAAACTTTTAAAAGAACTGTGTTCGAACTATAATTAATTGAAAACAGAACTAATATAATTCAAATATGTGCGTAATCTAAGTGGATGTTTTTCAAGTAATTGAAATATGGACGGCAAAAATTGATTTTTTTTTAATTTTTGTTAGACAACATGTCGCCAAAAATAATAATTTTTTAATTAGGAAACTAAACTTTCGAATTTATGAAACATCTATTTTATTTGTTGGTAAAAAATCCATTGAAAATATATTTTGGAATTTATTTATAAAATAAAATGCACATGAAATGTTTTACATGTCCGAAACTTTTATGATATATTTGTGGTGTGAAAAGAAAAAAATAATGAAAATATGCATGCAAATATTTGTGATTTCAACACCATTTTCAGAAAATATTTAAAATCGGACATTCGGTTTAAAAAATATTACCGATATAAAATATTGAGAATGAGATTGGATATGCTGGGCGAGTGGATAGAATAGCATGTAATTAAGCTCTTGGATTAGGTTAAGTTCATGTAAAACTGCACGTTCATCAGTTATGTTGGTTAGGTACGAAGCCAGTGGTAGGATATAGGATGGGTGGGTCGCTGGGTTCTCCAACGCATTTTCCTGGCTTGACCATGCATATTTATTATGTTTTTTTTTTAAAGAATGCGGTAGGGGAAGAGCGGATTTGTTTTTTTATTTTTAAATAGTAAAAATCTGAATCTACGTCTGTGTGAATTTTAATTTGGGTGACTGGTTGTACATTGACTTCTCTAACCGAGCTGGCTCTGCCTTCTAGTTCCCTTTTCCAACGATCCAAAAAATTAAAATTATACAATTATCTAGCATAACATATTGATGAAATTTTTGATTTAGCATAAAATGGCAAACCATTGTATCTAGAACTAAAGATGGGCTATTTGGATTAGTTTAATTGCAAAAACATATGCAGAGGTATATGTATGTTTGGCTATTTAATTCCCTTATTCAATCTATACAATGTAGACTTCCATTTTAACTGAAGCTGATCTAGTAATTGAGCAGTAACGATTGGGCTAACTGACAAAGCAAAAGTCAGAACACGGTCCATGACTTAACCATGTGTCCAAGTTCTTCACATACTAGCTTGTAGAGCTTTGCTACAGATAGTTAGGTTGCAGAGTTGGTACACCTCTTGCAAGGGACCGGCGATTTTCGTTGGAACCTACTCACGGACGGGAAATTCTTGGTCGATTCTATGTATAGAGCCATTGTACTAGTAGAAAAGGGGCCATCCGTTTGGGCCATCTATCCCGGCCAAATTATAACCCGGGATAGATGCACCATTGATCCCGGGTCGAGCCGTCGTGGCGCCCGTGGGCATTGATCCCGGGTCTTCACATGCGCGCACATGCGTCGCAGCGCTGGGCCCCTCTGGCAGGGGACCTTTGGTCCCGGTTCGTGTTACAAACCGGGATCAAAGGGTCTCCCTGCTATATCATCTTCTTCCACCCCGAGCTAGCTCGAGTTCATCACCATTTCTCCTCCATTTTCCTCTCTCCCACTCAAATTAATCCCCATTTTTTTGCACCATTTGAGAGGATTGAAGGCACCCCATCTATTCAAAGGTTAGCAACATCGTTCTTTCCTCCGGCGTTGCAACTTTAGCTCATTTCGTTGCTAGTTTAGCTCATTTCAATTTTGTAATGCTAGCAAGGTGTTTGATGAAATGCCCAAGCTAGAAAGTGTATTTGCGAGCTCAAATTAATTTATTATTTGTGGATTTTAGTGTTGTCCCCGTCCTCACGCCGTCGATAGCCCGCGTCGTCCCGTCACCGGCACCACTTTGGTGAGCCTCTTTTTTATCTTTTATTTTTAAAACATATATATACTTGTATGATTTAAATGCATATTTATTTCTTGTATAATTAATTTCTTATGTTTTTTATATGTATAGTGTCATGGTTTTGATATCCGTCCCCGTCGGCCCTCGTCCGATCTATGATTCGGATGTGGTATATTTTCATAACTATTTGTTTCGTTTCGTGTTTATCACACTCATGCCCGACCAACTTGACGTAGAGATATTTTTATTTAGGAGGTAGTTGAACCGGAAATTCCAGTCGACCCTATTGTCGAGTATTTTAAAAAGGAAAACGACGATTTGAAAGCAAAATTGAAGATAAGCGAAGATCTTTGTCTCCAATACCTAGAAGAGAAGAGTGTATTGGACTTGAAGATTGCCGACATCGATGATGCTTACGGGGTCGTCGTCGCTGCTCACGAGATGAAGATGGAGGCAATGCGCTTGAAGCTTAAAAAGATTAGAAAATATGCCATTAGTCGAGAGGCTTGGTATCATTATGCTGTTGGTTCAATAGTTACCTTAGTTGCGATTTTGATCGCATTTGTTGTTGGATTTAAATTCTTTAGATAGTTGTATGTTAGGTTCAATTAATGTATGTTTCATTAGAACAATGTATTACATTTGGGCACTACTCTACTTTGGTTTTAATGTGATGAACTTGTATTAATTAATTTGGTCAGTACTATATATTTATGATGTAGTGTAATGGTTTTTGATATATTTATATAATGCAGATGAGCCGGCAATGGATGTACAGTGACCGACGCGGTCTCGACTTTATCAATGGCATGCATAGTTTTCTCCGTGTGGCTAATGATAACAAGCCGTCGAGTGGTTATATTCTTTGTCCATGTAGAGTCTGCAAGAATAAGCGGGATTACTCTACGTCAAGAACCATTCACGTCCACCTGTTGGAGGAGGGTTTCATGGATGGTTATTATTGTTGGACCAAGCACGGAGAAAGAGGGGTTATGATGGAAGAAAATGAAGAAGAAGAGGATAATGACACCTATCCTACGTTCACTGCAGACGGTGATACTCCAATGGGGGAAGACGAAGCTGAAGAAGAGCCCAATGATGATGAGCCCAATGATGATTTTGGCCGGGCCATTCTTGATGCACGGATAAACAGCGGAAGTGAAAACGAGAGGTCGAAGTTGGATAGCATGTTAGAGGATCACAAAAAATTGTTGTACCAAAATTGCGAAGATGGCCAGAAGAAGCTTGGTACCACGCTGGAATTGCTGCAATGGAAGGCAGAGAATGGTACAACTGACAGAGGATTTGAGAATTTGCTGAAAATAATAAAGAAGATGCTTCCAAGGGATAACGTACTGCCCCCCAGTACGTACGAAGCAAAGAAGATTGTGTGCCCTCTAGGATTAGAGGTGCAGAAGATACATGCATGCATCAATGATTGCATCCTCTATCGCGGTGAGAAGTACGAGCATTTGAATGCGTGCCCGATATGCGGTGCGTTGCGGTACAAGATAAGGCGAGATGACCCTGGTGATGTTGACGGCGATCCGTGCCCCAGGAAGAGGGTTCCTGCCAAGGTGATGTGGTATGCTCCTATAATACCACGGTTGAAACGTTTGTTCCAAAACAAAGAGCATGCAAAGTTGTTACGATGGCACAAAGAAGACCGTAAGAAAGACATGATGCTGAGACACCCCGCTGATGGGTCGCAGTGGCGAAAAATCGACAGGACCTTCAAGACGTTTGCAGATGACGCTAGGAACATAAGATTTGGTCTAAGTACAGATGGCTTTAATCCTTTCGGGGAACAAAGCTCCAGTCATAGCACCTGGCCTGTGACTCTATGTATGTATAACCTTCCTCCTTGGTTGTGCATGAAGCGGAAGTTTATTATGATGCCGGTGCTCATCCAAGGTCCGAAGCAACCCGGCAACGACATTGATGTGTACCTGAGGCCATTGATTGAAGAACTTTTAGAGTTGTGGAGTGACGAAGGGGTACGTGTGTGGGATGAGCACAAACAAGAGGCATTTGACCTACGAGCGTTGTTGTTTGTAACCATCAATGATTGGCCTGCTCTTAGTAACATTTCAGGACAGTCAAACAAGGGATACAATGCTTGCACGCACTGTCTAGATAAGACTGAAAGTATATATGTAGGCAACAAGAATGTGTACCCAGGTCATCGTCGATTTCTTCCACCTGAGCATCCCGTAAGAAAGAAAGGCAAGCATTTCAAATGTGAGGTTGATGACCGGACGAAGCCTACCTGCCCTGATGGTGATGCTATATATGAGATGGTCAAGGATTTAGAAGTAATCTTTGGAAAGGGTCCTGGCAGTCTATCTGTTCCGAAAGACGCCAACAAGCGCGTACCCTTGTGGAAAAAGAAATCCATATTTTGGGAGTTACCCTATTGGAAAATCCTAGAGGTTCGCTCTGCAATCGACGTGATGCACGTGACGAAAAATCTTTGCGTGAACCTGCTAAGCTTCTTGGGTGTGTATGGGAAGACGAAAGATACACCGGATGCACGACTGAACCATCAACATATGCACGAGAAGACGAAAGACGACCACCTTAATCCAGAGAAGTATCAAGGTCCTGCCAGCTACGCTCTTACCAGAGAAGAGAAGGAGATCTTTTTTGAAGTCCTGAACAGTATCAAGGTCCCGTCTGGCTTCTCGTCGAATGTGAAGGGAATAATTAACATGGCAGAGAAAAAGTTCCAAAACCTGAAGTCTCATGACTGCCATGTGATTATGACACAATTACTACCGGTTGCATTGAGGGGGCTTCTACCGGAAAATGTTCGACTACCCATTGTGAAGCTATGTTCATTCCTCAATGCAATTTCTCAGAAGGTGATCAATCCATTGACTCTAGGAACTTTACAGAAGGATGTTGTTCAGTGTCTTGTCAGCTTCGAGTTGGTGTTCCCACCATCCTTCTTCAATATTATGACGCACCTCATAGTTCACCTAGTCGAAGAGATTCAAGTTCTCGGTCCTGTATTTCTACACAACATGTTCCCCTTCGAGAGGTTCATGGGAGTCTTAAAGAAATACGTTCATAACCGTGCTAGGCCTGAAGGAAGCATCTCCAAGGGTTATGGAACAGAGGAGGTCATTGAGTTTTGTGTTGACTTTATTCCTGACGTTAACCCGGTCGGTGTTCCTCAATCGCGCCATGAGGGGAGATTGCGTGGAAAAGGAACACTAGGAAAGAAACAAATATTTTCTGACTGGGATTCTTTCAATCGAGCACACTACACAGTTCTACATAATTCGAGCTTGGTGGCTCCGTATATCGAGGAACACAAGAATACTTTACGCTCATTAATGGCTGAAGAATGCATTGAAAAAGAACACTTGAAGACTTTCTGCGGGTGGTTGCACACACGTCTCATTAATGACAACACTGTCGAAGAACAGCTAAACTTGTTGGCCAGAGGACCATCTTCGACTATATTGGCTTTTCAAGGGTACGAGATAAATGGGAATACATTTTACACGGCCGACCAAGATAAAAAGAGCACCAACCAAAACAGTGGTGTCCGCTTTGATGCATCAAACAACAATGGGACAAAGGACACATATTATGGGTACATAGAGCAGATATGGGAACTTGACTACGGACCTTCTTTCAAGGTACCTTTGTTCCGGTGCAAATGGTACAACCTGGATGGTGGGGTAAACGTAGACCCGCAGTACGGAATGACTACAGTGGGTACTAGCCAAAGACGTGGCTCAGATTTTCTATGTGAAGGACATGTCTTCCAGACCAAAAAAAAGAAAAGATAAGCAAGCGAAGACATCATATGATGAGCCAAAGCGTCACATAGTTCTTTCAGGGAAAAGAACTATCGTGGGAGTGGAGGACAAGACAGACATGTCAGAAGATTACAACAATTTTGAAGAAATCCGGCCCTTCGCAGTGAAAATTGACCCAAGTCTCGCGTTAAATGGAGAAGCTTGTCCATGGCTACGGCGCAATCAGAAGAAAGTGACGGGTAGAAAGTAGAAGAAGATTGTGTAATGAGGAGGATGACGACGACGATGACTTCAACTGGAGCGACCATGGAGAAGAGGTCGGCGGGCCACAGATGCAGGAGGCCATTGAAGCCTCCTTACAGTCCGTTTTATGAAAAGTGTGAGTGATGTGTAATAATGTAACTGTGTGAGTGAAACGATCCATATGCTTCTTCAGTCCCGGTTGGTAACACACCCCTGTGATGGTTCCTACTCTTTGAGATCGTGTGTTTCGTTTAAGCGACGTCCCCGAAAGATAAACAAAACTACGAAAGCAATTAAATCAATAGATATAAAGAAAAAGAAAACACAAATAGAAACAAGAAAAAAAAGGCCTTTAATGACAACACTGTTGAAGAACAGCTATACTTGTTGGCCAGAGCACCATCATACAGCCCAACGTTGGGCTCAGGTTTTCTATGTGAAGATGCTCCATGGTTAAACCTTTATGTGATGTGTAGTAATGTATTAAAGCATTAAAGTCGTCGTGAGCAGCAAATCGACCTTCGATCCACAGCGGCAAGACGTCTCTGATGATCTACGACCGTCCCAAAAAGTGTTGGGAATGTCGCAGATCATCAGAGCGCCTTGCCGCTGCTTGGATCGGACCGAGGGGCATGGCTATCACTTCCACCACCACCACCACCACTCCCACCTCCTCGGCAATTCATCATTGCGTCACCCTAATCCAGTGGCTGGATTCAACCTACCTGAGGGCTTGTGTTTCCAACAGCTTCGTTGTGTTGTCATTGTTCACCGACCTACAGGAGGTGGCTCCAATGGCTGGCCGGTGAACAAGGACGAACACAATAATGCCAAGGAACATGCCAGCAGGTAGGCTAAATCCAGCCATTGGATTCGGTGGCGAAGGTAGATGCTCGTTGTGTGCCGTTCGCTGCAGGGACGCCGCTATTTATAGGCGATTAGAAAGTGTACCTGTGGATGAGGTGGGAATGGTGGTGGTGGTGGGGAGTGCTGATCCAACAGCTCACAAGCCCTCAAAAGAAACACACCCCTGATCCAACGGCTCACAAGCGCTTGAAAGAAACACACGATCCGTGTGCTTCTTTAGTCCCGGCTGGTAACACCAACCGGGACTAAAGGCGGGCTTCGCGGTCACGACTCGTGTCAGTCACACGTGTCCGCCAGCGGTAACCGTCGCTTTATAAAAGGGGATTGCAGAATAATTCAAAGCAGGGAACATTATTGTCCTCACTTTACAAAAACATCATTGATCAAATATTCAAAAGTATCACGCATACATCTTTATTTAATCCATAATACATCACGAATAATATAACTAACTTTTGCCGGGTCCTAAGCCGCGAGGTGCTGAGCGGCCGGCGGCTTGCACCCAAAGATAAGGAACCATCACTGGGGCAATACTCACATGAGGAGGATCCCTATGAAGTGTATAGCACATATTGTCATGCACCGCTTGCGTATCCAACCTAACCAGGTAACGACGGACGTGCTCGTCCTCCTCTCTGATACGGTGACGCACCTCCACCTCGGGGGCCGGCGGCCTCTGCACCGAGGCTGGCCCACGCGACGGCCACCAAACAAGATCCGGGTCGACGACGTCACCCGGATTCCTCACCAAACTACGCGTCCCGGAAGACACCTCCCAGTGCCAGCCCGGCGGAGCCCAGTCCCGGACACTGCCCGGTTCCAACAAATGGGTGGTCGTCATCGATTCCCGCCGAGATCTGAAAAAATGAGTGGGGAATTTGATCAAACAACTAAGGTGCGTGCAACCTAGGTAGGGGAGGGAGAGGGCAGCACCTTGGCATGGGGACGGAAGGGAGGTCCACGGTGGTGTGGAGGAGGGCGTCGAGCGGCGCAGACAAGGGCGGCGGCGGCGCGGAGTAGGGGAGAGAGCAGGGGCAGGCTCTCAGGTCTCCCGGCCCCTGGCCTTTATATAAGGAGGAAAGATAAACCTTATCCCAGCCCCCACCAACCCCACCTTATCCCGGCCCCTGGCCTTTATATAAGGAGGAAAGATAAACCTTATCTCAGTCAAAAATCAAATTTATCACGAAAGCAATTAAATCAATAGATATAAAAGAAAAAGAAAACACAAATAGAAACAAGAAAAAAAAAGGCCTTTCATATATATTTGACCATTTAAGTTAAATTTTAAAAAGAAACTAAAATAACAATTCAAAAACATGTAAAAGAAAAACAAAACTACAAAAGCAATTAAATTAATAGATGTAAAAGAAAAAGAAAACAGAAATAGAAATAAGAAAAGGAAACAAGAAAAAAAAGAAAAACACCATTCATCCCGGTTGGTAACACCAACCGGGACCAAAGGCCTGCTGGGCTTCGCGCGGAATTTTTCGCGGCCCAGACAGACCTTTGGTCCCGGTTGGTGTTACCAACCGGGATGAAAGGGTCTTCCATCCCGGTTCGTGGCTGGAACCGGGATGGAAGGTCAATTTCGCGCGTTATGAGGTGGTTTCCACCAAAATTTTCTATCTTCTCCCCCAAATCGCGAAGCCCAGAACTACGGCGAAGCTCTGCGCTGCTCGATCCCCGCGCGGCCGCGCGTGCCTGCTCCGGCCACCGAGGCGCCGTCGCTGCCCCGACGCCGTGCCCCTTCGACGCTGCGTCCCCGCCCCGACGCCGTGCCGCCTCCTCCCCTGCCTCGCCCCGCCGCGCCGTCGCCCTCCGCCGTTGCCCTCTGCGGTCGCGGCAGTGGTGTGCTGCCCCCCGCCGCGTCGTCGCCCTCCGCGGTGCTGCCCAGCCTCCATCACCTCCTCCGGCCGCCGGTCGCCCACGCCGTCGCCTCCGCAGCGTGGCCCCGCCCACCTCAGCGACTGCGCAGCGCGGATTGACCCGACCGGCCTCCACCTCCGCCGCGTGGCCCGGCCCTCCACCTCCGCTACTCCGGCCGTCCAACGGCGCTAGCCGCAGACAGGCCGTGCTACACCACCGGCGTGCTCCACCGGCGGCCGTAGCTCCTCAAGGTGAGTTTTTTTCTTCATAATTTTGTAGATTAGTTTGCTAGTTGTTAGTGTAAAAATATTGTAGATTATTAGTGTACTGTTAGTTTGCTAGTTTTAGCGTATTGTTAGATTTTGTAGATTTTGGTTAGTATTTTTTAGATTTTGTAGATTATAGATTTTAGATTTTGTAGATTGTAGAGTTTGCTAGTTTTAGTATATTGTAGATTTTGTATTCCTTGAATTTAAATTTTTCGTGCCATTTTGAATTAGTGCCATTTTAAATCATGTAATAAAATTATTTGTTCTTTGTCATCTTAAATTATATATGGATATTCATATTCTTGTAGTTGCTAAGAAATTGTTGGTATGACAAGTTAGAAATTTTTAGGTTAGAAAATGTTGCTATGATTATAGTTGCTAAGAAATTGTGGTGTTAATAGTTGCTATAAAATTATTTGTTCTTTGTAATATTTAATTTTACATATGGATATTCATATTCTTGTTACAAAATTGATTGCAGGCACATTAATTGAGCCATGGATCCAAATTGTCCGGACGACTTCGGCATAGACGAGGAGCGTGGAGAGCCATTGGATCCACTTTTTCCGGGCCTCGGCGTTAGAGACGAGGATCGTGAAGAGCGAATGTGTATGATTATAGCAGGACGTGCAGCCGCGCCTGTCGGTGAAGAAGACGATGTGGCAAATTTAGAGGAATTCAGCTCCCAATTTCTCAATGACTCCGGTGAGGGAGCAGAAATTTGTGTAGAGAAGGAAGTGGTAGTAACAAACTCAGGCGAGGTATATATTAATTAAGCCTCTGTTGATCGATGACATAGCTTAATTATTTGATCCTGCGGTTATTAACGAATCTTTTTTTTCTTTTAGCCCTCTGGAACAAGCAAATCATCTGCATCTAGAGTGTCGAAAGGGTCGAAAGCCATGAAGCCTCGAGGCCCGTCGAAGCCGATGAAGGAGGGTCAAAGGGTAGTGATCGACATAGTTGATGCTACTGGCCAACCAATGCAACCCTTAGAGTGCCGCCGCAAATTTATAAACCAATGCGGAGTTTTAGTTAGGGACATGGTACCGATCACATGTCAAGAATGGCATCCGCGGAAGGACGGGAGCAAGACTTGGACTTATGTCGACGACCAAACAAAAGATTTGTTTTGGGAGAAGCTCTTGACAAAGGTCACCCTGCCTCCAGAAGTGACAGAAAACGAGAAGTGGATGGAGAAAGTCAAGGAGTGGACTCTTGGCAAGGCTGCCGAACAGTTCCGAACCCACAAGAAAACTATATGGAAAGATTATTGTGAAGAGAAGGAAAAAGATCCTGAATACACTCCAGTATTCACCGGAGCACAAGTGAAGCTAAACGACCAGTGGCCCTTATTTAAAGAGCAAAGAGAATCGGAGGCCGCTGTGGCCCGATCGGAAAGAAACAAGTTAAATGCTGCGAAGAAGGAATATCACCACACTTTGGGGGCAGGTGGCTACAAGGCTGCCGTGCCTAAGTGGGAAGCATTTGAAGCAAAACTGCTTGATGAGGGGAAGATTCCACAGACAGCGGGCTGGCCCGATAGGTCCAAATTTTGGTTGTTCGCGCATGGCGCTGGGTTGGACCCTGACACAGGGAAGATTGTTGCTCAGGGAAAATGGGAGGCAAAGATTAGGTTTATAACCACAGAACTTGAGAAAGCAATAGAGCAAGTTCGAAATGGAACCTACAAGGTCGACAGAGAGAAAGACGAGCTGTCACTCGCACTCGGGAATCCTGAAAAAGTTGGACGAGTACGAGGTTATGGATACGGAGTTACTTGGGCACAAGGTTTTCCGGCAGACGCTCACACTTATAGAAGCCGTCAGAGAAAGAAAAAGGAGGAGAGCGACCGGTTATCGGCATTGGAACGCAAGGTGCATCAGCTGGAGCAAAGTCAGCAAAGGGAATCTCGTGTGCAGCTAGAAAGTCCAGAAGTCGAAGCCGCCCATCTAATCAGCAAAAAAGCAGCGTGGGTTCCACGCAGATGGAACATTCTGAACTTGAAGCGCCGCCGACTCGATACCCCGTGGATGATATCACGGAGAAGACAGAATGCGAGCTACATATGGCAATGGGCAACTTGTCCTTCAAGGTGGCGGTCGGCTATGCTTTACTGAATGAACCTGGACCAAGGTACCATCTCGGCGGGATTCCAGCTGGCTATGCTATTGTCGGGGTGGATGACATTGTGCCGTTATATGCTAATCTAAATCTTGACATTCCTGGAGGTGACGGCGAGAGGACACTAGGAGATGCCAAGAAGTCCATCATTCTGTGGCCAAAGAAATACATCTTGTTTCCAAACTTGCCGCCGCCAAGGCCACCGACTCCTCCAAGTAGCAACCCCCCACCTCAAGATCCACCCTCCCCACGTCATGATCCATCCCCCCCACCTCAAGATCCTCCCTCCCCACGTCATGATCCATCCCCTGCACCACCACCTCAAGATCCATCCCCCCCACCTCAAGATGCATCCTCGCCACCTCGTGACGACTGTCGGGAGCCCAGCCCGAGTCCATCCCCACCACCTCAAGAGAGAGTGCGCTCTGTTTCGCGGAAACTAAAGATCCCGTCGAAATATACAGAGAGGTGCGCTTTAAACTTCCCGCCAGAAACTCGAGAGGAACGTGAGTTGCGAAAGCCTCTTCCAAAGAGATCCTACGACTTGACTCCAGAGGAACTCGAGGAGTCGGTGCGAGCTGATGTGAAAAAACAATTGGCACCGAAACGGCACATGCGAAAGGAGGTAATAGCACCGGGAAAAGTGGCACAATTTCTGAAAAATCTATCGACTGGGCCGGCACGGCCGCCTATTCTGCGAGACGACTATGATCGTACCATTGAAAAGTTAATTAGAGAACGGAATTTGCAGGAGAATGAGGCATGTCGCCAAAAGAGGGAGCAGCAGCAGATGGCAGCTAAAAAGGCCCAGCAGGAGAAGGAGGCTGCATTTCGCCAAAAGAGGGAAGCTAATAAGAAATCCGGGAAACAAGTGGCCCAGCTCGGAGAACAGGCAAACCAGTCGGTCCCCGCGTTCAAAGTGGTGTCCGATAAGGAAATACAGCAAGACACAATTCGCATAGAAAACCCCAAAGAGTATATGTATGCATGGACATATGCCTACGGGAAGCCCTTGGTCAGACCTGAGATGGTCAAATCTCTGCCGACACAATTGCGACGTTTGCATGAGTGGTACGAGGGAGCCGTAAAGCACCATGAGTATTTCCACGTTTCATATAAGAAAGACCATTATTTAGAGGATAACGCGATGTATGTGCCGTTTGACGAAATATTTCAGTTATTCAATCAAGACTCCCTCGACAAAGCCATCATCAGCTGCTATTGTTTGTAAGTGATTTATTTTATGCAATTTAATTAAGTCTCTATCTCAGCTCGTTCGTTGCCAATTATCTAACTTTATTCTTTTGTACGCTATTATATATGCAGAATGAAGATCGTCGAATGCAGAGACAACGGAATCTATAGTTTAGGGTTCATGGACCCATATTGGATTCATGAAGTAACCGTAAGGAACCATCCCGAGGACACCGAGCATTACATGCTCCAATATCTAGTGAAACACCATACATGTGAAGATATACTTCTTCCTTACAACTTCAGGTGAGTGTTACCGTACCTTCTACACATTCTACTTTGCTTACTCGATGTTTAGTGTAACTCATGGACATATAAATGTGTGAAGCAACCATTGGATTCTGGTAGACATTAGACCTGAACAAGCATGCGTTCAAGTCCTGGACTCGTTAAGGAAAGATATGGACGATTATATCAACTTGCAAGCAATGTTTCAGAGGTAACTTCAGTCATTATCGCTCTATATATCGATCTCTTTCGTTCGTTCAAGTCCTTTGATTTTTTCTTTTGCCGGCCAGGGTTTGGGAAAAGTTCATTACCGAGGTTCGTGGGACTTGGAAACCGCACCTGTTTTGGTATGAAACCAAGGTAAGTAGTAGTACTATATATATATGTCCGCGCAACTTTTAAATTCTAGTTTCAGCACCATTATCATGCTTGATTGTTATTTTGATTAAATTCTATTCTTTGTAAAGTGGTGTCTGAGGCAGGCACAAGGGAATAATTTATGTGGATATTATGTTTGCGAGTACATACGATCTTTTGTTCATCAGCGGGATAGAAAGCTCAGAACAACAGAGGTCTGTATACACTATCGGCAATTACTTCATTACCATATTTGTGTTCATTTCCATTTTCACATTTTCTGATGATTTCACATTTTCTTATTGATCTAGATGGAACGAGAGAAGGACAAGCTCATACCAACGAAGCGCCTTATAGCAATTCAAGAGGAATTGGCAGGATTTTTGAACAAGGAGGTCCTGAAGAAATCCGGAGAATTTTTTCACCCTAGAAATTATTTTCTGCCTCCAATGTAATTGACGTGATCTCGACGTGAGAAACGTGATGTCGGTGTGTGACTTAATTATATATGTATCAAAACGTATGTGTGTGACTTATATGTATGCATCACGCGTGACATCGATCGATGTGTCAACTTTATATATGTGTGTGACTTTGTATGCGCAACGTGATCTTAATTAATAGGAAATAATTAAATGGAAAACAAAAAATCGAAAACCCTAAAAAATAAGCAAATAAAATACAAAAGATGCAAACCCTTTGGTCCCGGTTCGTGTCACGAACCGGGACCAAAGCTCCCCCGCCCTGCGCGCCCAGCCGCGCCCACGTGGAGGCCCATCTATCCCGGGTCGTGGACACCCGGGATAAAAGCCACCCCCCCCCCTCTAGTCCCGACCATTTAATCCCGGTTGTAAACCCGGGATCAAAGGCCCTCTGGACCCGGGATAGATGGGCTTGTTTCTACTAGTTCCTTCAAGATGAGTCGGTTGATAACTACAAATTAAAATCTTTGCATGGTACCTTGGAAAAAAATTAATTATTACTAATGATAACCTTGTAAAACGCAACTGACATGGAAAGTACAAAATGTGTATTTTGTCATCAAGATGAGACAATTAAACTCCTATTCTTTCGATGCAATTTTGCCCGCTCTATACGGTCAGCCATTCAAATAGTTTCGAATTTGTACCCGCCAAGCAGCAATGCCAACATTTTTTACAACCGGTTACATGGTATTGACCATAAGTATAGAGTTCTTCTTATTGTGGGGGCGCTAGCCGTAATACGGTCGCTTTGGATATGTAGAAATGACAAGGTTTTTGAAGGAAAGAACGTTTCTCTAATGCAAGTCTTCTACCGGTGGTTTATGGTCGTCCCTGAACGCGTGGAGTTTCGCGACCTCTTCATGGAGGTGTCTACATTGTTGCAGGACATGGTGAGGTTTTTTAGTGATCTTTGGATTGACACTATAGTTTCTTAGGCGTCCTACGAGCTCTCTTTGATCCTTGTAATCGCCGTTTTATTTTTCTTCTTTTGAATTGTTTGGCTATGAGCATCGTTGTTATGTAGAGTCCGAGTGTAACCTACTATGTATCTTCTGGATGCTGAGTAATTAAATTCCCATTATCAAAAGGAGAGAGTTGAGTTAAACCTTTTTTCATATCCGAAGCTTCCAAATGATTTAGACTAAACCATATTTCCCCCATACACGTCCCCTTTTTCATATCGTTGTTAATCTTTTAGATTATGAGTTAACATGACAAATCATGCAAAGTCTCCCCACTCACTTCTCAAGAAAATATGATAAATGCATATGTAAGCGATTAGTTAACAACAAAGCGTCAACAATAAACTCCTACACCACTTCACTGGATGTATCCCCTACTTGTCATTATCTATGAACATAATAGAATGGGAGCATCAGCTCTGAGTCCATCAGAGTTGGTGGTAATTAGAACAAGCGTGATAGTACATGGTGGAGTCCTAGAAGAACAGTCCATCTCGTGCGTACCACCACGGTGGTGTTGCATTGTTTAGGAATCCAATTCGAATATTCAGTATGGTGGAGTCACATTTCCCGATGCTTCCAAGTCCTAGGAAGTATATGTGTTTCAACTGCATTGCAAAAGCACTTCCAACTAAGAAAACAACTTTTGTAGGTCACTCGCATGATGCATTGATATGAACTTGGTGGTGACTAAGCTCTACTCCTTACTTGGTTCATGTTATCAAGATGACTTCCTTATGAGTTGTGATATTGTTCCATTTCTCTTCTCACTCTTAAATATGATCACTAGTTCACCACTACATTAATGTTACCGAAAGATGCAACTACCATGTGATGGATATTATCATGTTGTTAAATATTGCCACAAAAGGCACATGGGCATTCATGTACTATTCTGAACACCGCTTCCACACACTCACACCAAAGTGGGTCTTTGGCTACTGTTTTGATTGTATCATGAACCTTCATGGTGTTGTTTATTTACTTGATCACAATTTGAAAGCATGTGGATTCGCCAGCTCAAATAAAATCGTCACTAACAAGTATAGTAGATCTTCACCTCATAGGATAATCGTTTCGTAAAAGCTCTACCTATCGTGTTTGTCCGAAGAGGAAAAGGAAATAAGTAGGGAAAAAGTCATCAGGGAATTAACCATGTGTCCAAGTTCTTAGCATACTAGCTTGTAGAGCTTTGCTACCGATAGTTTGGTTGCATAGTTCGTAGAACTGTTGCAAACGACCACTGAATTTCGTTGGAACCTACTCAAGAACGGGAAATTATTTGTTGTCCATCAAGATGGGCTGGTTGATAATAACAAAAAAATATGGAAAATGAAGGCACCACTAAAAGTTAATTTTTTTGCATGGTACCTTTGAAAAGGAGTAATTCTTACTAATGATAACCTTGTAAAACGCAACTGACATGGAAAGTACAAAATGTGTATTTTGTCATCAAGATGAGATAGTTAAACACTTATTCTTTCGATCCAAGTTTGCCGCTCTATATGGTCAGTCATTTCAAACAATTTTTAATTTGTACCCGCCCAGTAGCGTTGCCAACATTTTTGGCAACTGTTTACATGGTATTGACCATAAGTATAGAGTTCTTCTTAGTGTGGGGGCGCTAACCGTAATATGATCGCTTTGGATATATAGAAATGACAAGGCTTTTGATGGTATGAACGTTTGTCTGATGCAAGCGGTGTACACATATAATTTGTTTATGGTCGACGCTAAATGCGTGGAGTTTTGTGACCTCTTCATGAGGTGCCCACATGGTTGGAGGACACGATGAGGTTTTTTTAGTGATCTTTAGATTGGCACCACAGTTTCTTAGGCGTCCAACGAGCTCTCTTTGATCCTTGTAACCGCTGTTTTATTTTTCTTCTTTTGAATTGTTTGGCTCTGAGCATCGTTGTTATGCACAGGCCGACTGTAACCTACTATGTATGTTCTTGATGCTGAGTAATAAAATGCCCATTAGCAAAAGGAGAGAGCGGAGTTAAACCCTTTTTTCATATCCGAAGCTTTCAAACGATTTAAATTAAACCATATTTCTCGCATACATGTCCAAGTCTTTTCATGTCAGTTACTGCCGTGCTTATGAATTTAAAAGAATTCTAACACAAATTTTATGAATGTGTCTATAGGAAAAGGAAGTAAAAAACTATTTCTGCAAAGTCTTGAAGATTTTTTCTCGTGCTTCATATGTGGTTTTATCACATGTTGGTCCATGAATTAAGGTGCCTATTCAATCTCGAAAATTCTTCAATCATTAGGAAGCAACAAAGAACGCATATGCCACGATAAAGTTGAACAATATCTGGAAAGGTATTCATACGGTTGTAGCCATCGGGCGGTTGGTAAATCATTGTCATATATTTGAGGAGCACATTTAAAAATACCAAAATGGCAACGTTGACCACTAATGGCACCAAATGGATGAGCACCAGATGGACCCGAAAGCTATGATTATGAACCTGTCAGTTTTCATTATTTTTAACAGATTACTGAAATTATGTTTGACTTGGGCTCATTTCTTTCCAGTAATTTTCGTTAAAAATACTTTCAAGTTTCAACAACTTCTTGAAACAAGAAATGACTAAAAAAACTCAACTGCCGTAGTATCTAAACTTTCTTGAGGGAAAAACTCTTCGCACGAGAGTACCCTGGCGACGCTCCCCAGGCGACGCCAGGGCAAACCCTAGCGCCGCCAGCAGTCCACCCCGGCGTGGCTCCTCTTCCGCCGCTGCCGCCGGCCTGTGCCGCGGTGGCGGCGGGGCCCACCACTAGTGGGAAATACCCTATCAGTGGCGCACCAAATTATGATTCTGTGGCGCACCCCCAGAATTGCTGGGTGCGCCACAGAATCGTCGCCACTAAAATTAAATTTTGTGGCGCACCTGGCCATGCGCCACAGAAAACTCAGGATTTCAGGATTTTGTGGCGCACCGTAACCGTGCGCCACAGAATGTCTTTTTTAGGTTAAAAAAAAAAGGCAGCCACCGCCGTCGTTTGGATGGCCGGCGGCAGCGGGATCCGGGAAGGGCGAGCAAGGCGGCGCGGTCCGGCCCTGGGGCATCCACCTCACGCGTGGTTCATCCCGTTCATCACGTGCGACGCGCGCTCGCATCCACCTCACCCGTGGCCGCCACGGCGCTCGGGCCCAGCCTCGGCGGAGCATGACCGCCGTCTCCGGGGCCTCGGGGTCGCCGGCATCTACCGTGAGGTCCTCCGCGTCGTCCTCGCCCGCCTGCCGCGCTACGTCGGCACGGTCGTCACCTTGGCGCTCCGCGTCTCCGCGCTCTCGCTCACGCATGCCGCCCTCGTCGCCCGCGTGCTGCACGCCTGGGCCTGCCGCTGGTTCGCCTCGCTCCTCCTCCTCGCCCTGGGAGGTGTCGCTGCAGACGGCGTGGAGGAGAGGGAGGCCGGCGTGACGGTGCCGTCGACCTCGAGCGGGATGGGGACGAGCTAGGCGGGCGGGATGGAGGCCGGCAGCGGGCGGGAGAAGGAGGAGGAGAGAGACGAGGGAGAAGAAGAAGGAGCGGGGCTGGGGCTGGGTTCCCGGCGGCGGCCGTAGGAGGTCAGGGGCGGGGTTCCCGGCGGCCGGGGAGAACGCGACGGCCGCATCCCGTCGCGTGTGTGCTGCGTGTGTGTGCGCTAGTGTGTGTGCTGTGTGTGTGGCGCATGCGGCCAGATGCGCCACAGAAACGTGACTTTCTGTGGCGCATTTTGGGGGTGCGCCACAGAAAGTTGATATTCTGTGGCGCACGTAGCTGCATGCGCCACAGAAAGCTACAATTCTGTGGCGCATGTGACTTTCGTGCGCCACAGAATTGCGAATTTCTGTGGCGCATTCAGAACCATGCGCCACAGAAATTAATTCTGTGGCACACCAATTAAGGGTGCGCCACAGAATGCTAACCCACCTATAACCCTTTTCCTAGTAGTGCACTGCCAAACGGTGGTGGGGGGTCTTCTCGAAGGTGGTGGGCGCATCGTGTGGGGCGATGGTGGCCGGGAGCGCGAAAGTCGCGGTGGCGTGCTGCGGTCCTCTCCCCTTTGCGGCTTGACGTATGGGTGGCGACCTAGCTGCAGCCGCGACAGTGGCAGTCCGGGGCGTGGTAGCGCTGCTCGGCCATGTCCAATCTAGCACTAGTACAGAACGACACATCGGAAACGGGTCAAAAAAACCATCGGCAATGGAAAAAGGGTCCGTGTCCCGCCTCCGTGGCTGATGTGAAGGCCCTCGTCGGTAACGGAGGCAAAACACCGTTTCCGATGAGGTCTCCATTTGGCAACGGTTGTGCGCAGACCTCCGTTTTCTTAGTTTTCCTTCATCAGATACGGAGTTTGCCATCCACCCGTTTGCACTGAGCATTTCTCATATTTCGGTTACAGGATGCCACGTTTACAAATGCCACTAGATACTTAAAATCTCACAGCACAAGATCAAATACTAAAACGATAACAGATTGCATTCATATCACAATGTAACTTTACATTTCCATCACAATTTCACCTTTACAATTGCATCACAAGATGTGACAAACATAAGAGGTAAAAAGATAACAGATTTCATCTATACTAAGCCTATCATGTCAAAGGACGGAAAGAATATATGATTTCTTCCCTACATCCTTTTCCACAATCCTCGCAGGTGTCACTCTAGCAATCTCTTCTTATCTCAACTTTTTGAGAGAAGGATGTTGAAGCTTTGGACCCTATACATTAGTAAATAGAGTTACAATTGTTAAATACATATGCTAAAACAAATATACTATGAATTTAAGCAAACTGAAACGATATCTTACCTATGTCTTGAGGTGGCTCTTATTGATGAACCGGAGCAGCCAACACACGGCTTGTCAACAAGATATTGCGATGTCAGTAGCTTCATAGGATGCCTGACAACGATCATCCATTCCATGGAGGCCACCACCGGCTCTGGATTTTTTATGCAGTGTCATCGAAATCTAATCTAATACGTCACCGATGTGACATTTCGGTGACACTGTATAAAACACCCTTACTTAAAAAAGTATTTTATGCAGTGTACCAAAACGTCACAATAGCGACGGTGGATATGTATGGTGGAGTTTGAAAGGGAACAACTTGATATCCCTAAATGTAAATAAGGATTTATGTTAGTTCTGACACTACTAGATAGAACGAACAATTTAACACATTAATATGAAGTATATAGTAGCATTTAGTGTATACTGACCTATGTATATAATTGGAGGACATTATGGAAAAGTTAACAAACACTACTGTCTTGAGTAGTGTTCGTTGTTTGTTCTGTGTCTCCGACTTTTTTATGCAGTATCACCGAAATAGACTCCTGTTTTCACATGAACTAGTTAGCTAAACTACAACCGGTTGCAAGTGCACAATAGGCAAGTTAACTACATCAAGAAATGATCTAGACAGAACTACCGGATGTGAACTGAACTACTATCAACAAGTTAGCTAAACTACAACTAGTTGCAAGTGCACAATAGGCAAGTTAACTACATCAAGAAATGATGTAGATAGAACTACCGGATGTGAACTGAACTACTATCAACAAGTTAGCTAAACTACAACTAGTTGCAAGTGCACAATAGGCAAGTTAACTACATCAAGAAATGATCTAGATAGAACTACCGGATATGAACTGAACTACTATCAACAAGTTAGCTAAACTACAACTAGCTGCAAGTGCATAATAGGCAAGTTAACTACATCAAGAAATGATCTAGATAGAACTACCGGATGTGAACTGAACTACTGTCAACAAGTTAGCTAAACTACAACTAGTTGCTCTAGATCATGTGCACAATAGGCAAGTTAGCTACATCAAAGAGTGGATCTGATACCTTCTTCACGTCGCTGTTGGATCGATCTAGCAGATCCGGAAGTGGTGGAGGCAGAGGAAGCGGACCGTGTCGGGCGAGATGGCGAAGACCTCGCCGTGTCGGGGGAGATGGCGAAGACCTCGCCGTTTCGGGGGAGATGGCGAAGACCTCGCCGCGATAGCCGTCGTCTGGGAGCCGCCGCCACGAACAGATCTAGCATACTGGGACAGAGTGAGAAAACGAGTGAGTGTTAGGTTTTTCTTTGTACGCCCATATATATAGGTAAAACATAGGAAACGTTTCTTTAGAAGGACTGTTTCCTTTGTGTTTCTTCCACTGAGGTGTGGGACCTACGCGCCCACTCTGTGGAATTTCTACTACTCTCTGGAATAATATTTTCCTATATGGAGAAAACCACTTATAGGATACTTATATTAATATTAGTGATTACTACATTACATACGCAGTACATATTAATAATAATAAAGTAAATTACAGATGGAGAACTTATAGAACTACTACTAGCGACTTCTTGTTTTTCTTGCGCCCTGCTTCCGCGCAATCCTCGTCCTTCTCACGGCCTCGCTTGTTGGGGGCCATTGGAGGTGGTGGCGGCGGCGGCAGCATATCGGAGGCGGTGGCGGCGGCTTTCTTCTCCGTCGCCGGGGCTCCCTTCTTCGGGACCGGTGCCTCCGCCTCGTCCTCCTCGTCGTCCTCTCCTCCTCCTTCTCCTCTTCGGTTGACTCCTCATCAGAATCAACCTTCGGTGGGCCCAGCATCAAGGTGGGATCATGGAAGTTGGTGTATTCGTCGTCGCTCGTCTCCGGCGTCGGTCCTTCAACGGACTCGCCGCTGACGGGGGGACTGTCCCGCGGCGACTCAGTGTGCTCCTGTGTGTCGTTGCTGCGAGGCATCTTCGCTAATCAGTAGGAGGGAGCGAGCGAGAGAGAGAGAGAGCAGATTATGTGGCGTCTAGAGCTAGCAAGGATTGGGGTTTTTAAGGAGTAGTGGGCGGTGCCACTACGCCATGGCATTTACTCGCCTCGCTTCGAATTCGAAGAAGCTTGAACGCGACCATATTGGAAACGGACACATCGAATGACCGTTGCCATAGAACCACATATCGGAAACGGAGGCACATTGGGAACCGTTGCCAATAATATGGGTAACGGAGATAATACTTTCTCCGTTACCTATGTTGACGGGCCAGCCGCGGCCCAGGTCAAGTTTGTACGCACCGGCCGCGCGGAAAGCGCGATTCTCCGTCGCCTAACGCCTGCCGTTTCCATAGAGGGGTATCCGATGTGTCGTTCTGTACTAGTGTAGGCATGTGTGGGTCTGCCGCGGGCGCTGTCGTGGGTTTGTCACGTCAGGTGTCATAGATGACTTCGTAGGTGTGGGATTACGCGAGTCAAGCATCTCCGAGCTTGGGATCGCAGGAACAAAGATCAACACAGATTTACCCAGGTTCGGCCCCCTCAATGTGAGGTAAAAGACCTACTTCCTGCCTACCCTAGATTGGTATTGATATGATAATCGAGGTGTTACAATGGAGGCGATCCGATCTGGTACTCGCCGTATGAGCTAGGGTTTGGGGCTTGATAGCTTGACCCGCTCTAAGTCCTGCGAGTCCTCTTTATATACACAGAGGCTCGCTAGGTTACAAAAGGAAACTTCCCCATAAGGAATACATCCACAGAGGCCTACTCGGAGACTACTTGGTCTTCACGTCCTCCGGGATTTGTCTTCTAGATCTTTCTCCTTATGGCGGTTCAATATTGGGCTTGTTCCCAAGTGGGCCTTCATCTGTGCGAGTAAGTTAAGTCGCACTGGGCCGCGGGTTAATCCAGAAAGTATTCCCCCGACATTAGCCCCCAAGCATGGCCTGAACTTCATAGTACTTCTTGATCTTGAATGCTTAGGCCGTGCTTTTCCTTGTTTCGCGGCTTATAATTGCACAGTTTGGCCTTGACTCGCACCTGGAAGATCATCTGACTTCGTGAGCTTTAGAGTATCCTGATAGCTTCAGAACTTGATGACGATCTATCTTCAAATTTTTGATGATAATATGATATAGCCCCCAAGGATTGAGAGGATGTTATGTGGTAATCATCTCAATTCTTCTCAGAGAACTCTGAAGGTCATCACCTGTAACTTGATATCATGAATAAAACAATTGTTAAGTTACAAGTAATTGTAATTGGTGTTGCCGTACTATAAGCAGTACATCGACCTCTAGTTAGGCCATCTGAATCCTTAAGTGGGCACTCGCGCGACTCAGTATTTCCAGGAATATGTGTGTTCAGGGTCGAGAGCGGCCATGATAGGCAATCAAGCTCGATTGACGCCACACCCCAGTACTTTGGCCACATAATGCGAGTAGCAATCCAACTTAAGGTAAATTTGATAATTGCCAATAAATCGGCTGTTTCAGGGTAACAAAGACCCCAAGAAACATAATGATATTGCCATGATAGGCTAAGCTATGATAAGCTTTGATTATGATGACACATAAGGTCGCGCCTAGGTGGCAACCGAGTGTTATACATAGGGTTGGATCGCGCGTAGGTGGCGATCCATGGTGATACATGGGGTCGGTCGCGCCTAGGTGGCGACCAGAGATGATACAAAGTTTACGGCCGCGCCTAGGTGGCGGCCGTTTCTGATACAAGGGTCGATCGCGCCTGGGTGGCGATCAGATGTTGCATAGGTCGCGCCTAGGTGGCGACCAAAGTTGAAGTTCTAGCCCTGAGTGGCTGTGATGATACTCAGCTATAAAGCTGGAAAGGATGATGCTTGGCTCTGATTAGCCTTTTCTTATGTATAGTACGGTCGCAGGTGTGCGACGTTCCAAGGGCGAGGTGCCTCGAGACGATCCTCGAAATCATGGCGTTCGCTGCTTTCTTCCCTTACATCCAGCAGGTAGTACGACCCATTGTTTAGCTTCTTGCTGATGATGTAGGGTCCTTCCCATGGAGAGGACAGCTTATGCATTCCCTTGTGATCTTGTTTAAGTCGCAGCACTAGGTCGCCTTCTTGAAAGGTGCGGGTTTTGATGCGTCTGGCATGATAGCGTCGCAAGTCTTGTTGATATACTGCTGACCTTGATGCTGCCAAGTCTCTAACCTCTTCTAATGTGTCCACCGAGTCTTGCCGAGCTATCTCATTATCTGTCTCGATGTAAGCCGCAACTCTTGGTGAATCATGTATGATATCGCTGGGCATGACTGCTTCTGCTCCATAGACCATGAAATATGGTGTAAATCCTGTGGATCTGTTAGGGGTTGTTCTCAAGCTCCACAGTACTGCTGGCAGTTCTTCCACCCAACATCCTGGAGATGCTTCGACCTTTTCAATAAGGCGCGGCTTAATTCCATGGAGAATTTCCTGGTTAGCTCGCTCAGCTTGTCCATTGCTCTGCGGGTGTGCTACTGACGTGAGGTCCAATCTTATCCCATTGTCTGCGCAAAATATCTGTGTAGCCCCTTCAGAGGTGTTGCTCCCATTGTCTGTAATGATACTATGGGGGTAACCAAAGCGGAATATGACCTTCTTCAAGAACTTGACTGCTGTTTCAGCCTCGCAATCTCCCACAGGTTCTGCTTCTATCCACTTTGTGAATTTGTCCACCATGACTAAGAGGTGAGTTTTTCCGTTTGAAGACCGTCTGAAAGGCCCTACCATGTCAAAACCCCATACGGCAAAAGGCCATGTGATGGGTATTGTGCGAAGTGCTTGGGCTGGCATATGATCTTGCCTAGCGTATCTTTGACATCCATCGCACACTCTGACAATTTGCTCTGCATCTGCTAATGCTGTTAACCAGAAGAATCCATGTCGGAACGCCTTTGCCACCAAAGATCTTGACGAAGCATGATGGCCACAATCGCCTGAATGAATTTCGTGCAAGATTTTTCGTCCCTCTTCTGGTGAGACACATCTTTGAATGCTCCTGATACGCTGCGCTTGTATAATTCATTGTTGATGATTGTATAGGCCTTTGATCGTCGTATGATTTTGCGCGCCTCAATTTCATCGTCCGGCAGCACTCCGCGACTTAAATATGCCATGTATGGCTCTGTCCATCCTGGCTGTTCATGCAGGGCTGCGACTAAAGTTGAATCATCCTCTGGCTCTGCAATGTCAATTCTGCTGGAGGTTTGACTGATGGATTGTGCAGTTCATCCAGGAAAACATTGGGTGGGACTGACTGTCTGTTGGATCCAAGCCGAGACAGGGCATCGCAGCTTCATTTTGTCTCCGATCAATATGTTCAACTTGGTATCCAGTGAAATGTCCAGCAATTCTGTCCACCTCTCTCCTATATGCAGCCATGTTCGCATCCTTGCTGTCCCACGTTCCGGAGACCTGCTGTGCCACCAAGTCTGAATCGCCAAAACAGCGTATGCGACTGATGTTCATCTCCTTTGCTATACGTAGACCATGAAGCAGTGCCTCGTACTCCGCCACGTTATTTGTGCAGTTGAAGTGTATCTGTAACACATACCGCAGCTTGTCTCCCTTGGGAGATGTCAGAACAACTCCAGCCCCCGAGCCTTGCAACTGTCTTGACCCATCAAAATGCATGGTCCAGTATTTGGTTTCTGCCATGCTAGGAGCAACTTGGATTTCTGTCCAATCGTTAATAAAATCTGCAAGGGCTTGCGACTTAATTGATGTGCGCGGCTCGTAGCTGATGTGATGTGGTCCCAACTCGATCGCCCACTTAGCGACTCTTCCAGTAGCTTCTCGATTACGAATGATATCTGCCAATGGTGCTGAACTCACCACAGTTATTGGATGCTCTTGGAAGTAGTGCTTCAGCTTGCGACTCGCCATGAACACTCCAAACACCAACTTCTGCCACTGTGGGTAACGCTGTTTGGAAGCTGTGAGGACTTCGCTCACGTAGTATACTGGTCTCTGGACAGGGTATTCCTTTCCTGTTTCTTGTCTCTCCACAACCATGACAGCACTCACAGCGCGGGAATTTGCCGCTATGTATAGTAGCATTGGCTCTTTATCTTTTGGAGCCGCCAGAACTGGAGCATTCGTCAATTGATGTTTCAAGGCTGTCAGAGCTTCGTCGGCCTCTGCGTCCCAAACGAAGGTGTCTGATTTTTTCAACAGTCTGTACAAAGGTAGTGCTTTCTCTCCCAATCTTGATATAAAGCGACTCAAAGCTGCTACGCAACCAGTAAGCCGCTGTACATCTTTTATCTTTTCTGGCTTTTGGAGATCCATCACGGCCTTTATCTTGTCAGGATTGGCCTCAATGCCTCTTTCTGATACTATGAATCCCAATAGCTTTCCTGCTGGTACTCCGAAGACGCACTTTGTGGGGTTGAGCTTCATGTTGTATTTTCTGAGATTTGTGAATGTCTCTGCCAGATCACCAATAAGATCCTGGCTAACTTGCGATTTAATCACAATATCATCCACGTAGGCATGAACGTTGCGACCTATTTGCTCATGTAGCAATTCTGAATGCATCTTTGGTAAGTCGCACCTGCGTTCTTCAACCCAAAGGGCATGCTGACGTAACAAAAAGCTCCGAAGGGTGTGATGAAGGACGTCTTTTCTTGGTCTCCCTCTTCATCTTGATTTGATGGTAGCCTGAATAGGCGTCCAAAAAGCATAACAGCTCGCACCCAGCAGTTGAATCAATTACTTGGTCGATTCTTGGCAAAGCAAATGGATCCTTTGGACAAGCTTTGTTAAGACTGGTGTAATCAACGCACATTCGCCACGTACCGTTCTTTTTCATAACCAATACTGGATTTGCCACCCACTCCGGATGGTATACCTCTGTGATGAATCCTGCAGCCAGCAAGCGAGCTATTCCTCTCCTATTGCCTTTCTCCTGTCATCATGAAAACGCCGTAGTGGCTGCTTCACTGGTTTAGCCGCAGGGTTCACTTTGAGGCTATGTTCTGCTAATTCTCTTGGTACCCCTGGCATATCTGACGGCTTCCATGCGAAGATGTCTTTATTTTCCTGGAGAAAAGCAACGAGGGCCTTCTCCTGCTCTTCTTCCATGTGTGCTCCAATGCTAGTTTGCTTGGATGAGTCGCCAGGAACAAGATTTATCTGCTTAGTGTCCTGGGCCGCTTTGAATTTCATTGGTGGCTCGGCAGATGGCGTGGTAACCACACTCATATCGTTTGGGTCCACCTGCGACTTATAACCTTTTAGTTCTTCCGCGGCACAGGCGGATTCTGCGAAAGCCGCATCTCCTTTCTCACATTCTATTGCTTTTTCTCTATCTCCGTACACTGTGATGACC
The DNA here is from genome assembly GCA_947311845.1 of Poa pratensis. Lineage (NCBI taxonomy): Eukaryota > Viridiplantae > Streptophyta > Magnoliopsida > Poales > Poaceae > Poa > Poa pratensis. Next base: position 6,594,812 of record CAMZMU010000087.1, on the reverse strand, counting down.
CCTTTTGGTCCTGGTATCTTCAACTGTAGGTACACGTAGCATGGCCTGGCCATAAACTTAGCAAAGGCCGTTCTTCCAAACAAGGCGTGATATGGGCTTTGGAATTTTACACTTCGAAGCTTAGGAATTCACTTCTAAAGTTCTCTTCTGTTCCAAAAGTTACCCCTAGGGTTATTTTCCCCACTGGCCGTGCGGACCTTCCTGGGACAATGCCGTGAAATACTGTTGACGTGGGCTGCAGCTGGAATCCTTGAGTCCTAGACGCTGGAAAGTATCGTAGTACAAGATATTAATGCTGCTTCCTCCATCCATAAGCACTTTGGTCAGCTTGTATCCTGCAACGTATGGTGCCACAACCAGTGCCAACTTGCCAGGTTCCCGTACCTGTGGCGGGTGGTCGTCGCGACTCCAGGTTACCGCGTATTCTGACCACCTTAACCAAGCGGGTGTTGTTGGTATCACGGCGTTCACCTGCTGACTTCTCCGGCTCAATTTCTCTTCTCTTTTGGAGGTATCGATAACTATTGTGTGATACTGCCCCGTCTGCCTGGGGTTACTCGCGCCGTGCTGCCCAATGTTTGTGTTATGAGCCGCACTAGGGTTTCCTTCATGGGAATTCCCCCCGTTGTGTTGGCTCTCTTCTTTCCACTTTTTGTAATAATGGCATTGCGCCTTGGTATGGTCCGCTGGCCGTCCATCACCTGTCGCATGAAGGTCGCATGGCCGGTTGAAAACTTCTTGCATATTGATTGGACGGGAGCCGTATCCTCGACCCCTTCCACGCTGGCCTCTGAATCCTCCACGCGCATTGGCGACGAGCCCTGAGTGACCATCTTCGCTTTTGCGTTTGTTTTGACTCGTGTTGTTGTGGCTCGTTTGCTGCTGCTGGGGCTTGTTGGAGTTTTTCTTTCCTTTTGCAGCAACCTCCTCTTCTTCTCCGTCTGACGCGTCTCTGGTTTTGTCTGAGCTGGCATATTTGTTAGCCGCAGCCATCACCTCGCTGAGGCTCTTGACTTTATCCTTCATGCGACCCAGCTTATGAATCAGCGGCTCAAACTTGCAGTTTTTCTCCATCACCAGGACGGCTGAGCTTGGTGGTATATTATCTGAGGAGTGTATTATTTCTGCCACCCTTTTCATCCAATGGCGACTTGACTCGCCTTCCTTCTGGACACAACGCTCTAAATCTTCTATATTGCAGAGTCGCTTGCAAGTTCCTTGGAAGTTCTTAATGAAGGCATCCTTCAGTTCCTCCCAAGTATTTATAGAGTTGGGAGGCAAATTTTGCAGCCATATGTGCGCTGCTCCTTCTAGCATCATGTTAGGTAGCGTGCGCAGATCTCTTCAGATGCGTTTAGGATGCTCATGCCCATCTCGTAATTGTTGAGCCAAGTGGTTGGATCCATGCTGGCGTTATAGTTTGCCACCTTGCGTGGCCCTTTGAAATCTTCAGGAAAAGGTTCCGATCTGATCTTTCAGTGAAACACGCGGTCCCTTGAGTCGCGAGGACAGGGCTGTGGGTGCGCCTGCGGGGTTATCTGCGGGCCGCTTTTGCATCAATGGTGCATTCGCCTGCGCTTCTGCGACTTGCTCCTGTGCCTCTGTGCGACTCCTGACACGTCCTCTGGTGGCCTGCTCTGGACGCTTCTTTCTGCGTAATCCTGTGATTGGCTGGTACGAGGGGCAGCTGTGCTTCGGCTTCCGCCCTATTGGCTTGTTGCAGGACTGCCGTACTTAACATCTGAATCGCGCGCCGCGCCTCAGCATTGACCGGGTCATCGCCTGTTGGTACCATCTGAGTCAAGATATTAGCCGCAGCATACATATTATCGACAGGGTTCTGGTAATGGCCCTGTGGGGTGTGAAACCTCCTTGGTTGTTGCTGGGTCTCTTGATTTGTTGGTACCCTTCCTTCCGCAGTCGTCTGGATTCCGTCCCGCGGCTGGAGTGAGCGGGATTTCCACTGTTGGTTGAGTCGCGCGCAGCTGTGTTTGCGGGTCAACCTGTTGTTGAGTCGCAGCCAGCGCGGCTACTCTCTGCCGCTCCTGTTGGATTCCTTGGTTTATCTGATCGAGCCTGCGGCGCTCTTCTTCCATCCTTCGAACCTCATACAGGAGCTCGGCCCTGGCGGCCTCAATTTCTGTTGCACGGAGGGCGGCGTTCGTGGCTGACACAGGGACAAGAAGTGGGTTGCTTGGGGGTGCCGATGCCTCGGTTTCTCCAGCAGTTCCTGATGCACCTGCTCCTCCGGCCATGTAAACCGCGACTTGTGCCATCTCTTGATCTGGTGATGATGTGATTTCTGGTGGGTAACCCCAGCAACTTTCTTCAAAGGCAGGTATGATGGACCCAAACTCTTGCGAGTCCATGCTTTCCACGGATTCTTCCCCGTCATCGGCGACTTCTTCTACTGAATCGCCTTCCTGGACCGATCTAACGGACCTGCCACCGATGAAGCCGACGAAGACGTTGATGGATCCGAACGGGATGACGTGGCCGGTCTCCAAATAATCTGCTTCCGGCCCCCAGCTTGAATCGTCGATGAGGGGTGTGCCATTGACCGTGATGATACGGCCAACAACAAGATCTTCAGCTCCCTTCATGGATCCTGCGCGGAACGTGACGCTCTTGACCGCAGGCCCCACGGTGGGCGCCAACTGTCGTGGGTTTGTCACGTCAGGTGTCATAGATGACTTCGTAGGTGTGGGATTACGCGAGTCAAGCATCTCCGAGCTTGGGATCGCAGGAACAAAGATCAACACAGATTTACCCAGGTTCGGCCCCCTCAATGTGAGGTAAAAGACCTACTTCCTGCCTACCCTAGATTGGTATTGATATGATAATCGAGGTGTTACAATGGAGGCGATCCGATCTGGTACTCGCCGTATGAGCTAGGGTTTGGGGCTTGATAGCTTGACCCGCTCTAAGTCCTGCGAGTCCTCTTTATATACACAGAGGCTCGCTAGGTTACAAAAGGAAACTTCCCCATAAGGAATACATCCACAGAGGCCTACTCGGAGACTACTTGGTCTTCACGTCCTCCGGGATTTGTCTTCTAGATCTTTCCCTTATGGCGGTTCAATATTGGGCTTGTTCCCAAGTGGGCCTTCGTCCGTGCGAGTAAGTTAAGTCGCACTGGGCCGCGGGTTAATCCAGAAAGTATTCCCCGACAGGCGCTACCGGGTGGCGACATGGATCTGTGTATTGTGCTCTAGTTCCATCAATGTTGGCCTCTTGGCTGACCGGGTTTGGACCGAGCTCTCTTTGGCAGTGATGCTCTGCCATTGGTGTTGGTCCTTGGTAACCACGTCAGCCAGCCACGACGACATCGCTGCGTTTTGTGGTGGCCACCAAAAGATCATCGTGAGGATTCCTCTCTTCCGATCAGGTGGTTCACCTCGGCGATGAGATGCGAACGATGGACGACGGCTTGACGCAGAGGGATGGTTGTGCAGCGATGATGGTGGACATCGCATATAACTGCTGGGATTGCGGAAAAGTGGTGACGACAACACATGAGTGACTTCGATGGTGGTGCTACTCGGGCACCTGGTCTCGAGCTCCGGGGTGAAAGCCTGGGTCTAACCCGAGTTATACCTGGCAATGGTGACGTTTCTACGTCGTTACCTTGTTGGAGGCATTGCTCGGACATGGTTGGACTAATTCTTCAGGGTGAAAATCTAGAATCTGGCCTTGGTTGGTTGGACCCGGTGACGGTGGCGCTTGAGCGTTGTTCCCTTCCTGGAGGCGTTACTGTTGAAGAACGTCGTCGTACTTGTGGTGTCATGATATTGTTGGTGTGGATACGGTCATTGCTGTAGTTTGCCGATCGCAGAACTGATCGCCTTGGTTTTTTTCCTCGCCTACGCATAGCTTTGGTCTTATATGACTTCGCTACTTGCTGGCGTGTTTCGTGTGTGTGTGTTGGTGACGGTTGTGTGCATTTTAATTATGCAAAGGCCGGGTGTGTGCTTTTTGTGTTTGTATCCTCTTGATGCTCCATTTTGAGCTAATAAAATTCACCCTTTATCTAAAAAAAACTCAACTTCTTCTTGAAATAAGAAGTGACTCAAAAAATCAATGTTACTTCCACGAAATCTGTCACTGCTTTTTAGGAATACCCAACTTCATGGTGCCTATAAGTTTTTTTTAAAACCTTCATGGTGCCTAGAGGTCGGCGAAGATGAGAGGTGTCGGCTAGATTTATTTGGAGGGGGCATAAACCACGTATAACGTCATGTCTATAACGCGGAAGCTTCTATGGATTTTTGTTTTTGTGAAACACAGTACAACGCAGACGCTCACATACACGTGCACACACTCACCCTATGAACGCACGCACGCACACCCTACCCCTATGAGCACCTCCAAAAGATTGAGCTGACGGTCGGGTCTTGAGATTGACGAAGTCACCACTGTCGCCTCGCAGTCGATGAGAAGTCGCCTCGCACTGAAGAATATTCCTCCTAAATGAGAAACACCAATGTCAAATCTAGTATTTAAACCCTAGTGGGCTGGGTACACCCACCCTTCTAATTATCTTGCCACAGGCAAGTTCTCGAAGCCAAGCAGTAAGGTCGTTGGGCTCAGTTAGTAATAGTCCCACATGAATCTAAAGAATACCGTTTAGATCTCAAAGTGCTTTATACGGGAGACTGCATTTTGATGATGAAACTTTGTGTCCGGAACTTGTGATATGTGATGTGCAATCTGGTAACTTGACTCGTTTTTATCAAAAAGGAGGTTCAAACACGCGGCCTTTACATCAATATGATTCGCACAACCTTTTTTATTATATTGTTCAATAAAAACTGACAAAACAAATAAAGCAATCCACCCAAAGTCACATTCCTGGCGACAAAAGATGGTACACCTACAAAATTTACAACGGGGGTGGCCAGGATCAGGGCAGTGTGGCCTGACCTCACACATACACACGTCATTTATATCTGGAGGCCTACCAAGCCGCCTAACGGCGAGGGAAGAGCACAAAACGCTAAACATACACTCAGTGCGCACCATATGTATACGCTCCAGATACCACCACCGCCATTTTCCGCCGACCCATTTGTATGAGGGATTAACACAATCACCTTGTTAGGCTTGTCATCGACGATGCCGCAATGCCAAACAAACACCAGCGTACTACGCGCGTGCATCATTGTGTGTCTTCTGTCGAGACCCTACTTCACCATGCCCCCAATACTCGCCGTCGTTGATGCGGTAGAAATCACGCCGCTCCACCTTATGACCCTTCAAGCCCTTGCCCCAAAAAAAGATGCCCCCGGGAATGAAAACAGTGACGAGCGTCGCCATGGTCTGATCCGAGTGACCCAAATCTAAGGTTTCCGTGAGAGCATCCCGAGCGAGTAGACTAGATCTGCAATAACGAGATGCCTTCATGAAGGTAATGGTGCAAAAGATACGGACATCGTCTACCATGACAAAAGTCGGGCACGGTTTTCGCCGGCATCCATGTCTCCGTTTCTCGCCGCCGTCAATCGACATACGGATCGGGCCAATCTCACCCGAAGTGCACGCAATGCCGCGACCCCTCCATAGCCGACCAATACCTCCATGAGAAATAATGGGGGGCTGCCACCCCACCCCATCGCGACAAGCCAGAGGCAGAGCACCATAGTTCACAGCGCATCAATGGAGGCCTCTGGCTGCAATGAGAGGAGCACCATAGTTCACAGCCGCGACACTGAGTCAAGCTATTCCCACCAAGATACTCACGCTGCCATGGTAGGGGCCGAACAACGCGAGGGACGACCCAATCAGCCGTGCGGGTTTCACCGGCGGCGTCCTCGGACGATGGTGAGAGGCGGGCGGTGCGCATGGAGGGCAAGTAGTGGAGGCGATATAAGGTTCCCCGTCACCGCCTCCTAGAGACGACGCGGGGTCGCCTACACTCTGACTCGTACATAGATTTATTTTTTATTTATCCAAATTTGAAAAGCAAGTTACTGTATGATGATGAAATTAACTTGTCTATGTGCACATTTGATTACAAGCTTCTTTCTCCAGCTGTCTGAGTGTGAGAGTGCTGCCATACACATCAATCATGATAATTGTCGGGGGCTACCCCGGGTAGGGTCATGGTGTGGTATAAGCAAGGTCCCAGGTGTGGGCCAAGTTACAGTAAAAGCCGACATACCTGGACCTCTGGAGTAACCAGGGTGTGGAGTTGGTGTATACCGACATAAGCAAACCGAGGTAACCCGGGCCAGAAGGGACCGAGGTACCATGCTGGTGCAAACCGGCATATGTTGACCGAGACTTGGGATCCGAGATAAGGGATCCGAGACATAATGACCGACATGTATGTCGGTATCTTGTGTATTGTCTTATGTGCAGGGAAGGTTATTCTGGAAAGGGAATCCGGCATATCCATGCCGGGTTATCAAGATGAGGCACCTTGTGTCGGAGGGGGTCAGCGCTGCTGTCACATCCCGTCTGGCACAGGAGCGCGGCGTGCGGTACGGCGCATGTCTGAGGTGACTGGGCTTACCTCTGCTGACCAAGGACGAGCGTGGGAGCAGGAGAAGGACCCCGCTGTCCTCGGCTGTACTTGGGAGCAGAGATATGGGACAGGACATGGGCAAGCCACGTCCTGTCCACTGTGCAGATTCAATCATGACACGCAGGCGTGCGCGTCTGCAGTGCCGGTACAGAGATGTGACCGTTGCTAGTGGAGGGGTACTTCCGTAACTCGGTTTAGCCTATAAGTAGGGCTTCACCCCCTCCTGCGTGAGGGACAAGGCACTGAGAAATATTTCCCCCCATAGCTACATCTTCTACCTTGTGTTCATCCCCATTGTTGGGATCATACAGCTCGAGGAGCAGCTTTGTACGTGTGACACCGAGATATACAGAGAGGGACAGGCAGGAGTAGGGGTTTTACCTCCTCACGAGGGCCCTGAACCTGGGTAGATCGTGTGTGTTCTTGTGCTTGTGAGTTCATCTGTGTGTGCTCCTTAGCGCGCTAGCCCTCTCCCGGATCCTCCAGCGTCCATCGGCCCCAACTTAAGCCATCCATGGCATCTGCCGTGATACCACCACGACAGTTGGCGCCCACCGTGGGGCCAGCAGCGGCGCTGGCTGGTGTGATCATACGGACGGGTTCCATCATCGACTCCGGCGAGCGCGTCGTTTGCGGGCTCATCTGCAAGCTCGGCGCGCTGAACTTCATCAGCGACAATGCGGGATGCTTCGGCAGCAGGCCGTTCCCGACGAACGGCTGCCTCATCAGTTTCGGCACCTTCGTGACCTACGTCGCACCGAGGTTGTCTGCAAGTACCCCGAGCAGGTGCTTGTGGCCGAGGATCCCCTACTGTCTGTGCGGCTCGCGGCCGGCGTAGCGCTCGCCCCGGGAGCTGCGCAGAGGTCATGATGACCGGTACTGCGGGTGGTGCCGGTAAAGGAGTAACCGGCACAGGAGAACCCGGCAAAGGAGATGCGGTAATCCTGCCCCCAAGATCACCAGATCGGCGAAAGTGCCGCTGGAGAGGAGGGAGAACCTCCGAGACCAGGCCGGTACATCCGATGTACCAGTTAGCCGGCTCATCTCGAGGAGATAATCGAGAAACTGGCTGTGCCGGTAGCTGCCGGTACAGATGCTGCCCAAATGGAGGCAGAGTTGGAGGCACGGCGTCAGAGCTTGCATCAGGAGGCTCTGGAGATGGCCGAGGTGAGGAGAGAGTTCGGATAACTCTCCGTGAGTATAACCAAGCACATGGTTTAACCCCGGTAGCTGCTCGCCCTAGTCGCGTAGAGGATGTGCGAAAGAGGGGTAAAAACCTCAATGCCGAGATTGCTAGAGATGGTAGATCTAGTTCCAGTAAGACTCCTAGTAATTTCGGTCGAAAAGCCGAAGTATAGTTCCCCTGCTAAGACTCTTAGAGCTGCCGAGGCAGCAAGAGCCGAGTTGTCAGGCTTATCCGGAGAAGCTCTCCGTAGGCAGCAAGACCGAGTTAATGAGTTGGTAGCTGTGGCTACCCGGCAGAATGAGGCCTATCGCAAGGCTAACACAGTTGCAGGTGGTCCGAGATTGTTCACTCGGCTAGGGGAGCCAGTGGATCTAAGGGGCAAGCTTCATCACCGCATGTCGGTGGAGATCGGGACCGGAGTGTAAACTCCGGTAAGAGCAAGCAGATACAGGTATGATCCGGCATGTGCCGGAAAACAGTTAGTTGGGCGAGGCAGTGCCGGCCGGGTAAAAGCAATCCCGGTCCGGGCGGTCCAGATGCCGGAGTAGTTAACTCGGCTGGCCGAGGCTATCCACCTCGGTATCCGACACGAAATCTCGCCCAGCAGCAGCAAAATGTCAGCATGTCCAGCAGCCACAAGGTGTTGACCAGGTGGCTAACCGTTATGATGATGGTTACTCGGCTATGGAGAAAGCCGGGTATCCGAGATATGAAGGTGCACTGGGATCCGGTTGGGACCTCGCCAGTTGTCACCAAATGATGCACGCTACAAGTTGGACAGGATCTATATGTCCGAGATGCTGGAAGAGCAAGGTCCACCTGGCCCTGCATGCTTTGGACCTCGGATCATGAGGGAGCCACCGGTGCGGCACTTTCAGTTGAACCGAGGCGCAAAGACATATGACGGCAGTACTAAGCCGGAGGACTGGCTGACAGATTATGTGTCGGCAGTGCATATCGCGGGAGGAAACCGCCGATGGGCGGTGAGGTATATCCCGCAAATGTTGGAAGGGCCAGCCCGGATCTGGCTGAACAACCTGCGAGAGGGCAGCGTTGATTGCTGGCTGGACTTTGAAGAAGCATTTGTTAGTAACTTCTCCAGCACATACAAGAGACCGAATCGTCCTCAGCAGCTTGCGATGTGCAAGCAGAGGGATAATGAAACTGACCGGGATTACTTGACCCGGTGGAGTACTATTCGCAATTCCTGTGAAGGAGTTGTGGAGGCGCAGGCCATATCTTGGTTTGCCCAGGGGTGCCGACACGGCTCCATGCTCTGGCAGAAGTTGCAGAGGGAAATGCCGGCCACCCTGGCCGAGACAATCCGGATTGCGGATAGCTATGCACTGGGTGATCCGATGCAACCCTTGCTGAACTCGGGGAACCGAGTAGAAGATACCCGGTGAATAACAGACCCGGGCCAGTCAGGCAGAACGATCGCCAGGACTTCGGAAACAAGAGGAGAGAGCCGGATTACCGGTATGGCTCAAACCAGGTTGCAGCGGTAAACCAAGACCAGCCAGATGCCGGCAATAGCCAGCGTCCGAAGTACAACGGCCCAGCATGGGGCCAGAATCAAGAAGGGAAGAGGCCATGGGGTGACCAGAAGCAGTCCTTAACTTATGAGGCTATGTTGGATGGGCCTTGCAGTTTCCACACCCAAGACATCCGCAGGCCTGCAAACCATACAACTCGGCAGTGCAGCTGGTATCAGCGCACAAGGGGGGAAGGAGCTAGAGCCGGAGGAAATCAGGCGGGGCACCTCAGAGAATTCCGCCGAGGCAAAACTTACCGCTCACCGGAGCAAATGCTATCCCGGTGAATCCGCCAGCTCCGAGGCAAGCAGATCCGAAACCTGTGAATCAGGTGAATGTCGGAGGGAACAACAACAACACTGGTCCCAGCAGGCAGGGAGAGTATCCCCAGGGAGATTACAGAGAAGCTCATCAGAGCTATGTGGTCTTTGTGACCGAGCCAACTGACAAGAAGAGCTTGCATCGGCGTGCACTGGAGGTGAACGCAGTTATGCCGGCAGTGCCGAAGTATTTGCACTGGTCCGAGCAAGAATCATTGGAGCAGAAGGGATCATCCCCGAGTTATGCCAACTCCGGGAGGTTATGCATTGGTGGTGGATCCGACATTCTTTGGACCCACCATCAATGTTCGGTTCACCCGAGTTCTCATTGATAATGGGAGTGCTATCAATATCATGTACCGAGACACCATGGTGAAGATGGGTATCTCGGCAAATATGCTGCAGCCGAGTTCTACAACCTTTCATGGTATAGTGCCGGGTGTTTCATGTGCACCTATGGGCAAAATTTGGGTTGATGTGTTGTTTGGCACCAAGGAAACTGCCGAACTGAGAGCATCCAGTTTGAGGTAGTGGACCTCGAAAGTCCATACCATGCTTTACTCGGCAGGCCTGCGCTGTCCAAGTTCATGATATCAACCCATGTGGGTTACCTCAAGATGAAAATGCCAGGTCCTAATGGCATCATCACTATCTCGGGTGATTACAAGCGTGCACTGGAGTGTGCCTCGGCTGGATCGTGCTTGGCCGAGTCACTGATTATCGCTGCAGAGAAGAAGAAGATCCATGAAGTGGTGGCATTGGCTCAGTCCGCGCAACTCGGCATGCCGGGTATGGCTAACCCGGAGCAGAATGCAAATTTCGAGGTGCCCAAGGAGACCAAGAAGATCAACGTTGACCCGGCATGTCCGGACCACAACGTCATCATTGGTACCGGGTTAACGGAGAAATAGGAAGGCGAGCTCAGTCACTTCCTCCGTGAGAACCGGGATATCTTTGCATGGTCTAATCAGGACCTGCCAGGTGTTCCGAGGGAGTTGGCTGAGCACTCTTTGTTCGTCAGACCGGATATGAAACCGGTGAAGCAACCTATGCGACGTCTCTCGGATGAGAGGAGAAAGGTGATAGGTGATGAACTGGCCAGATTACTTGCATCTGGTTTCATCATGGAGGTGCTGCACCCGGACTGGTTGTCTAACCCGGTCCTGGTGGAAAAGAAAAAAGATGACCCGAACGTGGCCATTGTGTGGCGCATGTGTATTGATTACACAAACTTGAACAAGGCATGTCCTAAGGATCCATTCCCGCTGCCTCGGATTGATCAAGTGATCGATTCCACAGCCGGGTGTGAGCTGTTATCCTTTGTAGATGCGTATTCTGGTTTTCACCAGATACCACTGAACCCTGCTGATCAAATGAAAACTGCTTTTATCACCCCGTATGGGGCTTATTGCTATCGTGTCATGACATTTGGTTTGAGAAATGCTGGTGCTACTTACCAGAGATGTATGCAAAAATGCTTGCATGATCAAATAGGAAAAAATGTGCAGGTGTATGTCGATGACATTGTCATCAAGTCTAAGGAGAAATCCACTCTGATTGATGATCTCGCGAAACATTTGCGAATCTAAGGAAATTCCGGATAAAACTTAACCCGGACAAATGTACATTTGGTGTGCCGGCAGGCAAGTTACTCGGTTTCCTCGTGTCAGCCGAGGTATCGAGGTGAACCCGACAAAAATCCGTGCTATTGAAAGCATGAGGTTACCGACATGTCTCAAGGACGTGCAGAAATTCACCGGATGTTTGGCATCCTTAAGTCGGTTTGTTAGCAGGTTGGGAGAAAAGGCATTGCCTTTGTATCAGCTCATGAAGAAAACAACCCACTTCGTGTGGACCCCGCAAGCAGATGCGGCGTTCACCGAGTTAAAAAAGATGTTGGCAACTGCGCCGATACTGGCCTCACCATTACCCAAAGAGCCGATGTTGCTCTACATTGCAGCCACAAACCGGGTTGTGAGTGTCGTATTAGTAGTGGAGCGAGAAGAAGATGGCAAAACTGTGCAAAGGCCGGTATATTACCTGAGCGAGGTGATCTCGTTGTCCAAGCAGAACTATCCTCACTACCAGAAGATGACATATGGTGTCTATCTGGCTGCTAAGAAGTTGAAACATTACTTCCAAGAGCATTCAATCACTGTGGTATGTGAGGCTCCTATCTCGGAGATCATTGGGTGTAAAGATGCAACTGGCCGAGTAGCCAAGTGGGCCATCGAGGTGTCCCCTTACACTCCTCACTATGAAAGAAGAGATGCCATTAAATCTCAGGCACTGCCGGATTTCTTGGTGGATTGGGCCGAAATGCAATATGAGCCACCATTGCCTGACTCCAATTACTGGAGAATGCACTTTGATGGTTCCAGGACGAAAATTGGTTTAGGTGCCGGGGTAGTCCTTACCTCGCCTAAGCAGGATCAACTGAGATATGTGTTGCAGATTCATTTTGCGGCATCTAACAATGTGGCCGAGTATGAGGCACTTGTTCATGGGCTCAATGTGGCCAAGGAAATTGGTATTCGCCGGATAGAATGCTTCGGAGACTCGGATCTGGTGGTGCAGCAAGTCTCGGGAAATTGGGATGCTTTAGACGCCAACATGGCGTTGTATCGGTTTCATGTCCAGAAGATCTCGGGGTTCTTTGAAGGTTGCGAGCTCACGCATATACCTCGGGCTGAAAATGAAGCCGCCGATGTACTGTCCAAGCTAGGTTCATCTCGGGATCCAATCCCACCCGGCATAGCCTTGGAGCATTTGAGGAAGCCATCAATCAAACCATCGCCCGAGTCCGAGTCAATCTTTATCCCGGCGAAACCGGAGTCTGGTGCTGTTCCCATGGACGTCGATGTCGGATGCATTTGGGAAAACCCGGGGACTGCTTGGCAGAACCGGGGACTGGTTACTCAATCTCGGAAGAAGCAATGTCGGTTGATCTCATGGAGGTGGATGATCCGGTCTTTCCTGTGCGTCCTGTGCCGGAGTGGGCACAACCAATAATGGCATATATGATGGACGGGAGTTTGCCAAGTAATGAAGTTGAGGCAGGCAAGTGCAAAGAAGATCCAAGGCATACACCATCATCAACCAGGAGTTATACAAGAGAAGTGTGACCGAGGTACTGCAGCGCTGTGTCGAGCCGCAGGAAGGGCAAGAGATGCTCCTGGAGATTCATCAGGGAGAGTGTGGTCATCATGCTTCATCAAGAGCCTTGGTGGCTAAAGTATTCCGGCATGGGTTTTATTGGCCCAGTGCTTTGAACCAGGCAGAAGATATCGTCCGAAAGTGTGAGGGATGTCAGAGGTTTGCTAAAAGATCCACCTGCCAGCCTCGGCACTCAAGACAATTCCAATCACTTGGCCCTTTGCAGTTTGGTGTCTGGATATGGTGGGAGAGTTCAGGCCAGCCCGAGGTAACATGACTCATATGCTGGTGATGGTGGACAAGTTCACCAAATGGATCGAGGTAAAGCCAATCAGGAAGTGTGATGGTCACACAGCTGTGTCCTTTTTGAAGGACATCATTTTGAGATATGGTTACCCCCATAGCATTATCTCGGATAATGGCACAAACTTTGCTGTGGGAGATTTGCTCGGTTCTGTGCGGAAAAAAGAATTCGGTTGGACATAGCCTCGGTGGCACACCCAGAGGCAAATGGGCAAGTGGAAAGAGCAAATGCATTGGTATTGGCCGGTATCAAAGCCCGGTTGATTGAACCACTGTTGCGAACTCCGGGATGCTGGATAGAGGAGATACCAGCAGTGTTGTGGGGTCTAAGGACCACACCGAATCGTTCAACTGGCTATACGCCATTTTTTCTGGTCTATGGAGCAGAAGCGGTCCTGCCGACCGACATGGAGTATGACTCGCCGAGAGTGGCGCTGTACACTGAAACCGAGGCAAAAGAAGCTCGGGAAAATGATGTTGATTTGCTCGAAGAAGCACGAGAACTGACCTTATCTCGGTCAGCTATATATCAGCAAAATCTCCGACGCTATCATAGCCGGAAGATCAGCCCTCGGGTATTCCGAGAGGGAGATTTGGTGTTGAGGCTAGTGCAACGCAAAGCAGGCCGACACAAGTTGTCACCTCCATGGGAGGGACCATTCATTGTGAGCAAGGCTCTGCACAATGATTCATACTATCTTATAGATGCGCAGGCACCGAGGAAAAATGTGATGGACAAATCCGGAGAGGAGACCAAAAGACCCTGGAATGTAGCTCTACTCCGCCCCTTTTACTCATAAGGGCGCAATGTATGTATCTCGGTTTTCCTTTGAATAAAATGCCGGCACTCCGAAAAGAAACTCGGGGACTGCCTTTGTCTATATGCTTGTGTTTTATCTCGGTTTTATCTGTGTTGTTCATATGTCGGATGATTTTGAGACCTCGTTTCAAAGTTCAAGTAATGTATGCTATTTTGTTGTGATCTTGTGACTCGACTGACGAACGCCGAAATGGCAGTCAAGAGCAGAGGTTATGGTATATGGTAAACATGAAAATGGACTCGGGGACTCGGTCCTAAAAAGATCCGACATATGTCGTTTACTAACCCGGTTTTTCTTTCCTTTCTTTGTGTCGGATGACTCTAAACCTTACCTCAAAATTTACAAGTATTGTATGCTATAATGTTGATCTTGTGACTCGACTGTCGAACGCCTAAATGGTAGACAAGAGCAGAGATTACTAAGTATAGTAAACAAGAAAGTAAACTCGGGGACTTGGTGCAAAGTGATCCGGCATTGAGCCTGTCTTGTTGAAACTAATATGATAAAAGTAGCACGGATAAAAGTAGCACTGCGAGATACTTAAAAGTATATTTACATCTGCACCCGGCATTCCGGGGATTTAATGGTTCAGTTTGTGATAAGTTTAGGCAGCTGCCTCGGAGGAGCTCGGAGCAGTTGGAGCGGTGCGAGGCTCAGGAGCAGTCTCGGTTGTAGGCTCGACCGAGGTCTCGGTTGCCGGCTTCTCAGAAGTCTCGGTCGCAGCCGGCTTAGCAGTGTCGGTTGCAGAAGTGTCGGCTGCTCCGGCAGCAGCAGTCTCGGTTGCTCCGGCAGCAGTGTCGGGAGCTTCAACCTCGATCTCCTCATCAACATCATCTCCCTCGTCTTCACCCTCTTCATCATCCTCGTCATCTTCTTCATCCTCCGAATAGGCTGGACCAGGGAAGAAATGTCGGGTGGGAGCATAGCTGGCCATGAAGGTGGCTGCCTCCTTGCGGCTCGCGATGAGTGTCGGATCTGAGGTCCATTTGGAGCCTTGGCGCAGGGAGCGCACGGCATTGAGGTTGATGGCCTCATACCAAGAGAGCACAAATGTCAGGGCTTGATCAGCTCCGGCGCGAGCTGCAGAAGATCTCCACTCTCGGACCCTGGCCTCGGCCCCCGACACACACTTGGACAATTCTTCAATGCTGACTGGAGTCTGAGATCCTGGCCATAAGGCTCGGTAAGCTCGGATGCCAGCATCAAGAAGATCCATGCCAATGGCCTTCAGAGGAGAAATGCGAGCGTTCAGAGCGGTCAGGTGATCTTCAATATCCCATTCCTCCGGGATTGGGCCAGCTCGGCTCTTTTTGCTCGTGCCCTGCGACAGTGTTGATTGCAGCGGCCTTGGAGTGGGAGAAGTGATCTGAAGATAGAAAAGCTATCACCGAATTGAGTTATATACCGGCATATACTTAATGTCGGTACAAGCAATGGAAACAAAAAGAAAGGATAAAAGAAACTTACTGTCCATCTCCTTGTTAAGTCGGGTGAGCTCGCGCAGCCAGATGTCGCTTTTTGCCTTGAGGGCATCCAGTTCTCCTTGTGCCGAGGTAGCGCGAACCTCGGTCGCCTCGAGGGTTTCCTTGTGCTTCTGCGCAGCTTCCTCCCTCTGCATCAGGGCCTTCTCAATGTCGGTCTTCTCGCCCTGGACCCGAGCAAGTTCCTCCTGGAGCCGAGACACTTCGTGTCGTTCCTTCTGGAGGGCAGTGGCGTGCGCGGCTTCCTTGTTCTTCAGCGCCTCCTGAAGCTGCTTGTGGGACCTCTTGAGTTTGTTGTGGTCCAGAAGCAGCTTCTGAAATACTGTGGTCCGGGCGTTGGTGCAATCCTGAAAAGAGCAAAGGGTTAGTATGATTTTTTGAAGATTCATGCCGAGTAAAGCTGAATGTCGGATTTTTTGAAGATTCGTGCCGAGTAAAACTCGACAAGAATCTCGGGGACTGGATGTCGGATTTTTTGAAGATCCTGAATGTCGGATTTTTTGAGATTAATGATGGAAATTTTGTGAAGATTCGCGCCGATGATCTTTACTCGGGCGAGCGTCGGTCACTCGACCCGAATCTCGGGGACTGGGGATTATATATGTTTATCATCTATTACAAAGGAAAGAAAGGTCTGGCTGAGGAAAAAATACCTCGGCAAGCTTGCTGGCTCGAAGGGTCGAGAGTTGCAAGTTGTGCATGGCCTGAGCAAGTGTGCTGGGTCCAGCTGGATGTTGGGTGACCGGGTTCGCAGAGGAGACCTCGCTAGTGTCGGCGGCATTCCAGTCCATGTGGTACTGCTTCTCCGAGCCTAAGCTATGTCCGCTTTGAGTTCGAAGCTGAGGAAAACCCCAGCTGCCAGTGGTAACTCGGGAGACGGAGGCGGTGAGAGCTTGGTGCTCCGGTGTAGTGGTTGGAGTCAACACCACTTGTTTCTCCGGATTGACAAGTTGTTTCCCGGTGGCCACTTGGCTCTGTGCCGGCTTGGCAGTGGAGTAGCTTTCCGAGTTACTAACTCGGTGGACTTTGTGGTGGACTTCGGCCGCGGCGGCTGCTTTTGTTGCTGCTGTTGCTGTTGCTGCTGTTCCTGTTGCTGTTGCTGTTGTTGTTGTTGCTGTTGATGCGGCTGTTGTTGTTGTGGTGGTGGTTGCTGTGGGTCCGGTGTCACCGAAGTGTCGTCCCGCGGAATGTCGGATTCCGCGGTGGGGGCACCGGAGCCATCATCTTGGTCGAGAACCACGACCTCGGGAATGACGGATGGAGTGGCGTGTACCCCGGGTCACTTGACCGAGGTTCCGCTGCACTCGGAAGGGGTGAGCGCATGGAGGAGGCACTCTGGTTAATTTCAAGGGCGGCACTGCATCAAGCAAGAAAAAGTGTTATGTCGGGGAAAGATTATCCCGGGAGAAGGAAAAAAGGGAAGCGAGCTTGTGTCGGCAAAGAGTATCTTACCCTTGAGTAACTGGCGGTGTCTTCTTGGCCTTTTTCGGCTTAACCGCTCCTCTCTTCTGCCGCTTCGCCTTCGATGCTGCTGGATCTGAGGACGTGGAGGTCCCGGTATTCGAGGTACCGGTCTCTGCACGCTTGCGAGATCCAACTTGTTTGCCCGTGGTAGCTGGGCGTGCACTCGGAGCAGGGCCGCCCGGGTTAGCTGATGCCGAGGATACTGGGTGAGCATATGCGATGGGACGAGCATCAATTATCTCTAACACTTCGCAATCATCGTCGTCCGACCAATCTCGGATTGAGGCTCGGGCTCGAGGCTTACCCGAGGTAGGGGCGCCAGCAGCCGGAATCGGCAATTGATCCTCATCGTCCGGGTCATCTACCTCGGTGGCGGCCGGGGCAGGTACATCTTTGCCCCATTTGGTGGAGGGATCCTCTCCATCTTCAGTCTTTTGCCTGGTAAACCTCTGCAAGCCAGAAGCAGTAAAACCGAGTTACTTTATGAGCCAAGTATGGAGCCGACATAAGAGTTATCTCGGCAGAAAAAAGTATGTCGGTATAAGTTGCAAGGTTACTTACTTGCTCCGGAAGCCGAGTTCTGTCATGAGGTTCTAGACCCCATTCCCATTCCTCGGTCATCATCGTGCGGGCAATTGCCTTGACACGTCTTCTGACCTCGGGTTGGGTCAGCTCGTGGGTGCTGGTCCGAGTTGGATCATATTTACCACTCATGTGGCAAATCTTGTGAACCCGGTCTTGAAGGGGGGAGACTCGGCGGATGACGAAGGTCCTCAAGAGATCATCGCTCGTTAGGCCTGCCCCCACAAGCTCCTCGACGATCTTGTGAATCTGGTTGATCTCGAGGTTCATCTCCTTCGGGTTAAGGGACCAGTTAAACTGCTCAGAGGGGGTGGCGATGTTGAATATCGGCAGGTTCAGAAGGTCGACATTGTCTGGGCTCTTCACGTAGAAGAACGTGCGCTGCCATTTCCGGCATGACTCCATGCCTTGAATCCGAGGAAAGATGGAACCTCTCCGAGGTATAATGGTAGCGGCTCCGCACGGGGTCATCTCCTTGGGGAAGTTCTTGTTTCCCGGATCCGGGACACTCTGCTTCCGGAGTTGGAAATACTTGGCCCAGAGCTCAACGGTGGGCCAAAGTCCGAGGTATCCCTCGGAGAAAGAAACGCACTCAGAGAGCGTGGTGATGGCGTTGGCTGGAAGGTGATGAGGTTGAAGACGGAACCGATCCAAGAAAGATCGGAAGAACTCGCTCACCGGGAGTCCAAAGCCACGCTCGAAGTGCGCGACGAAGACCACGCGCTCGCCGGATTTCAGCTTCGGCTCGGCCTCTGTGCCAGGAACCCGGCATATCACTTGTGCCGGAATTCGCTTGGTCCGGACTAGCCAGTCTATCTCGGCCTGGGTTACGTCGGAACCTTCCCATCCAGCGCGCTCACCCTCTTCGATGGCATCCTCGGCAGGGTCCGGGGTATGGCTGGATGACATCTCGGAAGGGATCTGTACAGAGGCACAAGTTGAACCGAGATAAGTAACTCGGAACATTGGAGCAACAGAGGAAAGTGCATAAGTGGCGGGAAACACAAATCTGTGAATAAGTGTTTGGCGGAAAGATCTACGGAGAAGGATAAATAGAGGATAAATGCAAGATTTATAAGTTGAAACCTAGGAGAATCTACGGAGGAAGTATTGCAAGGATAGTAAGAAGCACAATGGAGAAGATCTAGAGGGGATCTAAGCAACTGAGTTCAATAGCATCTACGGAGAGGAGGAGCAAGTTCATCGGGGAAGATGAACAAATTCGTCGGAGAAGAGGAACGTGTTCATCGGAGAGGATGAACACGTTCATCGGCAATGTCAAGGGCAAGAATCTTACCGGAGTTGCGACGGCGATGCGAGGCGAAGAAGCGCGGGGCGTGCCGGAGTTGAGCGCGTTCGGCGGCGGCGCGTGAATCTCCGGTCGTCGGCGGAGTGAATGCTCCGGCGTTGTGCGGTGGCGAAGATCGCTGCGCGGCGGAGATGAGCGCGGTGGGCAGTGCGAGCGAGGGATGCGAGGAGGAAGAAGAAGAAGTGGGAGGCTCCGCTCCCCTATTTATGGGCGCGGGGCGTGTGCGGTTAGCGTTTTTACTGCGCACGTTTCCCGTAACTGCCGCGCGGATTAACCGCGCACGATCTGCGCGGTTGCGGTATTTGCGGCCGCGCGATCGGACACATCGTGGGCCACAAGGTGGTATCCGCCCGCGGCGCGATCGTGTGCGGTTACTGGCGCGGGAATCGAGGAGGCACACCACGGTCAAACGCACACAAGTGCCCGTGCGACGTGACAGCTCGTGACGTAGGCGGCGTGCGTGCAGAGATATGTCTGTCCGCGCACAGGAACCGAGGCAACGCGCAGCGTCTCTCTGCCACGTGTCGTGGAGAGATCTTTGGAGAGATTGTGTGAATCTTTTTGTATCGGAGAGACCGGCACAAGAGCAGATCTCGAAGGTTGTGGGAAGTTTGGTTCTTGAAGCTTGAGATGAACCGGCATAAGAATGTCGGATGTTTGATCAGGATAAAATAGTTGCCTTGTGTCGGAGCAACCGGCATAAGGGCATATGTCGAAAGCAGTTGGAGGTTTTATCCTGATGCTTGAGGTGTACCGACACGGTTATGTCGGATGGGTGGGTTAAGTTGAGTTGGTTGTGAAAGCTTGACTTGCTCCTTCAGCGGAGTTCTTGTGTCGGAGAAACCGACATAGGGGCAGGTGTCGGAATCAGTTGGAGAGGTTATTAGTGGCTTTACGGTTGAACCGACATGGTTATGTCGGATGCTTGGTGTGGTTGTTTCGGTTGATTAAACCTGCTGTGGCCCTTCATCCAAGGCTGCAGGACCGCACCAGCTTCGGGGACTAATGTCGGGGGGCTACCCCCGGGTAGGGTCATGGTGTGGTATAAGCAAGGTCCCAGGTGTGGGCCAAGTTACAGTAAAAGCCGACATACCTGGACCTCTGGAGTAACCAGGGTGTGGAGTTGGTGTATACCGACATAAGCAAACCGAGGTAACCCGGGCCAGAAGGGACCGAGGTACCATGCTGGTGCAAACCGGCATATGTTAACCGAGACTTGGGATCCGAGATAAGGGATCTGAGACATAATGACCGACATATGTATGTCGGTATCTTGTGTATTGTCTTATGTGCAGGGAAGGTTATTCTGGAAAGGGAATCCGGCATATCCATGCCGGGTTATCAAGATGAGGCACCTTGTGTCGGACGGGGATCAGCGCTGCTGTCACATCCCGTCTGGCACGGGAGCGCGGCGTGCGGTACGGCGCATGTCTGAGGTGACTGGGCTTACCTCTGCTGACCAAGGACGAGCGTGGGAGCAGGAGAAGGACCCCGCTGACCTCGGCTGTACTTGGGAGCAGAGATATGGGACAGGACATGGGCAAGCCACGTCCTGTCCACTGTGCAGAGACAATCATGACGCGCAGGCGTGCGCGTCTGCAGTGCCGGTACGGAGATGTGACCGTTGCTAGTGGAGGGGTACTTCCGTAACTCGGTTTAGCCTATAAGTAGGGCTTCACCCCCTCCTGCGTGAGGGACGAGGCACTGAGAAATATTTCCCCCCATAGCTACATCTTCTACCTTGTGTTCATCCCCATTGTTGGGATCATACAGCTCGAGGAGTAGCTTTGTACGTGTGACACCGAGATAAACAGAGAGGGACAGGCAGGAGTAGGGGTTTTACCTCCTCACGAGGGCCCTGAACCTGGGTAGATCGTGTGTATTCTTGTGCTTGTGAGTTCATCTGTGTGTGCTCCTTAGCGCGCTAGCCCTCTCCCGAATCCTCCAGCGTCCATCGGCCCCAACTTAAGCCATCCCATGGCATCTGTCGCGATACCACCACTACAATAATGAAAACTAGTGAGGTGTTCAGTAAGCTAGCACTGTAATTTAAGTTTAGACAGACCTCGCCGGCCGGCCGGCCGGAATTCACGAAGAAAGGAAGAAGGCGCCAACAGCAGTCGCATATCCTTACTGCATATCTTCCCTCAACAGACATCCCTATTTACACGTACTGCACTCGATCTTATCTATACCAGCTCATCCTGATCGATCGCACTTGGATATATACACTGGAGCTCGATCGGACCACTCATGGATCATGGGTACCGTCGATGGTGGCGGCGAGTCACCGGTGGTGTGCCGAGGGAGGCATCAGCATTTTTTTTGATGGAAGACCAAGCTCCCAATTTCATTTCTGAAATTGATGACATACACATAGTTTCAGATTCAGTATGTTAAGCTATTGCGGGCACAGCACTCCCAGCTATGCACGCTACAAAGAGAAATTAATCCTGCTCATTGATGAGTTAGACATCCGGGCTGAGTCTAATCCTCTAAGCAATGCCGAGCGGGCTGCAAAGAGGGATGCCGAGGATGGTTCTTGCGAAACTCATGAGGGATAAAGAGTCTAAATGGGCACAGAGGACAAAGGTCAAATACATACAAGAGGGGGGAAATAATACGCGATATTTCCACTTGATTGCGAATAGGAAACATAGGAAAAAAAAGAATTTTCCAATTGGAACAAGATGAAGGAACAATAGTTGGAGAGGCTAACCTAAAAGTTTTTATTTCGGAATATTACAAAAAACTTTTTGGCGCTCCGGCTACAAACTTTTTCTCAATGGATGAGGATGTTGTAGGGGATATGCCTCAAATCACAACTGAAGAGAATGAAATTTTAACATCAACGTTCACCGAAAAGGAGATCTTTGATGCGATATCTCTAATGGAACACAATAAAGCACCAGGACTAGACGGGTTTCCTGCAGAGTTCTATCAAAAGTTTTGGAATGTGATTAAATTTGATCTTATGGCTATGTTTGCTCAGCTGCAAACTGGGGATTTGTCGCTATTCAAACTAAATTTTGGTGTCATTACCTTGCTGCCTAAGAAGGAAGATGCAAGTAGAATTGAACAATATAGGCCTATATGTCTTTTAAATGTCAGTTTTAATTTTTTTACTAAAGTGGGAACAAACAAGGTGACATCTATTGCGCATAGAGTGGTCCGCCCAACGCAAACAACTTTCATGCCCGGTAGAAATATTCTCGAAGGTGTGGTGGTGCTTCATGAGACTATTCATGAGTTACATCATAAAAAGCTAGATGGCGTGTTGTTTAAAATTGACTTTGATAAGGCCTATGATAAGGTAAAATGGTCGTTCCTACAACAAGTTCTACGCATGAAAGGATTTGCACCTCAGTGGTGTGAATGGATTGCTAGGTTTGTTCAAGGAGGAAGTGTGGGAGTTCGTGTCAATGATGACATTGGTCATTATTTTCAAACTCTAAAAGGTTTAAGGCAAGGAGATCCGTTATCACCCATCTTGTTTAATTTGGTGGCTGATATGTTGGCAATTCTTATTGCAAGAGCAAAAGAGGATGGCCAAGTGGGGGGTTTGATACCACACCTAGTGGATGGTGGTGTATCAATACTCCAATATGCGGATGACATCATTCTGTTCCTAGAACACGATTTAGACATGGCAGTTAATATGAAACTCATACTTGCGTTTTTTGAGGAGCTGTCTGGATTAAAAATTAACTTTCATAAGAATGAGATATACTGTTTCGGCAAGGCTAATGATGATATAAATGAGTATAGGCAGATTTTTGGATGTGAAGCCGGGTCTTTACCTTTTAAGTACCTTGGTATCCCAATCCATTATAGAAAGTTGTTGAATAAAGAATGGAAGCCCGTAGAGAATCGGTTTGAGCGCAAACTGGGGTCGTAGGTAGGAAAGATGCTCTCATACGGAGACCGTCTTGTTCTTATCAATTCCGTTCTTACAAGCCTGCCTATGTTTTTACTTTCATTTTTCGAAATACCTAAAGGGGTATTAAAAAGACTGAACTTTTATAGATCAAGATTTTTCTGGCAGAGCGACCAAAAGAAGAAAAGGTATAGATTAACAAAGTGGAACATTGTATGCCGCCCAAAGGATCAAGGCGGGCTTGGCATAGAAGTACTAGATATAAAGAACAAATGTTTATTGTGCAAATGGATTTTCAAATTGCTCAATGAACATGGAGTATGACAGGAGCTCTTGACTAACAAGTATCTATACGAGAAAACGTTAGCTCAAGTGGAGGCTCACCCATCAGACTCACCTTTTTGGAAAGGATTGATGCGGGTAAAGAATGTGTTTGTCTCACGTGGTAGGTTTGCCGTTGGGAATGGAATGCAAGTAAGGTTTTGGGAGGATGCGTGGTTAGGACAAAACTCATTAGCGGACGAATATCACTCCTTGTACAGTATTGTGCGGCACAAAAATGTACGGGTTGCGGATGTACTGATGAACACACCATTATCGCAAACCATTCAGTTTCGAAGAGTTTTACTTGGAGACAAATGGGATGCGTGGTTGCAGCTAGTTGAGCGACTAATGCGAGTCACTCTAACTAGCTTACCCGATGCATTTAAATGGAATTTAACTACATCTGGGGTTTATACAGTCAAGTCTTTATACGCTGATTTATTGAATGGACATACAAGGTATTTTTCGAAATACCTGTGGAAACTGAAAGTACCACTAAAGATTAAGATTTTCTTATGGTTCCTTCATCGGAAGGTATTACTCACTAAGGATAACCTGGTTAAACGACGTTGGTCAGGTTGTACTAAATGTGTGTTTTGCCATGAGAATGAGACGGTGCAACATCTATTTATATCATGCTCTTTTGCCCGCAATATTTGGAGACTTATACATTTTACCTTTAATATCTCGCCTCCAACCAACATTGCGAATATGTTTGGTTCTTGGCTGAATGGAATTGACTCTAAAAAAAAAGCTAGAATACGTATAGGCGTGTCTGCTTTGCTTTGGTCAATTTGGAACTGCCGAAATGATATTGTGTTTAACAAATCAAATGTTGCTCATTACTTGCAGGTTATCAACAGGCCATCTACTGGATCCATACTTGGTCACTACTTCTACCTGTCGACGAGAGGGCGCTCATGGATACCGGATGTACCCATATGCTGGCGGTTGTCCGCTCTATCTTGTGCCCAGGAGGCTGGTTAAATCCTAGAAGGCTAAATGCGTAGATTTGCGATCTTCGTTTGGCTTATTTTCGTTGCTACTTTGTGTGATCCATAAATTGTAATAAGCTGACTACTTACACTTTGACCGTTTAAATTTATATAAAAACGGCTGTGTACATCATTTTGATGCAGAGGCGGGTGACCCTTTTCAAAAAAAAACTATGCACGCTACAGCCGGTTATCACTCTACTGAAAGCACTACAAGTTGGCAGCAACAGGCCTACTTCTGCCAGCAATCAACAAAACCAGATTACATGAAACTAGGGACAAGAGAACTCATGAACTTTTAACTACCAAAACAGATGCTAGAACAGCTACCAAACACCACTAGCCAAAAACATCAGGAGAAAGTTTCCATCTTCAGTCACCAATATGCAGGATCCCCCACCCCTTTCTTTCATGGAAGCACTCTGTTGCCACCAAGGCTATAAGTTTTTCTCAACTATGATCATTGTTGCGCCTTCTACGCCCTGGGCTGCCGCCTCGTGGCCATCGACGTCACCGACCGCATCCCGGACCTCTCCCACGCCGCCGCCGAGGACGGCCACCCCCGCTCGACGTCAATTGAATTACACAAAGTATGTGCCACTGCGCGTGGCTATGATAAATCTAGATCCAGCATTCCAAGTGTTTGATCTTTTTTATAACGCGGATTGTTTGTGTCGAATTTATTCTGTCCTCTGCACAACTGTAGTCGATGTATTGACCCGCCACCACTGCGCTGGCTGCATTCCCTCGGAGATTACTAACAGAACCTCGAGGAGTTCTGGCGCATCCTCCTGTCGGCGTTTAATTTCTATCGATTTCATGTTCTTGCACCAGAAAACAGGTGGCGTCGATCTACGGCCTTTTGAAGGTTGTTGTCGCCCCGTCTCCCTACTCTTCTTGGCCGGGCGAGCTAGGAACTGTGGTTCAATATTCAAATGTTTGTATCGGGCTCAGTGCATGTTAGAGTAGTTGACTAACTATAAGAGCAAGTACAATAAGCTTATGTAAGCAGGCTATAAGAATTAAAATAATATTTGTTGGATGACATGGAGGAGAGAGAAGAAGTGAGAGAATGGGAGTGGGCTCTCATGCAAGAGCCAGCTCTAGCACGTGCTCCTAGACACTCTGTGAGAGTGGGAGGTGGGCCACATCTTAATAAAGTAACACATTTTTATATCTAACTATTGTACATGTTGGCTATATGGCTGACTATAGATGACATGACAATCTCTTATAGCCAGCTGTTGGCTGTGCTATTGTACTTGCTCTAAGTAGATAGGCAAACCAAAACCGAAATGAAAGAAAACCAATTAATGAAAGTTCATGGATATATACCTTGCAGTGGTGCAATCCAAGAATCTCCAAATTGTGTTTGTTCCGGAGGATGCCTGTCAACGCCGGAAACTTGAGTCCAACATCACATTCTTCCAGGAGCAGGTTCTTCAAATTGTGGAAAACCGGGAATTCCTGGGATTCTTCCTCTAGCAATGCCTGGAAAACCGTACCATGAAGACCAGATCGATCAAAATCAAACCGCGTGAGTCGATCGGGGTGTACGTACGTACCGTCGTCGTGAATCCGGTGAGATGTAGTTTGGTCACGTTGGGGAGGAGGCCCAGGAATCTGCGCATGGACTTCAGGAACTCGAGCTGGCGTTTCCTCCACTCTCGATTGCCCAGCCGGCATTGCCGGCGTACCGTGAGCTGGATCGACGCATCGGCCACTGACACCAGCGGTTCCGGCTCCGGCGCGGCCTCTTCGGCTACGCAGTCACAGACCCCGCCGCCATAGAAGATCTCGAAGCGCAGGCAGGCGAGGCGGGGAGCCGTGATCGTGAGGTGGGCGCAGCAGACGGAGCCATCCGCTTGGACGACGACGAGGCTCCTGAGCGTGGGCGAGGTGACGGCTCTAAGCTTCGGGATCGAGCACCACTCGATGTGGAGCTCCTCGAGCGCTGGGCAGTGCCTGCCGAGGTCCTCCACGAAGCAGGCCGTCATTTTGACGCCGACCAGGCGCAGCGTCGTCAGTCGCCGGGTGAATCCGGCGGCGCACGAGCCCATGACCGACAAGTCCGGCTGCTGCCGGACGACGGCGGAGTAATCGTAGGGGTGCGGCTGCCAGCGGACCTTAGTGCCACGGACGGCGCGAATTTCGACGGCAGCCGGGAAGTGGCGGAGGCCGCGGCGGATCCACCGGTCGGAAGTGGCGTAACTTTCCATGCTGTCGAAGCTGACCAGGTGCAGGCGGAAGGCGTCCAGAGTCCAGACGCGTCTCGGACGGAATCGTCGTCAGCACGCGGTCGGCGAAGTCCTCGAAGCGCTCCCACGGTTCACCGGCGAACTCCCGCTCGTCGATGGCGACACAGGGCACGTTGCGCCAGAGGTGCCTCCACCGCCGCGACAGAACGCTCGTCTGCACGGCCTGCCGTGAGCCGAGGGACGAGATTATGCGGTGCAGGAGGCAGTCCGGCAGGTCGCCCAGCCGGTCGGCGGCGTCGATGCAATGGCGCTTACTACTGGATTGCTCAGCCGTCAAGCAGGGCGGACTGCTCTGCATCGCGCTCGCGCCCAGTATGGAGCTGCACGGCAGCGCGAATGTTTCCATTACCTTTTTTTTTTTTTTGAACACTTTCCATTACCTTTGGTACGCGCGTATCACAGCAACGCGCCAAGATATGTTCTTGTTCTGTACTCCACAGCTACGATTAGAAAACAAAAGAAACTTTCTTAACGAAAACAAGAAGGATTATTAGAAAGAAAAGAAGTTTTCTTAATGAAAAGGCCTGATTTGAAATGGTCAGCTAAGCAATGGTTTATTTAGGAGTGGTTGTCCAACTTTGCCACACACAAAAAAACACCTAGCTGGGGTTTGACTTTTTTATATAACACAGTCCTTTATTAATTAGATACGGTATTGTCTACCATCTCACCGGAGCGTCCGGGGTCTTTCTTGTTGGAATTATCCTGATGTGGGAGGTTAGACCGTTAGAGCATCTCCAACCATGATGGTCAAATTTGGCCCCTATGTTATCTGGACGTGTCCGCTCTGAACCCTCAAAAGTATGTGTCTCTACTCTCTAACCATATAACCCAAAATTCTTCCAAATTGTCTGGTCACTTGCATGTAATTGGTGTAGATGGAGACAGATGAAAAAAGAAAGAGAAAATAAATAAATAAAGTAATGATGTGTTCTCTAACTTGCACAGCACCAGATCATCTCATTTGCTTATTGATGTTGGTGAGCAATACCACCCTGGATATAAAGCACGTTTTCCGAAGAGCAACATTTTGACTCCCGAGCTCACCTACTTCTACATGTTTTCAAAATCTAAAAAAATGAAAACATTTCAAACAAATATAAAAAATAGGGGGCAAACATATGCTAATGTTTCACATATCTACAAAGTTTCGAGACGAAATAACATGTGTGGTGCTCTGTACGAAAAAATATATATGTGTCTCATTTGTGGAAACACCATATACGAAAACTGAGCACTGATTTTCTCTTTTTTGTACAGTGCACCACAAATGTCATTTCATCAAGAAACTTTGCACGTATGTAAAACATTACTAAATGTTTGCTTCCTATTGTTTTCAGATTTTTTTTAAGCATTTTCATATTATTTTTTTGACTTTCGAAAACATGCAGGAGCAGGTGAGCTCGGGAGTCAAACTAGCTTTCCGACATTTTCCGTTTGAATTGTCATGGATGGGACATAATGGTTTCTACACAATGGTAGTGGCTGAATGGGTCTTGATTTCAGTCGAAAACACTCATGTCTAGAAATGGCACAACAGGATCGTGCATCTCAAACTTGAGCGTGGAGTAGAAAATTAATGGAGCCGGCATATAATGATGAGGAAGCTTACCGACGCGGCGTGAAGAGAGGTGATGAGAAGTGGATCATGCAGAATGATGCAAAGACTGCATGCTGCGGTTTCTTGATACCTTAAGGGCGTGTTTGGTTGCTAGCAGCCACCGGGCCAGGCCCAGCGAGGAGAACGGGGCAGGCCCCAGGGAGCCGATGCAAAAAACGAGATAGCCAGTTTGTTTGGTACTCTGCATGGTGGTTGGTGGGTTTGCATACATGCAGGACATGCTGTTTGGTTTGGCGGCTTCCTGCATTGGATGTGAGAGAGCCATGCAACCTGCACTGAAGCGTGCTGGCCACAACGTGATGCCCAGCTTGTTTGGTTGCATGCAAATGAGTGGCAAAAGGTGAAAGATGCTCTTATTTTCAGTGCCCACCAACTTTGGCCCTGCAGCTATAGGCAGCCAAACACGCTCTAAATATCTCGAGTTCAAAACTGAATTCGAGTGGCTTACATATATTTAATGTGCTTGTTCAATCTACAAACTTAAACAATTTCTGTGTAATTTAAATATTCCTATGGATATTTCATTAATTATAGGACTTGAATTTAAGGATTTTAAATGACTTCAACATCAATTAAAAAATGAAATCCGGATTAAAGACGCTCAAAATTGAAAATTCTTGCAGCGTATTTGAGATTACTACCAGGAGCAGAGTAGGCCGCAAAAGAAGTGGGGCACCACGCACTAGCCGCCGGCAGCAGGGCCACGCACCTAGCCGCCGCCGGCAGCACCTTTTCCGTTCGTCTTTCTTTTTCACCTCGTTTCTTGCAATCAGGTAGTCGACCCCACGAGGTATACGTGGGCCTATAAGCTTGGCCTGAGCTGAGGAAGCGGACGCCAACGAGCATTGGGAGCGACGAGGGTCACTGAGATCGACGGCGATGAGGGCGGTGGTGATCGCGAGCCCCGGCGGGCCCGAAGCGCTGGAGGAGTGCGAGGTGGAGGACCTCCCGGCGCCGGGCGAAGGCGAGGTGCTCCTCAGGGTGGCCGCCGCCGGCGTCAACCGCACCGACACGGTCCAGCGGCAGGGCGGGTACGCGCTCCCTCCCGGTGCCTCCCCCTACCCGGGGGTCGAGTGCTCCGGCACCATCCTCGCGCTCGGGGCCAACGTGCCACCGCGCTGGGCCGTCGGCGACCAGGTAATTTGGCTTCCCACTTCGTTCCCTGGCCGGTGGTGGTTGCCACAGCTGCTCTGACCCTTAGTTTCCTTGCAGGTGTGCGCGCTGCTTGCCGGCGGCGGGTATGCGGAGAAGGTGGTGGTGCCGGCGGGGCAGCTGCTCCCGGTTCCGGAGGGAGTGTCGCTGACGGACGCGGCCGGCTTGGCCGAGGTGGCCTGCACCGTCTGGTCCACCGTTTTCATGACCAGCCACCTCTCCTCCGGCGAATCATTTCTTGTAAGAAACCGTCTGGTCCAACTGTACAGTAATTTGCTAGAATTACTTCTTCTTGAGAATGGGATTGCCTGTAACAAACTAATTATTTCAAGGTGCCTGACTCCGGTGTTGCATCGATGAACCAGCCATGACCCAGATGATTTCCTGGTGCTGATCATTGAGTCAGATACCTTTGGCCAGTGGCCACATCAAATTGGCAACTAACTATAATATAGCAAAGCAACAAAGCTTACTTGAACGGAGTATGAAATAATTTTGTAGTTACTTATTTGCAAAAACAGGTGCACAATTGGTGTTGTGAGCAACTGGATGGGAAGTGAAGTTTCATGTCCATATTTATTCCTGAAAAGGTTTCTCCAATGTATGCAGATCCACGGTGGATCAAGTGGAATAGGTACATTTGCTATACAGATTGCGAAGTACCTCGGAATTAAGGTTTTCGTCACTGCAGGTTTGTTCGTTCGAATAGACACATATATAGGCAAGATGTTTCTGAAAGTTCGCAAGTAAATCGGTCATGCTTATTTTAGGAAGTGAAGAAAAACTGGCTGCTTGCAAAGGTTTGGGTGCAGATTTATGCATAAACTACAAAACTGAAGACTTTGTAGCACGGATCAAAGAAGAAACCAGTGGAAAGGGTATGATCCTGCCGACCCCGATGCAGAAAAATGTGTCTTGCTTTACCAAGTTGTACTGGTCGAGTTTACATACATTCTGACTGTAATATGGAAATGCCTCTACCAGGTGTTGATGTCATCCTGGACAACATGTGCGGATCTTATCTCCAGCGCAACCTGAACAGCTTAGCAGTTGATGGTCGACTTTTCATTATTGGTTTCATGGGAGGCACTGTAACTGAAGTGAACTTACAGCCCATGCTTTCCCGAAGATTGACCATACAAGGTTGCATTGATCTATAGAATTTCTCCGCTTCTCGTTTTGCGATTTTGTTTGCCTTATGTGATTGGAAGATTTCTAAATGTCAGCGGTAATTTTCGCACTGATTGAATTGATATGATTATGTGCAGTTGCTGGACTGCGGGGCAGAAGCCTTGCTAATAAAGCTCAGATCGTGAGCGAGGTGGAGAAAAACGTATGGCCAGCCGTTGTGTCGGGCAAGGTGAATCCGGTGATTTACAAGACGTTACCTCTATCTCAAGCAGTTGATGCTCACAAGTTGATGGAATCAAGCTCCCACATTGGCAAGATACTACTGATTCCGTGATTGGTTATGGTTTGTTGTGTGTATTGTGTAGCTACACATCAACATGGATATTTATCTTGTAAGTTTGTTCGTGAAGTGCCGATGAAATCGGTGATATATTCAAAATCATCAGTTAAAATATAATGTTGGAACCTGGAAGCCATCCATGTTCTTTTATCTTGTCCGAGGTACCTGGCCTAGTGTTCTTGATAATGATACTACCAAGCAGAATTAGCATCAAATGATGACGACAATGGTGCATTATTTCACTAAGATTAATTCATTCATCTGGATGATGATAGATTGGGCAACTGTGTGCAGAAACGCAACACACCCAGTATGTCAGTCAGAATACATAAGTTTGATTCCATCGCGGGAGATTGAAGACAATCAGTGATCTTAATATGCAGCCTAGATTTTTATTTTATTTTTAAACATACACCGGAGGAATTGGATATGGCAATTACTAGAGTGCATATGTACAGCTTACCGGCAATCTTTAACAGATCCAGCAGAGCAGAACTGCAACACTTCGATAAAATGAGCCAAAAACCTGCATTTTGCATTGACAATACAATCTTTAACTGAAGTGAACTTACAGCCTATGCTTGCCCGAATATTGACAATACAAGGTTTCATTGATCTATTGGATTTCTTTGGTTCTCGTTATGTGATTGTATGATGCCTAAATGCCATCTCTAATTTTCACACTGATTGAATTGTTATGATTATGTGCAGTAGCTGGACTGCAGAACAGAAGCCTTGGTAACAAGGCTCAGATCGTGAGCGAGGTGGAGAAAAATGTGTGGCCAACCGTTGTGTCAGGCAAGGTGAAGCCGGTGATCTACAAGACGTTGCCTCTATCTGAAACAGCTGAAGCTCACAAGTTGATGGAATCAAGCTCCCACATTGGCAAGATACTACTGATTCCATGACTGGTCATGGTGCCGACTGGAGCACTGTGTAACTATGCATTGACATGGCTTTTTATCTTGTAAGGTTCATGTTGAGTACTGATGAAAGTGGATGTATATCTTGAAAACCATTAGTTACAAACTTACAATAAACATTGGAACTCGGAAATCATTATACTTTAGGCCCACCCCTTTAATCAGGTGGATGGAGTCGATTGACAGGTCAAACAAGAAAAGAAAGTCTACACAAAAACATTTTATTTTTTATACATACACCAAAGGAATCGGACATGACAATTCCTACACACCATATGTACAGCTGTGAAGCAATCTTTACAACTCCAGCATAACAAAACTGCAATACTTGCTAGTATTAAATGAGCCAGAAACCTGCATTTTGTACTGGTATACCCATGACTGACTACTTCAGAGGTCGTGAACCATTAAAAATTTCAATTTGCAAACATAAGATTTTTTTTACTACACTCAGCCATTTCTACCATTACATAGTTCCTCATCTACCTGTCCTCCAAATTATATGACAGACGGAAAGAAAAAATAGTGCAAATCTGCCATAGAAATGTCCTTATTCCTGAGATATCTTCAGCGGTACAGTGCAATTGCATTGCAGTTTCATGGATTCAATCTGCCTCTTCAACATGCCATTATCCTGCAGTGATGAAAATGAGCGTAAGTATATGGATAGGAAGCATGAGCTGAGATTATGCAGGAGATGCAGAACTAAGATTGTGATACAACGAGAAAAGGCGGCAAAATTTGCCCTGAAATTACCTTTTGCAGCGAGTCAAATCTCTTGGCTGAAGCAGACAGTGAGGTCTTAGCCTACAAACAAAGGTTTTCCCATGAGCATCACACACGCAAATTATGGGTGTAATGAGCCTACAACTACACATACTGACAATGGAACCAACCTTTAAAAGTTCATCTTCCAGCTGCCGGTTTTTCCCAAACTCCGTGTCGTATTTCATCCTCCATTCAGCAGATTCATCCATTGCCTCTAGGTTAGCATGTTCGAATTGCCTCCTGCAAAAATTGGCCCAGCAAAAAAACACTAAACTGCTTAGCCATGCCTCTGGCGAAACAAAATAACATGAACATGAACAGACCTAGATGAAACTGCATAGACGTGGCTTATAATTTCAACACAAACAAAAATCCTCTATGGAAAAAGTCAACAGTGTCCTATATGAACCAGGCCATAGCTTCTTAACATACGGCAGTCAAGAAATTGTCGACACTTAAGACGACAATGGCAATGGTATTCTCAGTAGGAATAAACAAACAAGGAAATAATAAGGCTCCAATTCCTTCAAACTCCGCGAGATGAATCCTGGATAAGTAGTTAATTCTCAGAGCATCTGGACTGGCTGCAGGTAGTAAGAAAACTAGAAGGAAGAGATGATCTCATGGTGCAGCTCCTTCCACATGAATGCCATGTTAGGTCTGGATCCATGGTTTCATACACGCAGATGTAAATGGTGGCACTAAGATTGGAGAGTTTCGTCCTAGCCTAGCATTCAGGATCCACCCCAGAGACAACCGAGAAGGAATCAGGATTCGTTGGTGGAAGAGAGGAAGGGGGAAAGGGCGGGCGGGCGGGCGCGAACCGGAGCTCCTCGCGGTCGTCGGCGGTGAAGGAGGGGTCGTCGGACTGGCGCGCCCAGATGCGGAAGTAGACGGCGGTGCCCATCAGCAGCGCCACCGCGAACGCCACCGTCAGCGCCTGCCGCTCCTGCCTCCGCCCTCCTCCACGGCCCCACATCATCTTCTTCCTCCTTCCCCTTTGCCCTGCCTCGCTCGCCTCTTTTCAGGCAACTCCCTGTTTACTCGCGCGGGCCGAGAAATGTCCATTGGGCCTAACTATTTCGAGCTCAGAATATGGTTTTGCGTTCTCGGTAGTCATTAGTGCACCAGTGAAATCGAGGGCCGGTAGATTCAAAGGGTTTGCATAAAGAATTTGGAGGATTCAAATTATTTTAAAATTTGAATATGATTGGTTGATTTCTAGGGTTGAATTATATATGAATGTTTCTTAAGAAATCCCGCGCACTAGATTCCATAGGAAATCTAACATATACTCAAGCTTTTTTCAGAAGACTTTGTTTTTCCTACAATGGAATCAAACAAAAAAATTATGCATATAAAATCTCGTAGGATACTACGATTTTTCCTTTTCAGCGTTTCTAGAATCATATGATTCAAAGAGGCTCTCAACTCAGTTGCTGCTGAATTGCACTGCCTTATGGTTATTTTATAATTCGCTGTTAAAAACTAGCATCGAAATAGACACTAAAATAGGCAAAATCGGGTTGACCAACTAGGGTTATGATAATCGACCTTAATACCAGACGTAGCCTACACGGAGATTAGTATTACCGTGTATTATCATATACAGTATAATCTAGCTTTTCAACCAGCTTTTGCTCTTAAAAATGACTGATCCATATAACATTTACCACCAGGAGATATACAGGAGATACATATGGAAAAAAAACTAGTTATATATGTAGGGGAAATTAATCATCCAAAAAGGTCACTGAACTACTATTTTCCCTAGAAAGTTAATAAAGAAACTGGCTACAAAAGGAGGGTTATTTGATACTCACAACATCTATATACTTGATACATGTGCAAGGTATTTTTTGCATGTACCCAGCGTCCCAGCCTGGTTGCTGCTGGGCTGCTATTCTATAAGCTCTAAATCTGAACAAGCCGCGGCAGAGGAGTCGCAGGTGTCCACAACATCGGCAAGTACTCCTCCGACAAGAGGACGACGAACCGGTGCGCTCCAATTGCAGCCGATACGGCGGAGACAACAAGCGCATTCCAGCTCACCCTGGCCATCAGGATGGGCTCCTCCCTTAGCTCCCTGAGAAACTTTGAGAATATGACCTTCAGTCTTCGGTCTCTTACGGCCTCTTGTAGCGAAGACACCACGGTTGTTGAACTCGATGCTTCTTTGGACAGGCCCAGGTCAGCATTGTTCCTGACTCGTTTCAGTCCAGTCACTTTCACCATCCACTGGCAGACGACGTCGGCGAGAACCCGGCTTAGGAGAACCCGGAAAATCGTCGCATCTTTGGAGATCAGGTCCCGGGCAAGAGACTTCGTATTCTGCAAAACCAGACACAAAGTGAGCTCAAGATTAGTTTAGTTTGGGGTACTCTAATCGTTCAGCGAAGAACAGCCACGGCTGATTCAGGTTAAGAAGTGCCTAGAAAAAAACAAGGGCCGGTAAGTACTGCTGTCATTATAAGTCTCCTTATCACAATGCTATCCCTTGATAATAAGAGCTTCAGACAAAGGTTTGCAGTATGCAACGCCTTTTCGGGAGTAGCGCGCTCGAGGGAAGACGCGTCGCTGATCTCTGCAAGGTTTGAGACATTCATGCCTGTCCTCTCGGGGAAAGCTCCAGTGCTTCGCCTTAAGTTACCCCTTCACATATGAGCATAGTGTCAGCAGGAATGTTGTGTATTCAGTAAAAACCGGATATTTCTATGATTTGGAAGTGCAGAAGATTGATAACTAAGCATCGTAAAGGTTCCAGATTATCATAAAAGCATTATGTTTGCTTAGTTTTCTGAGGATATAAATGCAGAACTAGAGGTATTTCCACGAGACCACGAGTGATGAAGAAGATAGTTTTCTGCTGCAGGTGAAAACCTTGTTATGGACAAAGTGGAGATCGAACAAGATATGGACAAAATGGCACACAAGAATCAGAATATTTGCTCAGAAATCTGAAGGAAACATCTCCTCTCCAGCCTAGCAATTTCTACAGAGTATTAAGAGGATAATAAGGAACTTGAACTAAGCCATGGATAAATAATCAATCATCATTAGATTTCAAATTTGTGTGTTTAGGTAGGTGAATATCGGATGCGGTGCAATGCTCAACAATTCAGTTTCCATTAAGTGGTTAATCATTTGTACTGGTAAGCAAAACACTATTTATACAATTCGAGTTAAATATCAAAACATCGACAACAAGAAATTAAGGAAAAAACTATGAAATCAACCTTAGAATGTTGAAAGTATTAGTATAGCAAGATAAGAACAATGAAAATCTACCTCGCTGATGCTAGCTTTAGAAACACTGCTATCTTGTGCCACTGGAACTCCTTCCTTCTGTTAAAAACCACCTGCTTGCATGATTGGTGTCAGCAACATTCCAGATGCTTTTTGTTATGAAGAAATGTGCACTATGTAATATTAATATTGTGACCTGCTCCCATGCTTTACAAACTAGTTACTAGAGAAACTAGACCAGCCTTAAATATTGCTAGCAAATTGAAGAGGGACTAGAAATCCCAAGGCTGGAGTCCTGCTTAAATGTGGGTCATGTTGCTAGCTCGGGAGTCGAAAATCATTGAGGCAAGATTTTTTTCTCTGAACCTTGTTAGAATTGAAGAAACAAATTGAATAAAATAAGTAAGTATATTGCTCAGTGGTACTATTTGTTGTCAGCTACTCCCTCCGTATCATAATATAAGATGTTTTAGGTATTCTAATATGGACTACATACGGAGCAAAATGAGTGAATCTACACACTAAAATATGTCTATATACATCCGTATGTTATCCGTACTGGAATAACTAAAACATCTTATATTATGGTACGGAGGGAGTAGTCATTTTACTGCAGGAGTACTATATTGCTCAGATAGAAGAGGAGATGCTATGTGTTTCAAAGACTAACTTTAAGTAACTAAAGGAAGCCATCAGTAAAGTAAAGCTATCAATTACATAAACTTAACCATGGACGTCATTCTGGAAATTAATTGAGATAGAAGGAGCACCTGATACAGGACCTTCCTTGTCTCAAGTGAATTATCAGACAGAAGCTTCCTAACAACATATGGATATGCTGCCTGAAATGTTTTAAAAGTTCCATCTCCCGCCATGGCCAGTCCTATCAATTACAAAAGAAGGATATATGTAAGCCTCCGATGAAACAAATCGCAATCAAAACTGATGAATCTGGAGTGAACAACTCATATATATGT
Organism: Poa pratensis; assembly: GCA_947311845.1. Classification (NCBI taxonomy): domain Eukaryota; kingdom Viridiplantae; phylum Streptophyta; class Magnoliopsida; order Poales; family Poaceae; genus Poa; species Poa pratensis. The sequence continues at coordinate 6,558,517 of CAMZMU010000087.1, read as the reverse complement.
AGTTATCGAACCAGTCCAGTATCTTGACATCAGATGAACAGGCTAACCTTCCAAAGAGGCAAGTGACCGCAGGACCAATGTGTAGTATGGTGGCATACGGAAGTGATATTTAAGTGCTATAGACCAAATTTTTCCAAGCACCTAAAAGATGTTTGTAGCAGTTCAAGCAGAACAAAAGAGATGTGAAATGAATGTTATTATGCAAGGTACTTGGTTTGAAACAGAAGAGAAAAGTCTACCCACCCTACTAAACTTGATGTCTGGAATTCCATCTTCAAAGGTTACCTCGCCCAATGCATCCTCTAAGTCCTAGAATATCAAAGACACTGTAAAAATCTACTAACAAGATAATAGTGGCACAGTAAATCACAATATCCACATTTATTATCAGTTAACAACCCCTTCTCTTTATTGAAGAGGTAATGGCAGAGGCAAGTAGACATCATGTTGTCAACAAGTTTTGTAACATCTTTTGAGAGAAAATCACACATCCACTTGTAAGTCAGGGTCCACCACTCAGAACTAGCATGGATTTTTTAGTTTTTCTCAAAAAGTAGGAGAGCATGATTTACCAAAAAAGCGTATAGCTCTGTGTCGATGTGTTCCAAGATACAATCAAGCTCTAATTAACCTTTTCTATTTCCATTCCAAATTTATTTAATGATTCGCTTTTATTCAACCATTTAAGACAGCCATTATATCATGTAAGTGATAATTTTCAACGATCTAAAAGGTTAAAATACACGATGCCGATGACGCTGAGGATGAAAACAAGATTGATTACCCCCAAGCACACACAAAAAATATATTGTTCTCGATAAATTACCATTGTCACACGGCGTAGATTAGTTCTTGGTGGAACAACATCCATTTCAGTCAAATCGTAAACAAGAGAAGCCCAATCTCCATTTACTATGTGCACAATGCTCGAAAGCATAGCATGCTTATGTTTCTTCTCCATCTCGCAAAGCAAACCAAAATCAAGAAACCTGACATGTTTAGAAAGGTTAAAATATTGCACCAGGAAAACAATTGAACTATAGTTCTACCGAACAAACTAAACCATTAGCCTCTGTACCTATTGTTCTACCGACTATTGTAGCATGTCATTTACTTGTAGAACATGGATCGGGAATAAACTGGCACTTACCCAACACGACCATCAGGTGTATAACGCAAATTCCCAGGATGAGGATCAGCATGCAATAAGCCTGTCTCAAGGAGCTGCACTAGTGATGCCTCGACACCTTTATTGACCTTATTATCAGAGTATGTAACCAAATGTTAGAACTCATTGACCAATAAGCTTATATGGAATCTTGAAATGTGCAAATTGCTGCTAACCCTCTATACCATACAATATCCTTCAAGATATATATTTTCACGACTTTCAGACAAGCACAGGGTGGTACAGAACTACCTAAATTGCAACTTTTAAATGATAAAGAAGCACTTAACAAGTTACCAATGAACATAACTTTTGCTTGGTTGGTAATAAACTTATTTACGGCGCTCACCTTATGTCAAATGACACAGATAACTAAGGAATTTCTTATGAACAAACAACTACATACCAGGTCAAGAAGGCGGCCTTTTGCTTCCAACTTCTGCTTCTCTGACAATTCAGTAATGTTACCAGAAATTCCTTTAGACAAAGAAAGCAATTCCCTGGGGTTTTCACCTGCCACCCACTCCATAGTCAAAACCCTCTTTCTAGTCAGTTGTTTGAGAATTTTTGGTACCACTATAAATGGATATCTGGAGTGAGTTTCCTGCAAGAGTGGAAATCATGAGCTAAAATTCAACCTAGAAAAGAAATCCGTTAGCTAAGCATGGGCGGGAGACAAGAACAAAGAAGCACCAGGAATTTAGTAGCATTAGCAGCTTCAATATTGTAGTCCAACTCGTCAACAAAACCTCTACCCAACTCATCAGCATAGAGGGAAATGTTACTTCTTCGCTTTGCAACTTTCCTCACAAAAGAAAGCTGCAACAAATAGTAGAAAGTAAGCAACTGAATAAATAAGGCATCACACAAATGAGACTACGATAATAGAAAAGGCTGCAATTGTAGTAAAAAAACAAAGAGCTAAAGGACATTGAAAGAACAGGGAAGCTAAACACGATATAGGAAGAAACTATTTGTGTGGTGCTTCCTGTGTCGGGACAGATTGTAGTTACATTATCACTTTAGAACACAATATCTGGACGATACAAAGGTAAAGCTTGTTGCCTTGTTGGCACTTAAGAAGTGAAGACTACCATTGATAGGCCAATGCAAAGGTAGAATAAAAGCACCAGCAACTACTTTCGCAAAAAAAAAACCAGTAACTACACGATGCTCCAGACCATATAGTGGTGAAGGAAGCAAGTCTAAGGTATCACAAGCAGAACAAAAATTACTCAAAGACCAAAGAACATATATGTAAGTTTTTATTTTAACAACTGGAAATTTACAGACCCCAAGGCGTAGAATGTAGATGTCCCTGAATACAGAAGGAAGAAGGTTCGGCCGCTGGACCTTTATGGCCACAAGAGCACCATCAACTGTACGTCCTTGGTAAACCTGATGGAGATGGTACAATGGAATGAATTAGATCAGCAATTTCAAACATTTTTCTCCAACCTACTAGAAGCAGCGGTTAAAATCTTGAATAAACAATTACTTGTCCAAAGGAAGCTGCGGCAACAGGTTCATCGGAAATGTATCTGAAAACTTGTGAAACAGGGCGCTCAAATTCTCCCTCAATGATCTTCATTGCATCCTCTCTTGGGAAAGAAGGAACTCTTTCATGTAACTCGGCAAGAGCCTGGAATTAAGGTGCTATGACAAGTTAATCTCTAGTGAAAGAATATGAGCAATGCTTGTTAAGAAAATGAAGCAATGAAAATGTAAAATTCAGTGATATCCTGGAGTAGTTTTACCTAACCTCAGAAATCTCCGAGCCTATGATATCAGGTCTCGTCGATAGGGACTGTCCGACTGCATATATAAGATGATAGACGTATTAGGAATAATTCGAGTCGGTTGATCACTACCATGACTTAAAGCTATGAAACACAACTACCATACCTTTAACAAAAGTAGGCCCAAGGTCAAGAAATGTATCCTTGAGGAGCTGTCCAACCATGTATTGTGAAGCATTAAAACCATTGTTGGTGATACTATTGCTGTTGGTAGCATCTATGGTCAGGTTGGCTCTTTTAAACATTTGCACCTTTACCGCGCCCACGAGAAATGCAAACAGTATCTACAGAGTAGATATGAATATAGCACCAAACCATTATATATATATCAGCCGAAGCAAGTAAAGGTAAGTAAAGGCGAAGAGGAGCTTCAGTTGTAGGCTTGTAGCTTACTTGAACTGTGCGAAATACAAGGATATGAGGGCGTGAGACGAAGTATTGCGTGAGGAGATCGGGGTCATAATGCTGGGGCAGAGGTGTGCTGAGAATGGCCGAGAAGTAGTTGACGTACAACTTTAGGGCATCGAGATCGGCCATCAGCAGCTCCATACATGACATCCCTACAAAATTTCAGAGAGAACAAAAGGGTCAACACTGTGATCAGTGAAGCCTAATTGATGTCTCTAATCCTGCTGTGTAGAGTGAGGAACCTGGTGGGTAGGAATGGGGAGGGAAAGCCGGGGGCTGAAGCGCCTGTTGTTGCTGCTGCTCTTTGTGCGGTCCATTGGGTTTGGGTTTGGGTTTAAGTTGTTTCTGGGAAACTAGTTTGGGTTTAGCTGCAGATTGTTGCTCAGATTGAGGCTGCTGCTGCTTGCTCCCGAGGAATCGGAGCACGAACTCCTGCTTGGAGGAATCGGCGTACACCTTGAGGGCCTGCAGATCAGCCATGACCAGCTCCACGCAAGACAACCCTAGCAAACAAATTGGAGAAATGTGGTCAGAAACAGGAGCAATGTGCTGATGTGAGCTTTAACTCGAGATGTGCGTTGAGGAACCTGGACGGTAGGCTGGGAACGGCGTGGTTTGCGGTGGTGGCGGCGTCTCCTCCTCTTTCTGCTGCTGCGCGGGCTTAGGTTCCGGCTGCTTCCCCCGCCGCTGCTTCTGCTTGTCGAGGAAGCGGAGCCAGAGGGCGTCGCGGAGCGGGGCGGCGGCGGCGGCCTGGAGGAACTCCCCGTCGCGGCGGAGCACGCCGAGCACCTGGTCCAGGGGCCCCCCGTTTCCGCCCGACTGCCGCCGCGGCTGGTGCGGCAGGCTCTGCTTGCCCCTCCCCCACCACGGCCGCTGCTGCCGCGGCGCCCACTTGTCGTTGCCGCCGCCGCTCGTCACGGCGCACACGGGCAGCACGGCGGGGCGCACCAGCGCCGGCATCGCATCGGCGTCCGGATTCCGGGAAGAAGAGAGCGCGGGTTGGGGGAGTGATGGTGGTGGACTCGTGTGGGTGCGGCGGCAAAAAGTGTGCGAGGGGAGATTCAGTGGTCACGCGCAGGTCCACGTCATCGGCTCATCGGCCACGTGGCTGGCCAGCGAACTGGTCCGATCCACTTGGGTGGCAAACTAAACATTTTGCAAACTTGAGCTTAAAAATGACATCTCCCAGAAAATTAACCAGATGTGACGCTTCTTTCAAATGCCCGACGTTCCCGGTGTTTGTTTGGGAACGACCTAAAACCGGAGACATCTATTGCTTGCAAAATCATCATATCCGGTTTAACTTTATACGCTGGGTAATTTTATGCTCAAAGTTTGAGTTTAAGGTCGGATTTGTCAATTTTGCCTACTTGGGTAGCATGGTTTCTTTGCCCCGAAAGCACACAAAATGGCACACACTCTGGACTTCACAGGAAGCGTTATCGTCGACGCGTAGATATTGGTGGCAGATGGCTTTTCTTCGCAGAGGCAAGTTTCAGGGTTTAAGCTCAACAAGTTTTAGACACTCACTTTCTGCAAGTACTCCTTTTGTCCTAAAATATATAAGACACGCTGTATTTTTATTGGTCTTCGACGCATCACTTTGACCGTGATTTTTACTAATGGTGCGTCAACAAAATTAATATTAAACGTATAATTAAAAATAAAGTATTTGATAGACGTGTTAACCATCATCGGCATCCAGCACAAAAAATTCTTTGACAGCAGGTGCATGCCAATAAAAGATATCATTACTATAGGGGCGATTGACTTCAGGAGGAAGAGGAGAGATGTCTCAGTGGACTGTGGGGTTTGATCTTAGGGCTGAATCTGAAGGTAATTTACTCATTCGGTAATTGGTAGCTCTAATAATGACACACTATTTCGCTGATATGTGGATCAAGCTAGCGTGTCTGCGACTCAAAGTCAGCGGCCAACAAGTAGCGCAAACAATGTACCGGCAACGTACGACCACAAGGGCTATTTTTAAAAAAATACTGCCAGCGTGAGAAACAGGGCAAAGGGCCGAAGAAGTCTCACAATCAACCCGGCTTACAGAGTAGAGATATTCCTTCACGCAGGTTGGCAGGGGGAGCGGCCTGGCTGACTTTGCACAGCGAAGTCACAGCTACAGTAGCCTGACTTGGGCTGTGCAAATCGTCGGATCGAAATCGGACAGCCCAGATCGAATCCACTGTTCACAGGGAATACTGTTCACAGGAAACACTGTTCGCAACCCCACTGTTCACAGAACCCTGGCGTCCAATCTGGACCGTCGGTTCGCGATCCGGTGGCCGAAAACTGGGCAAAGGCAGTGGTACTGTAGCTTCGCTGACTTCCCTTCTCAACGTCAGCGAATCCGGAGCGGTTGGCAGGTGGCATCGCAGTCGCCGAGGCAGACGCTCATGCACTGATTCATTTCCCGGGTTTGGCAGTCCCGGCATCGTGTGTCTTGTTGGCCGGAGCAGGAGCCGGTGCAGTTGTAGTTGGTCCTGGTTTTGCAGTCGCAGCTACAAGTTCCGTCGTTGCAACATGCCGTACAACTGATGGCCTTCGACCTGCACTCGTCGCAGACCGATCGGTCGCAGAAACTGCGACATGCGGCGGCCATAGAGGCGCCGCACTTCGACTGGCATGCCGGGACGAGAGAAGCGCGGCAGTCGCTGCATGATACCGGCGACGCCGGCACCGGCGCTGGCGGTGGTGGTGCCGGTGCCGGTCCCAGCGACGAACAGCGCCCGAAGGAAGGTAGAACCAGCAGGGCTAGTACTGCCGCTGCCGCGGTCGCCTTGAATGCAGCTGAACCTGAGACTAGTCACAATCTTATATTTACTAATTGGAGGCACCGTAGAAGCCTCCACGTTAACTCTCATGGTAAAAGAACAACAACCATTAGATGTTTACAACGCATGATAATAACCGTTAGATTACGCTGAAACTTCATGCGCTGTGCGTATTGTCTGTTCGCGAAGTATACCGATGCAGGTTCGAACCGCAGCAGCCGCAAAATAAATCTATCGCCTTTTTCCCGTCCTATTTTCTTCTGTCGTCCCTGGGGCTACTAATCGGCTGCAAGATTCATGGAGAGAAGGCGCACGCGTCTTCCGGCGGTGGCAGCGGCCAAACTCGGCGCCATCCTCAATATCAGTCAGAATCGATCTGCCAATAATAGTCCAGAAGATCCTCAGGTACGCAACATGCATGCTCTCTTTTTTCTAATCTGATCCGTGAGCTGAACATGTTAATTGCTTCGCGTCCCCAGCTGCATTCACCATGGTATAACCTCACACGATTCAGCTGCATGCATGGGTGAATCAGTATTCCTTAATGTTTTGGACAATTCCCAATTCAAATCGATCAGATGATTATTCCCGTAAGCTTCGGTGGCCCAAAAAACAGCAGCTATAAGGGCTCAGCGGCGGTAAGCCTAGGGACGATGCCCTGCATAAAAGGAAGTTGTATCAAATTGACAGGTTGCTTGACACCAGTTGGTATCCCGGTCGGCGACGACAATGACAACAAGTGAGTTCAGCAGTAATTCTTTCTGTAGATGTACGATGGAATAGATATGCATGCACCGCCAAGGTGAATCATAAATTTGTGACAATCAAAATTAAGAGACGTGATTTAAATGGTGGCATGTACTACTTCACAGCAGATACTAAGATCTAGATGTACCATCTCAAAGTTTCTCAAATATATTCCTGCCTTTTCCGGTGCAGCTTCAAGATAAAACATAAGCAATCAAGCGTGAGTTTTTATTTTTGCAAGTATACAGAAGGTTGTGGCTCATGATACGTTAGACTACAAAACTAGAGATATATGCTCATTCAAAATTCTATAATTCGAGGCTGTTCCACAGAATTTTCCCCCTTTGGATCAATTTTCAGTAGATTTGTGAATCTATAAACTTTCAGTAGATTTCATAGGAAAATTTCATTGAATCCAACTTACTAAATAGAATTTTTGGTGTTCAAGAAGGCAGAACACTTGAATCTTGCATCTTTTTCCTAGCTATATCCCGTGGATCAAAAAAGTTGTACTCTTTGTAGAATTCCCACGATCGAGTGCAAAGTTCACTAAATAAACCAATGCATACAAATGATTATCATAGACTTCATTATAACTGCGTGCAATGAATCACTTCCATCATGATAAATTGAGAAAAAACATATATTATTCCATCTGTTGTATTTCTTGGGTTGCAGTGGCGTTGCTTTCTTTGTATCATATTCCATAACTAGCTGGGTGGCCCGCGCAATTGCGCGGCTAGCAATGTGATTATTTAAATTTTGACATGTAATGTGATGTTTTTGTTCTTCGTACCATATATTAAAACAATTGAAGATAAATACATAATAAATCTATATTCACACCATTACACTTAGTTGACTGCGCATCCTTTGGATTGTTGATTATATCACAACTACCATTAAACAATTAAGATGTCAAGTCAGTTATCAGCATATATTCATTTAAAATTATTATTTCCGTCCGCTCAGTTTTCACACATCTTATTATCTCATATAATGCACATACTATTTTAATTTGAATGACTTATTAAACTCATTATTACTACAATTCTTTTTAAAATTCAGTGTTGCACCATAATATTGTTTGCCTATTTTTTTGATATGCTCGTTGCACACATTTTACATTGTCGCGGAGACGCTGAGTTAACGGATGATCCGAACTACAGTATTATATTGTTTGTACCTACCACGATCCTTGTGTGTTTTAGATTTTTTTTTTTTGCCCATTCGTCTTTGTTGTAATCATGTTCACCATTCCGGTTTACACTCACTCTCGAGCCTAGGCATATTTTTGGTACATATGAGTTGTGTTGCACAGTTCGGTCTTCACTACTACTCATTGAAGACGAAGTTGATATTTTCTTTTTTTAAAATAGGTATAAATCCAACTGTTTGTAGCTTTCACATAAATTTTATTCCAAAGTACTTTATTGCTCCATATAGTGTTCATACTGACATCAATTTTCTATTGGATTTCATGAAAAGTTTTTTCTTGGAACTGTAAAAGACAATGATTCAAACATGTTTCATCATTTTAGCGTTGCTTGTGATGCAAAAACCTCCAGGTGAACTGAACACGCAGAATAGAAAGCGGATTCGACTACATTTTAACCAGGTGGACCACGAACATGTATACTGAATTATGAACTGAGAGAAAATCACTGAATAAAGCATATGTATGATGTGAGCTAAGAATTGGGTACACAGATGCATTTATGTGAATGATATATATAAATATAAGATATTTTTCAGTCCAAATGAAAAAACTTGGCGGTGTAGCTGGGTGGCCCGCGCATTTGCGAGGCTAAATATACCATATATCATTTTTTTATCATGTTGACGTCATCTACATTACTATTATTCAACTCAATTCATTGCAACAGTTTGTGTGTTAGCACTTTCACATAAAGACATTTTGATTTAATTTATTAGATTGTTGTTAAACTCTTTTTAGAGTGAAACCAAATGACATACTAAGTTATGGCTCTATCTTCCCCTCCTCATCCATGATTGATCTATTCGAACAGTTATTTCCTTTTATTTTTTGGCGGGTTAAACATACCTTTATTAAGTAGGAATTACAGATAGCTTGAGTTCAAGCACCTGAATGACAATATCACGGCCTGGTCCCAGCCAAAAATCAGTTCTCTTATGATCTCGCAAAATTTGCGAGGCAGTAGCTAATCCTAACCTCTGAATGGTACAGTTTTACAAATTTTATTACTCTATCCTGAATAGGAAGAAGCCTATAGCAGAGATGATGTTCAAGAACGGCTAGCGGTCCACGGCCTTTCCTGTAGCTGCACGGATGACATGGGTGCAGTCTGATTCATCTATGACAGGCAATGGACTATTTGGCAGGGCTTGCTCAAGACCCTCTCCGCAAGCCCATAGCTCAGCATCGACAGCTTCAGCACATCGCGGCAGGAAACGGCCTGCCGAAAAAATGATATCCCCATACCACAACCTGCTTTGCCGCCATCGGGTTTAAACGAACCATCAAAGGATAATTTAACCCATCCCTCATGGGTTTTGACCAGACTTTACCTGGAGATTTAATGTGCAGCACATGCTGCACTGCCGATACAGCACATGTTCCGTAGGTTCAGCATGATTCTCAGAATTTTCAGATAACGAAACAAAAATCTCTTGAAAGCTTCGACTGTCGGTAGGGCCATTACGGTTATTCCTGGCGCGCGAAGGTTCCAGCTGAATGGCATCGATCATATGTACAGGCACAGAGGCCAACCACAGTTATTCCCTTTTTACGGAACCGAACAATGTTGGAGTTGTAGTTGGGTGAATTTCTTTTATCTGTTTTGAGGATTTCGCTTGCGTGATTTTGAGATGTAAATGTTCACGATCGATCCAACCTTGAGTGGGCAGAAGGTGCTTGTCAAGCACTCATGCTCCCGGCCGCCTGCGGTCTTCTTGTTTCCTGGTGGGGATGCGCCTAGCATGGACCATATATGCTCGGAGCCGGCTCAATCCCGTCCCTCGATCTCGACGAAATTGTGTGCCAGAACCATGGCACTGATAATATCAAATTCCTGACGCGAACAACATCCGACATGACTTCCCTGCAAAAAAAAAAAAAAAAACATCCGACGTTCATTCATTTAGGTATTGGCAAATGACAGCAATCTGGGATGCATGAGATTGGAAAGAGTTTTCCACCGAATCTTTCTATTTATTTCATTCATTGGATGGTCAATTTGAACCATATTTTTTTATAGAACTAAACTACAGTATAACCTTTAGTCCGGTACTGCTTGAGTCCACACGCGTCAATTACATACAGAAGTAGCTCGTTGAGGCGCTGCAAAAAAAACTCATCAAGAGGAGGGATCGTAGGTTGGCCTCCATCTGTCCTCCACAGATCAACCATAGATGAAAATAAGAAAAACAATGGCTTGCTTGACTTTTGTTTATGACCTAAGTTTATAAAATAAAATCAATCATAAATGAAAAAAAGGCTTTATATTTTTACAGCACAACATCACCAGTTTTAAGTACTATATGTCTGAATCCAATATTAGCTTTAATAGAACCTACAGAGTTACACCTTAATGCAGAAACTCAGTCAAAGAAGCAAGACCTTAGACTCGTATTGAGATTCAGACAATCATGGCATGTACCTTGAATAGAGTGAAAATAATATTTGGCAGTCGGGTCTATTTCCTTCCAATGACAAAATATTCATTTTGTTGCCGAATACATTCAGTCAGGAATCAAGAACTTAGAGTTGCATTGAAATTCAGACAATCGTGTGACGTACCTTGAATAGAGTGAAAATAAACGTTGACCGTCAGGGTTATCTATTTCTTCAAATGTCAATATATGTTCTACTCTGAATCCATATGCTTTAAATGGTGTTTCCTGTTTCTCCTCATACAACTATTTTTAGCTGTACATTGCAGTGCGGAAGTACTCATTGAGCTTAAGTAAACTGAAGACTGCAGCTTCGGCTAGACGATCAAACCCTCAGGCTGCAGCTCTCTGGAATTGCAGATCATCGGCCACACAAACAGCGGCTAAAACTGTCAGTCTGGCGAAGTCTTTGGCGAATGCTCCGGTGCCCAGATCGAGCTCGCACACCCGCGTTGCCATCTTGAGCGTGGAATACAACCAGCTACACGGATCAATCTGATCGTCATCCTGGCCTGCAGAAAACTATATTAATCTCTGTTCGTGCACTTTATTTCCATTTAGATCAAGCGTGCTCAGGAACTTCTGAATATTGTCCCGGTGGATGGTATGGCCGAGCCTTTCTCTGGAAATTGTGCGGGCTAACGTTTACAGAAGTTTGGAGGTGTTATGGGGGAGAAAGAGAGTCGGCTGAGGAGATTAGGTTGCAGTCGCATATTAGCGACATGTGGAGTTTAACCATGGCAACGTCGTCTCCTTCACAACGACCTAGATCTCCCCATGGACGGTTTCCAGCCCTGATTTTCGTCGGGCTATGTCTGCTGCCTCATCTGCGCCATCATGGTCTTCCGATCTCCTTCCTCGAATCCTGGTAGAACCATAGCTGCATAGGAGATACTGCAGGACTCAATGAAACTGCTGTCGTACAATGGATCACCAAATCCCTGTCATTATGCCTCCAACCTGTGTTTGCCTCTTGGGGTTGCCATCGATCCACAACATGCTTCGTGGCCTTCACACGTTGTAGCTTCTCCTTGAGTCAGATTCACGGCGCCTTGTGTGTACGTCAACTTCCTTGCGTGAGATCGCCGTCGTCCCCTCACTTTGGCAACGTTGCAGAGCCAGATATATTGATGTTGTCGCTTCGAAATCATCAAGGATGCAAGTCGACATCTTGGTTGATCTCGGCTATTCCGATCCGGCGTGAGATTCTGAGAGAGTCGAATAGGAGAAGGGAATCAGAGAGATGTTGTGTTTTACGATTCATGTACGTGTTGAAACTGGATATATATCAGCTAAGCTGCCGTAGCTTGTTGGTTGTCAGATTCATGTACGTTCTGAGGCTAGACATCCAATCTGTACCGACGCCCTAATGTTTGGTAGAAGTCCATCACCGGCACGAATATTAAATTGTTTCTAATACGTATGTGAACGTGTTGGTTAGCTAACCAAAGGTGCGCTAGATCTTTCCAAAACCAATCAGATGCATTTTGTCTCTCCAATAATAGATCTTTAAATCTGAGCCGTTTGCTTTTAAGTCTTTAATCTGAGCCGTTAATTGTCTTGTGTTTTAATTATATAATAGATGATTATTGAAGAATAATATTCAATACTATATTATGATTCCATGGTAAGAAATAGTATAATGTTTTAAGATATTGTTTTCTGCCATTTAAAATTTTCTCTACTCTAACAATCAGGTCGACTCTGTCCATTACACAGGAAGGATATTTTTAATGTCACCGAGGTCGCTTTAGCATGGAGATACCAAATGGGAGACAAAATTATAGCTAAGTATGTGTTGCACAAATCTTCTGGGGATTTCCCACATCATTGTAAAGTTATGTTTGTATCTGTCACGTTTATTTCTAAAATATGCAAATAAACAAATGAAAGGTATTATCATGCCATGCCAACAACTCCTAATGGTACAAATTGTCATATTTACCATTGTTTTAAATAATGTATACTGTATACAAGGAATGTACCAGCAAATATTTTTCTTTGTTGCAACCGGAGCCCAGTATTCGTAGGACTCTTCACTCCAATCAAAATATCAAATATAGCCCTACATGATGGCATCAAATATGTTGCATGGTTAGTTTTTCGGAAGACCAACCAATTACCAGTGCATTCGGGTGCATGCAATATTAATTGCCAATCATTAGTTTACATATATACCTTTACATAAAGTAGTGTTCTTTCTGTCCTTATTTTGGTCATTTTCTTGATAGATAACATCTAACCAGAGGAATGAAAGACAACTGATTGAATATGAGTTGGCGGATAAGATGACACAATAAAAAGAGTGATGTTGTTTTCGTATTTGCAAATTTTATTTAGTCATATACAATACTAAATAAATAAACTGCCGGTAAGTAAAATATCACAAAAAGGATTAACAATCAAAATAAGTCACGATTTCAAAATTATATAGAACATTATTGTTTGTATTCCAATTTTCCTAGATGAAAATACATGTTCTTTGTGATACTAATAAATGAAAAGATATAAATATATGGCATTGTATGAGTATCTGAAATGGTTTTTTTTCAAATATGTTTATTGGGATAGCAATATAAGAATTAAACAATATAAAAACCCCTAGCCCGTGCAGGTGCACGGGTTGATGATTAGTGGGGAGTAACTTAGACTAGTAACATGCATATGTTACTACTCTAAGTTACTATCTCCATAGTGGGGAGTAACATGTGTGTAGTGTCATATTTAATAGGTTATACACTCATCTTGCCTTGAAATGTGTGATGTTATGGTAACATAGCTAGTTACCACCACCATCTCTCTCCTCATTAATTACCCGCCACATCAGATTTTTTGCCTATGTGGCACTAATGTTACTCCTATGTTACTCCCCATTGTGACTAGTCTGAAGACATTGTCGTACAGCAAGCTTGCTAGCTAGCCAGCTAGGTGAAGATAGATGAGAACAAAGAGATGAATGAATAGAGGGTGAGAGATGCCTCCGCTTGGTTGGTGTCCCATTGGATGGAGGCGATGCTATTTATAGGCAGCCACTCAATGCAAGCAGCATGCAGGTTAAAAAATCCCTAGATTGCTATAGCTAAATTTTGAATGATTGTGTAAATTTTAGTGTTATGAGGGCAATACTTGATATACACATAGTCAACTCTTACATGTTGTCACATCTGATCGAGTGTACATAAGTTCCATGTCGACCATGCTCCGATATTCCGATCCACTCTTGGTTTGCGTGCAAGTTTGAAAGAGTCTAGTCTTACCATGCATGTTACAAGGGTTGACAATGGAGTGCTATGTGATTCATCTTGCCGGGCTCCCATAGGATGGATGTACGGACTTACTACATTGGTTTGGACCTTTGGATTTCATTGATTTTACACACATGGTAGGTAAGAGAAAATACAAGAAGCACAGTTCTTAATAAATAACGTAATTTAATCTTTGTTACTCCAAATTCATCCATAAAAAGAAAACCAAGATTTTCAAGATCACCAAAGTCATCACACTTCCTGATGAATGGCAGATGAAACAAGAAATTGATGGTGGAACTGAGAACATGAACACATTCAGTAAATATAGCCAAGCTAAAATTTGCCCCTTTATAGATTAATCTTGGCATATTTTTGAAATAAACTATAGCTGAACCTATACTTTGAAATGAGGACAGTACACTTGCAGATGAAGAAAATAAGAGTTCAATTATTGTAATATAGCGTTGCAATAAGAGTCCAGAATCTCGCAATAACTGAAAGACATTTTTTTTCGGACTCTCTTGAATGAAGCCAATCTAATAATTTCTGAAGTGAAGATAGAGTAGAGTAAAGATAGAGAAGTGTTAGCACCCGTTTTTGGTAGAGTGTCATTTTCAGGTTCAAGGAAGGTTTGACGGCTCAAAGAAGGCGGCAAAGAAGGCTAAAATGATGATTTGGGAAGCTTCCCAGGAAAGGCGGCCAGAAGAAGGCGGCAAATAATCCGGCAACACTGAAACAAGGCGGAAGCCGGATTCAAGGTGCGCAAAGTTGCCTAAAGGCCTAGGAAGACAAGTCAAGGTCAAGATAGAGAAAGAGATAACTTTCAAAGTCAAGATAAAGGCGGAAAAAGAGAAGGCAACTTTGCAAGATCAAGGCTGGAAAATGGAAGACAATTTTCTAAAAAGAAGCTGGACGGATGCTGAAGTCCGGGTCCAATACAAAGCCGATCAAGATATCACAGTTCTAAGGAAGAAGGCAAGTTTGAAGCCAATACGAAAGACAAAAGGCAACTTTTAGCCGGCAAGTTTGAAGCCAACACGCCAACAAAGCCAGCAAAGAAGTTGCCTAGTTTAGAGATGGATTCGACTTAGACTATGATTGTAAGCCTTGTAGAAGTCCAATACTTGTACGGGAAGTCCAGCCGCCTCATATATATGTGAGAGGTGATGGCCGATTGAAATTAAGCAAACAATCGACAACCTATCAATACAACCTACTTTTTTCCCTCAAACCCTTGTTCATGCTTCCGTTGTCCGGTAATTTCGCCTAGATTTCGCCGGAGATCGAAAACCGAGCTAAGAGCGGCCAAGCCCGGCTTAGTTCAGCCAATCGTCGCCAGCTTCCTCAGACGGGGCTTCCCGAGGGGTTGGGGCATCTGGTATCAAAAGCGTCGGCTTACTGCCTTGCGTATCGCGCTGGAAGCCGGCCTCCCGCGGGGCGAGTTGCGGAGTATCTCCCCCGGCACCGCGGGTACACGAGGACGTCTTCGTGTGACGCGTTTCGAGCGCAACACACTTTTTGGCGACTCCGCTGGGGACGATTCGATCTAAAAATTGGACATCAATGACCAATTCTAAGACCGACGCTGCCAGCATCAGCGCCGACAACATCATCAAGCCACTCTCGAGAAGTTGTCGGAAGAACAACGCCAAGATCTGGAGGCGTGGAAAGAAAAGTGAAAGCAGGAGCTCGAGGCACTGCGACTCAAGCGGGAACAAGAAGGCCAAGAGCTGTACTTGGCCAGCTTCAAGGTAGATCGGCAAGGTGTAATCTCGCCGATCAAGGAGCCGAAGTTTGTACCTCTGGAAATCAACATCGACCAACCCGCTGTAAGCAAACCCCTCTTTTCTCCTGAGCAAATAGCCGAAATTCAATATCATGTTTCGCAAGGCACCGCCAATGTTTATGATCTTATGTTAGATAGCGAAAAGGCTAAGAAAAACACGCTCCAGGGCCAACCATCGGACAGACAACCGATGGGCCAAACTAGGGAAAACCAACTTGTACCTACTCTATCATGTCCAACTCCTATCCAGACTGTGCCAAATCCGGCAATCCAGCCGGATCAAACGGTGCGGTTCCTGGGTCATGAGTCAATGCCGAATCAAAATTCGGCTACTTGGGTGCAAGCTGGCCCTGCCGCCAATTCTTCTCCTGTACCGGCTCAATCGGCCAATATGGACGATTTGATGGCCGAGTTTAGATGGAAATTGGACCAAATAGCTTATGATAAATTCGGGGTTATGCCAAAACATAGGACTTACATTAAACCTTACCTCGATTATTTTGATCTGCAACCTTATCCACCTGGTTATAGAGTTCCTGAGTTTACTAAATTTAATGGGGTGGATAATAAATCAACATGGGAACATATTAGTCAGTACTTGGCTCAATTAGGCTAAGCTAATCATGATCATATTAAAGTTCGCTTGTTCTCATTATCTTTAACCGGCATTGCATTTTCATGGTTTTCGGCTTTGACTCCCAACTCTATACATACTTGGTTTCATCTGGAGCAAAAGTTTCATGAGCACTTCTTTGTCGGAGAAATAGAACTTAAGTTGTCCCACCTTACATCGGTTAAGCAGAAACATGACAAATCAGTATCCGATTACGTCAAGAGATTTAGAAATACCAGAAACCGATGCTATAGTTTGGCAATAACTGAGAGAGATATGGCGGACCTGGTTTTAATGGGCTAAGGACCTACCTAAAAGAGAAGTTAGAAGGGCATGATTTTTTGTCTGTTGGCCAAGTCCAGGAAAGAGCTCTGGCTCAAGAGAGCCGGGTTAATGAGTCAAAAGACTCGCATCGGATGAATAGGAGTCGGCTTAATATTGTAAAAAATGATGCCAACTCCAGTGATGAAACCGATGTATATGCTGCCGAGTTCGTTTGGCCTAGCAAGGCCAAACCATTTATGTGTGATGATCTGAAGCCGGTTCGTAAGAATCGGGATGATGAAATAAGATGTAGCTTTGACGTAGGCAAATGTGACAAAATATTTGATGCCTTGTTAAAGGATAAAGTGATTAGGATCAGTCATGTTATACCATCGCCTGACAAATTAAGGCGGCGGGCTTATTGCAAGTATCACAATTCTTTCTCTCATGCTACTAATGATTGCAATGTCTTTCGTAAACAGATCCAATCGGCCCTCAACGACGGACGATTGAGCTTTGCCGGCATGGCAATTGACACACAACCGTTTCCAATAAACACGCTAGACTTAGAGGGAAAGAAGGTTCTTCTTCGGCCAGAGGCGGTCGGAGCTGCTAATAAATCTAACATTGTTGTTGGTGAGCCCAGGGAAGAAGCCTTCAACAAGGCGGCAGGGAGACAAGTCACGGTAAGCCGACAACCCGGAGGACAGGAGGTCATCAAGATTACTGTCAGGAATCATGCACTCGGGGGGCAAGGACCACGGTCAGACAAGTTGCCACCTAGATTTATCAAACCTATGAGCCCGGAAGTTGGCAAATGGAAGACGAACCAGGTTGAATATAGACCAAGGAAGATAAAGCCAACTTTTGACATGCTGCTGAACAAGTACGTGCGTCAAGCCGGGTCAAGGTCACACCAGTGGCAGTATGGGAAACGGCCAAGATCGTCATCTGCCGAGGAAAGTAGTCGGCATAAGCCGGCTGACGAGTTCAAACGCTGGGCAACCCGGCAATCCGTGCAGAGCCGGCTTGTGTATCCCGGGGACTCGTCATATTGGCGGATCAAGGCGCAAGGTTCTAAAAAGGCGGAGCCAGAAGGCGGATTAGTCTCAGACAACTTATTGGTCGTTGGAACTCATGTTTTAAAGTTGAAGGACCCGGTCATAGAGTCGGCAAACAGCGAGCCGATGCCTGTCATCGCGCCAAAGGCAACAGCCAATGATCATGAAGCCAGCTCCAGTCAAGCCGCAGCAGCTCGACCCGGGATCCAAAATATACTCAGCCAAAGTGGTGCCCGCCAGGTATAACAAAAACACAAAAGCGGAAACTACAAAGGGCAAGAAACCGGAGAAGGCCGAAGAAGGAGCTGAGCGATCCAGGGACGTCAAATTCAATGCTGAGCGACCAATGTTCCAACTCAAATGTGGATTCCTAGCGCAGTTCTTATGGCGGCTTCCACGCCAGCTATCCCAAGTCCTGCTGAAATAAAGGCGGCATCTACGCCGGCTATCACCTATTCTTCGTGGGCTGACAAAGTAGAAGCAGCAGATTTGGCAATGGCAAGTCCGGCAAAGGAGCCGGTAAATCGAGACCCAGCCACAGAGAAGCCGGCAAGTAAAGACCTCGCAATGGAAGAAAAGGCAGAAGAAGAGCCAGCTATGTTGGATTCGGCAATGGATGAGTCAGGCAATTTGACAGATGATGAAGATCTACTAGATTATGAAGAATCGCCGGCTCGAACGGGCATGGATATCAACATGGTGCATTACTTGCCGGCTGAGTTCCGTGCTGTTGAAGAAGAAGGCGAGGTCGCACAAATCAACTTTGGACCCAAAAATGTTGTCTTCGAAAAACCTGACAAGCCGGTGAAATACCTCAAGCCTATGTACGTCAGAGGGCATATTGATGGTAAGCCAGTCACCAGGATGATGGTTGATGGCGGCGCTGTGGTAAGCCTGATGCCGTAGTCTGTCTTCAAGAAACCGCAGCTAGATGATGGCGACTTGATGAAGACGAACATTGTGCTGAATGGGTTCGAAGGAGGAGAAGGAGTAGAAGCCAAAGGCGTTATCAGCTTGGAGCTCACAGTAGGAAGCAAGACTTTGGCTACCGCCTTCTTTGTTGCTGAGGTGCAGGGAAATTATAATGTGCTGCTGGGACGGGATTGGCTTCATGCTAACCAGTGCGTGATACGTCCATTTTGCATCACTATTTTATATCATAATTTACTGCTATTCATTGATATATTTTACATTTGGATGATATACTTATGCTGTTTTATCTTGTTTTGCATGTTTGATGATTATTGGAGAATTAACTGCCAGAGTCAGGATTCAGCTGGAAAAAGCATCGTCAAGACACCCTATTTCTGAAGATAAAAAATTCACGAAGAATATAAAGATGTTCCTATTTTGTCAGATGCCGGAGCCAGCCAAAAGGGGAGGCTGAGATGGGCCACGAGGGGCCCACACCACCCCACGGCGCGGGCCCCCCTTCTGCCGCACCGGGGCATGGTGTGGCCACCCTGGCCCACCTCTGGCGCTCCCCCTTCGCGTACTTCATCCCCCAGAAACCCTAAGACGCGGAGAGTCATCGAGGAAATATTCCGCCGCCTCCACGAGGCGGAAACCACAGAGAGAGAAAAAGCTCTCCGGCAGGCAGAAATCTGCCGGGGAAATTCCTTCCCGGAGGGGGGAAATCATCGCCATCGTCATCGTCATCACGCCGGACTTCATCGGGATCATCATCATCATCATCTCCACCGCTGACACCATCATCTCCACCGCTCCACTTCGTTTCGCTGTAACATCTAGGGTTATACTTTGTGTAGTTCATAGGGGAAACTTTCCCGGTGTTGATTACTACTTGTGGTTGATGCTATTAAGTTTTATCGGTGAATTGAAGTATATGTCCAGATTGTTATTCATCATTATATCACCTCTGATCATGATCCATATGATGTCTTGTGAGTAGTTCGTTTAGTTCTTGAGGACATGGGAGAAGTCATGCTGTTAGTAGTGGAACTATGTTGAGTAATATTTAATGGTTTGATATTTAAGTTGTGGTGTTATTCTTCTAGTGGTGTCGTGTGAACGTCGACTACATGACACTTCACCTTTATGGGCCTAGAGGAATGCATTGTGTATTCGGCTACTAATTGTGGGGTTGCCGGAGTGACAGAAACCTAAACCCCCGTTAGTAAACCGGTGCATGAGGGAGTGTAGGATCTCAGAGTTTAAGGCTGTGGTTAGATTTATCTTAATTACTTCCTTGTAACGCGGATGCTTGCAAGGGGTTTAATCACAAGTATGTATTAGTCCAAGTTAGGGCAGTGCATTAGCATAGGTTCACCCACACAACACTTATCAAAACAATAAAGATTAATCAGCTGTAGGAAGCGAAAGCACTTGACGAAATTCCCGTGTGTCCTCAAGAACATTTTGCCATCATAAGTAAACCAACCGGCTTATCCTTTGCTCTAAAAAGGATTGGGCCACTCGCTGCAATTATTATTACTGTCTTTTATTTACACGCATTTTATTTATCTGCAATATCAAAAACCCCTAAAAACTTGTCTGCTAGTATTTACAGTGATTCCTTGATCAAAACTACTTGTCAACACCTTCTGCTCCTCGTTGGGTTCGACACTCTTATTTATCGAAAGTACTACGATACACCCCCTATACTTGTGGGTCATCAAGACTATTTTCTGGCGCCGTTGCCGGGGAGTGAAGTGCTATTGGTAAGTGGAATTGGTAAGGGAAACCTTTACTGTAAGTGCTGTTTTTATTTCTGCTTGTTGCTTTATTTTATTATGGAGAGATCTCCATTCGAATCCCTATTTGGGAATACTACTGCCACTGCTAAGGTAGTAGATGAACCGCCGCCTGCTGAATTAGATCCATTTAAAATACCTATGAAAATTGTTGAACGTGTTATGGATAACCGCTATGTTGGAGATGGAACCATCCATCCTGGTGATCATTTACTATTTATACATGAATTATGCGAGTTGTTCAAGTGTGCAGGTATTTCAATGGAAAAAGTCAAGAGGAAGTTATTCTCTATATCATTGAAGGGCCGAGCTGCGGAATGGTATAAGATGCTGAAGAATGGCCGATCTATTGGCTGGGAGGAAATTGTACCTCTCTTTTATTCTAAATTCTATCCTCCTAGTGAGATTCATCAAGATCGAAATCGCATATATAATTTTTGGCCTCATGATGGAGAGAGTATTGCCCAAGCGTGGGGGAGATTGAAGTCACTAATGCTCAAATGTCCCATTCATGAGCTCCCAAGTAATATTGTTATCAATAATTTTTATGCAAGGCTTTCTCTTCATGATAAGGATTTATTGGATGCCTCTTGCTCTGGATCATTTACACGTACTGAAGAAGAAGTTAAATGGGACCTTCTTGACCGTATTCAGGAAAATACTGAAGGATGGGAGAACGACAAAGGTAGAAAGTCAGGTATAAATTATGATTATGAATGCATTAAATCTTTTATGGAGACTGATGATTTCCGTAATGTTAGTGCTGTTTACTGTCTTGATTCTCAAGTTGTTGCAAATTATTACAAAGCTTTTGCCTCTTATCTTGATGTGCCTAAGAAGGATTTGAATAAATATCATGAACCTTATAAAGATAAAACCAATTCGGCCATTGGCAGAAGTATTGAAGTTCATACTGTTGATCACATTTTGCCAGAACCTTATATTGAAAAAATACCTTTTCCTGTTAAAGTCAAGCAACATTCTCTGATAGCTAGTGTGGTTAATAAAAGTGCCAAGAAACCTTTAGAGCCTGATGAACAAATAACTGTTGAACCTGAAGTAGCAATTATAAAGGATTTGGTAACTGAAAATGTAGATGGAGAACATATTATCTTTTGTGAAGATGCTTCTAATATTGTTTCGCATCCTGGTAAATTTAGGAAAACAAGTGTTCCTGTGCTTTCAGTGAAGATAGGAGAACATTGCTATTATGGTTTATGTGATATTGGTGCAAGTTCTAGTGCTATTCCTTTTGAACTTTATAAAGAAATTATGCATGAAATTAGTCCCTGTGAACTTGAGGATATTGATGTGGTTATTCAACTTGCCAATAGGGAAACTATCTCTCCATTCGGTATTGTGAGAGATGTTGAGGTTTTATGCGGTAAAACTAAATATCCTACTGATTTTTAGTACTTGGTTCTAAAGCTAGTAAAACTTGTCCTATTATTTTCGGTAGACCTTTTCTGAATACATGTGGTGCTATTATAGATTGTAAGAAAGAGAAAATTTACACTAAATTTAATGGAGAATCTTATGAGTTTAATTTCTCTAAGTTTGGTAAGAAACTTTATGAAACTGATTTGCCTAATGAGGGCCCGAAAATTGAACAACTTGCTGCTATTGCTATTGCTCCTAACAATGCCTTGCAGCAATTTATGGAGGAACACGAAAGTGAGGTTTTTATGGAGGAAAGGAATGAAATTGACAATATCTTTCTTCATCAACCACCATTACTTAAGCATAATTTGCCGGTGGAAGATTTGGGTACCCCTGCACCTCCTAAAGAAGATCCTGTTTTTGATTTAAAACCTTTGCCTGATAACCTTAAATATGCTCACATTGATGATAAGAAAACATATCATGTTATTATTAGTTCTAAACTTTCAGGTACTGAAGAGGCAACACTAGTACAGAACGACACATCGGATACCCCTCTATGGAAACGGCAGGCGTTAGGCGACGGAGAATCGCGCTTTCCGCGCGGCCAGTGCGTACAAACCTGACCTGGGCCGCGGCTGGCCCGTCAACATAGGTAACGGAGAAAGTATTAACTCCGTTACCCATAGTATTGGCAACGGTCTTAATTCTGGCTCCGTTTCCGATATGTGCCTCTATAGCAACGGAGAGTTTTGGGTGTCCGTTTCCAATGTGGACACGTTCCATCTTGGAATTCGAAGCGAGGCGAGTAAATGCCATGGCGTAGTGGCACCGCCCACTACTCCTTGAAAACCCCAATCCTTGCTAGCTCAAGATGCCACCGAATCTGCTCTCTCTCTCGCTCGCTCCCTCCTACTGATTAGCGAAGATGCCTCGCAGCAACGACACACAGGAGCACACTGAGTCACCGTGGGACAGTCCCCCCGTCAGCGGCGAGTCCGTTGAAGGACCGACGCCGGAGACGAGCGACGACGAATACGCCAACTTCCATGATCCCACCTTGATGCTGGGCCCGCCGAAGGTTGATTCTGATGACAAGTCAACCGAAGAGGAGAAGGAGGAGGAGGAGGAGGACGACGAGGAGGACGAGGCGGAGGCGCCGGTCCCGAAGAAGGGAGCCCCGGCGACGGAGAAGAAAGCCGCCGCCACCGCCTCCGATATGCTGCCGCCGCCGCCGCCGCCACCACCTCCAATGGCCCCCAATAAGCGAGGCCGTGAGAAGGACGAGGATTGCGCGGAAGCAGGGCGCAAGAAAAACAAGAAGTAGCTAGTAGTAGTTCTATAAGTTCTCCAACTGTAATTTACTTTATTATTATTAATATATACTGCGTATGTAATGTAGTAATCACTAATATTAATATAAGTATCATATAAGTGGTTTTCTCCATATAGTAGAGATTAGGAAAATATTATTCCAGAGAGTAGAAGAAATTCCACAGAGTGGGTGCGTAGGTCCCACACCTCAGTGGAAGAAACACAAAGGAAACTGTGACACCCCTCCCTGGCACATCTTGCCAGAGAGGCAGTCGTCCCGTGCGCCATCCCAAGATAACTGGCCGCACGTCACAACAGTGTAACATAATGGAAATCATTACACAATCAGGCACATCAGTGCTACAAATGGTTTACAAGGCCATCAAGGAATGACCAAATATCAATCCCAGTATGGCACGATACAGAGTTTTAACTGGCAGCGGAAGACATATGAGAGGCTACGGCTTGGAGCGGCTCCACTCCACAGGTTCTGGCTGGGCTACTGATCCTAGCACGCTCTTGCTTCAAATCCTTACTAAGGTGGAAGATGAATCCTCGACAAAACCTGGCCACAATCACAAGGCCCGTGAGTACATTTGTATGCACTCAGCAAGAATCGCCACTTACTACAAACATTCCAACAATCATGCAGCAAGATATACATTGGATATAAAATCCTACAACATGGCATGGTGTAATCTAGATACATGATATAAAAGTAGCATGGCATTGACAACCTAACATGTCATAAGCAAGCAATGGGGTTATCACCAGTACAGAGTCCAAGCCAGGTGGGGTTGGATCGTGCACCGACAATCAAACAAAGAGATTACCTGTGACGAGTAGACGAGTGTACTAGTTGGTACCAAATCTTACAATTACTCCTGTCAACACGATCAGGCTTCCAAGCCTCTAGCCAACTCTGGCTATCACTCCAGCCAACTCTGGCTATCTCCCGGGGCATGCACGGTTGATGTTGGCTCTGGCCTAACTATAGGCTTCCAACGCATCACACCGCCATCCCATTCACCTCACAAGTAACATTCCCTGCATCATCTTATTATCCATTTAGTGAAATCAGGTTATTCATCTTTCTTTCAAACAAGCCTTAGGTTTAACCTCCTGACACTACACGGACACACAGTGTGACTGACACTGAACTGTTGTTCCATAACCTTGGAACGAGGCTAGACATCCAGGTTTGACACTCTCGAGAGGTTGTAGATACCACCCACCTAAGTGCACCACACTGAGCCGGTACTTTAGGATATCCTCCTTAAGGCGAACTCAGCAAGATACACTCACCTGACCGTTCACGCTACCAAGACACTCCCTGTATAGCCACCGACATAACTCTATGCCTTATGCAGAAGTGAATCCGGCACGTCCCCCAACTATGGGCAACGCCTAGCTCCGGAACCTTCGCAAGACTAGCCCCGACCAACTATGGTACCGACTAGACTTGCCAAAATTGTAGCATCAAAGGAGGCTCAATAGGTTACGTAGGTCAAGGCCCGCCCATGTGAGCGACAGTGGCAGTGCTTTCGATGTTCAGATTAGTGGCACCGTGGACTGACCCTATCGTTGTTTGGAGGGGTGTTTCATTTAATCAAGTTCCATCATTCACAAGTCCAAACCAAGAGGATTAGTCCAACACAACAATCACAATATCATAATATATCGTCACGCGACAAAATATTAGCAACACAATAAATCGAGCAATAGTAGTATCCATGTCCAAACTTAGCAAAATAAAAAAACGTCAACCGGATGACTGTGGCAGCGGTCTTCCGCTGGCAAGCGCCTTCTCGTTTGACAAGGAAAAAGAAACGTCGACCGGAAGACTGTGGCAGCGGTCTTCCGCTGGCAAGCGCCTTCACAGATCAACTACAAAAGATAACACAGTGGGTCAATCGGACGACTGTGGCGGTTCCTCCAGCCAGCGCCCTCGCAGATTAATTACAAAGTTGGCGAGGCATGTAGCCTCCAAACAATGAACCGAAAACATTCATAAAAAAGAAAGCATCCATTCCACTCAAGGATTAACCCGACGTGGTGTCAGCAATCTTGGCCAAAAAGAACCAAATGGAAAGCAAATGTGGCGGTCTAGGCGGGCTTACGCCAACCACGTTTGACGGAGGGAGAAGAAGCAAATAACTCTTTTGGCAAATGCAAGCGTCGCAGTCTAGGCGGGCTTACGCCAACCACGTTTGACGGAGGGAGAAGAAGCAAATAACTCTTTTGGCAAATGCCCCCAACTCCGAGGATCATAAGACGACATTCGTCCGCTCCTCACCTCGGCGAAGGAGAAGAAGCAAACAATCATAGGAACGCATGTTTTATAGTTGTTTATTTAGAGGGTTCGACAAAGCCACGCAAGTGCGAGTCGCACAGTTAATTCACACGTCAATCTAATGCATACATGGATGATGAACATGACATGGCAGGAGCAATAATCCGACTAACATATTAAACACTACAATACAGACCGACATCATACATACCGAACGCAGACAAATAAAACACTTGGCATGACAATAAACAAATAACAAACAACATTGTGGGAAGGCTCATAGCAAGGGGTTAGCTTGCCTTCGAAGGCGGGGATCCTTTGGGCTTGGAAAGGTCGGGGTGGTTCCGCGGCGTCGGGGTCGATCGCCGCTTTCCACGGACTCCGGAAAGCATCCAGACAAGGGCACCCATAGAACTATGTTGGAACAAGGTGGAATCAATACCACTGGATCGGGCTCGTCGAGACAAGAATTTAGAAACTTGGATCACCTGAATCGGAGTTGTGGTTTGAAAGATACGGGCGTGCGAAGTTTAGCTATCCGTCGCGCGCGAGCGGTGGATAACTATTCACTGCCGAAGGCTGGCTGGTTGCGCACTGGTCGAGAATACGCTTTCTCTGAGGGAAAATGTAAAGATCTAAATACGTTTTCTGTTAACAGAAAAACGAATCGATCCACTGGATCGTCTTCTCCCCGTGCTTGCACGCACTGGGACGGCGGGCGGCCGGCCGGGGTTGGCGGAGGAGACGCCGGGAGGACCGGCCGGAGGCGGGGACGGCACGGTGGTGGCCCGCCGCGGTCGTGGGAGGTGGGGCCGGTGGCGGGGACGTGGTCGTCACACTCCTCCACGCGGGCACGCACATGGGCGCACGGGGAGGCGCCGGAGGTCGACGGCCGACAGCTCGGCGGCCGGGTTGAGGACGGCGAAGACGCCGTGGGACGGCATCGCACCCGGGGAGGCGTCCAGGGTAGCAGGGGGAGCTCGGCCGTCGGTGAGCACGAGCTCGGCCGCTTCGGCCATGGACTGGAGTTGAGCACGGGCGGCTCCTCCGCTGTGCAGCTGCGCTGGCTCGAAGATGGCAGGGATGGGGACGCCGCGAGGAACTGCTCCGGAGGTGAGGGCTAGGAGGCAGGGGGAGGCCGGGGTCCTTGGCGCCTCGGACCTCGAGGTCCAGCCATGGCGACCGCACGGGTTCGAGCAAGAACTCGAGGCTCCCGTGCTCCTCTCGGTCTTCTGGCTGCACTGGGAGGTGGAGAGGAGTGAGGAGAGTATCTGGGGAGGGCTCGGCTAACCAGAGCAGGCCACGGGAGGGAGGAGAAGGTGGTGGCCGTGCTGCTTTTAAAGGAGCCGTGGTCACCGATGCCTTTGGCTGCAGTAGAGTGGATAAGAGAGGGGGGGTAAGGTTTCCGTGCTGGATGCACAGGGGAGCACGAGGTGGTACTGTGGAAGAAGATTAACCACCGACAGAACAGTAATCGGAAGGTTAGGTTTGCTAATCGCGCGTTCCGGACGTCCAGAGCGCGACGCGAGTGACATCGTCGCGTTCCCGGTGACTCGGAGGTCCAAAAGGAGAATGGTCTTCACTACTGGGTTCGTAATGTCGAGAAAACCACAACTCAACAAGAATCACCCAAGGATTCGAAACTTTGCAGTGTAAGATTTTCAGAAAACCAAAAATAGCGAAGGTGCTCGATGAAATGACCAGGGTCTTCCGCATCTCAGAAAAATACCCAAAAATTAGGCATGGGTTGTTGTGGTCAGGGGAGAGTGTCCAAGGAGTTTGAGGCCATTTGGATGATGGGAAATTGGTTTTCCATAAGATGGCCAAAAATGACCATAAGGGCATGACTTAGGAAAAATGGTGTTCCTTGCTTCACCTTGGGGTGATCTCCTGGATTTGTGTGTCTAAGGATCATGTGGTCAATATGTTCAAGTATCATGGCCATAGGAATTTTCTAGGTGTGGGTTTGCTTGAAGAACTCAAAATGGCATCTATTTGGGCTTACAAAGGAAGTGGTCTAAATATTGCTCAAATGGGTTTGTCTCCGAAATATGAAATGGATCAAATGCCAAAATATGCATCCCTGAATTTATCAGAATTATTGGAGGTTTCTAGCTTGGTTAAAACATTTCTGGACTAGAAATGGCAGTTTTGAAATTATTGGCTAACTTGGAAATATTGCATTGGAGTATGCAATATTTTTGCATGGGTTGTCTTTATATGGACATGGGGTCCTCTGGTATTTTTGGTGGAATTTTTAGAGCTATGGAAATGGGCTTTCCTTTTGTAGGTGGAAGAAAAGGATTAAAAGGTTCCGATAATTAGGGCTAGGGTTTTTCGGAGAAGACCTGAGCACAAAAATTATCAGGGGGGGAGGGAGTGGTTTGTGGGCTTATGGGAAATTTTGAGAAAGCAATTTCCAAGTCAATTCATCTTCAAAAGTTTTGGAGAAATATTTAGAATAAGAGGAAAAAGTTTTTCAGGTGTCGGAAAACACCACTAAAATTTGGGTTCAATTTTCGGGGTGTTACAGACCTTCCCCCCTTAAAAGGAATCTCGTCCTCGAGATTAAGGAGGTTATACAAGAAAATCTTGAGCGATCCATTTATACCCAGTTTAAAACTTTTTCTAAAATAATAGAATTTTGGTTCACCAAAGGGGTCAACAAGACTTTTCCTAAAACATACATTTCTACAAGCAGGATATTTCTACCATACTCAAGGCATTTCAAAGATGACTTGGCAGGGGTTCATTCAATCAAACAACATAGGATCTACTCACATGCTTATGAATTTAAAATCTAAGGTTTTGCACAAACAGGGCAAGATCAAACAAGATCTACAACCAAATTATCAAATAACCTAACAAGATCAACTGGGGTGAGTAAGAACTCAAAAACCTTTATAAACAAAAGGCAGGGATATGCTAATCATAACCTTCTCCTAAGGTTTTATTTTTGAAAAGTTATACACACACGACAGGTGCCCCTTTCATGTGCGTACAACAAAAGGTTTTATTTTTCCAAAGCTATACATACATGGCAGGTGCCCCTTTCATGTATATACAGGTTTGGAAAAAGAAACAAGGTTTGTCTTCAAACAACGATGTTCGCGCCACCAGAGTGGGATCACAAACACCAAAATTTTGTGGGATAGAGCCATTCCCAAAGTTTGTTTTTGCAAAGAAATTTTCCCTATAGAACTCCGGGATACTAGGAAAATAACACGTCTCGGGGTACCTCTTCACGTTGAAGTAGTCGCAGTGTCCTAGTGGGAGTAGAACTTGCATCATCAATTTCGGAAATTGTCCATCCGTGTACAGTTCGTGTCTTGCAGCAAGATTAAATGGCAGGGATACAAGCATGGGTAGGAGAATTTCTACTTGTAGCAAAACATCATTTCATAAAATATTTCTGCATGTTATGGCCCAAAACAAAACGGCTGCAGCAGTATGGCATAATCATTTCAACCATACCGTATAGGCAAGCACAAGCAAACATAGACAGAAAACACTCTACAAAATCCTTCTGTGTTCCAGCGATGATGGGACACCCATCAAGCATACTAAAGCTTGTGATGGGGGGTCATCGTGGAGGGCTTGGGCCCTTACTTTAACATTGGTTGTCACAAGGTTCATATTGGGTGAGGAACCTTGCAGCGATACATGTACGAGTTTTTCAAACCTAGGCACGAGCCAACATTAAGTGAGCGGGACACCGGGGTTACCGTGTCTCATTAAATACTTCCACTTGATAGTTAAACTTGTGCAACACACACAAAATAATTTACCTACTAGAAAATAATCCCATTCAAAGTTTGCATTAATTCACAGGTGGGTATATGCGTCTGGGTTCACATATACTGTCCCTGTTTTAAGTGATCTGTCATTTCTTCAAAACCTTTAACTAAAAGAAAGGCATGATATTCCTTCATGGGTCAACCAAGTGGTCAACCGGGGGATAAGAACACCAAGTTTTATTTCGGCTGATTCGACATCAACCAAGAAACAGACAACAAACTTGCATTACAACCAACCCAAGGAAAACAACCAACAAAACAAACAAGCTCACGGCTTCTCACCTACCAACATACGAGTGTCACCCAGACTAAACAAACAGGGGCTCTATTCCGCTTGACGGCCTCTGGTGGTCGGTGGAGCGGTGCCAAGACGAAGAGTGGTGTCCACATCTGCATCTTCCGGGGGGTGGGGAATCACCGGCCTGCCTTCAAGGACAACACCTGGTTCTTGGGGATGCTGCCGAACTCGGGCCATGGATTCCTCAAGAACAGAAAGACCAACATGGGGTACCATCTGTTCAGGTACCTGTAGTGCCCACTGAAGTCGATATGGCACGGAGCCTTTGTGGGATGGACCAGGGTCTGGAATCTGGGGTTTTCCTTGCTGGGTTTGAGCTTGGTCCTGTGTGGCTGAGATTGGATTCCTCATGGAAGCATGCTGCAGGAGTGCAGGGCCAAGACTTTGCCTGGCGACTCGGAGCTCGGCCATGAGTGAATGGTTCAGGCTTTCCATTGCAGCGAGGTAGGAGACCAAGTGCATTATAGCTGAATCGACTTCATTTTCGGTGTTGGCTCAGATTATCCGAGGACCAGACCGAGGCATAGCTGGGAGAAAGAAGTAGGCTCTACACCGCACAAATGCCGGTTCCATCCATCTGAGACGGGCAAGGCTTTCAAAGGCGGTTACCTGGAAAGCTAGCTCAAGTGTAGGCATTAACCTGCCACTAAACTCATAGGGTTTCTTCTTGCGGTCGGGATGCGGCTTGATACTCACAACAGCCTGAAACTCATGCCCGGCAGGTGAGTCTTCGCTTCTGAACACCACATACTGAGGACGGGTCGATGCACCAAGAGCATCACGGACGACCTCCCAAAGAAGAAGGGGAAGCCGGGGCAATGGTCGGCAGTGGTATCCATATAGAAGGTGGGTGCCATCTAAACTAGTGCAAGCTTCAGGGCTATGGGTGCGGTAAGAACGCGGGATACCTTAGCGGAATCCTGCTTCAATAGAGTTGGGTTGCCAAGGGTAGAAGGCGAAGGTGGGTGACGAGGGGTGGACTCGGCAAATCCCTGGGTTGTGTACCCCGGGTTGATTGAGGGGGAGAGAGTTGAGCGCTGGTGATCACGACGACTGACAAGCGAGGCGTTTTACCCAGGTTCAGGCTCCCGGAGGATAACACCCTACTTCCTGCTTGTCTGGTTATTGATGGCGAGCTGTGGCTACAATGGCGAGATGGCAATCTCGCTAGGGTTTGTGTGGCGGCTATGAGCGTACCCTAGACGAAGGACCCTCCTAGCCTTTATATGGTAGGCTAGGTCTCAGGTGAACGGTGCCGATGGCGCTTACAAGCATGGCTGGGGTCGCACAACCTAGCGTCGACTATCTTGGGCCGCACGTCGTCCTCCTTGGGCCTTCCTTGGGCCCTCGTCATCAGGCTGATGGGCTTAGCGTGACCCAGGTATCCCCACCGTGGGGTAGTCGAAGAGTGACCCCACGACAGGAGCCCCCGAGTGCTTAGTCGAATCGTAGAGTCGGGTAAAGGACTCCTTCCTCCTGGGCACGCCGTCGGTTCCTGAAAGAAATGAGTAAAATTGGTCGACTCTGGCCGTTCAGGGCTTATGGAGGATTCCTTAGTCGAACTGTCACTTCTAGGGTAAAATACTGTGAGCACAGCCTTAGTCGGTGATTTTTGACTGCTTTTGTTCTGAGTCACTCGGGAGCGCGAACAGCGCTCCCGATGGGAGTAGCCCCCGAGATTAAGCTGAATTGCTTGCAATTGAGGTTAAACTCAATTTTTCTTCAGTCGAAAAGCCCGCTCCCGATGGGAGTAAAGAAAGGACTCGGCATGTTGGAGTCGCGACTGGCTTTGCATGACTTACTGTGTATTCGGCCTGTAGCTTACTGCACAAGTTTCTTCAGCTCTTGGAGCTTACTGAATCTTCTTGCACTCGAATGAGCTGTTCGAGTTTATTCGGCTCTTAGAGCTTACTGAATATTTTTGCACTCGAATGAATTGCCCGAGTTCTTTATCAGCTCGTTGGCTTACTGAAAGAACTTATTCAGCTCTGAGAGCTTACTGAATTTTCTTGCACTCGAGTAAACTGCTCGAGTTCTCCATCAGCCCGTTGGCTTACTTCCTACGCCTTCGTGGTTGACGTCAGTGCTGACGTTTTTGACGCACTCTGTGTCCGATGGGACGTGACAGTGCGGTCCCATTGTCAGTATTGACTGGAGACAGCGGTTGCCGCTTTTTTCTGACCGTTGGGCGCGAAAATTTCGCGGTGTGATGATGGCGCCTTGATTCCCGCGCGTAGTGGGCGGCGTGGCCGGCGACGGTTGCCCTCTCCGCGCGACACGTGGACGGTCAGACGCTGTTGCGGAGAGCGGTTTCAGCAGGGATGGCCAGGATTGACTGACCGCGCGGTATATAATTTTCACCGCGGCGGTGAACAGTTCATCCATCCCCATTCTGTCATCATCTCCACTGCTTCTGTTCCTCCATTGTTGCGCTGCGTGCTCTCTGCTCCTTCTCCCCCTACCATGAGCAAGGTCGCGATGAAGAGGGGGAAGCCTAGTTCTGGCGCCGTCGCCGCCGCCGCGAGGCGAGCGTGATGAAGAAGCCCGATGGCGACTGGGTCAAATCGTCGGTGAAGAAGGCCGACCTCGAGGCCCTCCGCGCGCAGGGGCTGCTGCCGCCGGTGGACCAAGCGACGGTGCGCGCTCCTGGGAAAGAGGTATTCCCCACTCCTCGCGAGGGGGAACGCGTTTGCTTCGTGGATTTCCTTCCGCGGGGTTTCGGGTTCCCCCTCCACGATTTCGTCCGTGGTCTCTTGTATGCTTATGGGATTCAGATCCACGATCTGACTCCCAATAGCGTCTTGAGCATCGCGAGCTATTTCGTGCTCTGCGAGTGTTTCCTGGGAATCGCACCCAACTGGCTGCTGTGGAAGTCGCTATTCCTCCTGAGGAGGAACGTGGGGAAGAGCAAGCAGGTGTACCCAGTCGGCGGCTTCGGCATCCAGGTGCGTGGCGACACCTCCTACTTCCAGATGAAGAAGTCCGACTCCGTCCAGGGCTGGCGGAAGAAGTGGTTCTACATCAGGTGCGACCAAGCAGGGCTTCCTGAATTCGCGGCTGATCGCGAGTTGCGGAAGACGAACGCGTGGGCGCACCCGCTGTCGAAGGAGGACAGGGAGGCGACTCAGCCCTTGCTGACGCTACTTCGTGGCCTTCTGAAAGTGTCGGGCGCGAGACGGGTGGAATTCACCTCATCGCCACCTTCTTCAGGCTTCGGGTGCAGCCGCTGCGCAGTCGCGTCCACCCATGTGGGCGCGTGAGGATGCTGGCAATGAGCTTGATGATGACGCAGTCGAGTCGAAGGTGAGGAGCATCACTAGTCTCCGAGCCGCTGACCCGTGCAACGTCAAGTGCCCAGTCGAGCCATATGGGCCTAATAATCCTGTGCCTGAGGTGAGCTTCGTTTGCTTTGTCTTGTATCTTCTTCTGTCGAATCCTTTTGCCTTACTCGAACGCTTCATTTTGCTGACAGGGTCGTTCGAGCTACGTCAGTCTTCCTCCGTTGATGGAGAATGGACCTCATGAAGAGGCAGAGTTCCCTGAGGACGAGGTTGATGACGATGAAGTTCCCTCCGCCACCTCTCCGAGTGAAGAGTTGGAGGAGGATGATGAAGATGAGGAGCCGCTGCGGAAGCGGCAGAGGCGAAAGAGTGGCGACTCTGGTTCTGCCTCGTCGCCTGTGAAGGAGGCGGGTGTGAACGAGGAAGAGACGAGCGAGTCCTCTTCGGGCGCTAGGCACCCGAGTGACCTGGCTGAACCTTTGGTCGTGCCTCCACTCGGCTCTGCACCGCCGACCGAGTTCGCGAGGATGGCCTCCGTCTCCCTGGGAAGTGAAGATGATGTTGATGTCGTCAGGTTAGTCGCATAACCATTGCTTTGTTTTTGTCGAGTGTGCTTTTTCACTTGCGGGTCCTTGAATTGAGTTTCTTGTCACAGCGACCGTACTGGCGCGCTGTTTCTTCCCCTCGTGAGATGGAGCACACTTCTGCTCCCATGATCGAGCAGACTGCGAGGACGACCGGAGAGGAGGCTCTGGCGGGTGACGTTTTGGCCTTGAAGGCTTCGACCTCCGCCATGCCAGAGAGGCTGCTGATGCGACTCCGGTTGACGCTGGGCTGCTTGAGCATGTAAGTGTTCTTCGACTCGTTCTGCAAGATCTGTATCGGGTGCGCGTACAGCGCTCCCGATGGGAGTAGCCCCCGAAGATGCGCGTGACTAGAATAGTCGGGCGCAGATTGATGTCTTGTGTTTCCTGCAGCCATTTTATCGCCAGCAGATGGAGGGAGCCGCAGCCTTCGTTCGCATGGAGCAGGAGAGGGATCAGCTCCGCACTGCTCTGGAGCAAGCGAATAGTAAGTGTGAACCCTTGTGTTCGAGGGGTGCTTCGACTGCCTTTATTGCTAACTTTGCTCCGTTGATCCGTAGGCGAAAGGAGAGCATGAAGACGCGGGTCGCGGAGCTGGAGAAGTCGCTGGGTGAAGCCCAAGAGCGGGAACAAGCTCGGGATGATCTGGAGAAGACCCAGGTCGACCGCTTGCTCGCACTCGCAGATGTTGTTGGAAGTAAGTTTTTCGGCTCAGTGCCTACTTTGCCTTTTTTCGACTTCTGACGTCTTACGGGTGTGGATTTCTTTTGATCAGAGACTTGCGGAGGTGCTCCTCCAGAAGGGACTTCCAGCGAGAGTGTCGGCTTGGCGGAGGCTGTTGGCTTCGTCGACCGCGTCTGCGCGTATGCATCGGCAGCGCTGCAGCAGTCGACGGCGGCACTGCAGAAGTCGACGGAGGCCTTAGCGACTGTGCACCGGAATATCTTCCCAACAAGCCGCCACCAGCTGCTGTTGACGCACTCGCGGCTCCATTCGAAGGCAATTCGAATGTCCTGGCGGACTTCACGCGCGCGCAGACGGTACGCGGCTCAGAGCTCACTTTCCAGCTGCTTCTTGGTCACCAAGTCGTAGGCGATTTTGAGAAGGTTGTCAGCGACTTCCCTCGGAAGCCTGATGGCAAGACTGCGTCCCTTAGCGGGTGAAAGTGCAGGCGAGCCAGTTGGCCGTGAAGCTTGTCTCCACCTTCGAGAAGAGGATTGCTAAGATGCCGAGTTGGCTGCTGCTAGGAAGAGCCGTCCCAGTCGGAGTCTGTAGTGTAGACTTTTTCCTTTTAGGACTATGCTTCTGCTTTTGGGCTTGAGTCTGTAATGCACTTTATATTGTGCGAGTGAACATGCTGATGATGAAATGTGAATTCGCTCCCTCGGGGGTGCAGTCGCCGAGTCTTTTTTGATATCTGGCTTGGATGAATTATGTTGATTCTTTTCCTGGCTTGACGCTGTCAATTCTTGGCAGTCTGATATGGGCGAAGCTCCTGACGTTGCTGGAACGACTGGCGCGGACGATGAGGAGGACACCACTTCGGCTGCGCCTACTCGTCGCCGCCGTCAAGCTCCTCCAGCTCCTGTGCGAAGCGTAAATGACCAGAGAGTGATCACCTTCATGAGGAACAAGGTGGTTGAGCTCGAGTCGAAGCTGAAGAGCTGAGTTGGAGCTGGAGCGATTGAGGTCGCGGCCCGTTGCGCCGTTCTCCCAGCGAGAGAGTTTCTGCTTGGCGAGATGGACTTGATCAGTCGACAGCTGCAAGGTTGGCCTTCTAGCGTTTTTGCTTCGGCTTCTGTGTCTTCCTGCTATGCTTAATGCTTGGCCTTGATGCAGATGTGAACTCTGACTGGAAGGCTGAGCAGCTTCGAGTGGACGAGCGAGTAGAGAAAGAGGCCGCCGGTGACTCACCCGAAGCGCGCCAGTTTTGGTCGAACAAATCCAAAGGTAGTGTACTGGCACGAATGCTGGATCGCACCTGGCGGGCTGCTGTGCTCTTGGAAGGTTGCAGAAAAACCCTCTGGCAGATCAACAAGGTGTACTTTCCTCACAACGAGCAGCCGAATGGACTGACTGCGCTTCTGGAGAGGTTCCGTGAAGGCGGTGCGTTGAAGGAAGTCGTGCACGCTCAACTTGTTGCCGGGGCGAACGTGGCGTTGGCATACGTTCGACTGCACCGGCCTAATCTTCCATTGCACAAGGTGCTTGACGGCTTGCCTGGAGAGGGTGACTATGCCGATACTCTTGCGGCTGCGCGCCAGATGATTCAGCAGGTCCAGAACTTTAGCGAGCACCTTGTAGGGCCACTTGATGCGCCAAAGGGCGAGCCTGTAGAATAAGAGCAGTAGAGTGCTGTTGCATAGCGTTAGCTTGTAAAAGAAATTTTTCCAAGTGGAAATATGAGTGTATGTATGTCGAGGTGGGGTAGCCCCCGAGTTAGTAAATTGTATCTTGTAGACGTCTGTAAACCTGTATGGCGCAGCCCCCGAGCGGATCGAGTGCGGCCTAGGATTTTGAGTTGACCTGTATGGCGCAGCCCCCGAGTGCGTCGGGCGGAGGTTGACTTAGACCTGTGCGGCGCAGCCCCCGAGTGCTTCGGGTGGCGCCTAGGTTTTCGAGTTGACCTGTATGGCGCAGCCCCCGAGTGCGTCGGGTGCGGCCTAGGTTGACTTAGACCTGTGCGGCGCAGCCCCCGAGTGCTTCGGGTGCGGCCAGGATTTTCGAGTTGACCTGTATGGCGCAGCCCCCGAGTGCGTCGGGTGCGGCCTAGGTTGACTTAGACCTGTGTGGCGCAGCCCCCGAGTGCTTCGGGTGCGGCCAAGGATTTTCGAGTTGACCTGTATGGCGCAGCCCCCGAGTGCGTCGGCGGCCTAGGTTGACTTAGACCTGTGCGGCGCAGCCCCCGAGTGCTTCGGGTGGCGGCCTAGGTTTTCGAGTTGAACCTGTATGGCGCAGCCCCCGAGTGCGTCGGGTGCGGCCTAGGTTGACTTAGACCTGTGCGGCGCAGCCCCCGAGTGCTTCGGGTGGCGGCCTAGGTTTTTGAGTTGAACCTGTATGGCGCAGCCCCCGAGTGCGTCGGGTGACGGCCTAGGTTTATGTTGCTTTTTGACTAAAAAAGTAAAGGGGAGAGCTTGTTCCACAAATCACTTCATTGATTTTTGCGAGCAGGCCGCCTCATTAAAACCCTTCCAGTCCCCTCAGGTACCCTGGTAAGGGAAAGAGTGCGTCTGGAACCTGCCGCTTCTTGAGATGTACACTTTGTTACAAGGGGGAGTCGATTAGGCGTAGAAGCGGCGCAGTTGCGCCACGTTCCACGGGTTGTGCAGACTGTCCCTGTCTTCGAGTCCTTCAGGCGGTAAGCTCCGCCGCCAATTGCCTCTGTCACGATGTATGGACCTTCCCACGGGGAGGCTAGTTTGTGCACCTTCTTCTGTTTGAGGCGGAGGACAAGGTCGGGGACGAACGCTCTGGGCCGCAGTCGCCGTCCGTGATAGTTGCGTAAGTCTTGCTGATACACGGCTGTGCGGGTAAGGGCGATGTCGCGTGCTTCGTCCAGGGTATCCATGTCGTCCTCGAGTGCTTCTTCTGCGGACTCGTCGTAGGCCACCACTCGGGGTGCATCGAACTTGATGTCGCATGGCATGACTGCTTCTGCGCCGTAGACCATGAAGAATGGCGTGTACTGAGTGGATCTGTTTGGCGTAGTGCGCAGGCTCCACAGCACAGACGGCAGCTCCTCGACCCAGGCGCCTGCGGCGCGCTTCAATGGTACTCGCAGGCGCTTCTTGATGCCCTTGCAGACTAAACCATTGGACTTTTCGACTTGCCCATTGGATTGCGGGTGCGAGACAGATGCGTAGTTGAGCTTGATGCCTTGCTCGGAGCAGAAGTCCTTGAATTCTTCGGCTGTGAAGTTCGTGCCGTTGTCGGTGATGATGCTGTTGGCACCCGAACCTGAAGATGATGGACCTGATGAAGTTAACTGCTGAGGATGCAGTCGAACTTGTGATAGGCACGGCTTCGATCCACTTCGTGAACTTGTCGACTGCCACCAGGAGTGCGTGTGCCTCCTGGCGAGGACTTCTTGAGTGGACCCACCATGTCGAGCCCCCATTGAGCGAAGGGCCAGGCAAGTGGGATGGTCTTTAGTGCTGAGCTGGCGCGTGCGGCTTGTTGGCGAACTCCTGGCAGCCGAGACATTTCCTCACGAGTTCTTCTGCGTCTTGCATTGCGGTGGGCCAGTAGAATCCGGCTCGTAAGCTTTGGCCACTAAGGCACGACTGCTGGCGTGATGCCCGCAGGTGCCTGTATGAATTTCGAGCAGGATGGCTTGACCGTCGACTGGATCAACGCACCTTTGCAGGACTCCTGAGATGCTTCGCTTGTATAGCTCCCCCTTGATGATGGTGAAGCCTTTCGAACGGCGAATAATGCGCTTGGCTTCGACTGAGTTGACTGGCAGTCTCTGGTGCAGCATGTACGCCAGATATGGGCTCGTCCAGGTGGGCTCGATGAGCAGAACCTCCATTGGCTCCTTCTCTTTGCCTGGCGGGTCGGCGGTGCTCGTTGATGGTGTGGAGGATCCGGGCGTGGGTCGAAGTTTGACAGACCGCTGCGTGATGCGCTCAAGGAAGACGCCGGGTGGCACCTGCGCCTTGTCTGAGCCCAGGTTGGCGAGGGCGTCGGCTTCCTCGTTGCTTTCGCGGCCGATGTGCCGCAACTCGCAGCCGTCGAAGGTGCCCTCCAGCTGGTTGTACAGGTCTCTGTAGGCGATCATGTTGTCGGCGATGGCGTCACAGGCCTTCATGGTTTGCTGCACGACGAGGTAGGAGTCGCCGTAGATCATGAGGTGAGTGGCGCCGCAGTTCTTGGCCATTCGCATGCCATGGATTAGGGCTTCGTACTCAGCCTCGTTGTTGGAGGGTGTTGGGAAGTCCATCTGTAGCACGTACTTCAGCTTGTCGCCTTTGGGGGAGATGAGGATGACTCCTGCCCCGGCTGATCTGAACTTTTTGGAGCCGTCGAAGTACATTGTCCATGCGTTGGACAGGTCGGGGACATCTGGCAGCTGGGCTCTATCCACTCGGTGGTGAATTCTGGGAGCACTTGGGCCTTGATTGACTTCGGGTGAGCGTATTTCAGCCCCCAGGGTCCTAGCTCGACGACCCACTTAGCGACTCGTCCTGTCGCGCATTGGTTGGTCAGGATGTCGGAGAGCCCGGAGGAGCTTACCACCGTGATCGGGTGCTCGGAGAAGTAATGGATTACTTTCCTTGAAGTCATGAAAACTCCGTAGGCCAGCTTCTGGTAGTGCGGGTAGCGCTGCTTGGACAGGGTCAGCACCTCGCTGAGGTAGTAGACGGTCGCTGAACAGGGTACTGTGTCCTTCTTCTTCTCGTTCGACTACGAGTACCGTGCTGACCACCCTGTTTGTGGCTGACACGTAGAGGTATAGCGGCTCGTTCTCCAGTGGAGCCACCAGTACTGGGGAAGTCGTGAGTGTTTTCTTGAGTTGGTCGAACGCGACTTGCGCTTCTTCTGTCCACTCGAACTTGTCTGTCTTTTTCATCAGTTGGTAGAAAGGCAGGGCCTTTTCTCCCAACTTACTTATGAACCGGCTGAGAGCTGCGACTCGGCCGGCTAGGCGTTGCACCTCGTGAAGCTTGGTCGGTGCTGGCATTGCGAGTATGTTTTGCACCTTCTCAGGGTTGGCTTCGATTCCTCTTGCAGAGACGAGGTACCCAAGCAGTTCTCCGGCTGGCACGCCGAAGACACACTTGTCTGGGTTCAGCTTGATCTGATACTCGTCGAGGGCGGCGAAGACCTTGCGGAGGTCGGCGATGAGGGTGTCCTCCTTGCGGGTGGTGACGACGATGTCGTCGACGTAGACTTGGACGATCTGCCCGATGAGCCCTTTGAGGCATGCTTGCATTGTGCGCTGGTACGTGGCACCAGCGTTCTTCAACCCGAAGGGCATCGTCTGGTAGCAGAAAACGCCGTCGGGTGTGATGAATGCTGTCTTCTCCTCATCGTCGACGTTCAGTCTGATCTGCTGGTAACCTGAGTAGGCGTCCAGGAAGGACAGGCGTTCGCAGCCTGCAGTCGAGTCGATGATCTGATCTATCCGCGGGAGCGGGAAATGGTCCTTGGGGCAGCATTTGTTGAGGGCGGTGAAGTCGACGCACATGCGGAGTTTCTTCGTCTTCTTCTCCACTAGGACTGGGTTGGCGACCCAGTCCGAGTCCTTGATCTCTCGGATGAACTTGGCATTCAGCAGTCGATCGATTTCTCTGCTGATTTCGTCTCGCTTGGGCCCGGAAAAGCGTCGCATGGCCTGTTTGACGGGTCTGGCGTCCTTGTGGACCTTTAAGGAGTGCTCGGCGAGGTTCCTGGGTATTCCTGGCATGTCAGAGGGTTGCCATGCGAAGATTCTCCAGTTCTCACGTAGAAACTCGACGAGCGCGCCTTCCTATGCGGGAGTCAGACTCGACGATACTTTGACCGTCTTGCTGGCGTCAGTCGGGTGGACCTGATGGGTCGTTGTGTCGTCAGCCGCGTTGAAGGCAGCGTCCTTGGCTGGTTTCTTGCGGGCTGGGAAGATGGTCTTGTCGTTGTCGACTGCCATTGCCTCGAAGTGCTCTTCGACTCCGAAGAATTCGGAGATCTTGCTGAACTCGCGGTCGCAGCTGTTGGAGCGGTCGAAGTCGCCGTGCACCGTGATGACGCCCTTGGGTCCAGGCATCTTGAGCATGAGGTAGGCGTAGTGAGGTATCGCCATGAATCTGGCGAAGGTTGGGCGCCCGAGTATCGCGTGGTACTGCGACTTCCAGTCGACTACCTCGAAGTCGATCGACTCCCTCTTGAAGTTTTCGGGTGTGCCGAAGATGACGTCGAGTGTGATCGTTCCCATGGGCGTGACTGCTTGCCCTGGTACTATGCCATGGAAGGTGGTCTCTGATGCCGCCAAGTCCGTCGTTGGCCTGTTTATCCTTCTGAGGGTGTCGGCAAAGATGATGTTAATGCCACTGCCTCCATCCATGAACACCTTTTTCAGGGTGTAATCTCCGATCAGAGCTTCGACTACCAGAGCGGCGTGCCCGGGTCGTGGTACTGCAGGCGGGTGATCTGCTCTGGAGAAGTGATTGGTGTCTCTGACCCTCTCAGGTAGTCGGGTACTGCAGGTGGACAGGTGATGGCTTGGAAAACTTGGCGAGTGATGATCTTCTGGGTCCTGTTTGAGGGGCGCCCCTTCTGTATCATGTTGAGTTGTCCGCGTGCCGCTGGATATGCGTCCTGGATCACCGGTGGGGCATCTTGCTGCGGCTGCTGCTGCTGCTGCAGAAAGGCTCCCGCCGCCTGTGCTGGATTGGCGACTGCGGGTGCTGCCTGGATGGCAGCTGCGCGGCTGGCTGCGCTGCGGGTGCTGGAGTGACTATCTTCTGCATGGCTTCGTATATTTTGCGTGCCTTTCGACAGTCCTTCAACAGGTGGTTGGATCCCCACTTGCCCGTTTCCGGGTTCCTGAACATGTGGTGCCTGCAGGGTTGTTCCAGCTCTTCCGCTGGGCTTAGTGTGCGTTTCTGCCACTCGCGTTTATGGCCTCCGTCGCTGCGGTAGTTGCTGCCGCCGCTTCGGTTGTACTGCCCCTGGCTGTATTGGCGACTCTGGTCACCGCCGCTTCGACTGTACTGTGCATGGCTGTATTGGCGACTGCTGTCGCGCGCTTCATCCTCACGGGGGGTTTGGAATCCCGCCGCTACTAGCTCGATTGAGTCGTTGCCGTTGTAACGCGGCTTCTTCTTGTGGCGCCCTTCTCGCCAGTTGCTTGGTCCGGCTTCGTCCTTCGGGGAGTAGTGTGAACTATTGCGGACCGAGTCCTCTCCGTCTGCCCACTGGTTTGCTATCTTCATGACCTCGATCATGTTTTTCGGCCGGAGCCTACCAAACTCCTCGCGGAGGTCGCGGCGGGAGACGCCGTGCATGAAGGCATCCATCACTCGGTCCTCCGAGGCGGTCTCCATGGTGTTGCGGAGCAAGGTCCAACGCTGGATGTATGACCGGAGCGGCTCGTCTCGTCCTTGCTTGCATGCTTGTAGCTCGACGAACGTCGTCGGTCTCGAGTACGTCCCCAGGAAGGATTTAACGAAGGCTCCGCGAACTCGTCCCACGTCCTGAAGGCGTTCTTGGGTTGAGTGTTGAGCCACCCGCGTGCAGAGCCCGTGAGCATCAGCTGGATGTACTGCATGGCCGTAGTCGAAGTACCGCCCTGGCAGCTGCAGGCTATGAGGTAGTCTTCTAGCCAGAGTCTCGGGTCCTGCTTCCCGTCGTACTTGACTGCTTCTGCCGTGAGCTTGAAGCCCTTGGGCATTCTTGTGTCGCGTATGTTGAAGCTGAAGCATGCGGCGCCGCACGGCTCGTAGTCGCCGTCGTTGCGGTCGTAGTCGAAGTTGGACGTGCTGAGGCCGCTGGATGCGGCTGCGGTCTACCGTCCTTTGTGTGATGACGTTGCGGAGGTCTTCACCTGGCTGCGGTTGTCGCAGTTGTCTTGTCGCCGGGGCTGCGAGTGCTGCGGGCTCGTGGTCGCGGCGATCTCGATCTTCTCGCGCTTTTTCTGTCGGCGCCTTGTTTACCAGTGCGTCTTCGAGTGCCTTGATAGACATGATCTGCTGCTTGTGGAGGAGAGCGCGCGAGTCGCCCTCAGGCGGCTGTGTCAGCCGCAGGTATGTTTCGACTGCCATGAGTGCGGCTCCGGGTGTCTTGGGGACGGGTATTCCGTCTGCGTCTTCTATGTATGATGACTCGAGGTTGCGGGTGACTCTAGCGCGGTCGACCTCCGTCATCAGGGGCACGCGGGCTCTGTGGCGCCTTGCTCCTTGCGAGACCTCTGTTGAGGCAGTGAACGAGTAAGCGGCCCTCCTGGCGCTCGACGCGTCGGCCTCCTCCTTGCGTCGGAGGAGCTCGGCCTTCTCTGCGCGGAGTCGTTCGCCTTCCTTCCGCAGCAGGTACTGGACCGCCATAAGGTCCTCCCGGGGTGCATCCGGTGGGGGGTATGTGCCGTCCTCGACGTGCTTCAGGGCTTTGATTGCCATGTCGCGGGTGATGGTGAGTCGCGTCACCTGGTCCGGCATGACCACCTCCAGTGGGTATGCGGGTTCGTCGTCGTTGCCCTGCGGCCTCTGGCCGATCATGAAGACTTGCGCGGGGTAGATCTGGGCAGTGGGACGGGTGCTGCCACTGCTGCTTCCTTCGTCCGAGCCGTGCTCGGAGCTGAAAATGGGTGCGACGTGGTGGACACCACAGTCGCCGCCGAGGCTCCTTCCCTGGAGTTTCGCGATCTTCGCCGCGGACGTGAGGAGTGATGTCGCTGTCGTCGACGTGGGCGCGATTGGCTTGTTGACGATCTTGCGAGTCGATGGAGACGCGAGTGGTGGATAGAACGACGCGACCTCCGTTGCGCGCGAGGGTGTGGTCGACGTAGTCGAAGTTGACGTAGATCTTGGCCTTGCCAGCGACGCGATCGAGGTAGTCGAAGTAGACTCGATCCGCGCGGTGGTCGACGAGGTGGTCGACGTAGTCGTAGCAGATGCGATCTCCGTGGTAGCCGGAGACGCTGATGGCGCGGCCGCGTTGGGCGCGATCTCTGCCGCAGCGGAGGCGGTCGGAGTAGTCGAGGCGGACGCGATCTTCTCAGCAGTCGAAGATGCTGTCGCCGCAGTCGCAGCAGATGCGATCTCCGCAGCAGGTGGGGGCGTGGTTGGCGCAGCCGCGGCAGATGCGGGTGCCACCACCGCGGCGGTGCGATCGCCGTGGATCTGAGTACTCCACAGCTGTCTACGAAGTAGTGCATGGTACCGAAGGTGAGGCACATACCTACGTGCAGATCGGCGTACACCGAGCGGTGGGCCGGCGGGTGGAAGGTGTACTCGAAGGAGCCGAAGCAGATTGGCTCCTTGGTGATGCAGACGTCGGTCTTCAAAGTTGATGGAGCCGGTGCGACCATGGTTCCAGCGCTCGTTCTTTCCCACAGACGGCGCCAATTGACGAGGGTGGACTCGGCAAATCCCTGGGTTGTGTACCCCGGGTTGATTGAGGGGGAGAGAGATGAGCGCTGGTGATCACGACGGCTGACAAGCGAGGCGTTTTACCCAGGTTCAGGCTCCCGGAGGATAACACCCTACTTCCTGCTTGTCTGGTTATTGATGGTGAGCTGTGGCTACAATGGCGAGATGGCAATCTCGCTAGGGTTTGTGTGGCGGCTATGAGCGTACCCTAGACGAAGGACCCTCCTAGCCTTTATATGGTAGGCTAGGTCTCAGGTGAACGGTGCCGATGGCGCTTACAAGCATGGCGGGGGTCGCACAACCTAGCGTCGACTATCTTGGGCCGCACGTCGTCCTCCTTGGGCCTTCCTTGGGCCCTCGTCATCAGGCTGATGGGCTTGGCGTGACCCAGGTATCCCCACCGTGGGGTAGTCGAAGAGTGACCCCACGACAGTGGGGATGTCTGGAAGCTAGGACTGGGTCTCATTTCTAAGGGTTAGTGTCAATTTCTTCTCATGGAAGAAACTGGCGAGCCTCACTCGGGGATTGGGACAAGTCCTACTGCACCATACTGTTGACCAACAATAGCCATGCCGGTTAGGCGGAGATGGGTCAAATCCATCGGGCTCCTTGTCGGCAAATAGTATGGTTGAGCTTTCCATGCTAGGGTAGTCTACAGCCAGCCTGGTGCTCTGATACCATGTCTGTGACACCCCTCCCTGGCACATCTTGCCAGAGAGGCAGTCGTCCCGTGCGCCATCCCAAGATAACTGGCCGCACGTCACAACAGTGTAACATAATGGAAATCATTACACAATCAGGCACATCAGTGCTACAAATGGTTTGCAAGGCCATCAAGGAATGACCAAATATCAATCCCAGTATGGCACGATACAGAGTTTTAACTGGCAGCGGAAGACATATGAGAGGCTACGGCTTGGAGCAGCTCCACTCCACAGGTTCTGGCTGGGCTACTGATCCTAGCACGTTCTTGCTTCAAATCCATACTAAGGTGGAAGATGAATCCTCGACAAAACCTGGCCACAATCACAAGGCCCGTGAGTACATTTGTATGCACTCAGCAAGAATCGCCACTTACTACAAACATTCCAACAATCATGCAGCAAGATATACATTGGATATAAAATCCTACAACATGGCATGGTGTAATCTAGATACATGATATAAAAGTAGCATGGCATTGACAACCTAGCATGTCATAAGCAAGCAATGGGGTTATCACCAGTACAGAGTCCAAGCCAGGTGGGGTTGGATCTTGCACCGACAATCAAACAAAGAGATTACCTGTGACGAGTAGACGAGTGTACTAGTTGGTACCAAATCTTACAATTACTCCTGTCAACACGATCAGGCTTCCAAGCCTCTAGCCAACTCTGGCTATCACTCCAGCCAACTCTGGCTATCTCCCGGGCATGCACGGTTGATGTTGGCTCTGGCCTAACTATAGGCTTCCAACGCATCACACCGCCATTCCATTCACCTCACAAGTAACATTCC
Source organism: Poa pratensis (assembly GCA_947311845.1). Classification (NCBI taxonomy): domain Eukaryota; kingdom Viridiplantae; phylum Streptophyta; class Magnoliopsida; order Poales; family Poaceae; genus Poa; species Poa pratensis. The sequence goes on along the minus strand of CAMZMU010000087.1, from coordinate 6,513,764 downwards.
CTGCATCATCTTATTGTCCATTTAGTGAAATCAGGTTGTTCATCTTTCTTTCAAACAAGCCTTAGGTTTAACCTCCTGACACGACACGGACACACAGTGTGACTGACACTGAACTGTTGTTCCATAACCTTGGAACGAGGCTAGACATCCAGATTTGACACTCTCGAGAGGTTGCAGATACCACCCACCTAAGTGCACCACACTGAGCCGGTACTTTAGGATATCCTCCTTAAGGCGAACTCAGCAAGATACACTCACCTGACCGTTCACGCTACCAAGACACTCCCTGGAGAGCCACCGATATAACTCTATGCCTTATGCAGAAGTGAATCCGGCACGTCCCCCAACTATGGGCAACGCCTAGCTCTGGAACCTTCGCAAGACTAGCCCCGACCAACTATGGTACCGACTAGACTTGCCAAAATGGTAGCATCAAAGGAGGCTCAATAGGTTACGTAGGTCAAGGCCCGCCCATGTGAGCGACAGTGGCAGTGCTTTCGATGTTCAGATTAGTGGCACCGTGGACTGACCCTATCGTTGTTTGGAGGGGTGTTTCATTTAATCAAGTTCCATCATTCACAAGTCCAAACCAAGAGGATTAGTCCAACACAACAATCACAATATCATAATATATCGTCACGCGACAAAATATTAGCAACACAATAAATCGAGCAATAGTAGTATCCATGTCCAAACTTAGCAAAAAAAAAAAAACGTCAACCGGATGACTGTGGCAGCGGTCTTCCGCTGGCAAGCGCCTTCTCGTTTGACAAGGAAAAAGAAACGTCGACCGGAAGACTGTGGCAGCGGTCTTCCGCTGGCAAGCGCCTTCACAGATCAACTACAAAAGATAACACAGTGGGTCAATCGGACGACTGTGGCGGTTCCTCCAGCCAGCGCCCTCGCAGATTAATTACAAAGTTGGCGAGGCATGTAGCCTCCAAACAATGAACCGAAAACATTCATAAAAAAGAAAGCATCCATTCCACTCAAGGATTAACCCGACGTGGTGTCAGCAATCTTGGCCAAAAAGAACCAAATGGAAAGCAAATGTGGCGGTCTAGGCGGGCTTACGCCAACCACGTTTGACGGAGGGAGAAGAAGCAAATAACTCTTTTGGCAAATGCAAGCGTCGCAGTCTAGGCGGGCTTACGCCAACCACGTTTGACGGAGGGAGAAGAAGCAAATAACTCTTTTGGCAAATGCCCCAACTCCGAGGATCATAAGACGACATTCGTCCGCTCCTCACCTCGGCGAAGGAGAAGAAGCAAACAATCATAGGAACGCATGTTTTATAGTTGTTTATTTAGAGGGTTCGACAAAGCCACGCAAGTGCGAGTCGCACAGTTAATTCACACGTCAATCTAATGCATACATGGATGATGAACATGACATGGCAGGAGCAATAATCCGACTAACATATTAAACACTACAATACAGACCGACATCATACATACCGAACGCAGACAAATATAAATACTTGGCATGACAATAAACAAATAACAAACAACATTGTGGGAAGGCTCATAGCAAGGGGTTAGCTTGCCTTCGAAGGCGGGGATCCTTTGGGCTTGGAAAGGTCGGCGTGGTTCCGCGGCGTCGGGGTCGATCGCCGCTTTCCACGGACTCCGGAAAGCATCCAGACAAGGGCACCCATAGAACTATGTTGGAACAAGGTGGAATCAATACCACTGGATCGGGCTCATCGAGACAAGAATTTAGAAACTTGGATCACCTGAATCGGAGTTGTGGTTTGAAAGATACGGGCGTGCGAAGTTTAGCTATCCGTCGCGCGCGAGCGGTGGATAACTATTCGCTGCCGAAGGCTGGCTGGTTGCGCACTGGTCGAGAATACGCTTTCTCTGAGGGAAAACGTAAAGATCGAAATACGTTTTCTGTTAACAGAAAAAACTAATCGATCCACTGGATCGTCTTCTCCCCGTGCTTGCACGCACTGGGACGGCGGGCGGCCGGCCGGGGTTGGCGGAGGAGACGCCGGGAGGACGGGCCGGAGGCGGGGACGGCACGGTGGTGGCCCGCCGCGGTCGTGGGAGGTGGGGCCGGTGGCGGGGACGTGGTCGTCACACTCCTCCACGCGGGCACGCACGTGGGCGCACGGGGAGGCGCCGGAGGTCGACGGCCGGCAGCTCGGCGGCCGGGTTGAGGACGGCGGAGACGCCGTGGGACGGCACCGCACCCGGGGAGGCGTCCAGGGTAGCAGGGGGGAGCTCGGCCGTCGGTGAGCACGAGCTCGGCCGCTTCGGCCATGGACTGGAGTTGAGCACGGGCGGCTCCTCCGCTGTGCAGTTGCGCTGGCTCGAAGATGGCAGGGATGGGGACGCCGCGAGGAACTGCTCCGGAGGGGAGGGCTAGGAGGCAGGGGGAGGCCGGGGTCCTTGGCGCCTCGGACCTCGAGGTCCAGCCATGGCGACCGCACGGGTTCGAGCAAGAACTCGAGGCTCCCATGCTCCTCTCGGTCTTCTGGCTGCACTGGGAGGTGGAGAGGAGTGAGGAGAGTATCTGGGAGGGCTCGGCTAACCAGAGCAGGCCACGGGAGGGAGGAGAAGGTGGTGGCCGTGCTGCTTTTAAAGGAGCCGTGGTCACCGATGCCTTTGGCTGCAGTAGAGTGGATAAGAGAGGGGGGATAAGGTTTCCGTGCTGGATGCACAGGGAGCACGAGGTGGTACTGTGGAAGAAGATTAACCACCGACAGAACAGTAATCGGAAGGTTAGGTTTGCTAATCGCGCGTTCCGGACGTCCAGAGCGCGACGCGAGTGACATCGTCGCGTTCCCGGTGACTTGGAGGTCCAAAAGGAGAATGGTCTTCACTACTGGGTTCGTAACGTCGAGAAAACCACAACTCAACAAGAATCACCCAAGGATTCGAAACTTTGCAGTGTAAGATTTTCAGAAAACCAAAAATAGCGAAGGTACTCGATGAAATGACCAGGGTCTTCCGCATCTCAGAAAAAATACCCAAAAATTAGGCATGGGTTGTTGTGGTCAGGGGAGAGTGTCCAAGGAGTTTGAGGCCATTTGGATGATGGGAAATTGGTTTTCCATAAGATGGCCAAAAATGACCATAAGGGCATGACTTAGGAAAAATGGTGTTCCTTGCTTCAGCTTGGGGTGATCTCCTGGATTTGTGTGTCTAAGGATCATGTGGTCAATATGTTCAAGTATCATGGCCATAGGAATTTTCTAGGTGTGGGTTTGCTTGAAGAACTCAAAATGGCATCTATTTGGGCTTACAAAGGAAGTGGTCTAAATATTGCTCAAATGGGTTTGTCTCCGAAAGATGAAATGGAGGAAATGCCAAAATATGCATCCCCTGAATTTATCAGAATTATTGGAGGTTCCTAGCTTGGTTAAACATTTCTGGACTAGAAATGGCAGTTTTGAAATTATTGGCTAACTTGGAAATATTGCATTGGAGTATGCAATATTTTTGCATGGGTTGTCTTTATATGGACATGGGGTCCTCTGGTATTTTTGGTGGAATTTTTAGAGCTATGGAAATGGGCTTTCCTTTTGTAGGTGGAAGAAAAGGATTAAAAGGTTCCGATAATTAGGGCTAGGGTTTTTCGGAGAAGACCTGAGCACAAAAATTATCAGGGGGGAGGGAGTGGTTTGTGGGCTTATGGGAAATTTTGAGAAAGCAATTTCCAAGTCAATTCATCTTCAAAAGTTTTGGAGAAATATTTAGAATAAGAGGAAAAAGTTTTTCAGGTGTCGGAAAACACCACTAAAATTTGGGTTCAATTTTCGGGGTGTTACAGAAACGGTCCTTCTAAAGAACCGTTTCCTATGTTTTACCTATATATATGGACGTACATAGCAAAACCTAACACTCGTTTCCTCACTCTGTCCCAGTATGCTAGATCTGTTCGTGGCGGCGCCTCCTGGCGTTGCGGCCATCGCCGGCGCCGTGGCGGCGCCGTCTCCGCCCAGACGGCGGCTATCACGGCGAGGTCTTCGCCATCTCCCCCGACACGGCGAGGTCTTCGCCATGTCCCCCGACACGGCGAGGTCGTCACTCTGTCCGCTTCCTCTGCCTCCACCACTTCCGGATCTGCTAGATCGATCCAACGGCGACGTGAATAAGGTATCAGATCCACATCCGGTAGTTCTATCTAGATCATTTCTTGATGTAGTTAACTTGCCTATTGTGCACTTGCAACTAGTTGTAGTTTAGCTTACTTGTTGATAGTAGTTCAGTTCACATCCGGTAGTTCTATCTAGATCATTTCTTGATGTAGTTAACTTGCCTATTGTGCACTTGCAAGTAGTTGTAGTTTAGCTAACTTGTTGAAAGTAGTTCAGTTCACATCCGGTAGTTCTATCTAGATCAGTTCTTGATGTAGTTAACTTGCCTATTGTGCACTTGCAACTAGTTGTAGTTTAGCTAACTTGTTGAAAGTAGTTCAGTTCACATCCGGTAGTTCTATCTAGATCATTTCTTGATGTAGTTAACTTGTCTATTGTGCACTTGCAACTAGTTGTAGTTTAGCTAACTTGTTGAAAGTAGTTCAGTTCACATCCGGTAGTTCTATCTAGATCATTTCTTGATATAGTTAACTTGCCTATTGTGCACTTGCAACCGTTGTAGTTTAGCTAACTAGTCCATGTGAAAACAGGAGTCTATTTCGGTGACACTGCATAAAAAAGTCGGAGACACAGAACAAACAACGAACATTACTCAAGAGAGTAGTGTTTGTTGACTTTCCCATAATGGCCTCCAATTATATACACAGGTCAGTACACACTATATACTATTGTATACTTCATATTATTGTGTTAAATTGTTTGTTCTATCTAGTAGTGTCAGAACTAACATAAATCCTTATTTACATTTAGGGATATCAAGCTGTTCCCTTTCAAACTCCACCATACATATCCACCGTCGCTATTGTGACGTTTTGGTATACTGCATAAAATACTTTTTTAAGTAAGAGTGTTTTATACAGTGTCGCCGAAATGTCACATCGGTGACGTATTAGATTAGATTTCGGTGACACTGCATAAAAAATCTAGAGCCGGTGGTGGCCTCCATGGAAAGGATGATCGTTGTCAGGAATCCTATGAAGCTGCTGACATCACAATATCTTGTTGACAAGCCGTGTGTTGGCTGCTCCGGTTCATCAATAAGAGCCACCTCAAGACATAGGTAAGATATCGTTTCAGTTTGCTTAAATTCATAGTGTATTTGTTTTAGCATATGTATTTAACAATTGTAAGTCTATTTACTAATGTATAGGGTCCAAAGCTTCAACATCCTTCTCTCAAGAAGTTGAGATAAGAAGAGATAGCTAGAGTGAGACCTGCGAGGATTGTGGAAAAGGATGTAGGGAAGAAATCATATATTCTTTCCGTCCTTTGATATGATAGGCTTAGTATAGATGAAATCTGTTATCGTTTTACCTCTTATGTTTGTCACATCTTGTGATGCAATTGTAAAGGTGAAATTGTGATGGAAATGTAAAGTTACATTGTGATATGAATGAAATCTGTTACCGTTTTAGTATTTGAGCTTGTGCTGTGAGATTTTAAGTATCTAGTGACATTTGTAAACGTGGCATCCTGTAACGGAAATATGAGAAATGCTCAATGCAAACGGGTGGATGGCAAACTCCGTATCTGATAAAGGAAAACTAAGGAAACGGAGGTCTGCGCACAACCGTTGCCAAATGGAGACCTCATCGGAAACGGTTTTTGGCCTCCGTTACCGATGAAGGCCTTCACATCAGTGACAGAGGCGGGGACACGGACCCTTTCTCCGTTGCCGAAGGGGTTTTTGACCCGTTTCCGATGTGTCGTTCTGTACTAGTGCAAGGTTATTGGAAGTGTTGAGGAAACACCGAGGGGCTATCGGATATACTTTGGATGATTTAAAAGGGATTTCTCCTGCTATATGTCAACACGCCATCAACATGGAAGATGATGTGAAACCTGTTGTGGAGCACCAGCGTCGTCTAATCCCTAAAATGAAGGAAGTGGTAAGAAATGAGGTATTAAAACTCCTCGATGCTGGTATAATTTATCCTATTGCTGATAGTAAATGGGTAAGTCCTGTGCATTGTGTTCCTAAGAAAGGAGGAGTTACTGTTGTGCCAAATGAAAATGATGAACTTATTCCTCAAAGAGTAGTTGTTGGATATAGGATGTGCATTGATTTTCGAAAGGTTAATAAAGTTACTAAGAAAGATCACTATCCTTTACCTTTTATTGATCAAATGTTAGAAAGGTTGTCTAAGAAAACTCATTTTTGCTTTCTTGATGGTTATTCTGGATTTTCACAAATTGCTGTTAGAGCGAAAGATCAAGAGAAAACTACTTTTACTTGTCCTTATGGAACTTATGCTTATAGGCGTATGCCTTTTGGTTTGTGTAATGCTCCTGCTACATTTCAAAGATGCATGTCTGCTATTTTTCATGGTTTTTGTGAAAAAATTGTGGAAGTATTCATGGACGATTTTTCCGTCTATGGAACTTCTTTTGATAACTGCTTGCAAAACCTTGATAAAGTTTTGCAGAGATGTGAGGAAACTAATCTTGTTCTTAATTGGGAGAAATGTCACTTTATGGTTAATGAAGGGATTGTTCTTGGACATAAAATTTCTGAAAGAGGTATTGAAGTGGACAGAGCTAAAGTTGAAGCAATTGAGAAAATGCCCTGTCCCAGGGATGTTAAAGGTATTCGTAGTATTCTCGGTCATGCCGGTTTCTATAGAAGGTTTATTAAAGATTTCTCTAAAATTTCAAAACCTCTTACTAATCTTCTCCAAAAAGATGTACCTTTTGTTTTTGATGATGATTGTAAAGAAGCTTTTGAGTCTCTAAAAAAGGCTTTAACCACTGCTCCTGTTGTTCAACCTCCTGATTGGACTTTACCTTTCGAAATTATGTGTGATGCTAGTGATTTTGCTGTAGGTGCTGTTCTTGGACAGCGAGTAGATAAGAAGTTGAATGTTATTCATTATGCTAGTAAGACTCTTGATGCTGCTCAAAAGAATTATGCCACTACTGAAAAAGAGTTTTTAGCAGTAGTTTTTGCTTGTGATAAGTTTAGACCCTATATTGTTGATTCGAAAGTTATTATCCATACCGATCATGCTGCTATTAGATACCTTATGGAAAAGAAAGATGCTAAGCCTAGACTTATAAGATGGGTGCTTTTATTACAAGAGTTTGATTTGCATATTGTAGATAGGAAAGGTGCTGAAAATCCTGTCGCTGATAATTTGTCTAGATTGGAAAACATTTCTTATGATCCTGTTCCTGTTAACGATAGTTTTCCAAATGAACAATTGGCTGTGATAAAGGTAAGCTCGCGAGAAAGTCCTTGGTATGCTGACTATGCTAACTTTATTGTTGCCAAGTATTTGCCTCCAACCTTTACAGCTCAGCAAAGAAGGAAATTCTTTTATGACTTGAGGCATTATTTTTGGGATGACCCACACTTATATAAAGAAGGAGTGGATGGTATAATGCGAAGATGTGTTCCAGAATTTGAGCAAAAAGAAATATTGAGAAATGCCATGGAAGTGCTTATGGAGGACATCATGCTGGAGATAGAACTGCACAAAAGGTTTTACAATCAGGTTTTTATTGGCCTACTCTTTTTAAAGATGCAAGAAAATTTATTTTATCATGCGATGAATGTCAAAGAGTTGGTAATATAACTAGACGCAATGAAATGCCTATGAATTATTCTCTTGTTATTGAACCTTTTGACTGTTGGGGATTTGACTTTATGGGTCCTTTTCCTCCTTCTGATGGTTATACTCATATACTTGTTGCTGTTGATTATGTTACTAAATGGGTAGAAGCTATACCAACATCTAGTGCTGATGGTGAGACATCATTAAAAATGCTTAAAGATATTATTTTTCCAAGGTTTGGTGTGCCTAGATATCTCATGACTGATGGTGGTTCTCATTTTATCCATGGTGCTTTTAGAAAAACCCTTGCTAAATATGATGTTAATCATAGAATTTCTTCACCTTATCATCCTCAAACAAGTGGTCAAGTAGAATTATCAAATAGAGAGATTAAATCTATTTTGCAGAAGACTGTTAATAAATCTAGAAAGAATTGGGCTAGGAAGCTTAATGATGCTTTGTGGGCTTATAGAACTGCTTATAAAAATCCTATGGGTATGTCTCCTTATAAAATGGTTTACGGAAAAGCTTGTCATTTACCTCTAGAATTAGAACATAAAGCTTATTGGGCCGTAAAAGAACTTAATAGAGATTTCAAACTTGCCGGTAAAAAGAGGTTACTTGACTTGAGTTCCTTAGATGAATGGAGAAGTGAAGCTTATGAAAATGCTAGACTTTTTAAAGAGAAAGTGAAACAATGGCATGATAGGAGAATCCTAAAGAGAGAGTTTAATGTTGGTGAGAAAGTTCTATTGTATAGGTCTCGTCTCAGATTTTTTGCAGGTAAATTACTTTCGAAATGGGAAGGACCTTATGTTGTTTCAGAGGTTTACCGTTCAGGTGCAATCAAAATTACTTCGCTTGATGGTGACAAATCTCAAGTGGTTAATGGTCAAAGACTCAAGCATTATATTTCTGGGGATTCTTATAACGAAGACGTTGATATTATTCAAGTAGTGACTCCGGAAGATTTTATTAAAAGTCAAATTCAGAAAACTGCAGAGTCTGTTTTCGAATAGGTAACAGTTTTGGTAAGAAAAAGTTCGCGTTTAACTTCCCAACTTATGTTTTTGTTGTTTTTATTAAATATGGAAAATTACGAGCCGAAAACGGGGAGGAAACGGTGCCCGAGGGCACCACACCACCCCACGGCGCGGGCCCACCCTTGGCCGCGCCGGGGCATGGTGTGGGCGCCTCGGAGCCCGTCTCCAGCCCGGTTTCGACCTGGACTTTCCTTTTGTTATGAAACTTTTTGCTATATAATCCCCGGATCCCCCGAGGTCCGTATATCGTTTTCTCGTCGTGTTTTGTTTTCGAGCTGTTTCTGCCAGGGTTAGCTCCAAGATTAGAACAATGTCTTCGTCCGAGGCTCCGAAGGATACCTTCTTCAAGAACGTCGTCAACCCGTACATCAACGAGTTGAAGCAGCACCCACAAGAGCTGCGGCTCGTGGATGGAGAGCTTGTTCAAGAAGATGTTAGGGGACCCAAGGCTGAAGGGGACGTGAAGGCCAGACTAGAAGAAGTAGAGCATGAAGTTTTCCGATACCAGAAGATGATAGAGCGCGGAGTGGAGATCAACCACAAGATTATTAATGAGCTTATTGCTGAACACAAGAAGGAGACTAGCAAGCTATGGGATGATATCTTCATACTCAGTCAAACCACGTCCAAATTGCAAGCACAAATCTATGATCTCCAAAACCAAAACTGTGAGTATGAAGCTAGGTTCAAACGCATGAGTTCTGCTGCGAGTTTCAGGTTTATGGAGACCAATTCATCCTTCGCTGATGGGGAGCCTTACCTTGGAAATTTGTTGATGAAGAGTCTCGTCCACCATCACCACCGAAGGAGTAATTCATCATTGGTATTGGCATCCCCTCAGCTTGTTCCAAGCTTGGGGGGAGTGCCGCGGTATCATCACCATTATCTTTTACCTTTTACTTTTCAGTCGAGTCATATCATGAGTAGAGAAGTTATCATATAGGATGGTTTGCAGTGTGGAAGTATCTCTCCTTAGTTGGTTATCTATGTATCCCTTGGTGTGAGTTGCCGTTATTGGAATATTAATGAGAAGTTTTATCATTTACTTTCTGCACACTTTATTTTACTTTGCAAATTTCTGTCATATGAATGATCTTGTTGTTAGTGTTGGCATCACTTTGGGAGCATCAAGTAAATCTATTTGGTTTTGGCAAACTTAGCATTGGTCAGTAGCAACAATACTTTGAGGCTTAAGTAGAAAAGAGGGGATTGCATGTAGATACATTATCTCATTATCTTTCTTTCTTGTTGGCTCATGAGCTTAGTATTCTCAAGTTAAAATTATTTGTGTTTACAAGGAAGATTGCATGATTGTTTCTATTACATTTATATTTGTTTGTATCCCTCCACTCTTATGCTTGCTACCCAGCCTTGCTAGCCAAAAACCTGTACTGAGAGGGAATGCTTCTCGTGCATCCAAACCTTGAGCCAAAACCCATGCCATTTGTGTCCACCATAACTACCTATATGTGGTATTTCCTTGCCACTCCAAGTAAATACTTCATGTGCTACCTTTAAACTATTCAAAAGTTACTACTCCTTATTTGTGTCACTGTTTACTAGCTCATGAGGACGGGGTGGATGTCTTTATGTCAACTGTCAAACAGACTTTACCACCGGACTAGCGGCATATACATCCGCTTATCCATTAATTTTGCAAAAAGAGCTGGCAAATGGGGTGCCCAGTCCCAATTAATTACAACTTTAACCGCTTAATTCTCTTCACATTTTTGCCCTGATTTATCAGTCAAGCAATGACAAACAGTGAAATATCTGCATGTGTAAACAAAAGAGAAGAGGGATGATCTGGTAGAAATAACGTCCTTCATGGGAGCCGCTCTTAAAAGTCTGGTTGGCAGGGGTCATATTGTACTTTCCATTTTCTGATTCGTTGACAATTCTCATACACCACTCAAAACTTATATTTTTATTCTCTATATGATTTCAAAAACTTAAAAAGCTCTAGCACATGATTTAATCCCTGCTTCCCTCTGCGAAGGGCCTTTCTTTTACTTTTATGTTGAGTCAGTAAACCTATTCCCTTCTTTCTTAAGCAAGCATTTGAGTTGTTGTGATTCAACCATCTATAATTAATATTATCAATCATGTTTGTTATCCTTCCTTGTTTTGCACAAGTCTTTTATCTGAAGGAATATAACTTTGAAAGTTATCAATGACTGTAAAGAAATTGTGATAATTGAGCATGTAAGTTCTGCAATATAGCTCCGATATAAGGACTCTACTCGAAAGATAAGTACAATCTGTTAATTGTTCTCTGACCAAGAACGAAGTTTGCCATCACCAAACTATGATTTTCTTTATGCACCTTTATTGTGATTTCCATTACTCGTTCCAAGATAAGTTATATGAGGGGAAGTTGCTGTCTAAAATGATTTGTGTGTTAATACATGTTGATGCTTCTTGTCCGTATTCTTTATTATCGACGCTTCACTCCATAAACCTGTGGTCTTGTTTACTGAGTTCAGCTTTCGCTTGGGGACAAGCGAGGTCTAAGCTTGGGGGGAGTTGATACGTCCATTTTGCATCACTATTTTATATCATAATTTACTGCTATTCATTGATATATTTCATATTTGGATGATATACTTATGTTATTTTATCTTGTTTTGCATGTTTGATGATTATTGGAGAATTAACTGCCGGAGTCAGGATTCAGCTGGAAAAAGCATCGTCAAGACACCCTATTTCTGAAGATCAACAATTCACGGAAAATATACAGATGTTCCTATTTTGTCAGATGCCGGAGCCAGCCAAAAGGGGAGGCTGAGATGGGCCACGAGGGGCCCACACCACCCCACGGCGCGGGCCCCCCTCTGCCGCGCCGGGGCATGGTGTGGCCACCCTGGCCCACCTCTGGCGCTCCCCCTTCGCGTACTTCATCCCCCAGAAACCCTAAGACGGGAGAGTCATCGAGGAAATATTCCGCCGCCTCCACGAGGCGGAAACCACAGAGAGAGAAAAAGCTCTCCGGCAGGCAGAAATCTGCCGGGGAAATTCCTTCCCGGAGGGGGGAAATCATCGCCATCGTCATCGTCATCACGCCGGACTTCATCGGGATCATCATCATCATCATCTCACCGCTGTCACCATCATCTCCACCGCTCCACTTCGTTCCGCTGTAACATCTAGGGTTATACTTTGTGTAGTTCATAGGGGAAACTTTCCCGGTGTTGATTACTACTTGTGGTTGATGCTATTAAGTTTTATCGGTGAATTGAAGTATATGTCCAGATTGTTATTCATCATTATATCACCTCTGATCATGATCCATATGATGTCTTGTGAGTAGTTCGTTTAGTTCTTGAGGACATGGGAGAAGTCATGCTGTTAGTAGTGGAACTATGTTGAGTAATATTTAATGGTTTGATATTTAAGTTGTGGTGTTATTCTTCTAGTGGTGTCGTGTGAACGTCGACTACATGACACTTCACCTTTATGGGCCTAGAGGAATGCATTGTGTATTCGGCTACTAATTGTGGGGTTGCCGGAGTGACAGAAACCTAAACCCCCGTTAGTAAACCGGTGCATGAGGGAGTGTAGGATCTCAGAGTTTAAGGCTGTGGTTAGATTTATCTTAATTACTTCCTTGTAACGCGGATGCTTGCAAGGGGTTTAATCACAAGTATGTATTAGTCCAAGTTAGGGCAGTGCATTAGCATAGGTTCACCCACACAACACTTATCAAAACAATAAAGATTAATCAGCTGTAGGAAGCGAAAGCACTTGACGAAATTCCCGTGTGTCCTCAAGAACATTTTGCCATCATAAGTAAACCAACCGGCTTATCCTTTGCTCTAAAAAGGATTGGGCCACTCGCTGCAATTATTATTACTGTCTTTTATTTACACGCATTTTATTTATCTGCAATATCAAAAACCCCTAAAAACTTGTCTGCTAGTATTTACAGTGATTCCTTGATCAAAACTACTTGTCAACACCTTCTGCTCCTCGTTGGGTTCGACACTCTTATTTATCGAAAGTACTACGATACACCCCCTATACTTGTGGGTCATCAGTGCGTTCCGTCTACTATGCACCAGCAACTCGTGCAATTGGTTGACGACGAAATCGAAGTCATCCATGCTGATGAATCGGCGTGCATTGCATTAGCCGAGTCGATTGTTGACTGGCAACATTCTAATGTCACATGCCTTTCTGGGCGTGATCTATCCGGGTTCGACTTCCTGAGTGCTACCATGGACGGATTCGTGCCAGTGTCTCTAAAGCCGATTGGTGGTAATCGACTGCTTCTCAAGTAGATGGATCAAAACGACGAGTGGCTGCAGAAGCGTCTGGACAAGTATCGGGCCGAAAAGAACGATATGTACGAAGCAATTGAAGAACCAGACGATATGGACAAGTTGAGACAAGGCTTCACATCGGCCGTCTTACTTGAAGAAGTAGACATTGGGATGGCACTGTCCCAAGGCCGACATTTGTCAAGCAAAAGTTGGCGGCCGATTATAAGTCTAAATTAATCGCGCTAGTCAAGGAGTACGTGGATTGCTTTGCATGGGAATACCATGAGATGCCTGGGTTAAGCCGAGAGTTGGTCGAACATCGGTTGCCTATTAAAGCCGGCTTCAGACCATACAAACAGCCGGCTCGCAAGTTTAATCCACTGATCTATGATCGGATAAAGGCGGAAATAGACCGGCTTTTGAAAGCCAACTTTATCCGGCCTTGTAAATATGCCGAATGGATATCCAACATTGTGCCGGTCGAGAAGAAAGGATCCGACAAGATCAAGGCGTGTATAGATTTTAGAGATTTGAATCGAGCCACGCCAAACGATGAATACCCTATGCCAATAGCCGACATGCTCATCAACGAAGCCTCAGGTCACAAAGTTATCCGCTTCTTGGATGGCAACGCAGGTTACAACCAGATCTTTATGGCCGAAGAAGATTCGGCTAAGACGGCGTTTCGTTGTCCAGGCTTTGTTGGCTTGTTCGAATGGACTGTGATGACCTTTGGATTGAAAAATGTCGGAGCCACATATCAAAGAGCGATGAACCTGATATTTCATGATCTTCTGGGAGTCGTACTGGAGGTATATATTGACGATGTGGTGGTAAAGTCGAGCGGCGAGTCAAATCACTTGGCCGACTTGCGGCTGGCGTTTTAAAGAATGAGGAAGTACGGGCTCAAAATGAATCCTTTGAAGTGTGTTTTTGGCGTGTCGGCTGGGAGGTTCCTTGGTTTTATCATACATGAACATGGCATAGAAGTTGACCCGGCAAAGATTGAAGCCATCCAGAAAATACAGGCGCCGGGTTGCAAAAAGGACATGCAGAAATTTCTGGGCAAGGTAAACTATTTGAGGAGATTCATTGCTAACTTGTCTGGAAAAGTTGATGCATTTACACAGATTCTTCGGCTCAAGAACGATGATGAATTCGCCTGGGGGGCAAGGCAGCGGGAGGTATTTGACAAGATAAAAAGTTGCCTATCTACTCCTCCAGTTCTCAGGAAGCCGGCTCATGGTCAGCCTTTCCGGCTTTACATTGCTGCGGAGGAAAAAGTAATCGGAGCCGCCTTAACCCAGGAAGCCGAAGGACGAGAATACGTCATCACATATCTGAGTAGACGTTTGCTAGATGCCGAGTCAAGGTACAGCATTGTGGAGAGGTTGTGTTTGTCTCTCTATTTTGCCTGCACCAAATTACGCCATTATCTGCTTTCCAGTGAATGCAAAGTCTTTGGTCAGACCGATGTTCTCAAACACATTATACAAAGGCCGATTCTCAGCGGACGAATCGGCAAGTGTGCATACGGGTTGATTGAATATGATTTGGCTTATGAGTCCCTAAAATCTATGAAAGGCCAGATTGTGGCCGACTTTGTTGTCGAACATCGGATTGATTTGGAGCAAGAAGCCGGCTTGAACATTGTGTCGGCTCTACCGTGGAAGCTTTATTTTGACGGCTCAGATTGCAGCAGTGGACAAGGAGTCGGCATTGTGTATATCTCACCACATGGTACTGTTTTCGAAGCCTCTTGTCGTCTTGACTGTTTGTGCACTAACAATGAAGCCGAATACGAAGCACTTCTATTCGGCCTGGAAATCTTGATTGACACAGGGGTAACTCATGTCCAGGCATATGGAGATTCATTGCTTATTGTCCAGCAAGTGGCTAAGATTTGTCAATGCAACAGTGGATCACTCAATATGTACCTTGACAGATGCCTGGATTTGATTTCAACGTTGGATTATTTCCACATATCTCATGTTCCTAGGCAAGACAATTGGCTTGCGAATGAGTTGGCGCAGCAAGCATCTGGCTAGCTATCACGTCAGTCGTGGTTTATTCTTTATCAGGGAACAGCCGACAATTCATGTTGCCAACTTGGAGGAAGCCGAACAAGAAGCCAGCTTATTGGAGCCGGCTAAGGAGAAAGCCAAACAACAAGCCGTCTTGTTGGAGCCGACTAAGGCGGAGTCAAATGGCAACTTGCCAGACGACTGGAGACAACCTTATATTGACTATTTACAAGATCCAAGTCAAAAAACAGACAGAGCAGTTCGGCGCCTATCTCTCAAGTATACATTGGTGGATACCGCCTTATATCGCCGAACAGCTGATGGTCTTCTTCTAAAGTTCTTGAATGAAGATGAAGCTAGAGTTGCTATGGGAGAGGTACATGATGGTTTATGTGGAACACATCAGTCGGCCCACGAGATGAAGTGGATGCTCAGGAGGGCAGGATTTTATTGGCCGACAATGATCAATGACTGCTTCAGATACTACAAGGGATGCGAAGCCTGCCAGAAGTTTGGAGACATTCAGTTAGTGCCGGCTTCCCCCCTTAATCCAATTATAAAACCGTGGCCTTTCCGGGGTTGGGCGCTTGACTTTGTCGGCATGATCCATCCAGCTTCATCCAAGGGGCATCAGTTCGTGTTGGTTGCCGCTGATTATTTCACCAAGTGGTCTGAAGCGGTACCTCTCAGGAACATGACCCACAAGGAGGTGATTCAGTTTATCACAGAACATATTATCCACCGATTCGGCATTCCGCAGACTCTTACCACAAATCAAGTGAAACAGTTTGCCGAATCACTTGGAATCAAGATGCTCAGTTCATCTCCCTACTATGCACAAGCCAACGGACAAGCCGAGTCAAGCAATAAAATCTTGATCAAGCTGATCAAGAATAAGGTACAGGACCATCCAAAGAGGTGGCATGAAGTACTGTCCGAATCATTGTGGGCGCGCAGGATCTCAAGGCATGGAGCAACTAAGGCAACTCCTTTTGAGTTGGTGTATGGACAAAAAGCCGTTTTGCCAGTAGAAGTGAATCTGGCTGCCTTGAGGTTTGCTAAGCAAGATGACTTATCGGCTGAAGACTAGTGTAGTTTGATGATGGACAATGTTGATGAAGTAGCCGACAAGCGTGTTATTGCTTTGAGAGAACCGAGAAGGAGAAGTTGCGGGTGCCAAAAACTTACAATAAGAAGGTCCGGCTTAAAGACTTTCAAATTGATGACTTGGTCTGGAAAGTTGTATTGCCAACTGGCTCCAGAAGCCGAAAATTTGGCAAATGGTCCCCAAACTGGGAAGGGCCATTGCGAGTTGCGAGGATAGTACCCGGCAACTCTTATCTGGTGGAGACATTGGAAGGCGTCATGCTGCCTCGAGCTATCAATGAGAAATACTTGAAGAAATTTCACCCGAGCGTGTGGCAAATTGCATAAGTTGCCGTATGCCCGATATACATATATCGCCCTTAGTATATGGCCGATGAGCTTAAGCATCGCCCTTAGACAAAAACTTCTACATTGTATATTTTCTAGTACGCACGCTCTACTAGAAAACAGGGGGCACACTAGTACAGAATGACACATCGGAAACGGGCAAAAAAGCCCATCGACAACGGAGAAAGGGTCCCTGTCCCCGCCTCTGTCACTGATGTGAAGCCTCACAATGGCAACGGAGATTTTGATCGTTTGCAATAAGTTTAGCAACGGGCATAATATATAATCGTTGCCTTTAGTATTTACATCAGATACGGAGATTAGTTTTTGACCGTTTGTAATGAGGGCTAAAGGAAGAAAAAAAAAGCGGTGACGCCTGCTGCGCCGTCGACGGAGCCCTGTGGTTCCTGCTTGACGGCCGCCGGTTCTTCACCTTCCTCTTCGCCCAGCTTCATTGCGTGGTTTTCTTCTACCTATTTAGTACTGCACAAAATTCTTGCTCCTGGAGGCGCCGGCTTCAGTGGACCGTGTGGACGGAGCCCCGCTCCTACGTCTTCACGGCCGCTGCATAGTCTCCAGGTTTCCTCCTCGTCCTAAAGGAGATGAAAAAAATCAAAATGTAAGCTCCTTCATCTCTATACACAAGACATATGCTTTTTCATCGGCATTATAGAAAATATAGAACTAATTACAACTAGAACATAGCCTAAACAATGCCTCATATATAGGTAGATTGGACACACAAATTCCAGGGATAGAGCTAGTGAGCCAAGTAGGATGCACAAGATCGGTATTTGTGCATACCACAAGGATCACTAGCGCCACCCTCGAATCACACCATGTCACCTTATTTTAATCATCGGCATTACAGAAAATATAGAACTAATTACAACTAGAACATAGTCTAAACAATGCCTCATATATCGGTAGATTGGACACACAAATTTCAGGGATGGAGCAAGCGAGCCAAGTAGGATGCACAAGATCGATGTGTATTTGTGCATATCACAAAGATCACTAGCGCCACCCCCGGATCACACGGTGTCACCTAATTTTAATCATCGGCATAACAGAAACAAAGCTAAAATCTATGTGTAAACAATGCCTATTAAAAACAGAGTAAATCTATGGATAAACAATTAGCTACTTATAACTAGAAAACAGCTAAAATCTATGTGTAAACAATGGCTACTATAAACAGAGCAAATCTATGGATAAACAATTAGCTACTTACAACTAGAAAACAACTAAAATTTATGTGTAAACAATGCCTACTATAAACAGAGCAAATCTATGGATAAACAATTAGCTACTTACAACTAGAAAACAGCTAAAATCTATGTGTAAACAATGCCTACTAAAAACATAGCAAATCTATGGGTAAACAATTAGCTACTTACAACTAGAAAATAGCTAAAATCTATGTGTAAACAATGCCTACAATAAACAGAGCAAATCTATGGATAAACAATTAGCTACTTACAACTAGAAAACAACTAAAATCTATGTGTAAACAATGCCTACTATAAACAGAGCAAATCTATGGATAAACAATTAGCTACTTACAACTAGAAAACAGCTAAAATCTATGTGTAAACAATGCCTACTATAAACAGAGCAAATCTATGGATAAACAATTAGCTACTTGCAACTAGAAAACAGCTAAAATCTATGTGTAAACAATGCCTACTATAAACAGAGCAAATCTATGGATAAACAATTAGCTACTTACAACTAGAAAACGGCTAAAATCTATGTGTAAACAATGCCTACTAAAAACAGAGCAAATCTATGGGTAAACAATTAGCTACTTACAACTAGAAAATAGCTAAAATCTATGTGTAAACAATGCCTACTATAAACATAGCAAATCTATGGATAAACAACTGGTAGACAGCCTCCTCGGCGCGTTCGACCTGGGTCGAGGCCTCGGAGAGGAGGACCGCCGGCTCCAGATCGGCCTCGCCCTGACGACGCTTGGCGTCATCGCGCTCGAAATCGGCGCGGGAGAGTTGGCAAGCGATCTCCAGATCATGATCCTCCTCCTCTTCCTCTTCCTCTTCCTCTTCCTCTTCCTCTTCCTCTTCCTTGTCGTCGGAGGACGAGGACGAGGAGGAGGAAGACGGATGGTTCAGAAAGCGAGGACGGCGGCCGGGGTACATCGCCTGGCGGATCTCGCGGTAGCTGCAATGGCGGCCAAATGAGCGGGTGCGGCCAGAGCCTTCGCCGTGCTCTTCCTGCGGACGAGCGCCAAGGGTGCGGGACCGGCCCGCGGGGGCCGGAGCGGCGGAGGCCTGTTCCGCAAGCTCGTCCCGCAACACCAGCTGACGCTGCTGCTGCCTGAAGGCTCGGAGGGTGGGGCGGCCACGGCCGCGGCCGCGTCCGCGATGGCCGGATCTACTAGCGCCGACGGTGGAAGCCATGCGAGAGAGTGGAGAGAGAGGAGACTGTGGGGCGGCTAGGGTTGGAAGTGAGACAGTGAGAGTGAGAGTGAAGGACATAGTAGGTTCTTATAGGCCGCGGCCTGTCAGGCTGCTTCTAATGGCAACGGAGATTACGCAATTGTCCGTGTGCGATGAGCACACATCGGTAATGGAGGTAAACTAACCTCCGTTGCCAACATATATTCCACTATTCACCCGTTGCCTTTGTTGTGGGCCTGCTTTACGGCCCAGTGCGGGCACGCGCACTACACCATGGACCAAATGTAGGGGCAATTAACTGCCGGGAAAAATCGACTATAGAGGGCAATCGAACTGCCAGGG
Organism: Poa pratensis; assembly: GCA_947311845.1. Classification (NCBI taxonomy): domain Eukaryota; kingdom Viridiplantae; phylum Streptophyta; class Magnoliopsida; order Poales; family Poaceae; genus Poa; species Poa pratensis. Next base: position 6,494,574 of record CAMZMU010000087.1, on the reverse strand, counting down.
TAAATAAACTGCCGGCAAAAGTATACTCGGGCAGTCAAACTGCCGGGAGAAATAGAGAATCTGGGGCAGTTGACTGCCGAGAAAGATACGCAACATTGGGGGCGCATCTGTGCGAGCGGGCGGCTTGGCGCGGGGACTTGAAATATTTGTGTAGTCACACGCGCGAAAATTTCGGAGTGGCTTATTTCACAGCCACCCATCCGACCCCAACCCTACCTTATCCAACTCCTCCATCCCTATCCTCGTTGCCAGCCGCCTCCACCTTCCCCACCATCGCATCGTATCTCAGATCCGCCTCTACCTCCGCATGCCATGGCCGCCGCTTACTCCTACACCCGCCCTAGCGACGCCCTTCCTAGATCCGCACCCCCTGAGCTTTACTGTATGAGGGGCCCTCACCTATTCATCTCTGCCGATCCCCTCCATCGTGGAGTGCCGCCGCCGTCTCCCGCGTTCCGTCCTACAGCGGCTCTCGCACCTTCCCTTCCTTACGAGAGAGGTCTCCACCTCCCTGCCCGTCCGCATCCAGTTCTTCTCAAACTAGCGTGGCTGCACCCGCACCAAAATTTTCAGGGCCGCTTCTCCCCTCCATCACTGGACCAGCTCGCTACTGCAAGCTCAGCAGGAGCTTCAACCTAATGGCCTGCCCAAGAGCATAGTTGGATCCGTGCCAGCGTCGTTCAAGATCTCCGTCCATGCCAGGTACAGGTACTGAACAATACTAATCACGACCCTAACTTGCTGGTTTAGCATCACTCATCACGTGTGTGTTTGTATGGTTTGAATTTTTTTTAATACGTTACTAGTCACGACCCTACCACGCAGTTTTCTGCTGATATGTTTTTTAAATCATCACCCAAGAACCTATGTTATTTCTGTTTTCTAGAGTTTATATTTTATTCGAAACTATTTCTGCATCATACATGGGAACTGTCAGTGTTGTTTTGTGGTAGCAGTTAACATGTGTATCAGTTATGTTAATGAAGAGTCCAGATGTTTGGTGATTTGAAAGTAGGGATGGTGTTTGACATGTTTCTTACCTGAATGTACAAGTGCTATGATACAAGTAGCCTGTCAGTTAGTGAATGAAACTTTGTGTTCATTAGTACCTTGATGATAAAAAACCATTGGTGCTTAGTTGCTCACTTGTATAATATAGAATTGCAAATTAAAAGTTAGCACTGGATACATACTAAAGTCAGTTTTGTTTCAGCCTGACAGATTGTACTGACCTCCTTTATTTCTTCTCATCACAGGATAAAATGATAAAGTGTAAACTTGAAATTGATTGTGGCCTTCAAGATTTGGTGAAATTATTGAGTTATTTGAACCAACATATGTCGAAAGCTGCCATATCGACTTCACTCGTTCATTTTTGTGTGAACTCTTCTGAATTGATGACCTGAAGGTATTTATAGTGAAGTTTGTACCTTTCTTGTGTGAATGACGTTATGCTTGCATTATTAACCGTAGTGCATCACATATACACTTCAGGCTTTATTTTGCTGTAGGTTTACTACAAGGTTATTAGCTGATTGTAGTCATCATTCACCCACTCCTATTTATTTTGTATATTATAGTCATTCACCCATGTAGCTGGGAACATTCTTATTAAGTGTAAAACAGGACATATGTGAGAAAGAGGTTATTATGGTTATATTAAATTTCTGGGTCAATGTTGACTTAAGTCGAGAACAAGCATTCTCTAGAAGTTTTTAAGATGAACAGAAAGGTGGTAGAATCTATATGTTGTTGCTTGCAATTTTGTGAACTGTGATCTGCATGAAGTTTTCAATAGTTGCTTCTCCACTTCAGTTTGAGTAGTTATCTATCTCATCCATTCTTTGAATGTAGTAATGAAGGTTGTTTTTTCAAATGGGAAATGAACAAACTTCACCACTTAAGTTTTCTCTCAGTTGAATTTCAATGATCCATATGCCTGCTTGGTTTTGAATCCAGTGTGTTTTATATATGCTGCTGACCTGCTGTCTTCTTTCGCTGTTTTTCTTTGTCCATTCGCATCATCTATTCTTCTAAATTTGTTTGTATGTGTCCCAACTTTGTATCACCATCACCACCACTATTAACTCTAATCTCTCGCTTCCTTTTCTTCAGGTTAACAACACAAGAGGTTGCTCATGCATAGGCTGCTGAATTATGCTGTGACTTGGTTCTAGATGAATGCCATGTTCTGGTCTTAGATACATACTTGTGGAGTGTTATGGATGTGTTCACTCATGGTTTTGGATGGAGATTCTGTTTTAGAATCATTTTTTCTCTTATGTAATTGTTATCGGCCCAGAACTACAATTTGTATGTGACCTGCAGCACACCATGTTTAATAAAGAATCAGTGAATGTTGATTTGTGGAACTACATCTTTTGTCTATATATATTTGTATGTGATGTGAAAGTTTGAGCTGGGATTTCGTATGAGAAAGATGGGTGCAGCATAGAGGAATAGCAGAACTGAAATTGGACTATTGAACTGCCGGCAAAGACTACATACATTTTAGGGCAGTTTACCTGCCGGCAGTAGTCCAGCCTGCCGGGAAAACTGTTCTCCGGCAGGTAAATCTGTCTGCCGGGAATGAAATTGAACTGCCGGCAATAGTATCAAAGTCAGGGCAGGCAGACTGCCGGCAAAGAGAAAACTGCCGGCAAAAACTTTTGCCGGCAGGGTTATAGAGGGCAGGCCAATCTGCCGGGAAAAACTCTTTGCCGGCAGTTACACTGCCTTGTTAGGTGGCTTTTCCTGGCAGCAGAGGTGCCCCTAGATTTGGTCCGTGGTGTAGTGGCGGGGGATGTCGCGATTCTCCGTCGCCTAACTCCTGCCGTTGTCATAGAGGGGTATCGGATGTGTCGTTATGTACTAGTGGCATGTGTTTGCACCCGTTTTTGGCAGAGTGCCAGTTTCAGGTTCAAGAAAGGTTTGGCGGCTCGAAGAAGGCGGCAAAGAAGGCTAAAATGATGATTTGGGAAGCTTCCCAGGAAAGGCGGTCAGAAGAAGGCGGTGATGACGTGGATCGCACGTTCGTTGGGAGACCCCAAGAAGAAGGTATGAAGCAGTGTAGCAGCAGTTTCTCTCAGTATGAAACCAAGGTTTAATCGACCAGTAGGAGCAAGAAATCACTTCTGAAGGTTTTTGGTGGAGCCGTTTACTCGATCACCAACGTGGAATCTGCACACAACACAATCAAACTACTTTGCCCCAACGAAACAGTGAGGTTGTCAATCTCACCGGCTTGCTGAAAACAAAGGATTAAACGTATGGTGTAGAAAACAGTAGTAAATTGCAGAGAATGAAAAGGAACAATGTTTGCAGTTGGTTGTATTATCAGTGTAAAAGAATGGACCAGGGTCCATAGTTCACTAGTGGTGTCTCTCCATAAAAGATAACTAATATGCAGGGTGCCGGGAAGAGATTCTGAACCCTCTCGAGCTAGGGTTGACGGCGGCGGCGTCTCTGAAACTTTTCGTGGAATATGTCTCGGGTATTAAGGGTTTTCGCGTCGGGAGGAATAAATAGGCGAAATGGCGGCGGCTGGAGACGCCCGTGGGGCCCACACCACCCCACGGCGCGACAGGGGGCCCGCGCGGCCCCATGGTGTGGCTGCCTCGTGGCTCCCCTCCGTCTCTCCTTTGGACTCCGTGTACGTGCTGGAAAAATAGGAGGTTCTGTCCAAGTTTCGTCCAATTCCGAGAATATTTCCAGACTAGCTTTTCTGGAATACAAAAACAGCAGAAAACAGGAACTGGCACTGTGGCATCTTGTTAATAGGTTAGTCCCAGAAAATGCATAAAAATGCTATGAAGTGTATATAAAACATGTAACAATTGGTATAATATCAACATGGAACATCAGAAATTATAGATACGTTTGAGACGTATCAAGCATCCCCAAGCTTAGTTCTACTCGTCCTCGAGTAGGTAAAACGATAAAAACAAAATAATTTCTGAGGTGACATGCTACAATCATAATCTTGATCAAATAGTATTGTAAAGCACATGTTATGAATGAAGTGATCCAGGTCAATGGTCTATAGTTTGCTAGCAAGTAGATAATGAGCAAACAACTGAATCATATAAGCAAAAACTTTTCATGAATAGTACTTTCGAGACAAGCATCAAAGAGTTTTGCATAAGAGTTAACTCATAAAGCAATAGATTCTAAGTAAAAGGTATTTAACCAACACAAAGGAAGATTTAAGCTTCAGCAATTGCTTTCAACTTTCAACATATATATCTCATGGATATTTGTCAACACAAAGCAATATAATAAGTGCAATATACAAGCATATAAAAATTGTTGCACCAAAGTTGACACTAGTGTTTGCTTCTAAGATAGAAAGAAGTAGGAAAACTGACTCAACATAAAAGTAAAAGAAAGGCCCTTCGCAGAGGGAAGCAGGGATTAAATCATGTGCTAGAGCTTTTTAAGTTTTTGAAATCATATAGAGAGTAAAAATAAGTTTTGAGAGGTGTTTGTTAATTGTCAACGAATCAGAAAATGGAAAGTACAATATGACCCCTGCCAACCAGACTTTTAAGAGCGGCTCCCATGAAGGACGTTATTTCTACCAGCAAGGCAGATCATCCCTCTTCTCTTTTGTTTACACATGCAGATATTTCACTGTTTGTCATTGCTTGACTGATAAATCAGGGCAAAAATGTGAAGAGAATTAAGCGGTTAAAGTTGTAATTAATTGGGACTGGGCACCCCATTTGCCAGCTCTTTTTGCAAAATTAATGGATAAGCGGATGTATATGCCGCTAGTCCGGTGGTAAAGTCTGTTTGACAGTTGACATAAAGACATCCACCCCGTCCTCATGAGCTTGGTAAACATTGACACAAAATAGGAGTAATAATTTTTGAATAGTTTAAAGGTAGCACATGAAAAATTTACTTGGAATGGCAAGGAAATACCACATATAGGTAGTTATGGTGGACACAAATGGCATGGATTTTGGCTCAAGGTTTTGGATGCACGAGAAGCATTCCCTCTCAGTACAGAGTTTAGGCTAGCAAGGTTATTTGAAGCAAACACAGGATATCAACCGACACAGCAAGACTTATATGAAAACATATTGCAAGCATTATAAGACTCTACACTGTCTTCCTTGTTAACCAAACCCTTTTACTAGAAAATATCTAGACCTTAGAGATACCAATCATGCAAACCAAATTTCAACGAGCTTTACGGTAGTTCTTCATTAATAGGTTTTAACTACATGATACAAAAGCTTAAACATGAACTACTTGATAACTCAAAACAATTGACAAGTATCAAATTATCCAATACAGTGATCTACAAGAATATGTAAGTTTTTTCCATTATACCATCTACCACATGCAACATTTTCTGTTCCAACCAAACACCAATCAATTTATTTCAACATAAACTCTCCAAACAATTATAAGTGAAGCAAGAGAGTACTTTCTTTAAAAGAACTAACAGCTCTGAATAAGAGATGCATGCAAAACAGGAGCTAAAAGCATAGCAATAGCTAGATAAGAATACTCAACAAGTATAAGTGAAGAATAGGAGTATTCATATGAAAAAGCGGAGCGTGTCTCTCTCCCAATCAAGAATGCTAGGGTCCAATCAAGTTGACCATAAGAAAAATAAAATACTGAAAATAAAAGCACACAGACGCTCCAAGTAAAGCACATATGATGTGAAAGAATTAAAATATAGTTTCACTAGAGATGACCTGATAAGTTGCTGATGAAGAAGGGGATGCCTTGGGCATCCCAAGCTTAGACGCTTGAGTCTTCTTGAAATATGCTGGGGTGATCCATGGGAGCATCCCCAAGCTTAAGCTCTTCACTCTTCTTGATCACATTATATCATCCTTCTCTCTTGACCCTTGAAAACTTCCGCCACACCAAACTCAAAGTAATTCTCATTAGAGGGTTAGTGCACAATCAAAAACTCACATGTTCTATAAGGACACAAACATGACCGTTACTTTTAACATTAACTACTGCCACTGATGTTATGTGAAGCTCTTCACCCTAAAAAAGAATTCCACTCAACACTAGTAAAAGAGAGAATGCGAAAAATAAAAGACAGAATCTGTCTAAACAGAACAGTCCGCAAAGACGAATTTTTTCGAGGCACTTACGTTGCTCAGATCGAAAAACTTTAAACTAACGAAAGATGCGTACATATCTGAGGATCACGCACAAAAATTTGCAGATTTAAATAATTTTCTGTGATTTTACAGAAGTAAAACGGTGAACAGCAGAAATCTGTTCCTGCGCAGAAATCCAAATCTAGCATCATCTTCCTATTAGAGGCAATACTTGGCACAACAATGCGATAAAATAAAGATACAAAGGAATTGTTACAGAAGTAAACAACTCCTTGACTAAAACTGAAAACAAAAGATAATGGGTTGCCTCCCAAAAGCGCTTTTCTTTAACGCCTTTTAGCTAGGCAAAGTAATTTTAATGATGCTCACATAAGGATAAGAGTTGAAACATAAAAGAGAGCATCAAGAAGAATATATAAAACATGTTTAAATCTAACACTCTTCCTATGCATAGGAGCCTTGTAAGAAAACAAGTCAAGAAACACAAAGTGACTAGCATAGGAAGGCAAAACAAGTGCAATTCAAAACTTTCAACATAAAGAGAGGAGACTTAATATTATTGAGATATATGAAACTTTTCCCTCTCTCATAATAACTTTCAGTAGCATCATGAACAAACTCAACAATATAACTATCACATAAAGCATGCTTTTCATGATCTACAAACACATAATTTTTATTAAGCTCTAAAACAGTGGGGTCATTAAACCCACTTTTGACAATAGTAGTATAACAAATATCATTAGGCAATATAGGACCATCATCAAGAGCATTATCATATAAGACATTAGGGAGCACATTTTTACTTTCTGCAATTTCCTTTTCTACTTGAGTCAAGGAGCTTGTTACTTCAAATTTATCAAAAGGAGATATTTCAATAGAATCATGACATTCAACAATATAGCATTCTTCCTCCTTAGGTAGGCATGGAGGGTAATCATATAATGTAAGAGTTAAAGAGTTACTATCTTTAGGAGGTAGATCCTCCTTTTGTTCATCACTCTCTTCCTCTTTTTCATCCAATGAGCTTTTAGTTCCAGCAATTTCGTCTCCCACAGGTTCCTGAAAGGTAGCAAGTTGTTCTCGAGAATAAGTTTTCTCAAGAAATTCAAGGCAATAACCAAGTATAGCATAATTCTCAGTTCTACAAGGAGCATCATCATCTTGAATAAAACCAGCAATTTCATAGGCACCCTTAAAAACAACAAATTCTTCAATTTGTTCAAGATTATCAAAGTCATAGTTTCCTTTAGCATAAGCAGCCAAGGTTTCATTATCATTATAATCACATTGGAAAGGGAGGTGTTTATGCCTTCTACAACATAATGATTCATTAAAGCAGCAGGATTCATCATAAGTAAAGCACAAGTTTCTAGCAAAACAATTCAATTTATATATTTGTACCCATAAGTGTTTCCCTTTTTGAGACAAGCGGTATTCCTTATAGTAATTCTGCTATTCCTCCGTGAACCCACTTAGACAATAAGATTTTGTTTCAATGAGAAAACCCATTGATAGCGAATAAATAACTAGACATAATAACAAACTGAAATAAACTAAATGCAAGAAACTAATTTTTTTGTGTTTTTGATAGATAAAAGCAAACAAGACAAGATAAAATAAACTAAGCAAGACAAAAACAAAGTAAAGAGATTGGAAGCGTGAAACTCCCCTTGAAGAAATCCTCTTGCTCCCCGGCAACGGCGCCAGAAAAAGCTGCTTGATGACGTGGATCGCACGTTCGTTGGGAGACCCCAAGAGGAAGGTATGAAGCAGTGTAGCAGCAGTTTCTCTCAGTATGAAACCAAGGTTTAATCGACCAGTAGGAGCAAGAAATCACTTCTGAAGGTTGTTGGTGGTGCCGTTTACTCGATCACCAACGTGGAATCTGCACACAACACAATCAAACTACTTTGCCCCAACGAAACAGTGAGGTTGTCAATCTCACCGGCTTGCTGAAAACAAAGGATTAAACGTATGGTGTGGAAAACAGTAGTAAATTGCAGAGAATGAAAAGGAACAATGTTTGCAGTTGGTTGTATTATCAGTGTAAAAGAATGGACCGGGGTCCACAGTTCACTAGTGGTGTCTCTCCATAAAAGATAACTAATATGCTGGGTGAACAAATTACAGCTGGGCAATTGACAAAATATTGAGCGCATGACAATGCATATATATGACATGATGATTACTATGATATTCATGTGGGCATTACGACAAAATACATAGACCGTTATCCAACAGCGTCTATGACTAATAATCCACCGCCAGGTTGTCATCCGAGTTCCCCGTTGGTATTAAGTTGCAAGCAACGGATAATCGCATTAAGTAATGTGCGTAATGTAAACAAATGCATTAGACCTAACGGCGCACCCTTAAGCTAAGCATCGGTTATTTTATCCCTAGTGGCAACAGCACATCCACAATCTTAGAAGTTATTGTCACTCTCCCAGATTACCGGAGGCATGAACCCACTATCTAGCAAAAATACTCACTCTTGGAGTTACAAGCATCTACTTGGCCAAAGCATCTACTAGTAACGGAAAGCATGCAAGATCATAAATAACATATAAGATAGATTGATAATCAACTTGACATAGTATTCAATATTCATCGGATCCCAGCAAACACAACATGTAGCATTACAATAAGATGATCTTGATCATGATAGGCAGCTCACAAGATCTAAACATGATAGCATAAAGTGGAGACACAACTATCTAGCTACTGCCATGGACCCGTAGTCCAAGGATGAACTACTCACGAATCACTCTGGAGGCAGGCATGGTGATGTAAAGCCCTCCGGTGATGATTCCCCTCTCCGGCAGGGTGCCGGGAAGAGCTTCTGAACCCTCCCGAGCTAGGGTTGACGGCGGCGGCGTCTCTGAAACTTTTCGTGGAATATGGCTTGGGTATTTAGGTTTTTCGCGTTGGGAGGAATAAATAGGCGAAATGGCGGCGGCTGGAGACGCCCGTGGGGCCCACATCACCCCACGGCGCGGCAGCGGGGACCGCGTGGCCCCATGGTGTGGCTGCCTCGTGGCTCCCCTCCGTCTCTCCTTTGGACTCCGTGTACATGCTGAAAAAATAGGAGGTTTGTCCAAGTTTCGTCCAATTCCGAGAATATTTCCAGACTAGCTTTTCTGGAATACAAAAACAGCAGAAAACAGGAACTGGCACTGTGGCATCTTGTTAATAGGTTAGTCCCAGAAAATGCATAAAAATGCTATGAAGTGTATATAAAACATGTAACAATTGGTATAATATCAACATGAAACATCAGAAATTATAGATACGTTTGAGACGTATCAGGCGGCAAATAATCCGGCAACACTGGAACAAGGCGGAAGCCGGATTCAAGGTGCGCAAAGTTCCCTAAAGGCCTAGGAAGACAAGTCAAGGTCAAGATAAAGAAAGAGATAACTTTCAAAGTCAAGATAAAGGCGGAAAAAGAGAAGGCAACTTTGCAAGATCAAGTCTGAAAAATGGAAGACAATTTTCTAAAAAGAAGCCGGACGGATGCTGAAGTCCGGGTCCAATACAAAGCCGATCAAGATATCACAACTTTAAGGAAGAAGTCAAGTTTGAAGCCAATACGGAAGACAAAAGGCAACTTTTAGCCGGCAAGTTTGAAGCCAACACGCCAACAAAGCCGGCCAAGAAGTTGCCTAGTTTAGAGATGGATTCGACTTAGACTATGATTGTAAGCCTTGTAGAAGTCCAATACTTGTACGGGAAGTCCAGCCGACTCATATATATGTGAGAGGTGATGGCCGATTGAAATTAATCAAACAATCGATAACCTATCAATACAACCTACTTTTTCCCCCTCAAACCCTTGTTCATGCTTCCGTTGTTCGGCAATTTCGCCGGAGATCGAAAACCGAGCTAAGAGCGGCCAAGTCCGGCTTAGTTCAGCCAATCGTCGCCAGCTTCCTCAGACGGGGCTTCCCGAGGGGTTGGGGCGTCTGGTATCAAAAGCGCCGGCTTACTATCTTGCGTATCGCGCTGGAAGCCGGCCTGCCGCGGGGCGAGTTGCGGAGTATCTTCCCCGGCACCGCGGGTACACGAGGACGTGTTCGTGTGACACGTTTCGAGCGCAACAAGAAGATTCTAAACTCATTCATGAAAGGGGGTGTTTGGTCATGAGATATGCATGAATTAAGCATTGGTATTACGAAAATTACATCAATGCGATTGGGTGAAGGGATGGAGTCTATTTTGGAGAAATTAGAGAGGAAAGACAGGCACGATATGTGCCTGGGGCAATCACCAAAATTGCTCACGAGGCGTATGGGCACTTGTGGATGAGTAGATTACTTGAATTCTTATTTGCTACTGAATAACCCTCCGCAAAAACAGTGGTTATTCACTTTGATGGAGTCGTTGTATCATGATGATTTTGTCAATGCAGCGGTCACCAAATTGAGTGGTTTGGCCTTCTTGAAGGAAGGCCATTCATGAGAACAGTTCCAGAGCCCGTCCTCCACATACAGGTTTGAGTAAAAGGTGAATCGCTTCTCTCGCGGGTTGACTGAAGACCAATATTGATGACGCGGTGCCAAAAAAAAAAGAAGTCTGAATCGCGTTGCCTGTGCTGCAGTTGTAAGAGATGCTACAGGGAGCTTGGGCTGTTGTCATCCAAGCCATAGACGATCTCGAAGGGTGTTCTCTTTGTTGCGCGGTGTAGTGCTCCATTGTTGGCGAACTCGGCGTGTGGGATGCCCTCTTCCCAATTCTTCAGGTTGGGCTTGATCAACACACGAAGGAGTGTGGATAGGCTTTGGTTCACCATTTCGGTTTGACCATCGGTTTGAGGATGGTATGCGGTGGAGAATAGTTGCTTGATTTCCATGTTAGCCATCAAAGTCTTCCAAAAGTAACTCACGAACTTGACGTCACGATCCGACACAATGGTCTTGGGCACTGCATGAAGACGGACGATTTCCCTAAAAAACAAAGTGTGGAATAGGCAATGGTGTATATAGGTCATGAGAGTTTAGAGTAGACATTGCTTTGAGGCATGTCGAACATCGTCACACTAGGCGTTCCACGTCACCCTTCATTCGTGGCCAATAGTAGTTGGTGGTGAGCATGGTGTAGGTCTTGTCGCGACCAAAGTGTCCCATGAGTGATCCACCATGTGATTCCTTCAAAAGGACCAAACGAAGCGAAGACTCGGGTATGCATAGTTTGTTAGCCTTAAATAAAAATCCTTTGTGCAAATAGAAATTATCAATTCCTTTATGTTCCGTGCACATGGCAAAAATTGAACCAATGAAAGTGTCCATGGCATAAAGATTCTTGATCTCATCCAAACCCAAAACATTGATTTCAAGATGCGTAAGTAGGTTGGTTTTGCGGGAAAGAGCATCCGCTACAACATTCTCTTTGCCCTTTTTGCACTTGTTGACATAGGGAAAGGATTCGATGAACTCAACCCACTTAGCATGTCGTTTAAACTTGTTTGAGTTTTCAAAAACTTCAAGGACTCATGGTCGGAGTGGATGACAAACTGGACCCCCGTGGACCCCTCCTAGCCATCTAGGATTATACGGACCCGCCTTACGTCATCTGACCCACGTACACCCCTCCCAGCCATCTAGGAGTATCAGTAGCACTTTTAGGTCATCCTAAAACACATGCGACAATCCTAGCCATCTGGACCCCCGTGGGCCCCTCCTAGCCATCTAGGAGTATACGGACACTCCATATGTCATCTGACCCACGTGCACCCCTCCCAGCCATCTAGGAGTATCAGTAGCACATTTATGTCATCCTAAAGCACGTGCGACAATCCTAGCCATCTGGACCCCCGTGGACCCCTCCTTGCCATCTAGGAGTATATGGACCCTCCTTACGTCATCTGACCCACGTGCACCCCTCCCAGCCATCTAGAAGTATCAGTAGCATTTTTAGGTCATCCTAAAGCACGTGCGACAATCCTAGCCATCTGGACCCCCGTGGACCCCTCCTAGCCATCTAGGAGTATACGGACCCTCCATACGTCATCAGAACCACGTGCACCCCTCCCAGCCATCTAGGAGTATAAGTAGCACTTTTAGGTCATCCTAAAGCATGTGCGACAATCCTAGCCATCTGGACCCCCGTGGACCCCTCCTTGCCATCTAGGAGTATACGGACCCTCCTTACGTCATCTGACCCACGTTCACCCCTCCCAGCCATCTAGGAGTATCAGTAGCACTTTTAGGTCATCCTAAAGCACGTGCGACAATCCTAGCCATCTGGACCCCCGTGGACCCCTCCTTGCCATCTAGGATTATACGGACCCGCCTTACGTCATCTGACCCACGTGCACCCCTCCCAGCCATTTCGGAGTATCAGTAGCACTTTTAGGTCATCCTAAAGCACGTGCGACAATCCTAGCCATCTGGACCCCCGTGGACCCCTCCTTGCCATCTAGGAGTATACGGACCCTCCTTACGTCATCTGACCCACGTGAACCCCTCCCAGCCATCTAGGAGTATCAGTAGCAATTTTAGGTCATCGTAAAGCACATGCGACAATCCTAGCCATCTGGACCCCCGTGGAACCCTCCTTGCCATCTAGGATTATACGGACACGCCTTACGTCATCTGACCCACGTACACCCCTCCCAGCCATCTAGGAGTATCAGTAGCACTTCTAGGTCATCCTAAAACACGTGCGACAATCCTCGCCATCTGGACCCCGTGGACACCCCAAGCCATCTAGGAGTATACGGACCCTCCCTACGTCATCTGACCCACGTGCACCCCTCCCAGCCATCTAGGAGTATCAGTAGCACATTTACGTCATCCTAAAGCACGTGCGACAATCCTAGCCATCTGGACCCCCGTGGACCCCTCCTTGCCATCTAGGAGTATACGGACCCTCCTTACGTCATCTGACCCACGTGCACCCCTCCCAGCCATCTAGGAGTATCAGTAGCATTTTTAGGTCATCCTAAAGCACGTGCGACAATCCTAGCCATCTGGACCCCGTGGACCCCTCCTAGCCATCTAGGAGTATACGGACCCTCCATACATCATCAGAACCGTGTGCACCCCTCCCAGCCATCTAGGAGTATCAGTAGCACTTTTAGGTCATCCGAAAACACGTGCGACAATCCTGGCCATCTGGACCCCCGTGGACCCCTCCTAGCCATCTAGGAGTATACGGACCCTCCTTGCGTCATCTGACCCACGTGCACCCCTCCCAGCCATCTAGGAGTATCAGTATCACTTTTAGGTCATCCTAAAGCACGTGCACCCCTCCTAGCCATCTGGACCCCCGTGGACCCCTCCTAGCCATCCAGGAGTATACGGACCCTCCTTACGTCATCTGACCCACGTGCACCCCTCCCAGCCATTTCGGAGTATCAGTAGCACTTTTAGGTCATCCTAAAGATTGTGCGACAATCCTAGCCATCTGGACCCCCGTGGACCCCTCCGTGCCATCTAGGAGTATACGGACCCTCTTTACGTCATCTGACCCACGTGCACCCCTCCCAGCCATCTAGGAGTATCAGTAGCACTTTTAGGTCATCCTAAAGCACGTGCGACAATCCTAGCCATCTGAACCCCCGTGGACCCCTCCTTGCCATCTAGGATTATACGGACCCGCCTTACGTCATCTGACCCACGTGCACCCCTCCCAGCCATTTCGGAGTATCAGCAGCACTTTTAGGTCATCCTAAAGCACGTGCGACAATCCTAGCCATCTGGACCCCCGTGGACCCCTCCTTGCCATCTAGGAGTATACGGACACTCCTTACGTCATCTGACCCACGTGAACCCCTCCCAGCCATCTAGGAGTATCAGTAGCACTTTTAGGTCATCGTAAAGCACGTGCGACAATCCTAGCCATCTGGACCCCGTGGAACCCTCCTTGCCATCTAGGATTATATGGACCCGTCTTACGTCATCTGACCCACGTACACCCCTCCCAGCCATCTAGGAGTATCAGTATCACTTCTAGGTCATCCTAAAACACGTGCGACAATCCTCGCCATCTGGACCCCCGTGGACCCCTCCAAGCCATCTAGGAGTATACGGACCCTCCTTACGTCATCTGACCCACGAGTTACGGACCGAGCAACACTTTATTTAGTTGATGAATAATAAAGCAAGCTGTTCTCACAAAAAAAAAGGCTGGAAAAGTAAAAACCTGTGAAGGATCATAGTGCACAACAAATCTTACTGCACTCAGCAGTGTTTACCATGAGAACAGTTCAGACATCACATATAAACACAAAATAAAAGCAAGAACTGAAGCATGCATAAAACATGATATTAGAACAGCTCAAGAGAGTTGTATTACTTGCTTTAGTCTAGATTCAAGATACTAACATGGGGATACTTAGCAGATTCCAGTTAACAAACGACGCTACCATAGTCTATGCACATCAAGGGTACAAGAGTGATCCTAGGTGCGTAGGAAGGATGCTTCCATGGACTGTAGGATACTCGCCGTATCGAATCTGAAGTTCCTGAAGCTTTTACCAGGGCGGTTGTCAATATGTTGCGTGTCAGATGCTGCTCTAGTAATAACATGGTTCTCGACAGGCACGGAAACACCCGAGGGATTCTTCGCTTTCCACACCGTACCTGTGCAGCAATGTTATGTTATTTCAAGATTCACAGTTGATGTCAGTTCAAAAACAAGATTCACAGCCATGTAAGAAAAAAGTACATGTCCTAGCAGGTTAACCATGTCAACATGGGTATATACATAAGAGCAGTCAAAGTTGCTCGTGAAGATAACTATGAACTACTCTGGGCTCGAATATGTTCCATTTATATATTAGTTTGCATTTGGTTCACTTTGGAAAGACCTCTAGTCTAGAGGACATAACTTGGTAAGCAAAGCATAAGAGTTAACACAGAACTACTTCGTGATAATTCAGGAATGTTTATCTTGACCACAATGGGTATGAGAGGGAGCGGAAAAAACCTCTGCCAGATGTATCTGGCTTCTGATATACTGGCTGACGATGTGCGCCTATCCATGCTTTTAGACCCCTGGGACATGCAAAAGAGTAAGCCCCCAAATAACTCAAAACCAGCAAAATTACATTGGAGAAGTAGAAGCGATCAAACATGCTAGATTCTAACAGGGTAATGCATATGACAACGTCTGCATACATAATTATATAGAATGGGGGTCAACAAGATAAAAATATACTGACGTCAAAAATGGTGCAACCATATAAAGCTTCATTCCATTCACTCCACGAGATATTGCATCATCACTAGCAGGTAATAGATCATCAATTCTGTGCCACGAGATCTCCTGCCAGATTTGCAGAGAGCCATAGCTTAGCAGTGACCATTTCACTTATTTAACAAAACAGAAAGGGAACAGTGAATAAAAAGTAACCAATGCAAACAACAATTGCTTAAAATCTCAAGCAGACACAAAAATAGTGAACACAAAGCTACTCCGTATAGCTTAGAGGATAGAGCATGATAACAAGAAACTGCAAGCAATTTGGACAAGTGACTGCAATTTTCAAGAAAAGGAAATAAGAAACATGCATCATTTCAGAAGTTTCAAAAATATAACACATGATTATGTAGTCCTACTTCTCAGCTCGGATGTAATGTCTCAGTTAGGATCATTCAATTACAATCAGTTATTCATAAAGGAGAAACCATTAAATTCTAAACAAACATGCTATGAATTAAGGAACCATGTCATGTCTACTATATTATACTGTATCTGCTAAAAAATCTTGATAGGTGCAGAAAAAACATTTTAGCCATACAAAGATGAGAAAGGCTACAAGATTTGCATACACTGATCTCTTTCTTGGTTTGAGGTGCAAAGACAGTATCTTCCTTAACACCCGTAATAATGTAGAGCCGAACTCTTTGTTGTCCAATTGAAACTTCAATGTGGTCCTCCAATTTCAAAAGCTTAGAAACATCACAGCCAGTTTCCTCCAGAACCTGCATCATTTTGCAAATAAATGTCACTTAGGTAGGGAAAAACAGTTATGTAATAAACGATGGCAAAGTCTTAATATGGACAGGACCCGCTGCGAACTGGACAAAAGATAAAGTATGATAACCTGGAGATCTGCAAGCAATCTATGCAGAGAGCTAGCAGGCATAAACATTACCTACCTGATGCTAATTGTCCTAATTCTCATTTTTAGAAAAATAGGACGGACAATAGAGAGTTGTGCAACCTAGCAAAGAACACATCCAAAAATGAAATAATAGCTCAAACATGGAACCTTTTACTTCTGTAAAGTGCCACAATTGTTATATTTGACATTGTGATACATTGCTAATGTAGTCCATTGTTGGAGAACTTTCAAATGGCCTAATATGCAATACAGAAAAGACACAAACATTAACTCAAGAATGTGATGTGTTGGGTTTGAAATTTGAACTGTAGGAAACTAATATATTAAAGTGAAGGACTTCCATGGTCAGAGAAACAGAAAATGGCTGTCCAGCAATATCTAAGAACATAATGTGATTCATCCAAACTGTAAAAACCACATCATGGATCAAGCCCAGAAGTTTACTTCTCTAACTGCACAAGTATGATCCTCTTCATCTTTGCTCCTCTTTCCACGTGGGAAGCTCCAGCTGGCACTTGACTTCCAGCCCTTAACAAGCAAGCACTGCACACAAGAGGGTAAGGCAGCAAACCTTGAGATTAAACAAAATTCCTGAGGAAAATGATGTCTACAAGGGTCAAGGAAACAAAACTATAATTTGATGTATATTGCACAATTGAGTGTGAAACTGTATCTCTACTGAAGTTTGAGGCAACTATGTGATAGACCATCTATAAGAGGGTAAGAGGTAGTACATAATTATAGGGTTTAAGTTGCATATTTTTCGAGAAGGGCGGCTGATATCAGACATGCTTATTTCCAAATTTAGGTCTTAGAATTCCTAAGCATATTATCAATGAAGGCAGTAGTTTATGTCATAGGATGGGCGTAAAAGAAAGAGCGAGCGAATTACCCTGTCATGGGTGTCATCGAGGATGATGGCGCCGGAGACGGGTACACGGAACTTGTAGTGGGTGAAGTCCTTGTAGATGTCGTCCAGGTGCGCGCGGTATGGCCTGAGCGCGTTGCAGCTGTTGAACACTGCATAATACACAACGGCGGCAACGATGTCGGAGTTAGCGACGACACCAAACATCATCTCTCCTCCTGACACGTAATTCTGGAGAGAGATTGAACGGATCTTACTGAGGGAGCAGAAGTCCTTGAAGGAGAGGGACTTGAGGGAGGGGTTGTTCTCCACGGAGTTGTCCTCGTAGAACCAGTGCGCCACCTCCAGCAGGAACAGGATCCGCTCGAACGACTCCAGATCCTCCTTGGGCACGTTCAGCACGAACCGGCTGCGATGCAGATTGGATTTTGGGATTTGGATTCGGATGGATGAACTTGCGGAGATGGGATTGGGGGATTGATTAGGGCTACGCACCTGCAGAGATCGTCGAGCAGCTCCTGCGGCGGCAGCTGCCCCCTCGACGTCGACCGGTTCAGTCCCCCGCCGCCCGCCATCGCCATGCACAGACCGTCGCCGTCGCCGTCGCCGTCGCCGCCGCCGCCGTTCCCCTCTCTCTGGTCGGGCTCGCTCACTGTAGGCCGGACTCGAGCTGGGGAGGGCAGTGGAGTACGAGAGCTGTGACCCGAGCCGAGAAGCGTATTCCAAAGCTTACGTAATACCGTTCAGAAAACGGCATCGTGATATTACGCTAGGCCAGTGGAGATTAAAAAAAAATCTGTGGAGACAGCGAAGGAGCGGAGGAGGCGAGCCGGAGGTGGGGAGGCCACGATGCCGCCGGCGATGCTAAGCATACCGCGCTCCTCGCCGCCGTCGGTCTCCTCTTCTCCTCTCTGTCCGGGACGCCGATCCGCCGCCGCCGTCCAGCGCCACCGCTCGCCGTTCCCCTCCAAACCCGCCGCAGGTCCCTCCTCCACCCTCCCCCTCCGATTGAAATCCTCTGTACTGTTGGGGCACTGTGTTGTGCGGAACTTAGTTAATTTGACACCACACAGTTCAGCGTTCATAATTCTGTATTTGTGTATCCTGATTTTAGAAAAACAGGGGGCCTCCCCCGGCTCCATTTTATTGTGTATCCTGATTAGAAATGGAAATTTTAGCTTAGTGATAGTAGGTAGGTCGGCTCCAATTGGGAGTTTGTCTTTGCCCACCTCAAATGAACCTGACTCAACCTAGTAGTTTGCGCATTTAACATGTTATATATTCTTCGCATACGGTGCGACCGCAAATTATCTTCTGTCTGGTGCATTTTTGTATGTGAACATCAGTACAAACCGTGCCAGCTTGCTGTTCTGTAACCATGTCCCTTGACATATTTGGCATCCATGGCTACTACTTACAGGAATATGCTATGCGAGCCAAGCGGTTGAATTGTTGCCGTCTTTGTACCCGGGGACGGGCATCGTCGTTCGTGATGCGCGGATGGAGGACTGTTGGGAAGTGGCAGACACCCACTGCGGTTCCTTCTTTCCGGGTTACAAGTTCCCGTTAGACCTTGTTCTACGGCTTGATCGCTACATCGCCCTCCTATCCGGTTTTGCAGTCCCCCCTGGCTGCACGAGGACTTGCCTTGTTGCGGTTAACCCTGCTGCGGTTCACAGTGCTGTCAGTATTGAATGTGGAGATCTAACAGATGCGCAGTTTCGTGGGAAATATGGTGTGAGTAAAGGCTCCATTGCTGGCATTCTTACGGTTGACACTGTGGCGGACTACCTTCCACGAAGAGGACCTCTCAAGCAGAGAAGGTACATCACTATGTGCTTTTTTTTAAATAAGCAAGTTTTTCTTCAGTTTCTAGATGCTAAAATTGTTTGGGCATATATAAGTGCGACTATACACCCATCTCATTAATGTCATCTGTTTATTTCTTGTAATTACAGTGTTTTCGCTTACTTTTTCATGGCTTACCTATTATACCCTTTTTACTTATATGTATTGCTATTACTGCAACCTTGTTGTCTTGACATTGATGTACCATATGTTTGATATTCTCTTCCCAAGTCATTAATTATATTGTTAGCATTTAAAATGTTTGACCTGAATACCAATCTAACGTTCAACCTAGGAATGTAAATTTATAGCACAACTGAAGTTAGTAACCAACATCTCAGCTACTCTTGATTTGCTTTTCTCTAAATCTCCATGGGAAGCCAATGATGGAAATTGGTTGTCCTTAGCCAATAGAAGATGTGAGGAAATACCTCAGAAAATATCTGGTTTACCAGAAGGTGACAAGCTAGTTCTTCAGTACATCTAAAGTGAAGCCAGCCAAACCAAAATTCAAAGGTCAAATTATTATTTACCTTAGCTTGTTGGGGAAGATGATTATAAGCATAGAATATACCAATAAATAGTTGACTAAAAATAAGTGTTCACTACTTTTTGTTCCCCGAAATAGAAATATTACTCAAACAATGGCATTTAAGGCACCTTTGCAATGGCTATTTCAAACTAAGAAAGTCTGAATATAACTATTAGAAGTTCGAAACCAATATATAAGTCGTTACTGATTCTAATCCAACTTGGGATGCAAAGTCCAACATCTTAAGGTCATGCAGTGTTAAATGTTTATAGTAAAGACTCACAAAAACAAACAAAAAGTGATTATAGAAGCCATTAACGCAATGTTTGGAGAACACCTCTCCTTTGCAATGAAGAATCTTACCTTCCCATGGTAAAGAGTGGACAAGCTTCCTGTGACCATGTTGCATTTTGCTAGTGCATGTTGACGCATTCCAAACATAGGTTCCATCGTTCCATCCTCCTCCTGTCTCTGTCGTCTGGGAATCCATGTGGTAAACTCCCAAATGGCATAAACCTACACAACCCATAGATTTGATCAATCACAAAATAGTACAATATTTTTTTGAAAGATCAAAACAGTACAATCTTAAGCATAATTACCTAGAATGTGGTGTGCTCGGTGTTCCAGGGTTGCATAGTTGATTTAGTCACAGTATACATCACACTAGTATGATCTCTTGTGTGATTTCCTCAAAACCATGTTACTAATACGTAAGGAATCTATTTTCATGTAATTCTGATGGCTTGTGGCATTCTCAACTAAATAATGTGTTCAGTTTTTTCTATTGAACTAATCGGGAGGGGATCCCCCTACGGCCCTACCTTCTGATTTTTATTAAAACAAAGTCCTGAAGGGACTCAAGGGAGTTAACAGAGGAGTTACAGAGGGGGAAAACAACGAGGAAGGGAGGGTAGATAATTCTAAGTCAACAAAGATTCAAAACCCACAGCTATTGTGAATTCCACTCTTCAATCAAAATTTGATCGCCATCTTCTCTTCTTTTCTTTCCCTGCTAGCCCAGAGTACGCACTGCGCCGCCACCGTCAGCGTAGGGACTTGAACATCATCGAACACTTTTCCATACCTTGACAACCAGATCGCCCAGTACACAGCGGTGATCACCATTGTCGAAGTTTGTTGTTTGTTGGCTGTTACCATGTTCTTTGCTTCCAGATAAATGGAGATGTGTCACTGATTCTGGCCATCGAGATCCCAAATTGGTGAAGGATTTCATTAGTTCAGACAAACCCATGGGCCAAGTGTGCCACCGTCTCGCTTTCCCCACAACCGAGGGTCACAGATCATCGTCCAAGATTTGCTGTCAGAAACAGTACTGTTCTGACCTTGATCCTTCTTTTAGTTAACAGGCAAGCAAAAATATTCCCTTTCTTCGGCACCACGCAGCGCCATATTCAGATTGCACTATTGCTCTGAATCCCACCCCAGCTGACTAGCTTGTACATGTTTCTGACTGAAAACGTTTCGGAAGGTTTCAGACAGTCTCCACTCCTGTCTGTGGTGTTGCTGTCCAGGCGGCAATTGTTCAGAAAACCATAAAGTGCCAGAAGTGCCCTATTCACTTGATCAGAATTTAAGTGCTTTATCGGCAGAACCCATTCACCTCCAACTCTGCATTCCGCAGTAGAAACATTTGGTCTAACGGTGTGTGAGAAGAATGTTGGGAGTTGGATGTATCGGGCCCCTTGCTAGTCCATTTGTCCATCGAGAGCAATGTCGATGTGCCATCTCCCAACTGTGATGAAATTGGCTTTCTTATAAATTGTGATCTTGTTAATCTGTGTCCAAGCTCTAGTAGTATGTGGGAGTTCACCCCCAAATCCCTTCCAACGAGGTGTACTGTCCACACTCTTCTCACCCATGGTGTCTACGGGGCAGTGAGTAATATGTGAACAAATTTGGTTAGCAGACAATTGTTTCAGTTTCTTGAAAGCAAATTGTTGTTGTATCTTGCCTGGATTATTCTACATGACTTGTTCCGCTTCCTTTTATAGTCATGTATTAATGTGAGCTCTGGGGGACCCCATACCTTTTTTTATTCACTTGTCTCTCTTTTTGTCCTTGACTTAGAACCAAAAGGTTATATAAGCATCTAGCGCTAGACTGACAAAACTTCATGTGCACTCCCTTTTGTTGTGGTGGCAGTTCAGTGTGCCTACCAAGAACATCGATTGCCAAGTTGAATGTTATACTTTCATATGACCTTTTCATTACCACAGATAAACAACATGGATCAAGTAGAATCCAAATTTATAGTTATCACCTAGTTTTACTTGTACAAGATGATAAAATGCCAACACTCAATCTACCTACATGTTTTTAAATAAAATGTGGTGGCCAGCCAATTTTGTGGGAAAAGTGTCTGACACACTACAGGTCCAACTTGCTTATTTCAACAAACTCCTCCTAAACAGTGTTAGTATTTGAACTTCAGCTTGATTAGGATAGGAGGCAAAAACTTCTGCATTACCGCTATTGATCTTTCCAGCTAACAAAATATATTGAAAAGCAACAGACTAAAAGAATTAACATCCACTTTGATCCTGATCTCCACCATAGTTTGAGAATGCACTACTTTCAGGTACTATGATTCTCATATAGGACAAGCTTTCTGCTTAATGAAAAATGGATATTCAAATCTCGTGCATGTTCTCTAAATATATACGACAAGCTTTCATGTAATTATGTGCCAGCTTTAATCTCAATGGGAGTCTAGTCAACGTTGTCAATCCTTGTCGACACTACCCTGAATAGATACTGATCATACGTCCCTTTTTTCCCGTTCCATCTTGCTATAGTCAGGTTTTGTTGAGATGTCACCTTCCCAATATGTTCTACTTTATAGCTACTGCCTACTGATATGAAATGTAGCCTCCTTTCCTGCAAATAGAGGGACCATGTTTTGTACTTTGCATCATCAAGAAAGTTTGTTTGAGTACCGGACGCAATTTCTTTTGCCGACTCTCATTCTAAAATAACTCCTCAATAAGAAAACTTTCAGTCTGAAACATTGTGGTAATCCAAATGAAACTGTTGGCTTGCCACATTTAGAATGTAGATGATCAGATATATTCGGTTGAATACAGTGCATATGTGCCATTGGTTATGCTAATTTTAGTATGCATGAAGTGCTCAGGGTTGCAAAGCCTTCTCATGCACATCACTCCTGAGATGCTCAACATATGCCAGTATAGCATTTCAATATTGTTCTGAATATGTCATAAGGAAGTCCTTTCTTCCTCTTAAAATTCATCCATACTCCTTCAAATTTATGCAGAACGGGTATTGCATACATAGCAAATGTGGCGGTCCGAAAGGAGGAGCGTCGAAAAGGAATCGCCAAAATGCTCGTCGCTGAAGCTGAGGCACGAGCGAGGAGCTGGGGATGCAGGTCCGTGGCCTTGCACTGCGATGTGAGTAACCTCGCCGCGCTGCGGCTGTACAAAGGCCAAGGTTACAAAAGCATCCGTGTTCCAGAAGATGCCAAGTGGCCGGCGCCTAAGATAGCTGAAGGAGTGCGGTACGACTTCATGATGAAGCTCGTGCCCAAGAATTAGACTGTACAGTTTCAGAGTAACAGCAGAAATCGAGACTCGTGGATAGATACTACAGCAATGCTGTGTAGATACTACAGAGATGGTATGTAGATACTGCGGAGAAGGCCAAGACTGACTCTTCTCATGTATAGCAGTTGATGTATAGTAGAGGGTACATGTATATGCTACAATATATTGTTTCAAAAAGGCGTAAGGATGCCGAGACTTCATTTCTCGAGACGAGCTGGACCCAGAACTCCTGACAAGTAGCCTGGGAGCAAAAGATAAATGTTTCAGCTTCCATGCCTCCCCATTGCTGTAATGTACATTAGCTCCTTTGTTTTCCATCAGAGAGTTCGGTTACGCGGTGTTCTGCTTTGTGCCTTTTTCCTAACTGGTAATATTATGAAGATAGCGCCAGATATGATGAATGGAATATATCGAGGTCTTTTTCCTAACTGATAATACTATGAAGATAGCGCCAGATATGATGAATGGAATATATCGAGAACGCGACGCCATAGACTCCTTGTGCTGGTTCAAATACATGTGTCTCTGCTGCTCCCTGCCAAGGAACTTTAAGGTATGATCTACATCTGCTCCACATAATTTCCAGCTTCTTAATTGTACTGTAGTATTTTCCTCATGCAGCAAAATGAAACGTGAACCCTAACCCAAAGGATGCACCCTGGGACCGGTGCGTGTCAACAGAGAGAGGGTGCCAGTAGTATCCATCACCAGGTGGCATAGTGGTCTCTTTATGATGTTCTTGACACCAACCAGGTACGTTCATAACGACCCCCCTTTTCCATTCTGAACTGTATGGTTGTTGGAGCATTGCCGATGATGTCTGGGTAGTGTAGAAGCCTGCCTTGCCGATTCCGTCGAGGTGAGGAAATGGGCAGAGATTTTGCTGTTGGGTGGGTGGGGTGGGGGGTGGAGGGGAGATGGAACTGAACAACATGTCACATGGGACGCATGCCAAGGGAGAAGCTCGGCTAGCTGATCATCATCCACGCCACCACCACCTCACCAGCACAGCAGGTGAGGCGAGATGGTTGGATCTGTGCGTAATGCATGTGATCTCAACGAATTCTAACGCTATTTATATGTGGATTCCCTTTTGTTTAGTGCCCGGCATTATGCAGTACACGTAGTACCTTGGCTTCCAGATTCAGATCGGCTTGAACTTGCTTTTTTTCTTCTTCTTTCTGGTAGAAGAATAATGCTCGGCACATGGATGGATAGTGCTAGCTCGGTTGGAGAAATGGCCCCGAGCGTGTGAAATTATTGGTCTTCCACACACGCTTAATCTTGATCAAGTGTTGGTATTTAAAAAAAAACTTGGCTGATTTAGGCCCCATTTGGAATACTGGAAAAACCGTATGCATAGGAATGGGCCGTTTTATGCGAAGTTTATGTGATCCAGATAAACCCTGCCATGTGACCAACACCCTCCCCTCAAAAAGAAAAATGTGATCAACACCCTTTGTCAGCAACTGAACATCGAATACTCAAAAAACAAAATAGCAACTGAACATCGTCTTGCTTGATGATGTCTTCCCGTCTGCCCTTATTCCATTGTCTGGGATAGAGTGAAGAACAACCAAAACTAAAGCCGAAAGAAAGAAAAAACACTTTGGCGAAGCTTCTTTTCAAATGCAGGCTCTCGCCGCCTCGATTTTGATCCTCGAGGGGGTGATGGACGGCGTTGAAGCAGGGGAAGGCCTTCCATTTTCGTTTACTCGATCATTGCTGGCTAAAATACTCTGAGCCACGTACTGGTACACCATTTTAAAAAGGTTTTGTTCTCGCTAAAATAAAATAACCATTCTTGTAATGTGGTTAGACGGGATGGTTTGACCGGGACCATTGACATCTCTGCTCCGACGGAAATCCCGAGGCAAAAGATATCTTGTCAAATATACAGTGCTATGGCCTCGAGTACTGAAGAGTCACCGGCGATGGCCGGTTCTGTGCACGGGCTGCAGGCGGTGCGGTCGCCGTGTCGTGTCGGTGGCCGACGCTCCTCCGCCTCGGCGCTCGGGGACAGGCAACACATCGGCATCAGCGCGTCACTACCACCTGGTGAGCTGTGCCGCCGGCGTTTGCGTAGCACGTACTCATGCCCAGCCCCCACATGACCGACCGACACTCGCTATACCTCACTCCTCTCCCTTTCCTTTGTCTTCACTTTCCCACCCATTCCGTAGCCAGCACAGCAGCAACATGTTCCGGCGAAATATGAGATTGGTAATTACCAATAGTTACATGTTTTTTGTTTTTCACTAGGCTACAAGATCATGTGCAGTCGAGTTGCTCGGCCGACATTACCTATGGCTGCCATGCTTCTGTCAAAAATGCTTTCACAAGTTACTGCTTTGGTAGGAGTCCAGGTGAATAAGCCTGGCAACCATTTTACTTTGTGGTAAGTAGATGTGGCGAATACTAATTAGTTGAACTTACGCCAAAAAAATAGTTGAACTGACGCTATAATACTAGTATTTTCTTTTCATTTTTCAAATGGGATTAAACTAACCTAGTAAAGGCTGGAAGATTCTCTCCCTTCTTTTTCTTTATACGCCCGCATAACCTAAGCAATAGGTTATAGCAGTTGGTTGGTCATCACCCGGACCAGAATTATGCAAGTCATGGCGCACATGCAACCATCGTGATCCCATGTTTCCCATTTTTCTTTATTTCTTCTTTCCTATATATGCTTTTCCTTTTACATTTTTCAAATCATTTCTTTTATGGTCGAGCATGCGATTCCAGATATGCCTTGACCGGTTTTCATCACCTAACGGCCGCCTACCTACTCAGCTCGATCATCAGCTCTCGTATACGGTATTCTCCCGGCCAATAATGATGGTGCAACATAGGAGTATCTTAGAAGCGATACCAACGAAAGTGTACATGCCCAACGCAAGTAGAGGAGCTTTATTGATTATTTATGTTTATGCGAGTTAATTAGCTTGTTGTTAGCTATTTTGGAATCGCAAGAGCTATCTCACCTACGTGATTGGCAAGTTGCAACGGCAGCCTGTGACTAAACAAACACCACTGGCCTAGCTAGCGTCCGTTCCGCTGTAGTGCGCCCGACGTGGCGACGACTGCGACAGGGTGGCGGCTCGTGCCAGCTAGAAAGGCTGCCAGTGGCACGTCGGATTCAGGGGGCGATGCCAGGTCAGTATTACAGGAGGTCACACCTCACGAATTGATTAACCAAATAGTACTATACCGCGCAAGTACCGCTGCCATTGCAAAGCTAATTAAGTAGCTTGGGAAAATAGTCATGTAACCATACAATACACTGGTAGACGTGTACAGATGAACGGAACTTTTTTTTTTTTTTTGAAAGGAACAGAATTTTTTTTTTTACTCTTGTGGGAGTAGCGAAAGTGAGCCGCTTCATCCATCGAGGAACGCCAATACAACAATAGTCAGCGGATGGATACAATCTGGAGAATAACTTTAGTAGTCGTATATAAAGTAAGCACTTGAAGAGGAAATATATAGCTGTATTATTTTTAGACAACGGAGGCCAGATGATTTTCGTGCCGTATTTAAAGACGGGGAGGCGTACGTAGTAGCTAAAACGCTCAGTGATCGAGTAGGTACGTCGCCGTCGACCGTCGGCGGCAGCCAGCCATCGTCGGAGGAGGAGTTAAGCTGCTGCTAGCGTCCAAAAAGAAGAGCTACCGAACTGCCATGACCTCCGCTGAGCCCGAGCCATCAGGCACTGATCGATCAATCGATTCATCAATCAATCGGTCGCCAAACCGTTTCGTGAAAGATAGGCATTTCCATCAGAGCTTAGTGTGCTGTTTAGTTAACGAGCACCTGCACCTAACTTAATTTGTTCTCGTTAATTAATCATCCGCCGTACTATACGTGAAAGCCATGGGTCGAACCATCGGTATCGATCGTGTCCATATATCTCCGAATTAATACATGTCGACAGAGCATGTGTAATGCTTGGAGCATTATTATTATCGTTGTTATTACTATTAAACCTTTGCATTACTTGTAAGGCAATGGACCAACAGTGCTCGTATATCGATGACCGTTGCGTCTAGCCTGCCGGCGTGATAGAGGCCTGGACGATAGCTCCAAGCGCCTGTCGCCTAAAATGTCTCCTTTAATTGTCGGTATGATCGAACCGGAAATGGGTTGACGCGCTCACGGTCATGGTGTTGCGTTGCACCCGATCGATGCGGGCTGCCGAATCTAATGAAGATCACTTTCTAGAATTTCCCCGGAAGTAAGATATTTGTAATTCGAATGAATTTCACACCAATTGGGAGGATTCCAATCCTTAGAAACCATTTCCTACGTACCTTGTTTGGTTTCAGCCTAAAATATTTTCGTAGAATTCTTTTTTGAGGCTTTTTTCCGTAGAAATCTAGAGAGTTAGAATCTTAGGATTTTCTATGTTGGTGGTTTATTTTATAGGATCAAATGTACTATTGTAATTTTTGTAAGAGATCATTTGCACTACATTACATACGATTTTTTTCACGCACTTATACCTCTTTGCAACTTTTTTTTTTGCTTACCATGTGTGGTGCGATCAAACAAGTTAAAATCGTATAGGAGTGAACCTAGACGTGACATTACAATTCATGTGTGTCCGACAAAGTTTTGGTGGTGTCGTTCTAACATGTTCCCTCGGCAAAGTCGGAGTCGTTGGCTCCAAAAGGAGCGGTCACGATCGATGACACTGCGGATTCTGCTCAAATTTTCCATCGGTGTATGTGGAGTGTGTGTTGGTAGCCAGGCCGGTAGATGTTGCGATGTGCCCTATTCCATGACGGTGGGCTGCATTATTTGTGCACGGCCTTTATCGGTTTTACTCTAATTAACCAGACAATTATCTTCTTCTGAGTTTACAAAAATGACTTATTTGTTGGCTTGTTTAAGAAAAAACTATGCAGGTCCTAAGTCACCTATCAGGGAGAAAGAAAGCATGGCATTCTATTCTTCCGATTGATGGAATGGATTGGTTGGATCGTAGTACAACCTCCGATCCATATTAATGGACTCAACTTTATCTAGATACGGATGTATCTAGATAAAGTTGAGTCCATTAATATGGATCGGAGGGAGTATGATAATGAAGCGAATAATGCATGCACGAGACGAGACGGGTAACATGCAAGCGGAACGGGATGTAGCACACAACAAGTCCTAAGTCACCTATCAGAGAGAAAGAAAGCATGGCATTCTATTCTTCCGAGTGGCTAGGAGGAAAAAAAAAAAGGTACCGATCCATCCACACCTTCACAAGAGCGGAACGGGATGTTGATGATTGACCTTGTCCACACCGCCACCGCAATCCATGGCCTCGCCGGGAATTCATCTCGCCCGTCGGATCCGCGTTCTACGGCCAGAATAAAATGCATATAACGGTCACATCTCACTTTTTTTTGCTATATATATATATATTGCGGTCACATCTCACATGGTATGGGCGCGCGACGTACGGCCGTTCGTGATGCTTGCGTTGCGTGCCACTCGCTCTCACCAGTGTAGTGAGACTATTCATGCTCGTATATCTTGCTGGTAGGGCCCCAGCTGCAGCCAGAGAAGGTGACACGTCACGGAGGATGATACTATCACTCAATCGGATTGATGGAATGGATTGGATGGATCGTAGTACGATACGAGTAAACATTTTTTGAGGGATAGGACTAAACATTTAGGGTGATCTGAGAGTACTTCAGGTTGCAGGGCGACGCCCGTACCCGGCCCGCATGCACGTAAATTAGGCAGAGCTAGTTATAACTAATTCTATCAGATTTTACTCGTTTTGAACTAAAAAAAACAGTGCCCTTTTGCCCGTATTTGCACTTTATCCCCGAAACGAGGACCGTCTTCAAGGATGCCCACGTGTGACATCGTCCTCAGTCTGCCCTCTTGATCCAGCGACTCCACCAACTTCACCCGAAGAATGACCACCTAAGAAGGCTTACTGCAGCGACCTCACGAAGCCCATGTCAAGCCTTGTAGAACAGTCAACCCTTCGTGTAGAAGGTTGACAACTCCGATTCCAGTTGTAGGATGAAGCAAAATAATGTCTCCTAAGTGTTGACAACTCCGATTCCAGTGACCCACTCGGAGAATGTTATTCATGACTGGACCAGCCATCACAGATCATAGTCGCCGCTTGAATGACACGACAGCTAGCAGCTCCGATTTTGCAGCAGAGGAAGTACAACATGAAGAAATGGTAGACACGCCGGAACAAAACTGACTACCACAATCTTGCCACGAAAAATCGTCACTTATCTCTGTAGTCGTTGCCACACGGAATTGAGGCCATTGTATGATGGGCTACCGACCATAGTTGTAGGATGAAACAAAATAATGTCTCCTAAGTGTTTACAATATTTATTTTTTTGAAAGAAAAGTGCTTACAATTTCAAGAGTTGGTCCGATCTTTCACTTGTTCTGGACAGAACCGTTGAAGAACAATGGACAGTAGCTCAAATAAATGCAATTTTGGTCTATCAAACCTGAAGGTTAGGTTACCCATTTCTGGGTCCGCTTTGTTCTCCGTTATGCCAGAGTCCAAACCCATTTTCTTAGATGGCCACAATCCAAACCTTGGCTCAAGTATTGGTGCTGGTCGATCACTTTCTTCTCAAGCTATACCTTTTCAGCGGGAAATTTTATAAGCGGAGTACCAAAAGTCTTAACAAAATTAAGAACGAGAAGGGGCCACTGCAAAGCGAGACAGTTAATTAAAGAAAACGAAAATCCAAATAAAATCCTAGATCCCAGCTGCAGATACTAGTATATCAAGTCAAATGAGATCGCTGAAATACATGATCTTGTTGCTAGCTCAAATTAGTTAAGCAAATTGTATTGTGCAAGTACTAATGCGAATGCCAAGCTAATTAATTAAGCAGGCATAGGTGCGCTACATGTCGGTGTGTAGTATAGTAATCTATCTGAAATTTAACAACCGATCTCAATGCTCTACAATTATAACGAAATTATCAAATCATGAGTCTGAAGACTCGTGTCGGCCTGTATTTTAAAACGGGGAGGCCGGCGTCTACGTTCAGTGGTAGCTGAGGCCCGATGGCTTTGCGTCGCCATCGGAGTATTAAGCTGCACGCGTCCAAATCGCGCCACCTAACAGCCATGATCTTCGGCCGGCGAGCTCGATCGATCGCCGGTGGTAAATCAATCACAACAACGCATTCAGGTCAAAATCAACGATCTCACGATATGTGCACCTGCACCTAACTCTGTTCTATACCAATCCGTCGCGAAAGCGAAGCTTCAAACCATCAGTATCGTCGGGGCGGACCCAATGAATATATTTAGTGGGGTCACAAAGTTTAACTAGGGGCATTTCTATTGTAAATTCAAAATTTTCAGATATTTTTCATTAAACTTTCAAAGGATTTGCCAAATTTGAGTGGGGGCATAGGCCCCCACTCAGGGCTTGTTTGGTAACTGCAATCTCAGGGGATCCCGGTCTTTTCCAGGGGAGAATTTTCACCTAATCCGAAAGTCGGGAATAGAATCCTGAGGTTTTACGCCTGATTTTTTAGATTCCTGATCGGGATTATTTTCCCGGGAATATTTAACCCGTACAGCCAAACAAGCCCTCAGCCCTTCTTGGGTCCGCCCCTATACTCCATATACTCTCTCTATACATCTGTACGTACGTAGTCCCGTATCCAAATTAATACATGGAACTAACCATTGCTGGAATCGTAGTGTATAGTAACAGGGATGGCCACCATCTGACTGATCGATACGCGAATAATGAGTACAGAAAGAAGCATAATGCTTCGAAGAGGACTTTGTTCTTTTCCTTTTTCGACTTTGGCTTACTTCTAAGGCAATGGTCGTATGTACGCAGTATGTTGCTAGCGATGGATGGATGGCTGTCTGTCGTGTAGGCCCTCGGCATGATAGATGCATACACGATAGCTCTGCCTGTCACTCCCTGGCCTGATGTTTCTTTGTCAACATTGTTGGAGAGACCTTTGTACCATGATGTAGAAGAGTGTATGGATCTGTGGACTTGAAATAAGTGTGCGAAATGTCAGTGAATAATTCGAAATTATAGACAATTACTGATATGGCGACGGATATTAGCAACTATCGCGAATATTATACTGACAAGTTATACTAGCAAAATTTAACAATTCTAGTCCCACAACCTAATTATCCAGCATAATAACCAAACAAAGTTTTGTGGTCGGATCAAGAAATTATAATCTGCTATAATAATGTATTATTTGGAGAACATGTCATTGTCTGTGACATCGTGGTTTATCATACCTCATGAGTCTATTATCCTCAGCGATCTAGTATTTATTTTGCCATCCTTCACTAAATTTTAAATATATCCATATCCTTTTTAATTGAGTAATCAGCCGGTCGTATTCATATCCGAGAAACATCTCGTCTGATTCGTATTCGGTGATATATGCACTTCCATATTTGCCTTAAAATGTGAAATATGGGGGCAAGAGAATTATCTCCATCGTCCCGTTTCCGTCCTAGGTAACTCGAAATGAGTTGATCTTGGGTGCATCTTCATGTCTGTTGTACCCAGTGCATGGAAGTGGACTTGGTGTTCGTTTCAGAAGTTTCACAATAGTTAGGCCAGTTAATTCTAAAGGATGAAGATGATTACCTTGGACGTAATTCGTAGACACATTAACGTGGTGGTGGCTTGAAGCAACTAGTTTAGATGATGAACAAAAAGGACTAGATGATCAATCAAAGGTTTTGTGTAAATCTTGCAGTGTCAGGGTTTACATGTATGGCGATAGGGTTTTGCACGTCCTCCCATGGAAAAAGGTGTAGTTGCGGTTTTGGAAACAGTGATGCCATGGAGGAGAAGCGATTAATGCAACATCATCTATTGTTATTTTGCCGCAGGAAACTGTTGTCGTTGCAGAGGCACGACAGACTTTTCTAGTAGCTCAATTTTGTACTGTGACAAGGAAGCAGCGCCGATAGCAAACACTGTCAAGGGAGAGTGTGCGCAAGGCTCCTCAATGGGGACAATGGTGAAGGCGGCAGGAGATCAACAACAATGGCATACATCGTAGGTTGTGGCAAAGAGAGCAGATGGAGGCAGACCGCTTGCTCATGAAGGCAGTGGTCGATAGTGACGATGATAGAGGTGCATAACAACAAATCACGTAACGGTGGCGGTAAGTAATCAGCGGTGAGGTGGTGCTCGGGGTGTGGTGCGACAGACTTGGGGTGCTCCCATTTTATAGTCTTGGGTTCCCCTAGGGTTTGCGTCCCTTCGTCCTCCTACTTTGTTGATGACACGGAAACAACGGTCATAGTTGCATCAGATTCGATTGGAATCCGAGTCTGGTATGCACATGTACTTGTGACCCACATGTGTGACCCACCTGGGCAAGTGTGTCCGGCTCGGACACGACGTGTCAAAGGCACATCATGGCTCGGCACAACGGAATGGTCCGGCGTGCCATGAATATCGGCACGCTACAATCGAATAGGTTTTTACTCGCTTCCAAATAAAAGTTCATGTATTGTCAAGAGAAAATCGTGTTAATTAGAAGAGGTTGAATTAAGATACTATAAAGTATATATATTTAAACCACTTAGATACTTAAACCCAAATAACAAAATTGTAAGAACAGAGTATTATATGAAGTGACATTATCGGTTTCCACCATAGATATATGAAGTGACATTATCGGTTTCCACCATAGATATATGAAGTGATATTATCGGTTTCCAATGGATATTTTATTTAGATGTTTAAACCACTTAGTCTATTCTTACTTTTATATCTTTAACAACCCAAACTCAAAGGTATTTTTGAAGTCCTTGCCATTTACCAGTAATACCACTAACCCTATATAATATGTCTATCTGTTCTAAAGGCCGTGAGAAGCTCTTATATATATCTTATTATTAAGTTGTAGAGATTTCAAAACCTTTGTTGAACACTCAATCCCATTTTTCCATCTATCCATTGTAAACAAACATCACGTGATTTGACATACCCAGAGCAAATGCATAATTATTTTACTACAACAGTATCATGTCAAAATTGTAATCCCAAATAACAAAAATCACTTATAGATAACAAATTAGAAGCCATTATATTAAGAGATTATAAAGCACATAAGTGATTAAGAGTGATAAAATTTGTTTGAATCATTGGATGATAATTGTGTACTTAGACTAGAAGTTACGAAGGGGCCGGATAAAAAGTGGATAAAAGGATTATACTAGTGGCCATGGACATATAAGTGATGCTATATTATCTCGTTAGTTCATTAATTGTGTATGTAGTTGTTAATTAATAATACTGGTTGTACTCATAAATTATCATTAGATTATATTGTTACAAATACCTGTTAGCATAGTAATATGCCAAACTTATATAACTATAATTTAATCAAATAATTATAAATATTTTTACTTTCTCTTAGGTTATTTAATAGCCTTAAATATATGGATCATTAGACTCCAAGAAAACATCGACAGTATAACAATAAAAGGCACTAATTGTTTGAGTGAATATTATCTGTTGTCAATGTTATCAAGATACCCTAGACACAATAGAGCATCACGACATCACATTATGTCTTGCTAACATCAAGCATTTAGATTATGCGATCACACATGTACTATCGATTCAATGCAGAATGCGACGCACAAGTTTTGGTTTCTCGGTATTCCCAGTATAAAATTATATACTTCATGTGCAGCTGAATCATGTACATTAGTTTTCTTGTAATATGCCACATTCATTTTTATATCAAAACTTTACTTTATGTAAATCAACCGAGAGTTCGGTGCTAAAGTTATAGTTATACCATTCGAATTCACCTAAATCAACGCTCAAAATTTGTAATCATAACCTTCTACATCAAAATCCACCAATAGTCCATTTATGAAATTATACTATGACATTCATACATGTTTCAATATATATAGTTTCGTAGAAAACTAGTCGAATTTCGTAAACATTTTAGCCGTCTTTCATAGAAGACTAGTCGAGTCTCGTAAATATTTTAGTCGTCTTTCATAACTGGCCGGTTTGGTACGCCCCTAGGATGTTGCCTTCGCTTCCAAGTCGCGCCCAACGGCCACGGCGGGTCATGAGCGGTACACCGCTGTCACGTGCTGTCGCGGCCCTCCCCTGAGTCCGCATTCATGTTTTGTTCGTTGGTGATCCCTGCGTGCTGCCGCACCACTCACTCACTCGTTCTCACTACTGCAGCTCACTCACGCGGGTCGATGGAGAATAGTAGATGGCTCCTTTATCCGTCCTCAAGGAGAACGCGTAGTACACAGACTGCATGCTGCGACCAGCACGCGCGAGCGCGGCCGCTAGCTGTTTTTGCGCCACCCCCCGTCCACATGTGCATCCTTTCCTCTCTCGGTCGTCGGTCGCTGTGTCCGGTTTTGGAAACCGGTTCCGGGCAGCTGCTTCATCACGAGTTTTCACCATGAAAGAATCGACCCTTCTTACGTTGGACCGTGTCTATGAATATTCTGAGGAAGCTACATCTAAATTAGGGGTATGAAATAAACATTTCGATAAAACGGCTGTGTCAGGGTACTCCTCCATTTCTAAAAAATAAATAAACATTTTCGATCGATTCCTACAAGGATAAAGAGATCCTCACTCATCAGATAGACCGTAGCTAGGTAGAGTGACAAAAAAACATCAAATATTCTCCCAAACGTTGCCTCGCCCGCGAATGCTTGCTTCGAATTCAACCATGTTACGAGCAATCGGTTTCTTATCCATTTTCTCTAAGAGATTCAAGTTGACTCACGTTTTCAGCACCCCAAAGGAAGCAAAAGAGTCTTCCGCTGTATCAAATAGATCATAGTTAGAGAAAACACAATATGAGGGCACTCAATCACATTTGAGCTAAGAGTCGGTTGTGAGTTTGTGTGACCGCTTCACTAGGTCACAGGACAGCGCATTTGACTTTTAGTTACAGAACACTGGAGCAGAGCATTTATATTTTAATTGAAACAAAGGATCTATATGTAAATTAAATAAGGACTTCACCCTAAGCCATATTAATCAAGGGGTTTGTTTCTCAAATATTGCGCAAGACACAAGCAAGCTCTCTTGGGAACATGTTACTCAAGTGGTTGACCCCTCTAGGGACCAATTTGCTTTCTCCTCTTTTTTCCGAAATGATGACAAGGACATGGCGGAGAAATGTTGAAGAAATCAGATTGCGCTTGTTCATTTTTTTTACAAAAAAATGCATTTCTATAATAACTGTGATCACGAATAACAATATTATGCTGCCACTTCGTCAAGGGTTTTCATTCAAAAGTATTTGGATGTATATTTTAACATACTCTAGGGTCTATTTTTTATACGAATATGCATTTGTCAAGAAGATATGTGCCTTCATGCTTGCAAAGATGACAAAAGGCCATTATTTGACTATTAGTGACGATCGAGTGGGTCCGGTATTCATGCACGGTTCTTATGACACGTGATGCAAATAACTTGCATTTTGGTGATACTCGGGGTTCTAGGTCACTATCAGCTAGCTGCATTGTAGTTTACATCGCCGCCTTGTAGGCCATACGAAACGGGCTAGCTGCCATCTGCCAGAATTTCCCTCTAATGGTGTGTTTTTAACTCCACTTGTCATTTTCTAAAGAAGTCCATTTGTCACTTGCACCATGGCCCACGCTTACGACGGAAACCCGTCACGATCCGAACCTCGCGATGTTAGTGTTGGATCACCTTCCTCACGATGAAGCTATGTATCCTTTCCTTTCTAAAAAAGAAAAGAAAAAATCAAGTAAAATTCTGGATCCTAGTTGTACACACTTGTTTTATGCAGTCAAATTAGATGGTTAAATTAAAATGCCTGATCTGGCTGGCCCAAAACAGACCATGTGTATCATACTCGAAAGAAATACCCTTTAGGAGACAGATAGAAAGAAATCATAGAGAAATGAAAAGAGAAAATAAAAAAGAAATAAAAAGTGATCCAATATATCGAGACTTGACAAAGCCCGATCCACTTGACGTGCCTGCATCACGGTGGGATGAGGGCATGAGGCCCTCCCGTTGTTCATCCATGATCTCACGGACATGAATTAATTAAGATGCAATGCACATGTATAATTACCGCTTCAACGTTTTGTTTTGACGGGGTAAACATCGGATCTCCAGTCCTTCTCATTTACTACCTGCTGCTAGCTTGCTGGGTCAACCTCTGCTCGTATTGTAAACGCATAGTTATGCCGAGATAGTTACAGATTCATTTAACTCCCTGCCAAGGTTAATTTAGTCACAAGGCAACCTAGTAAGTACTCCCTCCGTTCCAAATTAAATGACTTCCATTTGTGTACATATGGATGTATCTATACTTGTAACATGTCTAGATACATCCACATGTGAACAAATGGAAGTCAATTAAAATGAAACGGAGGGAGTAACTTCGTAACTTCCTAACGTAGGCATCCTTTTTCTTTATAATTTTAGGGTTAGTTAGTCCAAGCCAATTAACTATTCTGGAGGCAATCGGGCCCCGGTCAATGCAACCATTGGTAACTGCTGCAAGCCTGCAAGTAGCGCTACTGTAAGCAGCAGCTAGCGTATAATGGAGTGCAACCGATCCAAGCACATGCCATCCATGATCTCCTTTGAATTGGACTAGCTAATCGAATCAATGTTGTGCATGTACGCGCTGACCGGGGATCGATGGATCGATCGGCAACATGGTGCCGAGGTGGCGAGAAGGATCGGCATCCACGCATGCAAAGACCTATATCCAGTCAGCGACCAACCAAGCACGGCGCCATGGTGAGCTTGCACCCACATGCACGTACGCTACGCTCGCCGATCGATCGATGGTCCGGTGGTGTCCATCAATCGATTGACCACACCGCGCGCGCTCGGCTCACTAGCAAGTACTCCATCTTATTTATAATTCTAACTTGCTAAGAAATTTTAACTCCTCGTAGATATAGGAACCATCCATCCATCAGCGTCAAACTGACAAACTAGTGCTGCTCCGACTTAGGGCTCCTTTTTTTTTTTTTGAGTACATAGGATCCCTAGAAATTTCAAAGGATTGGTGTAGGATTGGAATCCTATAGGATTTTTTTTCCTTTGATGTCGTTTGATTTATAGGATCATATCCCATAGGAAAAATTCCTATAGGAATTCTCTAGTACAAACCCCATAGGAAAATAACATGAGCTCCAACCTCATGGAAAAATTGCTTCACCACAATCAAACAAACTTTCTCTTCCCATAGGATTTAGTTAGACATGCCATACCAATACTATGAAATTCATATTCCTACACTTTTCCTATCCTACAAATCAAACGAGCCCTTAATTTACAGGTTGGTCCATATCTGCTATGTTTTTTATACGCCAAGGTTTGTTCCATTCGAATCAGAGCGCGATTCAATGGGTGATCTAAGTATCTAATTAACCATGATACATCTCTGGGTCGGTTTGTCTTATAATCTCCAACCATGCACATGCATTGGTTTACATGAAGCTTCCTCACCTGTCTAGCTAGTACATGATTTCTTTTCTGATTTCTCCTAGAGAAATAGTGGATTCCTCCATTTACTCTCCAAAGTACAACCGTGACACTGTTTGTCCTATTTAGCATATTTGTTTTACAACATACGCCATCTAAGTAAGTTTCTTCCGGTTTCATCCTTTTCAGTGTTTTTCCGTTATGTCAGGTGGATCATGTTGTCAGGCGATCGAGCTGATCCAACCTCGAGGGAGTGGCGCATTTCTCAAGCGAGTTGGTTAAACCCAACCAATTTGCTTGACTCACCCCCAATCGCCCGAATCACTCTCCTCTGTAACTCGAGCGACCTATGTTTAGGGATTCGGCGGTGGCGGTGGCGCAACCTAGAGAGAATGACATGAATGAATCATCTTTCACTTGCCTGTTCTTCCTCCTGCAATCGCGATCACCCACTTGTGCACCTCTGCCCCCTAATCTCCCGCGCAAGGGCGAACATGGACGATGAGGTAGTCCGATCTGAGTCGGGTGGCCGACCTAGCTTGATCAAGCTGCCAATGTGCCCCATTTGTTGTGTGAGACGCCCGTTAGGAACGAGCGACCCATTTGGCTCTGACTCAACGCATGTCGGTTAGCTTCGAGCCCACCTAACAAAACATGGTAAAACTCCCAAATGCTATAAACTGGAGCAAATGTTTAAATGGAGTATTTTGTAAGAACGTGCTAAACATTTGGAAAAATTGTCACAAACTCCATCTTAAAAGGAAAACAATAGGAATCACACTTATACAATAAAAAGGTAAGCTGTAAGAGGATGTCCCTTATCACGGTAGTTAGGATGTAGTAACACTTGCCTTTTTGCCATCACCGTGAAAAACGATACTCTTTTCCGCGTTTATACTCTTTCTTTATTCTTTACTATATACCGATCGGCAAAGATACTTGATGTAACATTTTCATCTAAAAAGGGTCTTTGATGTAACACTGGCCTCTCTCCTCTTGTAGAATAACTTTTGAGATGCGCTTTGGGTGGGTATAACATGGAAAGGCAGTAGTAGTGACCGATCGATGCTGCAGCCGTAAAATAATGCCCGGCTCGATCGCGTGAGGTAGCACCAAGAGATGCGTCCGTAACATGATGCCGGACGCTTGTTTGTTCCTGCTCATCACGGGAGTAGTTACTAGCTAATGCCATGTTACTCGGAGCACATGAATGCATGATGGATGCCCTTCTAATCTTACCACCCGGCCGGTGGTTGGATGGATCGGTCGATCGCGGTAGTACTTGCTAGCTTGTGGCTGCCGTATTATATGTCCCCGGACACATGGCCTGGTCCTTTCTCGATCGGCGTGGGTTCCGTTTCGTTGCAGCATAAGAAGTCAATTAATTCCGTTTATGAGATGCTAAATAATCATGATGCAAGAATATAAGATAAAATATGTCTAGTTTTGCCTCTACCCTAGCTCTGTGCCGCATGCATTTCCTAGTTTTTTTTTCCATTGGTGTCCGTCGTCTGTTTCAGACACATTTCCTACCTGCAGGGCGGGTGCACTTTCTTCATAACTAACCCACCCAACAATCATGCTTAGTCCACAAAAAAAGCTCAAAACGGTGGAACCTGCAGTACATCATTCCTTATATATGACCTCTCTTCTTCTGCTAATTTTTTTTAATAATACATTTTTTTACAGAAATTTGATAAATATTACGCATTTTGCATAAATTACACAAATAATACGGCCTCGGCCCAGGCTAAGCCGACAGGCACTAATCGGTCCAGGCCTGGCCGATAAGTGTCCACTGGGCTAGCCCAGCCGTGCCCTGATTAGGCCTGGGCCGATTAGTACTAATCGGCCAGGCCTGGGCCGACAGGTACTAATCGGCCCAGCCTGGGCCGAGGCCGTATTATTTATGAAATTTTGTGATTTTGCGTAATATTTTTCGAATTTAATTAAAAAAATGTATTATTAAAAAAAAACTCTTCTTCTCTGCTAGTAGAATGCTTTTACTTACAGGCCAGAATCTTCCATGAGACTAAAACCCGAGCACAGCACAGTACAACAGTGAATGATTGGCCTGCAGTGACAACTTTATTAGGGTATAGTTAAACTGCGGTGCTCAAGGGGCATGTTCAGCAATCATAATTCGTCCTCGGGATCGACGCACGCAGGAGCAACGAAATTGTATTACCCCGGCACTGTGTGTCAGAGATCAGGTCGGGTGCTCCTTGTCGCCTCTCCCACTACACCACACTACGGCATCATCCATCTCGCAAATCTACCCAAAATTACACGCCTAACTGGCACTGTAGCAAGCATGACGCAGCTAGCTGCACTACTGCCTGCCGGTACTGGTACGAGTTCCCCTGCTCAGGGCAGAGAACAGAGTTGCGGATGGAGAGGGCAGGACGCATCCATGTGAGACCGTACGACGGAGCACTTTGTTTGTTGGCAGCCGCTAACGCTAAGCACCAAACGCAAACGGGTAGTTCTCTAACCACGACGATGGAGCTCCGGCCCCCTGCCACGGTGGAGCTCTGATCCCGGCGTCGTAAGCAAGCTGGTGCGCGACTGACCAATCCCTGTCTGTCCGCCCGGAGCCGAGACAACAACCGGTGTGCGTACACCGTTTAAAAAAGAGAGACAGTGTACGTACGTACGTACGTACTCCCTCCGTTCCAAATTATTTGACTTGGGTTTATCAAAATACGGATGTATCTATATTTGTTTAGTATCTAGATACATCCATATTTGGACAAACTCAAGTCAACTACTACGGAGTAATTCGGAACAGAGGGAGTGCGTCGTACTGGTAGTGGTACCAATGACGTAACCCCGTTTCCTTTTCATCTAGATGGATGGATCGTTCTAGAACTGGAGAGGCAAGAGAAGGATCGATGCTTGCTGGCGATGCAAGTGACGGCCGGTCGATGGATGCGAGGGAATCGGCGCACGATCGACGGGTTGGTGCCGCTTGATGTTAACTAGCTGATGGATCCGTCTCCTTCTCACCACCCTTTGCCGGGCAGAAACCATGCTATGGCTTCTCGGCCCCCCCGCCGTCGTCCTCGTCGGTGGCCAACAACATTGCATGCATGTAGTGTCACACACGCTTCGACAGAAGGAAAAAAAGTAGTAGTGTCCTAGACTAGAGAGAGAGAACGGCAGTGCCAACTGAAAACTGAAGAAAACAATTTAATTAAGACGTCACGTCCTTTACAAAAACAAAAGAAAAAATCGGCGTGCTAGCTAGCTGCCTTTGTGATCGTTGCTACCGTGGATGGGCCGTCCTGATCCTCGTTGCCAGCTCGGCTCCGGGTACGACCACTGAGCTCACAGTGAGTGAAAGGGTGAGTAAAGCTCAAGGCACGAATGCAACGAGGAGTGCAACCCAAGTTAGAGGAGATTTCAGCTGCTGCCGATAGATGGATGGAGAAAAGGAGGCCGGAGCTGCACTGGCGTGGGTCCCGGCTCATATGATTTCCCGGCGAGCGAGTGAGTGAGGCCCGAACAACTACCATCGGTTGTGCGGTCACTTTACTCTTTTTCGCGAGATTAATTTCATCTTTTGCCTCCACCGTGTAATCCTTTGTTTTTTGGGCGTGGATTAATTTTAGCGTCCACAGGCCTGCGTGAATGAAATGAATAATGCCAGTGGAGTGGTGGTACTGCTCATACTAGCTAGGCAGATCGATCGATCGGCCGGACGACGACGGAACCCACTTGATGCGATCGCTCCATCATGCATGTGTGTCAGGATAAATATTAGATTAAGAGAGGCCATTAACTTAGACAGGGTCACAGGGTGTACTGTATTATATTACCACTGGCATCAAGAATTTCTATGTTTCCAACTTACCCTGGTTTATGTCAGTGGGGTAATATAATTACAGGTGGTGTAAATAAGTTGGGTAAACCTCGATCGATCAGTTCAGTTGAGACGAACCGTACAGCTCGGTAGCCATGGTGGATATGGACCATGGATGGGTTAGGCGACTGGCAACGAGCCAGAGCCGCATGCAGGCGATGGAGTTCGGCGAGAAATCACAAGTAGGCAGAGAAAATCGTGAACCGAGTTGGATACAGGCTTCGATTCCGTCGGGCGCGGGTCAACGCGTCGTCGTCTCCGGCCCGAGAAAACTCGGCAAGCGTCCCTCTCAGAGTCCCAATCCCCGGAGCCAATTCCGCACACAGCGAGCCGAGCCGGCCGGCAGAGCGGCGACCGAACCGAGACCTACGCAGCTTGCTGATGGCGGAATACGTACAGGATACGGGGCAGAGCTTGGATCCATGGCCAGTTGTTGCCGCGGTCAATGCGCGGTGACCGTGGTATGTGTGCCAGCCGAGCCGATGATTCTTTCTTACTTGGGCGGGCGGGAACGAAACGGACGATGGTTCCGGCGTGCTGCCGGTAACCGCGACGCGTCTGGACGCTAGCTACGGCAACCGTGGCGGTGGCTGTCAGTTAAACCGCGGCGTGGAAGAGGAAAAGTCTTGACGGACAGAGAGAGGATGCGATGCCCCGCTCAGAGCATCTCCAAGCGGAGCCCCCAAATCCGGCTCCCAAACTGCATCCGGACGCGTCCGCGGACAGTGACCGGACAGCCCCCAAAAGTGGCCTCCTCCGACCATGTACCTCAAAATCTCTCCAAATTATGGGGTCACTTGCATGTGATTGGTGGAGAAGGAGAGAGAAGGATCAATGAAGGACAAAAGAAAAGAAAACAAAGGAAAAGTTGTCCGCCCGGACGCGTCCGGTCGCCCCAAAACCCTCCCCACATATGGGGTGGGTTTGGAGGTTGCCGGACAGCCCGGACCTATGGGGAGTGTTTGGAGACCATGGTTGGGTGCATGTTTTTACCTCAAATCTTGTCCGGGCTGTCCGCCCGGACGTTTGGGGGCGGTTTGGCAACTCCGCTTGGAGATGCTCTCACGTTCCATGGCACAGTAGAACCTCTCGTCCCATGCACGTTGCGCATGTGTACCTACAGAAGCCTGTACAGAGACGGAAAAGAAAAGAAATATCTGAGGTGGCGTTTCACGTCCATAATTTATGCTGAGTTTTTGTTGGGTGATTGCAGAAAAGAAGAGAGAAGGAGGTTGTAGTACTCCCTCCGACCCGATTTAACGGTCGCAAGCGTGTACAAAGTTTGTACTAGTGTAGCTCATTCTTCACGCCCATTTTTCCGGATCGGAGGTAGTAGGAAACTTCAACGTCACGACAGGAAAGGGAGGAGGAGGACAGCTAACAGTGAGGCACGAAGGCTCACCTACCGTGTGTCTCTCCACCGATCCAGCCCTGTACCAAAGCACTTACTGCTGCTGCCACCAGTCGCGCCTTTGCTTGCTCCATCCAATTACCGCTCCAAACCGCACCCGTAAAATTCGTAATCACCACGGGCACCCCGGAATTTTGTCCGCTTCAGGGTGCCCGCCCCAATACAGCGTGCTATCCAGTATCCACACCGGCACCACCAAACGGTGTCGTCGTTTGAAAGAAATTTGCTTATAAACTAAACAAAATAGGTAATTTTCATTCAAATTCCATTTCTTTTTACACAAAAATGAAAGAAATCCTAAACTAAACACTAGCCAACCTCTGGTCATCGTCGGAGTTGCAAATGACG
Organism: Poa pratensis; assembly: GCA_947311845.1. Lineage (NCBI taxonomy): Eukaryota > Viridiplantae > Streptophyta > Magnoliopsida > Poales > Poaceae > Poa > Poa pratensis. Next base: position 6,451,460 of record CAMZMU010000087.1, on the reverse strand, counting down.
CCGTCGGTGGGCTCCATCTACTGCAACGACCCTGCCTCCTGCTCCCCGACGTCGTCGGTGGGCTCCGGCTTCACTCAGGTCACCACCGTCGGCGGCGGCCGCTTCGCCTCTGCCTGCACCAACTGTGGCCGCTTCACCGCGTGCCTCCAGGTCGAGCAGGCGGCGCGGAGGAGCACCGCAGAGAAGTCGGGCGTGTCCATGTCGCCAACTGGTTCCAGGGAGGTGACGGGTTGCGCCAATCCAAGGAAAGGTCGTCGTCCTACTAGGGCTGGGGCTCTTCTTTGACAGCGTCCACCGTTGCGGTGCTTGCTCCCTGGCTGCTCCTTGATGGCCCGACATTGCGCCCTTCCTCCTGGGCTCCTCCTTGACGGCGTGCAGCAGAGCAGGCACCCCCTTGCGTCTTCGTGCGGTGGCTCGGGCAAGATAACAACTCCGGTGTCTCGTTGTTGCGCCCAGGTGAGCACATCGTCCAGCGTGCGGCTGCACTACTAGTTCCTCCGCCACTCGGTTGCCCACCTCTCCGTGCCTTCAAAGCGCTCGAGGGCGTCGTCCCTCTCCCGCAGAAATCGCTCGAACCAGACGTCGTAGTTGTTGGCAGCGTTGTCGGGTGGCGCCGCTGCGGCGCCGGTCTCATGGCATCCTTCCGCTGCAGGATGCAGAGGCTGAACTCCCTGCCGCTGGGCAGCGGTGGCACAACGCGGCCCGCCGGGCTTAGTCACCAATGGTCCGGCGGTACGTACAAATCGTACCGCTCGAACAACCAGGTCTCGTCCATCACGAGCTTGTGGTCCCGGTGGGCGTCACTGCTCAAGTTGTGATGACTGCTGGGAACCCCAAGTGTAAGGTTTGATGTAGTGCATCAGCAAAAAAAAATCGATGGAAAACCAAGGATTATCGAACCAGTAGGAATTGAGAAGCTAAAGCAAAGTTGAAGAGGACCTACAAGGAAGAAATAAAAACTCCTTGTCCCCAACGTTACAGGAAGGTTGTCAATTTTCCCGTCTTGCTAGAAACAAAAGTGTTAAGCTTATAGTATGGAAGATAATAGTAAAAAGCAATAATGTAAAAACGGATCCGAAAACAAACAATGCTGAAAAGTGTGTAAATGAGGTTGTGAACAATGTAAAACATTGACCGGGGCCACGGTGTCACTAGTCGTAACTCTCCTTTCATAGAAAATATTGTTGGATGAACAAATTACAGCTAGACAATTGACAGAATTATGATCATTATAAAAAATTAGGCAAGGCAAATACTTATGTGGGCATCACGTCAAGGTGTATAGAATGCGCACCGGCACCACATCTATATCTAAATACTCCACTTCGAGTGCGCTTCTATGCTTGCCGAAGTAACAGAGTTTTGCCTTAAGTTCATTACATGATGGAAGTAACATTTATTATCAAAAGTAGACATAAAATACAGTTGTTTTTACCCTTAGTAGCAACAACACATCGTCACCCTTAGTCGTTTCGTGTCACTCGAACCCAGGGATAAAACGAGGCATGAACCCACTATCGAACATATACTCCCTCTTGGAGATTTAAACAACTATTCGGCTAAAGCAATCATATAAATCGGAGAGCATGTAGAGACGTAAATAATGCAATCTAATATATAAGATAACATGAACAATCTGATCATAACATCGCAATTCATCATATCCCAGCAAACACAATAATAGCAACTACATCGGATTGATCTCGATCATGTAAGGCAGATCACGAGAACAAGGTATTGAGGCATAAGGAGGAGAGACTACCATGTAGCTACTGCCATGAACCCGTAGTCCAAGGATGACTACTCTTGCATCATCGTGAGGCACCAATGGTGGTGTAGAGGCCTCCGATGATGATTCCCCCTCTGGGAGGGTGACGAAACAAGTCTCAAGGACCCCCAACCGAGGGTTTCCGCGACGACGGTGGCTCTCAATGTATTTTGTGGAAAAAAACTTTGTCCCGATGTTGTTAGGGTAAAAGGGAATTTATGGGCGAAACGAGGCGGTGCCCGAGGCGCCCACGCTGGGTGGGCCCTGCTGGTGCCCCTGCCTGTGGCCAACATGAAACAATCATTATAGATACGTTTTGGACGTATCAAGCTGGCCTTGTCGTTCTGTGTCACATGGGGAGAAGTCGGAGCTGATGAAGGTGTGTGGGTGGGTGGGGAGGGGGGGGGAGGGGAATCTGATCGGTGTGGAAAGAATGGCCAGAGCTGAAGCACGCGGCTCGCGCTATAAAGGAGAGGCAGACGAAGCGGCCAAGATGCCACCGACATCAATAACGGGGTGACACGTGGCGGTGCGGGATAAGAGGTGAAGTCGTATAGAAAACCGGCGAGAAAGCTATTACTTTGCTTGACCGTCCGTTCAACCTCCCAAATGTCTATGAGAGGCGACCCCCATCTATCGAAGGCGTTGTTCGGGCGTTATCCGGCAGCCCCGAGTCCATCTCCAGGTTTGGAGACCTGCTTAGGGGTACCGGACACTTGGTACCCGTGTGGCCCTTTTTCGTGTCCGACACACCGGTGTGCATTTCGGGTTCCACCGGTGAAGATGCTGTAGAACATTCGGAAGAACTGCGTACTCGGTCCAGTAAATACCAGTTGCTGGCTCTGGCTGGGTCTCCGGCGGGGGCTAGCTGTTCGCACCTTGCTGCCTGCTATCCAGGCGTCGATCCGGTCCAGCTCGACGCACGTACCCTACCACCACCACTACGACGTCTCTTTCTCCTTCCTCCATACCCGCGTGAAGTCAGCCGTGTGTCGTGTGTATGTGAATCGTGAGCGCGTAGTGCTTCTCCACTCTCTGCCCAGCAGATCAACCTGCCTGCCTCTCTGTCCTCCAGCGTTTCGGTCTAAACCCTACAGCAAACCCACACTTCCCTTTTCTACTTCCATCTCGTGGCCAGGCAAAGCTGTTATACTTACCTTCCGTCACGTTCTCTGCCAATATTTAATCTCCACACACCCTCTCTCCAGCCTGCTCTGTTGAAGTATACTATACTCCTCCCTCCCAATCTTGTTCTTTCTCTCTCTCTGCGCTTCCCCTTCGTCCTTCTTCCTCCTCAGCTCGCTCTGCTCTCAAGAGAGAGGGAGCGGGGGTTCGAATTGAATTGAATTTCCACCGACCGGCCCACGCACCTCCTGTCCATTTACCTCCACCTATATAGCTCCCCATATTTCCACCCCGCCTCTTTCATAGGAGTACAGTACAGTTGCTTTGCTTGCTCGCTCTCCATATAATTCGGCCGCTGCAAACTCGGACAAACCATGCTCTAGAGGAGTACTAGATAGCTACCTAGCTAGACTTATCAGAGAGCAGCCTCCTGTTCCTTCTTCTTTATTACTCCTACATAGAGCTTGCTTCCTTCCTCCCTTGTCGGTCGGCAACAGCAGCAGCTAGGAAGAGTTCCTTTTCAGTTTTCGCACCAAGCAAGTTAGCAAGAAGAGCCCAAGGAGAATAGACACCGGTGATCAGTTTTTGAAGGAACAGAGGAATTTCAAAGGTGAGTCAATCACAGAGGGTGCATGCATGTGCTCCCGTTTCTCTCTCTGCAAATAACCAGTTTCTTCTCATCCGAAGTTGGGGAAAATGATCAAAATTTCAACTCCAGAAGCCTCCCTGCAGTATTGGTTTCCTTCCGGCCAGTTTTTGAGTTTGCAAGGCCGGTTTTGAGTTTGCGGTTGTCATTTTTGGCCACCAGCCTGGCGCTCCGCAATGCGAGCGCCGTGTGTCCTCCAATCAGTCTTACACGCGGATAGCATGATTGCGCCGGTTCTTTCTTTCATCTCCCCGGCAAAAGAGGACAAATGAGCGGGGAAATTCGCACCAATTTTGGACTCTTGATTTCCAAAACTGTCAATTTTCCTCCCTGGGGTTTCTTCGAGGAAAGGGGAAATTTCCTTCTACTGACAACGTCACGGCGGCTATATATGGATGGGATGCTCTGGCTCGGTATTCCTGCCAGCCCAGCTTTTCCCTCCTCGTCCATGTGTTTCCCTGTTTTTGTACTTTTGCCCCTCCTCCGCTCTGGATTCTCTGGCAGCACGCAGAGGGAAAAAAATGTGTAAAATTAAATTCGGTACGATTTTTTTGAATAGTCGGCAGTAAAGATTCCTTCCATCACGGATGCCGAGATTCCCTTTGTGTGAGACTAGTTACAATGGGGAGTAACTTAGACTACTAACATGCATATGTTACTACTCTAAGTTACTACCTCCATAGTGAGGAGTAACATGTGTGTAGTGTGATCCGTACGTACGCGGTAAACGCGCCGGGGATCGATCGATCGATGGAAACACCGAGAATCCCTCGGTTTTTTCACCCGAGAGTAGTAGTAAGACTAGTCACAATGGGGAGTAACATAGGAGTAACATCAGTGCCACATAGGCAAAAAATCTGATGTGGCGGGTAATTAATGAGGAGAGAGATGGTTGTGGTAACTAGCTATGTTACCATAACATCACACATTTCAAGGCAAGATGAGTGTATAACCTATTAAATATGACACTACACACATGTTACTCCCCACTATGGAGGTAGTAACTTAGAGTAGTAACATATGCATGTTACTAGTCTAAGTTACTCCCCATTGTGACTAGTCTAAGTAATTAGCCGGTCTTCCGAGGGGCGGCTTCCGTTTGACGCGTCCACATGGCACGCGGGTGACGCGTCCGGGCCAATGGCGTGCCGCCGCGTCAGCACTTGACAAGGTCCTTGTGCCTGCCCGCTTTGACTTTTACCTTGGTGGTGAATCAACCCAGACCAAACATCAACTCCTACCAGAAGGAAGGAAGCCTTGATTTTTTTTCTTACCTTTTTTTCCCCCTTGCTTCGGAATAAAGAAAGCCCGAGAAGAAAATCCCGCACGTCACATGCGCGTGTCACATGGCGCGTGGGCGGGCCCCACCTACGTGGCCCTCACAATGATGCACCGCATACATGTGGGCCCAGACCCGCGGTGCCGTCGCTTTGAAAAAGGAAGTTCGTATATCTCGGCGGCACCGTTCGTATTTTACAGCTCACAAAGATATCGCGTTTCGTTTCTCTTCCAGATTAGGTCTTGGTCAGTTTCCCTCGTTGGTTTTTCTCGAAAGGAAATCAAAAATCTTCCTTGTTATTCGGGGGCAAGAATCAATTAGCATAGGTGGGTGAATCCGTGTTTGTCTTTATTTGGTTCCATATATTGCCGCTCCAATACATGGATTACGATCATATCCAAAATTACCATCCTGCTCATTAACCCTGGCCTCCCGTGTATTTATATAGTTCCCCTGGCCGATTGTGTTTTGACAGGCAGAGACGAACGAGACTCTGAGTCGAGAGATTGCGATTGAGATTGAATCAATGGCGAGCGGGCGGTTCATGGAGGAGATGATGAGGGAGCACGAGCAGAGCCTGCTGGAGGCGACCTGCGGCGGCCTCTTCGACCACATCGACGACCTGCTCGACTTCCCCAAGGACGACTGCGCCGCCGACGTGCTCCTCCTCGACGCGCCCGCGCCCGGCAGCCCCCTCGCGGCCGGGTCCTCGGCGACATCGGCGTGGCGGCTCCGGCGCCGGCCAAGGAGCAGCAGCCCGCGTTCATGGCCCTGCCGCCGCCGCTGCCCGCCCGCGACGACGCCGCCGCGTTCATGACCGCCCTCGGTGACGGCCACATTGGCTCGGTGAGTTCGCTGTTTCTTTCCCGATTGATTGTTTGTTTTCCCCATTGTTCATTGTTGCAGTTGGTTCAGTTCGTCGGCGTGGGTACGGTTGGTGGTTGCGACCCCGCGCGTACGGCCGAATTTGAGGAAACCTATGGCCCGAACCGACGAATTTGTTCGTCTTTTTTTTCCAATCTCTGCGCGTGCGTGACCACCGCCACCGCCCCTGTCGGTCGCGCCAGGCAGTTTCAAAAAAATCTCCTTTTTTTGGCAGTTCTCTCTCTGGAGAGTTCGAATTCAAAGTTTGAAACAGCTGGGCGCCAATCACGCGGTGCACTCACCACCAAATAAACACACGTAGTATAGTTCACCACAAGGAGACGGGGTGACTTCACTTCTTCACCGGCTCACCAACCTGGGTTTGTCCGGGCGCGAGCGGGAAGGATTCAATCAAATCAAAACCGATGGCCACCGCACCGGCGTGAATGGCCGGGGTGGTTGGGTCATGGCAGTATGCGTCGGTGGTACGGCGGCGTGGGAAGAGGAGAACGTGATCGGAGTTACGCAACGGTCCGGTTGGATTTTCCTTTTTCTTTTTCACCGTGCGGCGCGGGCCCGGCCATGTTACGTACCGGGGGGCCATCGCTTTCGGTGGGTAGCCCAACAACAACCCAGCAACCACTCCAGTGCACCAGCAGTACCACTCCAGTCCTACCAGTACTAGCTTTCTCTCACCTTTAAGCAACACAAATTAAACCCACCCGTCGTGGGGCCGACCCGACGGGACGTAGATGGAGTGTCACTGCCTTTACTGATTGAACAGTAGTATCGTATAGTAGTCTTTTCGAAGGGAAAAGATGATGACACTGTCTGTCAGTCAATTGCATCGATTCAGTAGTGAACTGGGACTGAGAACTTGTTTTTCTGACATGGTTTGTTTTGGTTTGGATGGATGCAGTGTGACGAGCTGGACATGGACATGGCGCAGCTGGAGTGGCTGTCGGGGCTCTTCGACGACACGTCCATCCCGCACGAGCCGGCCTTCGTGGCCTGCGCCCAGCCCATCAGGCCTCGGCCCTCGGCGCCAACGCCGGCGTCGTGCTGCCGGACAAGATGGAGGACGCGCTCTTCCGCAGCTCCAGCCCGACATCCGTGCTCGAGGACGGCGGCTTCAACAACAAGAACGGCAATAGTGGAGGCTCCTCGGCCTCCTCATCGTCCTCCTCGGCGTCATCATCCTCGGAGTCCTTCTCTGGGAGCGCGCGCCCGTGGTCTGTGCCAGTGTCCCCGCGCCCGGAGCCGCCGGTGCTCGTCATCCCGGCGCGTGCGCGCAGCAAGCGCTCCCGCGCCTCCGCGTTCCCCACGGCCATCCGGGCCGCCGCGCCCGCGCCGGAGGCCACCATCCTGGTGCCAACGCCGATGTACTCGTGCAACACCTCGAGCTACTCGGAGGAGCCTGAGAGCATTGCTGAGTCCAACAACTCGCAGCCCCCGGCCATGAAGAAGAAGAAGAAGGCTAAGAGGCCAGCGCCTGCCGTGACCTCTGACGCTGAGGGCGACGCCGACTACGAGGAAGGCAGTGGCGGCGCCGCGCTGCCGCCGGGCGCCGTGCGGAGATGCACGCATTGCCAGATCGAGAAGACGCCACAGTGGCGCGCTGGCCCTCTGGGGCCCAAGACGCTCTGCAACGCCTGCGGCGTCCGCTACAAGTCTGGCCGCCTCTTCCCGGAGTATCGCCCGGCGGCCAGCCCCACCTTTGTGCCGGCCGTCCATTCCAACTCCCACAAGAAGGTGGTGGAGATGCGCCAGAAGGTTGAACCCAAGGGCGACGATCTCCTTCAGTTCATCCGCGTGCGCCGGGATTGAGCTCCCTGCGGCGGCATGCGCCGGTGCCCTCGCATGAGGGTCGGTCTCGTCCCTCTTTAGCTACAATATACATGCTAGTATGTATGCATGCATGCTTGCTTCCAAGTAGTCAGTCATCGCCATGAACATGGACAGTGCTTGGCACTGTTTTCATGAATGCATCCACCACCATCATCGCATGCATTGGTTTTCAGTCAGCATCCATCCACCGCCGGCCATCCTAGCTGGCGTTAGTTCAATAGGGCTTTTCGTTTGGGTTTATTTCAACTTTTTTCTTTTGTCTATTACTTAATTGGTTCCCCCTTAAGATGATTTTTTGTTTGTATAGAGGAGGGTGAGGAGGGCAGGAGAAATAGATGAATCAATCACAGAGTGGTTGTTGCAGTGCAAATTAGGTAGGTGAGAAGGAGAGAGCTAAACCAGCAGCAGCAGGAGCAGAGGGAGACAGAATTAGGAGCAAAACTTTGCAGCTAGGCAGTCAATTAGGAAAGAGGGTGTGCTCTAAGGAGATTTGTTGGTTTGCTAAGTTAGGAAGTTTGTGTCAAAGTAGCCATCAGGAGGTTGAAGGAGGGGGATCACCAATCATAGTCAGTTTATATTGGAGCTTGGTGTACTGAACTCTGAATATTCTTTTGCGGTTCATCTATGTCTAGGGATTTATAAGTGGTGTCTGGTTTTTATACTAGTAGTAGTGTTACCTTTGTATTAGCCATTAATTTTACTTTCTTTTGTTGCTCATGCCTTGTTGCCTCTATACAAGATGTGATCATCCAATCAGAGGAATTATAATCCTTTAGCTCTTGTCCAGTCGTTTGTCTTTTGAACCAGTACCTTTGGTACAATTTTTGCACTACTACTGACAGTGACTACTATATATAAATGCTGATGCGTCGGATCAGTATAATTGAACAACGTAACAACACACATAATGCAAACTTATGCTGACAGTGAGGGAGATCTAGAATGGGAGGGACAATGCACATGGTCAAATTCAAGGTTCTGGTCCTGGAGGACATCATATGTGGCCTGTCAATCCATATAATAAATTGCTGACTGATTGCAATGAACATTCCCCTGCTCCACCATGCTGAATTGGATGCCTTACCATGTGTTGCACTAGTCCTACAACTCATCAAGAGAGTGGGTCACATCGTGTTGCCACCAATCCAGCCATCGAGGCCATGTTAAGAGGTTCACATCGAGTCGTCCACAAACTGAATGAATACAAAAACTGCTTGAGAAGAAACCAGACAAAGGACTGAGGATTCATGAAAACCGACGATGGATGAAGGCCTACTACGGCCTGTATATAGGTATCTGTAGTCATGGGCTTTCTGCATTTGCTAGCAATGTGCTACTGGGTTTTAGCAAATGATCACTTGACCATGTGCAGCTCCACTGCTGTACTACCTCCGTAACTTAAAATAAGGCCTGTAGATTTCTTGAAAAGTTAAACTTTGTAAAGTTTGACCAAAATTTAAGAAAACATCGTAAACATCTACAATACAATATCAGTATTCTTAGATACATGTTGAAATATATTTTCATACCACACATTTTCAATATTGTAGTTGTTCATACTTTTGTCTATAAACCCCGTCAAACTTTACATTGTTTCACTTTTGCTGTAAAAGAAATAGTTTTTCTTTTGTGAAAGAGATGGTGTATTAAGGTAAAAGGCTTTGAAGAACTATATTTTACAACACAATTTTTTTCCAAAGTGATGCACATAATTTACAAGGCAATCATGTTTACAACACTTATACAACAACAATGATGCGCATAATAAAGAAAATGAAGAGCGTTGTGCCACAATTGTACTGCATACTCACACCGCTCACAACATCATGTCCGCCCACTCATCGTCGGCGCGATGGTGAGGAGGTGGAGGAAGATAATGGGCGGAGGCACGACGACTATAGGATAAGAGGAAGCAGGTCATCAAGGTGGAAATTAAAGAGTAAAGTCTCGCGGAGGTCCCCAAAAGCTTTATCCGTGTCGCCAGGGGAATGGGGCGGCAAGGCTGGATTGGGTGTTGTTTATTTATATAAACGCGCGTGTGTGTGGTGGTGGTGGTGGATGTGTCTATGTTTTGGGAAGGGGATTTAACTGCTAGAAGAAAATTATTTAATTTTGTTGATTGTGCAACTGGTAATTTCTTGTTTTGTTATCCATTTATGTATGAAATGAAAAATCATAACAGTTTTTTCTTCGTGTTCGGTGAGCAAATGAGGAGGAAAGAAACTACTGCCGGTGAGTGCATAATAAGCCTAAGGTTGTGAAGATGATGGAGGTGAACATTATGAAAGCCAGAAGTTGTACCGTCGACATTGGTGGAGGCGAGTTCAGATCGTCATACATGTGCGAATGAAGGGCGTTGTTGCCTAAATATGATATCAAATGCGACTTCCCGTTTCCATCGGCGATCTCGATGACGTTAGAAAGGGGGATACAAATCTCCATCAAGAGAGAGAATTGAGAGACATGAGAAGATAGATGCGAAAGGATGGAGTTCAATTTCTATTATTTAGATGTCTTTCCCTATAGGTTACATCTTCTTATAGCTATGTCGTCCCGACCACATGGGACCACAAACTTCATGAACACCGAATACGCCTTGATCTCCCATTATGCTTCCTCCCTTAGATGACATCTTAAGAAACACCCATCTTCGATTCTCCCCTTTCTCACTATCGTCAGGAACACTGGGTGTGACGTGCATGATATATCAACACAACGCGATCATGCGGAACACGCTAGATTGGGACGAAGTCGAACAACAGAGTCGCTCGCAACTTCTCAACAATTATGACGTGGGCATACCCTTCGGGTATGCCGGGTATGCCCACCATTGGTGTACCCGGTACGGTTGAACCAAAGGCCCACGGGGAGGCCCATGAAGCCCATCAAAGAACATGCCTACACACAAGCTACAATCGCACACGTTGCGGTACCTCCTGTAGTACGGAGCAAGTTATTAAAGGAAACCCTAGTTTCCACCGACCATGTAAACCTACCCGGTTACGGACACCCGACACCCAGCCTCCAATATAAAGGCTGGGAGGGGCCGCCGAGCAAAGGCAATTAGAACCGTAGCGAGATCTCATCTCATCATCATCGCCATTGTTGCGACCTTGTGACCTTCATCAGGAATCAAGATCAGACAAGCAGGAGTAGGTTTTACCCTCCGGGGGCCTGAACCTGGGTAAACCTCTCCTTGTTAGCCGTCGTTTCCACCAGGGCCATACTTCTCCCCCTATACGAAACCCTAGGTACCTCATCCATGGGATTTGCCTGGTAACCCCACATCAAATTACATATTTTTATGCGACTAAATTTAAGCTATTAAAACATCCACAGTCGGCCCCAATAGCGCCAAAGGTTCACCGCCCCCCCCCCCCCCCCCCCCCCCCCCGAGTTTGGCAAGATCGAGCATGATGGCTTTTACCCCAAACATCGTCCCAAAGTACGGCGAGAGGGCGCAAGAATCCATTGACAAGGTCCTCGCCGATGTCTCATGGTACACGATCTTGAGGAGGCAAGATAATGGAACAGAGTGGGTGGTCTTGATGGAGAAGACCGACAAGAAGCTCAAGCTCAAGAAGGGAAACATTGTGGTGAAGAATAGAAAAGAGTACTTGATGATCTTGACATCCGACGTGACGAACATGGATCCGGAGGTGAGGACGGCTCGTATGATTTATCATGTCGCCATCTTGCAAGAAATTATTGCTATGGCAAGGCGGCGACATCTACGGTGAGGACGGAATACCCGACTCTGGCGCCGCCGCCACCAATATCTTCCATTTGATTTATCCTATGTATGTGTGCCCAGATTTCGCGGCATTTTTGTGGCCGAGACTCCGAGTTTGTGACCGAGATTTCAAATTTATGTCCGAAACTATGTGTGTTGGATTTGCATAACTTTCAAATTGCAAAAAAATCAAAATATATTGGGGGCTCCGCTCGAGAGAGACACCCCCAATATGGTGGCAACATCTTCCGGCGTTCTCAATAGCTCTCGTCTATCGCCGTCACCGGACAGTTTTTTGGGTGCACGATTGAACATGCTCTTACATAAGATTATCTTTAGTAGATGATGTAAAATAGGGCTCATGCCTCATGCCCAAAAAATTGCTTTTGACATCACAAAAAGAAAAATACATCTGCAAGAGATGATGTATGCCTAAACGAGTGATGCAATTTTTTGGCATGCCCTAAATTGTTATCTTTAGTGATGCAAATATGCATCACCAATAGGGCTGCCCAATAACACAGATCCGTGCCCTGACGACATGCTGGCGTGTCTGTGGGACCCGTTCTGGTGTCATAAAATATATCATCTGAAGGAGGAAAACAAGTTTTGGTCCCCTATAATGCAAAAAGTGGTGCCCTAAAATTAAAATGTGTGGTGTCCTAGTTTATATCATCTACTGGAGATACTCTAAAATCGTGGAATGTCCCATCATTCAGGTTCCTTCCAACAAATTATTCCCTCCGTTTTAAAATGTAAAATGTTTTAGTTTTTTTTCTAAATTAACATGTATCCGCATGTATCTAGACACGTCTTACTAATTTGTATTCACTCATTTTGATCCGTATGTAGTCAATATGTGAAACACCTAAAACATCTCATGTTTCTCATATTTAGCAACGGAGTCCTCCCTCACCGATTCTCAGGCCCTAGCAGACAACAAACGACTAAAAGTCAAGGGGCGAACGGAAAAAAACACGTGAACGCGAAGCCAAAAATACTCCATCGCCTGCCGCGACTAGTTGCATCGCGCTAGGGTTTGCGCCGCCGCCGCCGCCCGTCCGTCGGTGCCGGGTCGCCGCTTTCCCTTCCCTCCTTGCGTGATCTTGTTTTCATCTTCTTCTTCTTTTCGCCGCTAGGGTTTGGGGCGTTAATCCCTTCCCATATCAATTGCCTTGCCGCCAGCCGCTGCCAGGAAACATGGAAGCTTACAACGCCGACAAGCTTCAAAATCTTCACATAACCTCAGATGAGCCTAGAGAGATGGACGATGACACGCATCATCTTCACGTAACCACCGACGAGGAATCAGAGCCGGACGCCATATTTGAAAGGGACTACCTAGACGATGATGAGAAATTGGAGCCTGAAGTAATGTTAGGTGTCTTGCAGAAACCAAAGGAACCACAACACTTCCCAACCAAAGCTGGCGGTGTCCCGGTGCATACCACTATACTTTTGCTTTACGTCCAGATGCCATTTGAACTGTTCTTTAATTGTGAGAAACATATTGCATTGTTCAGGTCTGGCTTGATCCTGTCAATTTGCCATCTGGAAGATCCAGCTGCTGCGACTTCTGCGGTGACCCACTGCGTTTTGTAATGCAGGTTTATTCCATTCCTAAAGCTTAACTCTACCCGGTCGTTTATGTCTAAGATTGCCAACAAAATTTGGTCACACCTGCAGGTCTACGTACCAGATGGGTGTAAGGAGACGACCTTCCACCGCGCATTCTATGTGTTTATGTGTCCATCCATGTCATGCTTACAACTAGACCAGCGTGAGCAGGGGATGGACAGGGCAGCAAATCCTAGAAGAAGGTAACAGAAGCATAGCTGTTGATTGTCTAGCTCTTTTAGCCCAAAGTCTTACATTTCTTGTCTTGATCGATTGCGGTGAATTATGCTGCAGTGTGAAGGTCTTCAGGTGCCAGCTCCCAAAAATCAATGCATTTTATACTGCTGAAGAGCCTAAGGGGTGCATGGGATTACAAAGTTCAGGAGGTAACTTTGGTTGCTTTACTTGTACATGTTTGTGCAGTTGAGCTGCAATTCTCCTTGTTTCAACTACACTACAAAACTAGATTTTGAAGTTGTGCAGACAGCTGCCGCCTACCGAGTATGCTGCTGTATAGCGCAAGTTTCCCTTAATATCATTGACAACTTCCTCGCCAAAATTCACTACGCTTTAGATCACAAAGCTCTTTACTTTTATTATGCACCTATTTGCTTTTGTCTTTGAATTGGCGTACTGTATGTTAAGCAAGGCACTGAGTCGTGTATTTTGTCTTTCAAATATCTCTGTTAGCATACCGTGCTCAGCTTTGTGATTGGTGTGGTACATGGAAAGGTGAATTTCCTTGCAGCCACTGCAGCAAAACAAGCTACTGTTCTAGGAAGCATCAGGTACCAAACAGGTTCTCACCATATCTATTTAGCATTATGTGTTTACCTCTCCTGCCTGAGTACTGAAATATCTCTGTTTTGGTGTGAACCTCTCTGTAATGTTATTCAGGAATTGCATTGGCATGCTAGTCACGAGAACACTTGCTATCAAATACCAGGTTCACCCGATGCTTCTATTCTGCCAGGCGCCGGGAAAGGTTGTTGCCTATTTCAGTCTTATTTAGGTCTTCATCTTACCTCCCTTGTATTTATTTTTTTCGTTTGGACTATTTGCAGTATTTCCTGGCCACACATGGCCTGAATATGTGGTGGATCATGAACCTGAGCTTTCATGGTCGACTGTTTCTGTCAAGGATAATTCAGAACTGATGGTGGTAGAAGGAGAAGAAGAAGAACCAGATGCCATGATGCAGTTATTCATGGATCAGTTTGAGGTTTTCTTCGTGCTGTGGCCTATGCAGCCATATTCGTAATCAAATGCTACTATTTATTTATTTATTTAGTATTTAGTACAATACCACAACTTGTGTGCAGGCTGATGAGGACAATACACGCTGGGCATCTTTCCTAGACCGTCTTACAAAACAGCCTCATGTCTTAAGGTGAGTGCGAATGAGTATCAACTTCCGTTTCTGTTTTTTGTGTTTGACTGTGATTAAGTCTAGACATCCGTTTCCATAAATTGTGTTTTCCCTTTTGTATCAGAGAGAAACTAGAGTTAGGTCTTACTTTTGTGCCACGACTGATGTTGGATAGGATTCACTTTCTCCACTACGCTGAAGCAAACTACATGGGTACTGGTGTTGTGGTCATCATTAGGGTTTAGTGAACCGTCTGGATATTGTTTATACTAAAGACATGACTAGACTAGGTGTCGGTCAGTTGATGTGGGAACTTGATCAACCTTCTGGACTACTGTAGGACATTGAGTTCTGACACGTTTCATTGGTCCTCCTATACAACATTGCGTCCAATCCCGAATCATGATTTTTGGTCGTCAAATAGCCTTGCGGCATGTGATCCGCTGGCCATGCCGTGCACAGGTTGTCCTGCCTGTTGTCACCGTTAGAAGCCCCTAATGACAATTGATTCATCCATTTAGTATTGCAATAAAAAATGAACGATTATGCAACAAATTTTTAGCGATTGCAACATGAGTGTTAAGTGTGTGCAATAGATGAATTAAAAATATATAGAAAAATAAAAATCCTTTCCCAAGAAGAACCATGGATTCTCATAACTTTTCTTTCATGAGATTTTTAATGTTGCAATAGCTTATTTTGTGTTTGTTGCACATGTTGCAAAGCCGGAGAAGTGTATTGTCGCTGCAATTCAGTCCAAACAATGAAAAATCCTATTTATCAATATCCCCACCTCCCATGCATAGCTTTATTCCCTTGTGGCTTCTATCTCCTCCATGGCCATGGTGAGGTGCTACGCACTGGTGGAGCTACCTTTTCAATTTGGCATCCAATAGGTACTCATAAACTCATAAATTAGCTCCTCATAAAGTCAAGCTTCACCACTAGTGTTATGCCTTGTGGCACATTGGACGCGTGGTGTGGTGAACAAAAGCATATTTTCGACTTGATTAGATATAACATTTCTAATTTTGATTAGTTTACCATTTAACATTCATCCAAAACTCTTTCTTAGATCTGGCACGGTTAGGTTGACACTCTTGTAAAAAGGAAGTTAGCCATAATTTCAATTATTTTGTTATGCAGGTACTGTGCGCAGGAAGATGCAGAACCTCTTTGGGCAGCATCAACTGGGTCTCTGACATGTGAAGATATCCCTTTGTGCATCTATTGTAATGGGCAACTTCGCTATGAATTTCAGGTTGGTCAGGTTTCAATTTCTATGAACTATTCCAGTTTATTATTTTCTGCAAAAAAAGACTTGTTGATATGCGTGTCTTATGAGTGACCCTATTGTTTATGTGATGCATGTGCTACTCAAAGCATATCATTACTGTATGGTGATGCAATTTTAAAACCTGGCATTGTGGCAATTTTAAGTAGGTTACATTCTTGTATCTAATAAGGAAATTGTATGTAAGGAAGTTACATGATTGTATCTAAGTTTGGCAAAAAAACCATTTCCTGAATAGTTCCTTCTATATAAGGAAATTGTAATATAGATTACATATTTGATTATTACTGTAGGAAAGTGAGTAGAAAGTTGGTAAATATCCATGTTGAACACAATGTTTTGTTCTTTATAGGATATACATATTTGCTTCTCTTTTGACAACAAATGTTTGCATAGCTCCTACATATGAACACACTAAGCCTTCCTGTTTTGCTTGGCACATATTCATACAATTTTTTGCTTTTGCCCCATTCCACTTAAATTTACTTCGTACGTGTACTTACAGCTAATGTCTCAACTGCTCCATCACTTCCGTGTTGAAAATGAACGAGACCCCGTTGATTGGGCAACGATAGTTGTGTTCACATGTCTCGACTCATGTGATAAAAGTGTTAGCTACAAGGAAGAATTTGTACATGTTCAGTTTTCTCCGCCTACAAGAAGAACATATCGATGTACTCCTTAGCCAGCAGGTTTGTAATATTTCTGAATAAATCTTTACTTGCACTCAGTTTTCAGTTTCATGATAAAGATCTTATAATTTATTTTTGAGAACTGTTATTCTCATTTTTCTTTATGAAATTATTCCTAAAGATATGATGCTCTCCGTTTTTGCCTTCTGCAACTATATTGTTGTTTCGGATTTATTGAACTGTTCTAATGCTACCTGGGTGATAAATAAAATCTAGATTGGTTTTCTAGTGTCTTACAAGATTGAATATGTTTATTATGTCTAAATGGTAAAAGTGAACATACCTTTTTTGTTGTGGGATTGTGGATATCCTCTTAGTTGTGGATATCCTCTTACACTACGGGAAAGCCACACTACGCCGACGGCCTTATTGTACGCCGACGGCCAAATGTCGGGGCCGTCGGCGTACAGCACGGGCTAGGGCAGACGACGAGCAAGCCGTCGGCGTACGAAGCGCCGTCGGCGTAGACATACCTGCCCGACGGCTGCCGTCGGCGTTCTTTCTCCCGGCGGCGTACAAACGGGCGGCATAACGGGACCGTCCAGCATCGTTGATACGCCGACGGTACGGCCGTCGGCGTACACGCGTTATTATACACCGACGGCTGCCGTCGGCGTTTAGTTGTTTTTTTTATTTATTTTCGTATATAATATTCATTTCTTTATTTCTCTATATAATATTTAATGTAGTTGTAATTTATATATATATTGGACCTATAATTGCCCTCCCAATTTCAGTATCCCACCCACGTAAAATAACGGTTTGAGTTTTCCGGAACCCAACCCAACAACATATACATGTAAAACAAATAAAAACTTTTCCTGGCTCACTAGAGAGAAAGTGAAGCCGGTGATGTCGGTCACACGTAGGAGTAGATTCTTGCACATTTACAACACACAACACACTTGTATACATATGGTATGTCACAACCTAGGTTTGGGTGGGGTTCCGACGCTCCGGGGCCCCGCTTCGGTGAAACCCTGAATCCGCTGGAAAAACCCTAACGTTTCCGTCTACCCCCATAGACGTGCGTCGAAAGGGGGTAGCCCAGTGGACTTTTTTGCTTGGTTGTGTTATGTTAGGCCATAGGAACATGAGAAACCAAAGTCTACCCCAAATCGACACACGATTCCATCCGGTTCGTCCGAAAGGGGAGTTTTCACCTCTAAGTGCAGAAACTCACTAGAGAGAAAGTGAAGCCGGTGATGTCGGTCACACGTAGGAGTAGATTCTTGCACATTTACAACACACAACTCACTTGTATACATATGGTATGTCACAACCTAGGTTTGGGTGGGGTTCCGACGCTCCGGGGCCCCGCTTCGGTGAAACCCTGAATCCGCTGGAAAACCCTAACGTTTCCGTCTACCCCCATAGACGTGCGTCGAAAGGGGGTAGCCCAGTGGACTTTTTTGCTTGGTTGTGTTATGTTAGGCCATAGGAACATGAGAAACCAAAGTCTACCCCAAATCGACACACGATTCCATCCGGTTCGTCCGAAAGGGGAGTTTTCACCTCTAAGTGCAGAAACTCACTAGAGAGAAAGTGAAGCCGGTGATGTCGGTCACACGTAGGAGTAGATTCTTGCACATTTACAACACACAACTCACTTGTATACATATGGTATGTCACAACCTAGGTTTGGGTGGGGTTCCGACGCTCCGGGGCCCCGCTTCGGTGAAACCCTGAATCCGCTGGAAAAACCCTAACGTTTCCGTCTACCCCCATAGACGTGCGTCGAAAGGGGTAGCCCAGTGGACTTTTTTGCTTGGTTGTGTTATGTTAGGCCGTAGGAACATGAGAAACCAAAGTCTACCCCAAATCGACACACGATTCCATCCGGTTCGTCCGAAAGGGGAGTTTTCACCTCTAAGTGCAGAAACTCACTAGAGAGAAAGTGAAGCCGGTGATGTCGGTCACACGTAGGAGTAGATTCTTGCACATTTACAACACACAACACACTTGTATACATATGGTATGTCACAACCTAGGTTTGGGTGGGGTTCCGACGCTCCGGGGCCCCGCTTCGGTGAAACCCTGAATCCGCTGGAAAAACCCTAACGTTTGTTGTTATTCGTCTATGTACCCAAGTTTGTTGTTATTCGTCTATGTACCCAAGTTTGTTGTCATTTGTCTATGTTTTGTTCTATCTTAGTTGCTACTACTCTGTTTCGATTAATTTTGATAAAAGTTGGTTTCACAAGCCCCACCCAAACCTAGGGTTTCGCTGGAAAAGGATAGCGGAGCGCAGGAATAATTTGCGCGTGGGCCTACCACATAATACAATATATTATAATAAAGGTCTAAAAAATTATAATATTATTGTATAGTACAACTTAAATAAATTAGGGAATATGGACTAAATTAGGGAATATATTGACTAAAAAAAAAGGATACGCCGACGGCATTGCCGTCGGCGTAGTATTATCCACTTACCAAACCGCGCGGCCCGCGCGCGTGGTCGTCCCCAACCCACCCACCCCCCCCCACACACACACACACACACAGCACGCTCCTCTCCTCCACCCGCGCCGCCGCCGCCCTCGTCCCCCTGCTCGATCTCCGGCCACCGGCGGCGCCGCCCTCGTCCTCTCCTCTCCTCCAGCCCAACGTCGACCGCACCCACACCCCAGCCTCTCCTCTCCTCCACCCGCGCCGCATCCGGTCCGAGCAGCGCCGCATCCGGTCCGAGCAGCACCCCCCGCGTCGAGCAGCGCCGCCCCCGCGTCGAGCAGCGCCCCCCCGCGTCGAGCAGCGCCGCCCCCCGTCGGCCCAGCCATCCCGCATTGCCGCCGCTCCCCTCCCCTCTCCGGTACACCCTATTCCTCCTCATCCCCTCCCTTCCCCTCCTCTCTCCTTGTCCTCACCACGGATTGTGTTAGTGATTGTGTCGGTGTTTAGTGTTAAAAATTATAGGATTTTAGGAGTAGGATTTTAGGGATTTTAGGGATTTTAGGAGTAGAAATTATCCACTGTAAATGTAGTATTGTCCACTGTAAATTAGATTTTGTTCATCAAAATCCATGTTATAATAATTGTTCATTTAGTACAAAAGAATGTTGTATTTAGGGAAGTGTTGGATGGGTCTTATTATCTTAATGCGGGATGGTTTGGTGTTAGGTTTACTAAATTGTGAACATTTTCAAAGAAATAACCAGTAACAAAGTTTTTGCTACCATAATAATGATTAATAACGCAACACATGCAAAATAATGTAGCAAATAAAATGTTGTTGACAATTATTTTTCATATATTCATTTCATATATGACTAACCCTGTATCAAATGCTTTTACTTAACTAAGTATCATGTCGGAGCCGGAGCGAAAGTTTCGTGGTGTTCACCGGAGACCCACGAAGATCCCGACTTGGGCAGCTCAGATCACAGTGGATCACAGGAAGATCCAGCTTGGTACTTTCAGGTGCCCGTGGCAGGCGGCCCGCGCCTACGACAGCACTTTGGGGCGAGAGCGATCCTCAACTTTGAGGATGAGCGGAGCGTGGCGCACATGTTAGCGCCAGATGGCATGAGGATCGCGACGAAGGCCGAGGAGAGGGAGCACCGGCAGGCAGAGAGGCTGCTCAGGGCGCGCCACCAGCGCGAGGATGACCCCTTGGTCAAGGATCTCCTCCTTGATCCCCAGGTGATGGCGGTCCAGTACCAGGTCTTGAGCGAGAGCCGGCAGCAGCGCGGGCAGGGCGAGGCCGGCCCCTCCGGCACGCAGCAGCAGGGCGAGGACTCTAGCAGCAGCCTGTCCTCTTGTTGGGGCCGCTTGGACGACGTCACTGACACCGGCGCGAGTCGAGTTTAGGATGTCTATCATCCTACCTGTCGTACTACTAGACTTATCTTGCTACCTGTTGTACTGCTAGACTTATCATACATGCTACCTATGTATTATTGTGCTACTTGTCTATATGTGTTATGTTTAGCTAATATGGTTACATCGTTCTATGGTTTATTCTGTTTTATGTTTAATTATTAGGTAAAATGGAGGGATATTTGCTTATATATTTCGATTGTTTGTACTTTTCAGATGACGTAGCTTCCTCTCGGCCTTCTCCGGCCACCGATCACGCTTCGAGGGTATAAATCTTTCGCCTCTCTTGCTGCATAGGTTTATTTTGGTCTAGATCACCAAGTCAGTCGCGTAACCCGAGTCAGATCCCATCCGGAAGGGTTACAAATTTATAAATATGCAGGATTGTCCATCTTTGCATATTTATAACCGTAACACTTCCGGGTTGTCCTGTTGGACAGTCCGAGTACGTGTAGATCGGGTCGTGTTCCACGTTCTACCCCTTCCTGAGACGGAATTTCGGCAGCACCTCCCTGTTGTTCTTCGGATGCACACCCTCTCGGCTTGACAAGCTCGAGACGTGTATTCTGAAGAACAGCGGGGAGGTGCTGCCGAAATTCCGTCTCGGGTCGGGGTAGAACATGGGACACGACTCGATCTACACGTACTCGGGCGGGATAGGCCCCTACCTATTAGAAGTGTATGTGAACCCTTGCATGTTGTAAAAGATAAAATTTGGCCGTAATAAAATGGTGACATTGCATGCAAGAAAATAAAAATATGATGCATTTAATTTCATGTTATTATTATTTGGCTCACAGTAAAGCAGCAGAGGATGGCAGATAATGGGTGGATGTACAGTGGCCGAACTAGTTTGGTTGACAAAACAGATGAGTGGGTATGGAAGACGCATTTGTTAGTGAAGGAGTTAGCGCGTAAGGGTTCAGAGTCAGGCGCTCGTGGACAGTGCCCTTGCCCTCGTTGCAAGTTTCGTACACGTCAGGGAAAGGATGATATGATTAAACACCTCTTCTCTCGTGGGTATATGCCGAACTTCGTGACGACAGTCAACTTTGATGAGTACGAGCGCGAGAGTGGCAGGGTGATGCGGCAGCGGATCAATGGCAATGAAGATGATGGGATTAGAAACTGGCTAGATGATCTCCGTGCTGGCGACATGCCAGATTCGCCACCATCACAGGAGGAACCGGAGGAACCGCGTGAACCGGAGGACCCAGAGCCAACCGCGAAGGCCTTCTTTCATATGATGGCCTCGTCTCAGAGGCCTCTGTACGAGGGTGCAAAAGTTTCTCAGCTCGATGCCATCTCGCAAGCACTAGCCAACAAGCTCCAGTATGGCAGCACCCGTTCATGCTTTGAAGCGCATCTGCAAACAACTGGTAACCTGTTGCCTGAAGGGCATTGTCTGCCTCAAAGCATGTACGAAACGAAGAAAATCCTGCGAGATCTCAGCATGGATTATCAGAAGATAGATTGTTGTCCAAAAGGATGCCTTTTGTTTTGGAAACAGTTTGCCAATGACAAGTACTGTATCTTGTGTAAGGCCTCTAGGTATCATGTGGTAAAAGGACCCGATGGTACGAAGACGCAGTCAAATGTCGCCATTAAGATTCTTCGTTACCTCCCATTCATACAAAGAATCAAGCGGCTTTACATGAACAAAGAGTCTGCCACACAGATGCAATGGCACAAAACGGGGAAGAGATACAAGGATGAGCACGACCGGGAATTGATGGGACATCCATCTGATGGTACGGCATGGAAGAACTTTGATGCGAACCACCCCGATGAGGCAGCAGATGCTCGAAACGTGAGAATCGCGATAGCAACCGATGGATTCAATCCATATGGTTTGTCGACTACCGCGTACAGCTGCTGGCCCGTGTTTGTTATTCCGCTCAATCTCCCTCCTGGAGCCCTAATGCAAAAGAAGACCATGTTCCTCTCGCTGATCATTCCAGGTCCTGAATATCCGGGGAAGAATTTAAGTATGTACATGCAGCCAATTGTGGATGATCTGAACCACTCTTGGCACCACGGGACGTTGACATATGATCGTGCATCGAAGACAAACTTCTTGATGAAAGTTTGGTATCACAATTCCATGCATGACATGCCCGGGTACGCCCTATTCTGCGGATGGTGTACAGCTGGTAAGTGGCCATGCCCAGTGTGCAGGAACCGACTTGAGTTCATGTGGCTAACGGCGGGACGGAAGTATTCCGCGTTTGACACACATCGAAAGTTCCTCAAAAGAGGGCATCCGTTTAGAGAAGACAAAAAGAACTTCAAGAAGGGCAGAGTTGAGCGTGAAGAAAAAGCGATACCAACTTTCGATGGTGCAGCTGTTGACGCCGAGCTAAGTGCTCTCGTGCCTGCTGGGAGAAAAGGCCCACGATATGTGGGATATGGTGTGTCGCACAACTGGACTCACGTGGCAGGCTTGACGCAACTCGAATATTACAAGGACCTCGAACTTCCCCATAGCATCGATGTGATGCACACCGAAAAGAATGTTGGAGAGTCCCTCTTTCACACAATCCTGAACATTACCCCGAAGTCGAAGGATAATGTTAAGGCTAGAGTTGATGTTAAGAAGCTCTGTGATAGGGAGAGAATGCACATGAAGCCTCCTGAAGGCCGTCAAAAGAACTGGTTCAAGCCGCATGCTGACTTCTGCCTTAATAGTATGCAAAGGTCTGAGGCATTCCATTGGCTCAAATTCGTCGTGATGTTCCCTGATGGCTATTGTTCGAATATAAGTAAGGGAGTCAATATACAAACGGCAAAAGTCACCGGGCTCAAGAGTCACGACTATCATATATGGATTGAGCGGCTGCTACCGGTGATGGTTCGAGGGTATCTCCCCGACCGTGTCTGGCGAGTGCTCGCGGAGTTGAGCCATTTCTTCCGCACGCTCTGTGCTAAGCAAGTATGTCCCCTGATTATTCAGAAGCTGCATGAACTAGTGCCGGAGTTGCTGTGCAACTTAGAGACGATATTTCCGCCAGGCTTCTTTACTCCGATGGCACATCTTGTTGTGCATCTTGCGAATGAGGTACTCTTGGGTGGACCGGTGCAGTTTCGTTGGCAGTTTTGTATTGAGAGAGAGTTTAAGTATATTCGAACCAAATGTGGAAACAAAAATAAGATTGAGTCATCCATAGCCGAGGCAACTATCCTTCAGGAGATGGCAGACGCCAGGCTAACGTACTACCCCGATGATGTTCCCACTATGCATAACCAGGCCTCTCGGTACAATGTCGACGAGCCCAAGCGAGACCCCAAGCTCGTCCTCTTCCAGTGTCCCGGTGGCAAGAGCGGTGGCCCAACAAGGTATAACTTGACCAATGATGAGCTGGAGTGCATAATGCTCTATGTGCTTATGAACATGAAGGAAGTGACCCACGACGAGCAGGGAGAAGAGGGCAGTTTCCTTAGGTAAAATGGGGAACAAATTACTTTGCAACTACTATCATGATTTCGTTCTAATACGTATTTTCTCCTTTTAGTCAATTCACGGATGAAATGTGGTCGGGAACATCAGATGGACCCAATGAAGCCGCGTTGGACACTCTTTTGAAAGAGCCTGCCCCCGGAAAGAAAAAATTCACGGTTTGGTTCAGGGAAAAGGTAATTTCAAACCTGTCCCTTCTACCTTGCAATTCGTGTATTATCCCTCTTACTAATGCACAAAACAATTTGTACTTGTAGGGAGCTGATCCCAACGTTGTGATGTCAGATGAGTTGAGATGTGTCTCCCAAGGTTGTAACCGTAGAGTCGAGAAGTATGATGTGAATGGGTACCGCTTCCATACAGAGCATCACCAGAACAGTCGGCCTAATGCAAAGACTATAAATACCGGGGTCTTCACCAAAGGAGCCGGTAATTATGATTACTACGGAAGGTTACAGAACGTATATGAGCTGACGTTCAATAACACGAACATATCACTCAAGCTTGTTGTGTTCAAATGCCACTGGTTCGACCCTGAGCATGGAACCAAAAGTACCCCTTCCATTGGGTTAGTTGAAGTTAAGCCTTCAACCACCTACAATGGATCCGATGTCTTTGTTGTGGCTCACCAAGCCTTTCAAGTTTATTATTTGCCCTACCCATGCAAGAAAGAGGGACTCATTGGTTGGGAAGTCGTGTTCCATGTATCGCCACGTGGTAAGCTACCCATGCCCTCCGAAGACGATTACAACAACATTGACCCTAAAACATACGAGGGGATTTTCTATCAAGAGGAACAAACCTTTGGGGACTTTGGCATACAAGGTCTTGAGGACCGCGAGGACAATGCACAAACAGGTGGTGACGTAGTGGTGAATCTAAAGGATATAGATATGCTCAACAAGTTACAGAGTGATAGTGATGACGATGATGAGCCTCCACCGTGCGAGGAGGTTCCAATATACAACACTCGTGATAGTGATGTTGATAGTGATGTTGATAGTGATGATGACAACCCAGGACTTAACTATGAGAGTGATGATTAGGGGTGAGGGTCTTTTATGTCCTTTTGCGTACTATTTACTTTTCAACATGCTTCTTCTTAATTGCATTACGTCTTTATTCTTATTTACTACATTTTTCAACATGCTTAAAAGTTTATCCTTTCTCAATGCAGGTGATTGACCAAGATGAGCCAAGGCAAGGAATCATCGGCCTCGGGCTCTCGGGAGGTGTAGGATGTGTTCGGGTGTAGCGTGTGTGAATTCGAACTTGTTTGGAGTTTGTATGAATGCTTGGATGAATTTGAATCATGTTTGTGTCATTTGGATATGTATGTGGTGTTTTATTTGATGTTTCTGTGATGTTTTATAATTTGTGCAATTTTAATTGTATTTAAAATGCGCCAGAAACCAGCAGCAAAAAGTTTCAGAAACTGAAAATATGGTCAAGTCTTGCCGTCGGCGTAGTATGCTGCGGGGACGCACAGGATGGCGCCACGTCGACGCTGGAGGACCATATGGTCATCCTACGCCGACGGCATTGCCGTCGGCGTAAGACTCCTCCCAGACGCACCAGATCAGCACACGTGGCAGCCTAGGCCGACGGCACTGCCGTCGGCGTATAGGTGGAGCAGACGGAGACGTTCGACGTCCGTTTTGTGGGTCCCACTTCAGATACGCCGACGGCGACGGATACGCCGACGGCATTGTTCATACGCCGACAGCGTCCTACGCCGACGACGCTACGCCGACGGCCGCCGTCGGCGTAGGTCTACGCCGACGGCGATCGTTGCTACGCCGACGGCGGCCCGCCGTCGGCGTTTTGACGGTTTCCCGTAGTGTTAGTTGTGGGATTGTATATTCGCATCTTCTACTTGTACTTGATGTGACGCTTCTCCTTCAGTGCGCACACCCGATTCCTACAACTCTTTGCTCGCCAGGTTGGGGAGACTCCCACCATTACGATCATTTTGATTGATTTAACATTGACTCTGGATCGAGTTTGAAAGAAGTTGCATCTTTGGTGTTGGTCATATTGATGATTTGTTGTCAAGACCCTTGTCACTACAAGTGAAGGATAGGGATCTCCATCAGAAAAGAGGGTGTCTTGCTCTTCATCGTCATGGTGGAGGGCAACTTGAGTCAATGTGTTATATTCGCCTTCACTCATGAATTCATACTCTCCATTCTCACTGATGGCCATGCACTTATTGTTTGTACATTCAAAGTGAGGTTGCAGCCGGTGCAAATCTAGGGGCGGAGGTCGCGGGCGACGAAAGGAAACCTACGGACGAGATCGCTGTCAAGCTCTTCATCCGACGCGTCGCCGGTAAGAACCCCGAACCAGGATCTTGCTACTTGCAGGGAGGGCGCACTTGGCATAATATCCGAATCCTGTAGTGGTCTCTTAGGTAGTTTATTCATATATAACATTTGCTTCCATTTTATGTGTTCTAGTGAAAATTATGAAGCTACTTCAGATTGCCTCTATATATTTTGGTTTTGCTATGCAAGTTGCACATCATAGTTGTATAAAAACTTATATCTATCATTTATAAACAGAAGAGGTTCACTGATAAAAAAATATCGAACATCACAGTTTATACCAAAACAGGTGTAGCCGCTTCATCGGTTAAAATGACGAGCATGGTCGGCATGGAGCAATCCAGCGGCACACAAAGCGTGCTAATCATCAGCCAAATACCACCCTATCTAGGAATCCCACTGCGCAGCAAAACACGCTACGTACCTTCGTATAACCAAAACAAATTGCCTTATTTGTATCAAACTAGCTAGTTTGTTTATTTGATCTAACGCCCGTGCCAATGTGTTGACTTCTGTAGCAATTTGACTTTCGTAGCTTTATTTATTTATTTGGTATATAGATATACCACGTGGACCAGTTCGGTTGCTCTTGATGATGTGTCATTGTATTCTTTTCACACGGTTACGTATGTATGCATACATGAGAGAGAGAGAGACCCAGCTATATGCATGCGTGCTGGATACATATAGAGTGATATACCGTGACTAAGTCCTACTCCGTACTAGATTACAAGACTAAGTCCTAGTCTAATAGCTCTCCCTGTACCTTCCTTATATATCCCTGTCAAGCAATGATAACACCAAGCGCCACATAGCACTGCATTTCAATTTGACCGAGTGGCCGGAGCTAGGAGCGAGGGCTCAGGTCGCGCGAGCCTACAGCCATTATGGCTGCTGCAAGTGCAACTGCATGGATCATCCTCGCGCTCTCCTTCTTGTCCCACCATGTTGCCGCTGCCTCACCGCGGCTTTCCTTCAGCTTCGACTTCTCAAACACCTCCAACTACCATCTACAGGATGATCTCAGGTTCGAGGGCGAAGCCGCCCTGAAGAGCAAACGGGTTGAGCTCACCTGTAACCCCGCCGGCTACTACTGCAGCGGGCGGATGTCGTACAAACACCCGGTGCCCTTGTACGAACAACACCACCGGCGAGGTGGCCAGCTTCGTCACTACCTTCACCTTCACCATCAAATTGTTGCCCAACACAACCGGCAACAGGAAGGGGGACGGCATGGCCTTCTTTCTCTCCGGCTATCCGTCAAGATTATTACTGCCGGACTCGGAAGGCCCTCTGCTTGGCCTCACCACCAACAACTCAACTATCGCCTCCGGTGCGGACCGGTTCCTTGCCGTCGAGTTTGACACGTACAGCAACCGCTGGGATCCGCGGGAAACCACCGACCACATTGGCTTCGACCTCAACTCCATAACCTCGGTTGGAGTGACGAGGTTGCCGAGCAACAGCCTCAACGGCACCATGACGGCGACTATCAGTTTCGACAACACCACCAGGACTAAGGATGGCAATGGGTAGGGTATGGGGCGGTAGAGCAATACCATACCCATACCCGTGTAGTCAATGGGTACAAAAGTCTACCCATACCCGTACCCACGGGTATAAAACTTCACCCGTACCCATACCCGACGGGTATCCATACCCATTGGGTACCCAACGGGTAGATCAAATAGTACACAAGTTATTCATAATTTTCCATTCATCGATAATACATTTATAAAAGAAAAACATTTATCCCTACTCAATACCATATATTTGAATATGTGACAATTATTTCAAGTCAAATTAACAATTGATGACAATTTTAACATGGATTAACATTCTCACGAGAATAAATATTGCACCTTCACGGGTAAGTTATATAAACGGGTAGGGTATGGGTATACCCATGGGTACGAGGTTATACCCGTACCCTACCCACGACTTAACGGGTAGGGTACGGGTACTACCCATGGGTATAAAATTTTGGCCATACCCTACCCACACGGGTACGGTACCCGCGGGTACCCGTACCCATGGGTAAAATTGCCATCCTTAACCAGGACGCTGGAAGCCACCCTGCACTTTGCCAATCGTTCTCTTCCCCCCGCTAGTGTCAAGACGCAGTTAGCGGATCAGCTCTATGCCTTTCTCCCACCAGAGGTGGCGGTGGGCTTCTCAGCGACCACGGGTGGATTCTTTGAGCTCCATCACATACAATCTTGGTCTTTCAACTCAACTATGGCTGCCAGAGGTACAGATTTTTTGAATTCCAGAAAAATATACTGTATTATAAGTAAATAACATTCTTCAGTATAAATATGCAAACGTTTGGTTATGTAAAATGATTCTGCTCGGGTGGCCGTGGCCGATCCAACCATCTCCAACCGGAGCCCCCCACTCCCACTTTGTCCCTATTTGTGCAGACATTACATCGCAACCGAGATGGTGCTGGGACAAGAGAGAGGGAAAAAAAATGTACCTAACCCGAAGTGGCAGAGCGAGCAGGGGGAGCATAAGGGTTAGCGAAAAGAAAGAAGGGCCCAACCCGAGTCAAGTCTAGCCCACCTTAGCAAAATGGGCTTGATCCAAACACTCCCAACCACACTCGGTGCCCCCTTTTAAGTTCGTGCTGTCTCATATCACACTTTCAGCTTTACTAGGGATATAGCACGGCAATGCCGCGCCTGTGGAGTAAATGAAATTTTAAATTTGGTAACGTGCATATTTAAAATTTGTGTAAGTTTGAGAAGTAGTGAATTTGAAAGAAATTTGTGTAATGAAATTTTAAATTTGGTAACGTGCATATTTAAAATAGGCAGCATTTATTTTTGCGGTCATTTTGATATTTCTTTCATATTTTTCTGATGGGTAGATTTAAAGGCGCTGATTTTGCAGTAGTAATCATTTTGTGCGAAATTTTAAGACAAATTGAGCTCACCTGTTGTGGTTAGAGTTCAGTTATATTATATAAAATGGTAACCTATTTGGATTCGTGTAGTACATTTGTATTTTGCTATAAAAACTTAATTTAACTGTATAATCGAAGGGAATGCATTTTATGAGCTGTGTGTCAGTAACACCTTAAATATAGTCGAAATAGAATTAAGAATAATATGTACAATAAAAATTATAATATATATGGTTAGCATAGTTTTAATTATTAAATTAAAGTTTTTAATTCTTGTGAATTTTTGAAATCGACGTTGGAGCGTAGAAAAAAAATGAATATTTTGGAGAGAACTTTTTTTTTGAAATACATTTTGTGTGCATTTTTTAAAAACATGGTGTGCATTGTTGTGTTCCATAAATTCGAAAATAAAAGTTATAATATGTATGGTTTGCATAGTTTTAACTATTAAATTGAAGATTTTAATTCTTGTGAATTTTTGAAATCGATGTTGGAACGTATGAAGAAAAATGAATATTTTGGAGAGTTTTTTTTTTGAAATACATTTTGTGCGCATTTTTTTAATACATAGTGTGCATTGTTGTATTTAATAAATTTGAAGATTTTAATTGTGTGAATTGTTGAATTATATTTCCGAACTTATTTAAAAAAAATCGGTTCTGTTGTTTGTGCATTTTGTAAGTATGGTTTGCATTATTGTAATTAATAAGATTTAAGTTTTCAGTACTTGTTTTTTTTTTTGAAATATATTAAGGAGGCCTCATGTACTATTTGAATTTTTTAAGATTGGGAATAATTCTGGAAAGGTCCCAAGGTATTTGAAATGTAGATTTTGTTTTTCTAAAAATTTGGAGAAACTTGTTTGAATTGATTTGAATGTGTATTTGAAAAGTTTTGAATAATAGAAAAAAACAGTAAGGGAAAAAAAAAGAGGGGCCGACGCAGCCGCTGGGCCGAGCCAGCCGCAGAGAAAGCAGCCCAGCCCAGCTTCCGCAGCCCAGGCCCACTGTGACGTCAGAGTGACGTCACAATGGCCGGACTCCGACGCGGCAGCGTGCACGACGCCGGCGACGCACCATCGCGATTCGGGACGCGCAGCTACACGCATCGGGCGCGGCTTGGCGCGGGCTGTCCGTAGGTGGCGGCACCGCCGGAATTTGGCCACCGGAGCGTGGCCGGCGAGCACGAAATGCCGCGACGGGCAGCGCGCACGGCGGCGGCGATTCCGGCGTGCTCGCGGCGGTCCGGCAGCTCAAAGTTGGCGAGGGAGGAGAGGGCGCGGCGGCGGAGGTTGGCGTAGGAGTGGATCTGGACGGGGAGGGCTGGAGCGGGCGGGCGCGCGTCGGCGGCGCCGCCGTGCTCGTCGCCGCGGGGAGAGAGAGGAGGGGGAGGGGGAGGGTGTGCGGATGTTTTTCCATTGAGGCCCCTGGATTTTCGTGAATTTGCATATTCGTCCTTTGCGGGGGGTTTTTGTAAGATGGCGGGGGGTTTCTGTAAGAGGGTGCACCAAAAACCGTGCGGGGGCGACGTGTCCCCATGCGGTTGGTAGAAAGTCGGCTGCTACAGTAATACTGTAGCAGCTACAGTGTTCTAGGGGATTTGGAGCGATCTGGGCCGTCTGTTCGCGAGATCGAACGGCTGTGGTTGGAAGGGCGACGTGGATGTCGAAATTGAGGGTGAATCTGTTGTACTTTCATATATAGTAGGATTTGGGAGTGGAAATGAAAGTGTGCAAGCATGTCCGCCACGTGCACGCTGCCCACCCAGACCCCTCTCTCTGTCTCTCTCTCCACACTAATCATATGCAAGTGATTGGATAGTTTGGAGACACGGTTGCCCGCATGGACAAATCACAAATGGGGGCTCAAAGCGTCTCCACAGACAAAACTTGCCACGTGGCCTCCTTGTGATCAAGGAAAAACGAATCCAACACTACCCCCAGGCCCACAACGACATCCTCGTCTCTACTTCCTCTAGTCTTCTTCCTCAAATCCTCACCCCGCTCCTCATTTTCTTTTTTTTTGAACCATGCAAGAGCATTGCATGTATTATTAAAGAAGAAGGAACGCCACTGTCGTGGCAAAAGTCTTACAGAAGCGACCGAAAAAGAAACAAGAAATATAAAAGACATGACCGCAGGAGGTTTACAACTAGACCTCACCCACAAGGAAAAAGACTCCTCGACCAACCAGACATACTATGTAATATTAGTCAGGGCAAGAGCTAGACGACCACCGCTGGCTGACGACCAAAGCTTGGCTTCCTCCTTAAATTGGTTGATGATCACACTGATTGGCTTAGGATCAAACACTCTGGCGTTTCGCTCACGCCAGATCAACCATGCAGTGAGCATCACAACAGCATTTAGTTTGGCTCTATCTTCCCTGCCAAGTTGACTTCTTCCCATTTGCCACCAATCATTGAGCGTCTGATTCATTCGTGGCACGACCCGTTGTAACTGAACCCACTCTAGGACGCTGCTCCAAATGATGTTGACGACTGCACAACCGGAGAACAGATGTTGTGCATTTTCCTCAGCTGAGTTACATAGAACACATTTGTCGTTGTGGGGTAGGCCGCGCTTGGCTAACCTGTCCGCGGTCCAAACTCTCCCTCGCAAAAATAACCAGGTCGCGATTTTGTACCGAAGAGGGGCCCAAGTTCTCCAGATAGCTGGGGCCGAGTCACAGAGCACCTTAGTTTTGAAATGAGCTTGGTAAACAGATTTAGTAGTGAAACCTTTGGGATCCCAAGTCCACGACCATGCATCTTCTTCCCCCGGCTGAAGCTGTACCATACTCACTAACTCGTAAATCTGAAGAATTTGCAAGAATGCTTGTATCGTGATCGGCTTTTTAATGTCATCGAGCCATGCGCCGTTTTGAAGTGCCTGCTGAACTGTCCTCGTAGCCTTCCTAAAATTAGTGACGATCTTGTATATGTCCGGGGCAATTTCCTCAATACTTTGCCCATCAAGCCATTTATCCAACCAAAAGAAGCTTCTTCTACCATCCCCTACCACCACCTTGGCTGCTGCATTGAATATGTATCTGATATTTTCTCCAACCGGACAAGCTAGCGCAGACCAAGGTTTTTCCTCTTCTGCTCTTAGTTTCCAGGCCCACCGTACTTGGAAGGCTGAACTCATGATCTTTAAATCCATGATTCCCAAACCTCCGACCTCTTTTGGCTGACAGACGGTGCTCCAATTGACTGCACACTTACCTCCAGAAATAGATTCGGTTCCCTTCCAAAGAAACGCCCTTCTGATTTTGTCGATTGCCTTAAACACCCATGGAGGAGGATCCAGTGAGAGCATATGGAATATTGCGACCGCACTCAACACAGATTGCACCAAAATTAAACGACCGCCTTGAGTGAGCATGTGAGTTTTCCAAGCAGCCAATCTGCTCTTGATTTTATCTAAAATCACTTGGAAATCTTCCTTGCGTGGCTTCTTTAGCCGGAGGGGTAGGCCGAGGTAGGTGACAGGCAGATTGGTTATTTTGCAACCCAAAAATTGGCTTATTCCTTGCATGGTGGCTTCATCGCCAAATAAAGGAGAAATCGAGCTCTTTTCAAAGTTGCATCTTAAACCCGTTGCATCGCCGAAAATTTTAAGTATCACTTTTGTCGCCTCCGCATCTTGTTGGTTGTTTCCGAGGAAAAGAATGACGTCGTCGGCATAAACCGAAATTCGTTGAGGGATGGCGTGGCCGGAGCAAAACCAGTTAGTACTCCCTCTTCTTCAGCTTTGTGAAACAAGATACTTAAGATATCCATTGCTTGTGAAACAAGATACTTAAGATATCCATTGCTAAGATGAATAGCATGGGGGAAAGGGCGTCCCCCTGTCTAAGCCCACGGGCATGCCATATCGGTTTTCCTGGAATTCTATTTAGCAGAATGTTAGATGAAGAAGAGGCCAAGATCATGGAAATCCATGACAACCATCTCTACCCGAACCCTTTCTTCTGTAAAACTTCCAAAAGAAATTGCCAAGAAACCGTGTCAAACGCTTTAGCTATATCCAATTTCAGGAGTAGGCTTGGGCATTTTTTCCTCCATAGAAGTTTTGCCGACTCCCTGACAAGCTTGAAATTATCATGAAGGGATCTATTTTGAAGAAAAGCCCCTTGGTTGGATCCCACCAAGTTAGGAAGTTCCTTGCTCAGCCTGGAAGCCAAGACTTTTGAAAAGATTTTTGCTAGGCTGTGGACTAGGCTTATGGGCCTGAAGTCCGCCGCGTAGCAGCCCCGGGTTTCTTGGGAATCAGAACAGTATACGCACAGTTGATTTGGTCCATGGCACGACCTCTTAAATTGTAGAGTGCTGTGAAAGCCTCCATTAGATCTGATTTGATGATGCTCCAGCATTTTTTATAGAACTGAATGGAGTACCCATCCGGCCCCGGCGCTTTCTCGCTGGGCATGTCATTGATGGCTTCAAAAATTTCCTCCTCCGTGAAGCATCTCTCAAGCTCTCCCATGTCTCGTTGTTCAATCTGGAGGAGTAAGTTCGCATTGTGCCACTTGTGGGCCCATGCTACCACATGCGACACCGTCCTAGCTAGCTCAAGATACCACTGCCCCATATTCTCCATCCCCCCTCCTTCCTACTCGGTTCTACCACCATGCTCGCCGTTGTTGCATGCCAGTGCGCCGCCGCGCAAGCTTGGATGAACGGTGCTGCAAGCGAGCCACTATTGCTCCAAACCGCAAGGCGTGGTTGTGCAAGCCATCCGCCTGCACCGCCATGCTGCAATATGATAAGGTGATTTTAGAAGTGTTATCAGAAGGTGCTTCAATCGACATTAGGTTGTGCTTCAAGCCGTCTAACTCTGCCACTGGTGCTGCAAGCAGCATCGAGATTTTTTGCAAGCGACATCACATGGTGTTGAAAGCTGCATCGGGCAGTGCTGGAAGAGGGGGGAGGGGGGGTGTGATTCTTCAAGCTAGCCGACTCTATCGGTGCTGCTGGAAGCGGCGTCGAGAGGTGCTGCACGCGGGGATTCAAGATGTTGTAGCCAGCCATGCTGCGAGGTGGTGTCTGATAGGTGGGGCTGCAAGCCGGATGTGTGAGATGCTTCAAGCGAGGTGGTGTTTGCAGCACGGCTATGTTGGGGGAGCTATGCGAGGAAAAAGGGGAACGATATTTTTTTGTCACGCCGTGTTTGTTCCGCGTGCGAGGGAGATAAAAGCTTTAACCTAATCAGGAGAGAGTGTAGATGACCTGATGCATTGGATTGGATGGTTGAGGAGAGCTCAGTTCTCCACGGATCGGGCGACAAACACTTAGCACGAGCCTTTGGTCATCATCCTGGCTAGCCTGTGTAATTTACCATTTATATAGGGTTTAGAGCTCTGGCACGGTCATTAGCAGAGCCGTGAGTCCCAAACTGTAAGGGCATCTCTAGCTAATCCCAATAATATATAGTATATGTACTCCTATTCTTAACTCCTTATAATTTGAGCAGTTAAAGGGTTGTGGTTCCTAACTAAACCACTATATTTAACTTCTTATATTTTTTCTCAATTTTTATAGCTTGCATCATGCACTTCAAACAATTGCACGGTATTTCATTAATTATTGATCAAATGATTCAAATTCAACATACGCAATAAATAAATAATATATAGACATACAAATACTTCATCCAATCAAACATTCAAATGAAAAACATGCATATAGTTCATCCAAAAGCCACCACTATCGATCAAGTTTGATCCACAATAACCACAACATAGCATGTTTAATGTCGTGGACCAAAGCCCAACGAAATGCATACTGCACATACTCAAGCACTTGTGTGCTCATCACTAACAATGAAATCCTTGACGATATCCTTCTCTGGACCGGGAGATTCAAGGCTGAAGACCGGCTCCCGCTCGACCGGCTTCGTGCCCTTCTTGTTACTAGAAGCATGTAATCATGATCTGATGTTCGCTCTCTCCCTCACCCCCCTGTCTTTCTTTAAACATCTTTTGTAAGGGCAGCCAAGCCCTCTGTTTCGAGTAATGCAACAAACGGTGGGGCTCCTCCCCCCCCCGTCTTCCTCGAAAAAAAAATCCTTGACACTAAGAAAATCATCACCACCTCCATGTGCACCACCATCATCACCATCAACGCCTCCATCACCACCCCAACGGCCACCTCCACCTCCACCTCCATCGCCACCAGCATCACCTCCAAGAGAGACCTATGCTTCGGCCATGATATCTCCACGAGTGTGCACCAAATATCTCCTTGTCCTGGCATCCATCACATTTGGGTTCATAATCTCTTGTTGCTTCTTTGTGTATCACCAGGATCCTTGACCTCCTCCTCCGCTTAAACAACATTATCTTACTCCTCGGTGTCGACCCCTCCGCTTTCCTTTTCTTCTTCTTGGCATCATCCTCTTCGAGCGCGTTTGTGGCCTATGTTGGCTTCCTAACCCACTTGACACCGGCCGTCGCAACAGGAGGGCGACCCGCCGTCATCGTGCGGTTGCGGCTTTCCCACTGTCATTGTCGGACTTGTTTGATGGTGCGTCGGCGGCCCGCACTTTTTCCCCAACCTTTTTCGTTGCTTTGATGGGGCCGCTTGTGTTGCTTTCGGCAGCGTCGTGCCAACGATAGTGACTAGCGGGGTTGAAGAAGAGAGTTCCGGTTCCATTCTGTCGGGAATCGGGCAATCGTACCAGCGGCGATGAGATTGGGCGACGACCCCATGAAGTTATACGGATCGCGTGGGAGACAGAGCGCCTGATTTGTTTTCTCTGTAGAGGCGACGGACGAGTATAATTGAGAGAGTTGGGCTGCCTTTTGGCCCAGCTCTTATAATTTTATCCTCTAAATTTTTTGGGATCAGTTAGGTACGGTTTAGAGAAGTAAAACAATTTTTTGACTCCTCTAACCGATTTTGAGAAATTGGCTAGCGATACCGCAAACCCTATACATCGCCATACGGCGATGCTCTAGGGGCGCATCACCTAAAGGGATGCACGCCGGCGACGCAGGTGGGCCGGCCCAGTTTCGGCTTTTTTCCTTTTCCTTTTTTCTTAGTTTCTTTTTCTCTGTTTCTTTCTTTTTATTTATGAAAATTTTCATATTTCGAAAAAGTTTCAGATTTTAAAAACTGTTCGGATTTTGAAAACTATTCAGATTTTTTGAAAACGGTTCGATTTTTTAAATTGTTCAAATTAAAAAAATGTTCAGATTTTAAAATTGTTCAGATTTGAAATTTGTTCAAATTTGTAAATTGTTCAATTTTTTAAAATTGTTTGGTTTTTGAAATTTGTTTGGATTTTATTTTTGTTTGGATTTGAAATTTGCTCAAATTTGAAAACTATTCAAATTTTAAAAATTGTTCGTTTCTAAAATTTGTTCGGATGTGAATTTTGTTCAGGTTTGAAATTTGTTCAAATTGAAAATTGTTCAGATTTTAAAAATTATTCGGATTTGATTTTTGTTTGGATTTGAAATTTGTTAAAATTTCAAAAAGTGATTATGAGCGCTGAAGAAGAAAACGAATGTTGGGCCGGCCCACGAAGCAATCGTGCTTGAGGCGACGGGGGCTAGTCGTGTCGCCTCAAGGCGATATAAAGGAGCTCCCAGCGATACCCTAAGGTGGATTAATTTGTTTGTTTACAACTTTTTGTGAAATTAGGCCAATCATGCCAATTTACGATAAAAAGCTACTCCCTCCGGCCAACCTCATTTCAAAACCGCAACACTTCTTTTGAGTGGCATTATCATTTACTGCTAAACAGATGATATTAGTCCTCCATTATGACGCCCATTCCTCACATTAATTGGCGATGACTCATATGTGTACACTTTTAGCAAATTTATACACGTGCTCACTGCTCGGAGCGCACCCGAGTATTATATATTGCCTTCAAAACGTGTTCAAAATTAATAGGTTTGGATTCTACAAAAATACACACACGAGACAAACATGATACACCCAGAGTTTATCGGAGTATTCAGCAAATATTTTGAGATTTGTCTAAATATTATTTAGTGGCCAATATATGCTTGAAAACTAATTTATTTGTTCTGCATAAACAGCACGAGCTAACAGAGTCAATCCGGAGCAAGGCCAGGTGCTCGGCAACAATGGTACGTATATGGAAGAAGCTTCAACATATTGATCATGTATCTCATTCCGTTATATATATCCTATAACGCATGGTAAAATTATAAAATATTGCTATCTACATGTTACATGCATAACTAATTACCACATAGTATGACAGAATTTAAACCACATACCAACTAATGTAACGAAGAACTCACAAAAATATTGTCGACCGATTACCATCGTTCGTAGATTATGATGAGATAGGGGTAGGAGTCCATGGGGGTATGTCAACGATTCATTTACGGCAAATCCTAGGATCGTGATTAAGACCGTGCAGACTGTAGATATGGGGATCAGACATGGTTGCTATTTTAGATATTTGAAAATATGCATACTCAGATTCACAATTTTTTTCATTTTTGTGTAGCTTGAAATACAAAGTATTTGAAATTGATGTTTTGCATCTTTATAGGATATACCGTTGGCCATACCCGGATATTTTTCAGATCTTTTTGAAACATAGAAATTTGATTTTCGAGTTTTTTCAAATGGAGGGAGCACTGGAAATCGGGAGTAAAAAATCTCCACGCGTAACGGCGGAAGTATCTTTTAATTATGTCCGACATATGTTGTCTGTGGTCCCAATACCATGCCGACATGGAAATGCCGGACACTATGATGGGACTACCAGCGGAGATGTTGGGTTGTGACTATTGGAAAGAGGAACTGATAAATAAATGACTTTCACTCTCCTCTTCTTAGCGACCCTACCCCTGTCCGATTTCCTCGGTCTGGTCCTTAGGGCAACTCTAACGGGCCGATTCAGTTCGTCCGGCACATTTCGATAGAAAAGAACACATGAGGGGGTGGACTCGTCAGTTTCGACCCATTCCCGACCCAAATTTGGCCTGGAAATGCGGTGAAATAGACAACAGATGTGTCCACCTATGTCCCAACTTTCAGCCACTCATCAGCCAACTACCGCCTATAATATGGTGGACCAGTTCTTTTCAATGGATGTTTTGTGGTAAATCCCAACCATTGTCTGCTCCCTCCCCCCTCCCCCCTTGCATGCTCTGGCTATGTTCCCACACTCTGGTATTGACCCGCCGCAGCACCACCTAGACTAAATCAAGCGCACGTCGGAGCACACCCTCACGTGTCATTGTGGCAGCTTCTCTCGCCACATGCCTCGAGTTCTGTGTGGCGCGACATTCTGCCCCCCACCCGCCACTGGCTCCACACGGGTTGCCATCGTAGTCGAGGAGGACGCTGGAAGAGGCGTACTCCGACGTCGACCCATAAGAGGAGGCGTACGCTATGTGGTTTGCAACGATCGCCGCTGCAGGAACCTCGCGTGCACCGCCGCTACCCCGCCTTCTCGCGAAGTGTATGATGCACTAGTACAGAACGACACATCGGAAACGGGCCAAAACCCTCATCAGAAACGGAGAAACGGTCCGTGTACCCACCCCCGATACTGATGTGAAGATCTCAATGACAACGGAGTAGATTAACCGTTGCGCCTAACATGGGCAACGTTTATTATATTGCATCGTTACTGATATGTTTCACATTACTAAACAGAGCAAACCATCTAAGAATACAGAGCAAAGACATACTAAACAGAGCAAACTACCTAAGAATACAGAGCAAATACATAGTGAAACAGAGCTAAATAACAAATTAAACATAGCTAAATAACAGAGAAAACTACCTAAATAGCTAAGAATACATAGCAAATACATCAGTTGTTTAGTGGTTTACCTTAGGCGAGGCGGGGTCGCTTACCGCCGATGGATGCGTCCCAGGCGCCGGAGCCACTGTCAAAGGAAACCTCATCCTCCTCAAACACCGGCGCGTCCTCCTCCTCCACCTCCTCCTCCACAGCCGCCGCTGCCGCATCTGGCCCTGGCCAGGGGGAAGAGAACGGTGTATGGCCGCCCGGAGCTACGTCTTCAACAACGCCTCGTCGGAGGCTTCTATCGCATGCTCGGCGGCGGAGATGCAGACTGCACTCTGCATCGCAGACGCCTGAATGACACCGTCGACGCGCTCGCGCTCAAAGGCGGCACGAGAGAGGAGGAGACCGACCTCCAGATCCGAGTCCTCATCGTCCGAGGAGGATGAGATCGGGGCGTCGGGGGCCGCCGCCGCCGTGGATCCGGAGGGTATTTGATGGCTCCGCAAGAACTCGCGAGATCTGTCGCCCTCGACCTCGGCCCAATCAACATTGGGGAGATGCAGCTCCGGTTGGCGCCTCGGAGGGTTGGCAGAGAAAGATGCTCTATCCTGACTTCCGTCGGCGCAGGTGGGGTTCGCCATCGAGGGAGTGAAGTGCATGGAGAGAGCGCGCGCTAGGGTTAAGACCTGGGGGAGTGCGAGAGTGAGATACACTGGAGTGGGTGATATTTATACGGGCACCGCTTAATGGGGCTTCACATGGGAAACGAAGATTTCCAGATCTCCATATCTATTGTGGGAATATCAGCAACAAAGTTTTTTTTTTTGCTCTGTTGGCAATATATGGGCAACATAGATATTTTGCCCTCCGTTACCATTGTGTCGGGCCCATCGACCAACTAGCGCGCGCATTCTC
The DNA here is from genome assembly GCA_947311845.1 of Poa pratensis. Taxonomy (NCBI): domain Eukaryota; kingdom Viridiplantae; phylum Streptophyta; class Magnoliopsida; order Poales; family Poaceae; genus Poa; species Poa pratensis. The sequence continues at coordinate 6,412,048 of CAMZMU010000087.1, read as the reverse complement.
ACGCAAGCGCGCGGAACTTATTTCTTCCGTCGCCTAATGTACTAGTGATGAGAGGAGGACTTCGACTTCGGCGATGCGGAGGAGGCCTGGCAGGAGGAGGACGAGGGTGACCCGCGGCTGGAGGAGGCCAAGCGCCGCTCACTCGAGATACTTGAGGAGGACACTGCCCACCGCACGGAGAACAAAAACGCCGAGGTGGCGGAGGCGTCATGTGCATCGATGCAGAACACGGTGTAGACGCGGGCAAACGGTGCCGCAAGCAAGCTCGACATCAGTACAATTTTACTCCACCTTCTTTGGCACCGACCTCCGGAGACTGATTTGCAAATAGTATCGCCCTGAGTCCATATCTGATGTTAGTTTTGGCCATGTCCAGATTTGTCAAAAAAATATGCCAATGACCAAGATGGAGTTCAAGGCCACAAAGGAGGAGCATCGCTTCTAATCATTTGGCCGGTTAGATTTTTTTCGTAGATCGAGAGCTGCTCAAGCGTGGCTTATTGCTTCCAGACTCGAGTTCTTCAACGAGCCCTGGACTTCTACCCAATAGAGTTGCTGAATCTCAATCCCAGATCCAAAGTCTTGTTCTCCGGTCTTTGCCAATGTCAATGGTGTGACTAGTTATATCCATTGTTCGAAGTATGATATCTCTCAGAAGTTCGGTGAGTCTCTTAGTTTTATATCACCACTAGTCCGACTCAAAGATTCTAGGTTGCCTCGCTAACCATCTGTACAGGTTTGCATGTACAATGGTTATTTTAGTGTTGTCATATGCAGGATAATTGCTGACGCGAAGGAGAGAAATAGAAGATACTTGTTTTTAGCTAAGAGATGATCTGTTATCAACAATTTCGCTCACCACATATTTAGAAATTAATAACCGTTTACTAGAGATAAAACTTAGAAATAATAATTGTACAACATGTTTTATTGTCATACCTAAATTATGTGACAATTCTAAAACTATTGTGCATGCCCTAATCATACAGGTTATAAAGGAAAGGTTGAGTGCCACCTCTTTTCATCTATAAGAATAGAGACATTGAGATGCTTAATTTCGCATGCCCTTGCTTCGACAGGAGTACGTCCCCGTTCAGCTGTTATTATCGGAGGAGCAGTGATGCTTGCGTTGGCCCTGCTGGTGGTAACTTGGTCGATCCTGTCATGGTGTAGTTGGAAACGCACACGTGACTCCTTCGGGACGGGATGTCGGCTTAAGCCATTCAAGTACCGCGACCTGTCTAATGCAACGAACAGATTCTCCAAATCGAACATTATCGGAGAGGGTGGCTTCGGTGTGGTATATAGTGGATCTATCGATCAGGAGAAAGTGGCTGTGAAGAGTATTTTGAAGGACTCGAGGGGGGAATTTAAGGACTTTCTTGCGGAGCTGGGTACCATCAGCCGAACGGGCCACGCGAACGTGGTAACGCTCAAAGGCTGGTGTTGCAGCATAAGCAATTATATGCATGTCTTGGTGCTTGTACAGACAGAACGTAAAGCTCTTTCTTGTCTATGAATTTGTGCCTAATGGCGACCTCCATGAGCACTTGTATGAAAAGCCGGTAGCACTGTCATGGGCTATGAGGTATGTAATTACGAGCCTAATGGAAACCTCTCTTTCATTTCGTCTTCTGTCTATTTCGCTCCTATGTTTGTTATTCTAGCTTACTTGGGTGAACTATTTTTTTTCTCCTTATAAATGATACTTATTTGAAATAGTCGAATCCGACATGATATGTACATATGAAAAAAAATATTGCAGGTACAAAATAGTGAAGGGCTTACTGTTCGCTCTTCATTACCTCCACCATGGATGCAGCCCATACATTCTGCACAGAGATATCAAACCAAGAAACATACTCCTGGATTATGAGTTCAACGCCAAGCTTGGCGACTTCGGCCTGTCGAGGGTCGCCCAAGACAGCCACGTAACATCACTCCAGACGGGAATGGCTGTTGGGACTATCGGCTACATGGATCCGCTATGCATGGTAGATGGACAGGTCAAGTTGCGCCGCAGCTCCGACGTCTACAGTTTTGGGATCGTCCTGCTAGAGATAGCACATGGAGAAAATAATCCAGACCTAATCCGAAAGATGCATTCTGATCAACCAAAGAATTTCGTGAACACTGCTGCTGACAAGAAGCTTGCTGGGGAGTTTGACAAGACGGAGATGGAGCGTGTCATTGTCCTAGGCCTTAGGTGTTCAGAACGAGATGAGAACCAACGACCTTCACTTAGCGGTCCAACATTGCAATTCCTTGAGAAAGGCGGAGAGCTGTCCCCTGCCGCAGCCGATGAACCCCACACAGCACTACTCCTTTCTACTCCCTCCGATTCCGAAAAAAAGGCCTATAAGTTTTTCCAGTCAAACAGTTTTATGTTTAACAAAGTTTATAGAAAATTTTATCAACGCCTATAATACCATACAGATATAATATGAATAAATTTCATGACGTACCTAACTATATTGATTTGGTATTGTAGATGTTAATATTTTCTCTAGAAACTTGGTCAAAATTTGAACTTTTGACTTTGCAAAACATTGTAGGCCTTCCTTTAGGAACGGAGGTAGTAGCTAGCTGGTTATTGCTACACGCTGTGGTCGTGTTTACATGATGATTTGTGTTGCTCCGAGATTGGATTTTGTATGGATTATGTCTTTACTTTGGGGCAAGATGATTGTATATTAGATATCACGTATTATGTTGCCGTCAGTTATGTATAATTAGGTGGATCTTTTGTGGACTTGTGGTCACCTCTCCATTAACATGGAGTACAAATGTACAAATAGTCACAAGTTGTTTATGGTGTGTTGTCCCTAGGGCGCTCTTTAGAATCCAAGTTAAATTTAGTACTGGAAAACGTGTAATATATTCGGATTACGTTGTGTTGACACAGGTTGTTAGATCATAGAATGAAAAAATATTGTTATTTGGGACCTTCTGTTGACACAGGTTGCTTGACCATACAGTAAAAGTATTTGGTTGTTTTAAGTTTATTTTTCTTCCATCGTTTAAGTCCCGTCTTCGTTCAAATAAAACTTCACATCATGGTTTTAGTTATTAACTGCTAGTTTGTTTGCTTGTTCTACACTGAGTAGTGTATTAAGTAACTGTAAAACTCACCTAGCTAAGAGAAATCACAGCGGTTTGCGCTCCCTAATCTCCCTAATCGTCTAATCAGGCCATTATTCAGAACCTTAGCCTCTTCCGCCGCCTCCCCTCCGTCCCTGCCCTCGCCGCCACCTGAGTCGGCCGTCGGACAAGCCCGCGACCTCAAGGACGGCGGCGACGAGGAGTTCTACGAGTGTTGGGCTCCTCTTCAGGGCCGGCGCGCGTGAGCTCGGCGGTTTGGTGGCAGCGCGTGGCCCTGGCAATGGGTGGCCGGCGACCTCGACCCCGTCCTCTCCAGGGTGGAGACGGCGCCTGGTCTTCAAGTTGCGGGCAGTGGCAGCGGTGGAGCGGGCCAAGATTCACGGATCTGGGTGGGGCGAGGCACGGGGCAGGGGCCTCAGACTCTCGTCGCCGGCGCGGTGCTCCGGCAGGTAGTCACCTTGTCTCCCTTCCCTTATCCATCACGTTGTTTCCCGATGTTCGGTCCCTGCGATGCGCGTGCGCGTGTTCGGCCAGAAATGGTGATTTGGGGGCCATGCCACGACGGTTTGGTGTTGCGTGTGGTCGTGGTCGATGGGTTGTCTGGTGTCCGGCTGGTGGTCTTGTGATGCCCTTCTGGCTTGTCAGTTCGGGGGAGGTTGGACATTAGGGCGGGGGCCCTGTGTGGTGGACGCCCACGCGGTTCTTCGGCAAGCTTCGTGGCGGCGGTGTTGGTCGGGTTCTCTGGCCGTGAGGGCGGCAAGGACGTCGACATTTGGAGGCTCTGTTGCAGCCATGGTGTCCCTTGCGCTTCATGGTGCGGGTTGGATTTGGTGACCCTATCGATGGGTAGGTGGGGATCGGACCGAGCGAATGCTTAATCCGTCGTTGACGCCGGGGTCGGCGATGTCCGTGGACGCCACTTTCCCTCTTGGGGGAGACGATGTGGTTCCACCCCACCTTCCTCGTGTATACTCCGGGTGCAAACCCTGGTCTTTGGACCCGACGGTGGCGACGCTTCTGCATCGTGATCTCCTTGGAGGTACTGTCATGGAGCAGGGGTCCCCTTACTTCGACATGGCTGTTTGAGTGCAAAGTTGGTGCCTTTTCGTAGTTCACGATCTGAAGTGATGTTGTCTTGCTCTAGGGCTTTGGTGGAGGCACAATCTACGTACATGGTGTTCTGATCCCGCCCCTCTAATGGATGGCTGTCTTCTCACGCAAGGGTTTGGTGCTCACCGCTTTGTCGGTGTTGTCTGATCCCGTCCCTCTGGTGGCTGGCTGTTTCACGCAAGGGTTTGGTGCCTGCAGCTGTCGGTGATGTGGTCTCCGCTCGGCGTTGTGATGCTCGATCTGCATCCTCTTCTTCGGGCTTGACATCTTCTGGAGTCTCTGATCTTTCGTCTCCATCTTTCATCTTTATTGTCAAGCTATGCGCAAGTTGTCCGGGTCTCTTCGCCCCTTCCCCTCCTCGGTTGGTCATTTTACGCAAGGGTTTGGTGCTCGGCGTAGTGTAGCCTTTTATCTTGTTTTAGCTTGTGCTTGCTCTACTTTGTAAGAGGTTCTACTCAACACCTTGTATCTTGTGGCCGAGTGGCTTTATTAATTTAAAAGCTGGGCTTTCTAAGGAAAAATGCCAAGGAGAACCTCGAGACGCCCCTCCCCCATATCTCACCATTTACTTCCTAACTAGGCAACGCTCCTGATTGCTCCACCCACTGTATGCCCATCTTCTATATTGTATTTTTTTCTGTATTAGGTCCATATCTCTATGTTATAAAAGTCCAAGGTCCCACACTGTCCATTCAAGATTAATGGGTTTTCAAGCTAGATGACCAAGGACATGGACATATCCATGGCTAGCCTTTTGCTATGATTACCAAACTCGTCAAAAACATGGGTTTTGACATTGCAATCAAGATTGCCGAAGAAACATTCTAAAAAAGTAACGTTTTTTCTTCTAATTTTTATTTAGTGCTAAAATCCTTATTTGTGTGAAGTAGGTACGACAAAAAAGATTGAAATTTGGACTTACGCATTTTTCAGATAGAATATCACAATGGAGGCACAATCCATGAATATCTTGAATTTTTTAGCTTCTTAGCTATATTCCATGCATTAAACGAGTATAATAGGATTTATCGCTATTTAATGCAAGACCTCCCAAAAAATCTAAAATCATGCGGGAATATTTCTTTCTAGTGTACTAATACCCATGAAAAATTGTAAACTTCAAATAAAACAATTTTCGAAACAAACTTGGAGCAGAGCACACCCTGTTCGCGCTCTGGGCACCCTGAGCGTGCCTAGAGCGCGCACTTAAGTTGTTCGACAGAAGTTCCAAAAACATACCAGTCTGTTAAGAGTAGTAATACAACAAGTTCTAATAAGATTAGTCAGTGAGAACTCTTGTTTTACCTCTCCTTTCACCTCTTGTTTGACGTCCTCTTTCACCTCTTTTTGACCTCCTCTTTCACCTCATGTTTCACCTCATGTTTGATCTGTACATTTTCCTCTTCTTCACTGAACTCCTCGTCTTCTTCGTCCTCATCCTGGTCATCGTCCTCATCAAAGTCGCTAAACTCCTCAAATTCGTCGACCTTCTCAAATGTCAGCTTGATGTACTTCGGCTTGATCTGTACCTTGATGGCGAAGAGATATCACACACAAATATCATCGATCCCGTAGAATAGATCCCAGTTGTGAGTAAACTCAAGGTACTTGTCTCATCTGACATATTTTCCCGTGATTTGGATAAGGTCTCTCGTAGATAGACGACAAACCCCTTGAAATGGCAGCCTTTACCCATCTGCTACCTTAATCTTGAGACACTGACCAAAATAAGATGAACATTGTATCAGATGACAGAGTATAAGAAAACTGTAAATGATACCAGAGATGGCAGTATGATACCAGAGACTGCTCCTCTCTATCATCCAAATCATGTTCACGTAGAACTGGGGGATCTCAAAGAACTCGTCAGCCTCCAATTCCATTGTCGCCTGCTTGTATAGAGCGAAAGATATCGCATTCATCCCGTTTGATTCAAAGGAATATGGTAGGATTTTTGGAGGATTGATTCCTATAGGAAGTTTTCCTATTGAGGTTGTTTGATTCATAGGATTCAATCCCATAGGAATTATTCCTATAGGAATCTTGTAGTGCAAATCCTATAGAAAAAAAGCATGAGCTCCAACCTCTTGGAAAATTTTCTTCACACAATCAAAGACAATCTCTATTCCTATAGGATTCAATTAGACATGCCACTCCAATCCTTTAGGTTTCCTATTCCCACACTTTTCCTATCCTATAAATCAAACAAGCCCTGAATAACTGGTTTGACTTCTCATGTTCGCAAATATGGCCTTCAGAGGGCTGGCTTGCACTCACTGGCGGAGCGTCTTGAGGGCGAAAGTGGGCTACAACCCTCCCTTCCGAAAGAGCAGATGATTTTTCTGGGCATACTCTGCATCTCCTAGCACTATTTTAGTTGTTGTCAGTCAAGCACATGCATGGTAGTAAGGAGAAAGAGGCATTGACGCATTGGGTGGCTGGTAGCTGGTCTCCTGTTACCTCGGGGCTTGGGCCATCGGTGGATCTTGGGTAACTCTCTTTTTGCTACAACAGAACTATATAAGTCGCTCAGTATGCCAATTCTTGTGTAAAAAAAGTTTCCCATCTTACTTGCTCTGTCAATTCTTGTGTAAATAAAAAATTAAGTGCATTTTTAAGCTTAAAAATCGTCTCTTGATGTCATGAATAAAATCATTGCAAAAATGGTCTGAAAATTTCTTTTGTCGGCCAATTTTTTTTTGCCTGGTCTGAATAATTCTTTTGTCGGCCAATTTTTTTTTTTGCCCCCTCTCTGCTTTTGGTCACGCTCCGCCACTGCTTGCACTCTCTTACAATTCGTGCACACTCTGATCAAAGAGACGAAGGAATTAAGTTTGAAAAATATAAACTACTCAATGTGTAAGAAAAATAACACAAACTAACATACCAGTGTATTGAAGAAAAGGTTTGGTAGCATTGTTGCGCCAATCACTTCAACATTAAACACATGCTATTTTTCATCATAGGTGAATTTGACAACATCATTGATGACGATGTCATAACATTCAAGTAGTATGTGTCTCTATTTGGACACTTAGCTTAAATCCAGTTCTTTTGAGTGCCAACAGCCAGGCTCTCTAGACGATATTTGAAGCAGCATAGCACACTCTACATTTAATATAAAAAAGAGGACAAACTAAGAACACACGAATTGAAAGGCAGACTTATGACATTCACTCGAATTGAACAACGATACTTACGACTTCATCCCCGGGATTGTGGAATTCAATCGGGATTCTAAAAGTATTTGTTCTACGATTGATTCTACCACATAAAGTAGGTTGTGAAGGCACAGAGGACAATCCTTTTCTTCCATTTCCTGCTTTTAATCCACATACGCAGCCATATGGAAATTCAAATCAACCCAATGATAATCCACCATTCGGGAGCTCTAAAGGGAAAATGAAACATCTACAGATAGCCGCTGGATTGCCATGTGAAACCTTTCAAATATAGCACTGATCTTTCAAATGGCTTGCGTCTGGAATCGACGGCGACCAAACAACCCCAAAAGGATTGCGGCTGGAATCAACGGCGGCCGTAGAATAAATGCGCCCGCAAGCGGCCAAGGCCTCCTCTGCTTCTCGATGCCGACGGAGATGGAGCTCCTCTGCGCCTTGAATCCCCCCACTATGCGCCTTGAATCTGCCACCTTTCGCTCGGTTCTTGGGGTTTTCTCGGTGTGTTCTTGGGGGTTCTCTGGATGTAGCAGGGGAGAAAGACCAGGTGGGGCCCATCGGTGGTATCCCTTAATTAAAGAGCGGCACCTAACCGGACCTAGCTGTCAGCACTTTTAGCGGGCCCACTCGTCAGGAAGGTGCCACAGGCCGCCCTACAAGTCAGGCCAAGTAACGGTCAACGAAGGTTGACCCAACGGAAACAGCTGCTTGGCCATCCGCATGCCTCGAAAGAGCGAAGTAGGGAAAAACTGAGAAAAGTTAGACGAGTAGGGCACAACCGAGGAAAACTAGGCAAAACACGGCACAGAAATAATATACCCTAAATTGATGGAGGTGAAGATGGATGAGGCCCTGATGCCGAGGCACCATCGTTGACGGATGCATATCGCGACCGAAGGGTGTTGTAGCGTGAAATCGTGGATATTGGATTCCAATTAGAAATCTTTCTATCTGTGTATCTTGCTATTCTCTCTCTCTCTCTCTCTCTCTCTCTCTCTCTCTCTCTGAGGTTTAATTGTCATGGCTGACTACTTAATGAGAATTCGAGGAGGGTGCATGAGGTTATGTAAATAAATCCAAAACATATTCTTGGTTGCTTGATGTCTGGTTGTTTGTGTAAAGGTAGGAAAAAAGACACATGATGTTTTCACCTTCAACATGCCACCAACTAAGGTAATTAAGCATCACTTGCTGCTAAAATATAGCAATTCATGCGTCGACCATTATGGAGATAAGAATTCCATTTCAAGTTTTTTTACTTCCTAATGAATGTGTGATTGACCGACTAATTTTATAGAAATTTAGGTTCATACAGTCGCATGTTTCGAATCCCTTTAACCAATACTTCGTCTGTCCAAGTGGAACGGGAATGTTTTTAACAGTATTGTTGGTACGTTTAACATAATTTATATTGTTTGTTGTTAAAATATTTTTCTTCATAATTTCATGAATGAGAAGTATAAAATGTAATTACTAACTTACGGGTGCGGGAAGATGTCCCGTGTAATGTTTATAAATACCATATTTGTAAGTGCATTCAAATTCAAGTCTGCGTATGCAAATAAAACTTTACGATGTTACAACTGAAAGTTGGTATCTTGGTAAATGGTTGGCAGATCACTGAATCAGCTTGGAAAATCTTCATTCATGATCTGTTGTAAGCATCATGATTGTTTATCGGTCTCCCATTCAAGGTTTATTCATATCAATATACGAAATTATCCTAAAGATTTTATAGTTGTACCATAGAATTATGGGCTCTTTATCAAAAATAAATTGAACTAAGGGCTGCATGAAGAAAAGATTGGGAAAGGGTTTCAGATCTGACCAACCAAAAATGGTCCTCTATAAAAATTAGCTATAAAAAATGGCTGTTGGAACATTGTGGTGAGTTATTTCGCCTCTTTCTCATGTCTTTCACCAGGGATAAAAAATATCGCTTTGGGTTCTTTCATATCAAGGATTTATTCTAATCTATGGTACAAGCATTTTAGGGAAATATCAGAGAGAATGCAGCTTCACTTCCTGTCAGAAAAATTGCATGTAGAAGGTTGAATTGAAATGAGAAGCGCTGACCTGGGCCACAACTCTGTTTTGTAAATGTGAAGCCTCTGTTGCATCTTTTAAATTACAATATCCTGGTCGATTGGGTATTGAGTGCGGAAAAGTGTTTACTTGTGGGTCTATAGTATTCCCCTTGTTGTCCTTCAACCTAATTAGGATAGTAGAGTGAGGATGATTTCATTATAGAGAATATCCGGTGGCCATGTCCGGTATGAAATCATGATTATGTTTTCTATTTTTCTATAGTAGAAGAGTTGGACCGTCGCATCTTACTAGACAAGGTGAGTTACTTTGTGCATTTTATGAACCATAATTCATATCTGAATTTGTACTAAGCTTTTATACCTTTTAGAAAAAATACATGATACAATATTAACGAGTATAATTTCAAATAAACTTGCCGCGTTGTTAAATGTTACCATATGTTGTTGTGTTTGTGATGGTGTTATTAGCAATATTAATTTCAAAGTTAATGACATAGCAATGTTGCTAAATGTTAGTTGTCGCATTTTTATTACACAATTGTAATGTATACCTTCAAATAACCATGTGTTATGGTTAATTTAGTTATATTTTTAACAAAAATTTCTTCTTGAGTTATGCTTAACAATTGCATAATCTATATAGGTTATGCAACTTTATCTAAAATCAAATTTATCTAAAAATATCTCTACATAGTGTGACCTAACAAATATGTTAATAGCGGTTTCTAGCACATGAATAGATAACCACGGTTTTTGAAAATTTTGGAGTACAAAATGAACCATTGCACAATTCTTTACTTGTTCTTCGTGGGCAAATGTGTTTTGCAAGTTACATCGGGTTTAATAATAAATTAACAACATGCGACAAATATGTACTTTGTTTGAAATAGCTTTGAAGAATTTTGATAGGCAATGTATGATATGAACGTTCCCTATTGAAGGGTTGCATGCATGTAATTCAAAAAAAAAATCGCCTTACTTGTAACTATAAGGATCTTATCTATAAAGGTGCAAGCGAGAGGATAGATCTAGTTTCATAGAACACCCTGTACCGGAAGTAGATGTTGGTAAAACCTGATGAAAATCCCCATGGCTAAGCCTAGTGGCGAGTATGTCGACGATTCCCGATATCAAGTCTCAGAAACTAGCACAGTAAGGATCAAAGGTATGATCTCGCTGAGTGTTCGCACACATCCGTCAGCTTCCGTCCAACAGAAGTTCGTTGTCCAGAACTTAGTATCTACCGTGTATAAGAAGTGGAGATCCCAACACATGGGAGAGAGGGAAAGAGAATAGATCTAAGGGAGACCACACCTCAAAACCCGACGATCAACTTGCTCATTGAGGGCGAGGGGGGTCCTCTCCTTTGATAGGAGCGAGGGGGAGGGGAGCCTTGGAGGAGGAGCAACTCCCTCCCCCTCATGCGCTGCCATCCCTGGTGGGCCAACGGGGTCGGCCGAGATAGAGTTTGGGGAAATCTGAGCCGGCCCGGCCCCCACCTGGTGCCCCCTTGCTTGCGGCCAAACAAACGGTGGACGGCCCCCTTCTTGGGCCTTTGGGCCCATATGGCTGCCCCCACATGGGTCTAACCCAGTTTTCCATCCCATGCACCCTCCCAGATATTTCTAGAAGGCCCTCTAAAACTTCAAAAAAAATCTGAGACCCTTTCTGGATGTTTCAGGATGTTCCTGACATACTGAAACTCTTCTGATATTCTATCTGGATTATTTTAATCACGTTGAAATCATTCTGGTGACACCCTCTCTTGTTCCAAACCTTTCGATATACACTGGTGATTGTAGTAAATTTAATTGTGCGACCCTACAGGTTCGATAACGAGTGAGCATGACTAAGAACAACTTGATCAATAATAAATAGCGGAGCTGTGGGCGCCCATATTGACCGATGCTCAGTTGAACCTGTTGGTTTCCGTAGGTGGTTCCCATTGCTTCGCGATACTGAACACTACCTGAGAATAGATATTCCCATATCATGCGAAGCAAACCTTGATCACGATATCTTGTTATTCTCATTACCTGTTGAACTTGTTGGTTTCCTCAATCCACTTTTGGCTGCATAGGGGATAAGGAGGCAAGCAATGGTGGCTGTTGGATCGACGAACAGTGGAAAGTTTTTTTATTGGCCAATTGAGGTTAATTAAAAAGAGCCAAGAGTGAAAACGATAATTCCATTAATAAAGGCAAGCCGCTTTTGGCTGCATCTCTGTAGATCATCCCACAAAGCGCAAAATCGCTGCTTTATGTGTCTCCATCTACTTTCAGTTTCAGTGTTAAGAGGTAAAAAACGGAATAGAATGCAGAATCACAGCTAAATACCAAATACTACATTGTAGTCCGTAGCAGGAAGCAAAAGAATTAACAGGTCATCATGTGCAGGCGTGCGGCACACACTGCGTACTGATCGAACGAATTTTGTGTGCGGAGAGATTAGCAAGCATGCAAATGCGATGCAGCCCGTGGTTTATGCAATCGATCGAGGTCTTCCTCATCAGAATCCGGTGCAGTTCTTGGGCAAGCCGGTGACGTGATCGACGGAGACGAGCTGCGTGGCGACGCAGCTGATGACGTCCTTGCCCAGCTTCGCGCCCGCAGCCTTGAGCCCCTTGATGGACACGGGCTGGTTGAACAGGTTGAGCACCGGCAGCTTGGACGCCGGCGGCATCTTGCCGGCCGGCAGCAGCGGCGCGAAGTCGTCGGCGACGAGCGGCACCTCGAAGTCGCCCTTGTCGTGCTTGAGCTTGTTGTCCTTGGCGCTGATGTGGGCGCCGGGCTCCATGTGGTTGGTGGAGAAGCTGGTCTGGTTGGGGAAGTTGGGGTAGAGGCTGACGTACCCGCGGAGGTACATCATGTCGATGAGGAACTTCTTCCACGACGCCTGCCAGCCGTTGGTCCTGGACCCCGGGATCTGCACCGGGTTGGCCTTGGCGTCCTCGGTGAACCTCGCCGCCATGTACGCGTAGAACTCGCGCCAGTGCTTAGGGAAGAAGACGGCGCCCCAGCTGCAGGGGAGCTGGTGGAGGTAGGGGGTGTTGGCGCCGAGCTTGGTCTTGCCGAAGAACTCCGTGGCGTTCCACCGTGGCCGCTCCTTGGTCACCTCGACGAGCCGGGGCGTGTAGAGGGAGATGGAGGAGAGCTCCGGCAGGGACACGGTGGGGTCGTACCGGTAGGCGAGGAGGGCGTATTTGACCCAGAGGTAGTAGTAGGGGGACACCTCGATGTCGTCCTCCAGGAGGAGGCCGTAGTCGTCGTCGCTGGCCGGGTACCAGCTCTCGCTGACGGCGCGGATCAGCCCGCCCTGGATGATGCGCCGCCGAAGCGTCTTGCCGCCGTGCGGCCAGACGAAGTTGTTGACTGTGTTCAGCGTCGCCGCGTCCACCTTGCTGTCCATGTTGAAGCTGATCGGCACCTCGTCGCCCAGGTAGTAGGCGTTCCGGAGTGAGGTGAGGAGACGCTGCAGGGACCCCGCGCGCGTCTGCGTGATGATGTTCACTGAGATCCTCATCTTGTTCCAATCTGCGGGCCAAAAGTTGAAATCCAAGAAGCATTTCATCATGACTTGATCGATGCAGTGCAAATGTTCTATGGAAGATGATTGATATGTGAGGATTGAGGATAAAGAGGTTAAATTCGGAATCTTACTTGGGAGTGATGCGGGGCGGAGGGTGGCCATCCAGAGCACCTTGGGGATGGTGTTTCTCGGGAGGAGGACGAGGGCGGTGTGGTTGACGGTGGCCTTGGTGGCCATGCGGAGCGCGTCCTCGACCTTGCCGTCGACGCCGGCGACGGCCACGACCACGCTGGGGCTGTGCATCCGGACAAGGCCGCGCATGCTCGAGTACACGGCCTGCAGTACGGGCACCTCCGACCGCGACGGGCCGGAGATCGCGCCGACTGCCAGGTCGAACACCTTGAAGCGCCGCTCCTTGCACACCACCTTGGGCCACTTAAGCACCGCCGCGGCCTCCTCGCAGGGGCAGTGACCGCCGCCAGACACGACGAGGTACGCCTTGCGTCCGGGAGTGGTGCGGAACTTCTCCAGAAGCGGCGCGAGCGCCCTGACCTCGCCGAGCGTGTGCGCGTAGAAGAGCGCGTCCACCTTCTGCGGGTGCATGGCCGCCCATTGCGTCACATACCCGGAGGTGAGCGCGCGCCACCACTGCTCGTCGCGCACCTGCACGATGTCCTTGAAGATCACCGTCGTCTCTGCCACTTGCGCCAGCCGGTGCTCGCTGTCGCCCCATGTCTCCTTGTCGCCGGCGTCGACGGGGAGCACGAAGGACCCGGCACCCATGTACTTCTGCAGCTGGTAGCTGAGATGCAGGTCCTCGCCGGTCATGAAGGTGAATGGAGTCTCGACGAAGAGCGTCTTGACGAGCTCTGTGGCGAGAAACCATGAGCTGGACAGGAAGTCCACCTGCACGATCCTGTCGACGGTGATGTCGTAGGCCGGGTCGGGGAGGTAGAGCCCAGCTTCCTTGGACCGGAACTTTCGGTAACTCGGGAAGGTGAAGTCCTTGCCCCGGAACGGGAGGATGCGGCCGATGCTGCCGAGCACAGAGTTTCGGTACTTGTCCGTGCCGGCGACGTGGCAGAGGATCTCGAGCATGCGTGTCCCCGGGATCATGTCGTCGTCGAGGACGTAGACGAAGTCAGACTCCGCCTGCAGCGCCATCTGGAACCGACCGTAGTACTTGAAGTCGTAGCCGGAGGCGACGAAGCTGATGCGGGAATCGTTGTAGCTCTCCACGATGCGGCGGAGGGAGGCCTCGTTGGGGGTCCCGAAGGCGAGCACCCAGGCGCGGTGGAACGGCAGCGTCTGCTTCTGAAGCGTGTCCAGCTGCGCGCACAGCGTCTTTCGCTTGAAGTGGTTCAGGATCACCGTCACCCGCGGCCGGGACGCCGGGTCATCTTCAGAGATCTTCCAGCGGGAGCGCATGCGGAGGAGCTCCGGGAGCGTCTCGGCGGCGAAGGAGCGGCGCTGGAATGCGAGCACCTCGTCGTAGAGCTCCCGCTTGAGGCGGATCATGAGCGCGTCAGTGGACTTCTTCTGCTCGAACTCGATGGTCTCGTGCTCGCACACCTCCTGCAGGGACAGCAGCGGCGGCGCGCCCTCCTCCCCGCCGGCCATGATGCTCTGCTTCCAGCGCTGCGCGATTCGGGTGGCCCACACGAAGTCCGGCTTGCCCCGGAGGTCCACGGCGGGGCTCATGTAGTAGAGGAGGAAGGTGGCGTAGATGGCGAAGGCGAGCTGGAGGCAGGTGAGTGACGCCACCAGGCGGGACGAGTGCCTCGCCACCGCCGAGCGCGCGCCGGTGCCCCTCGCCTTCACGCCGACGTAGTCGCCCAGCTTGTCCTCCAGGGAGTCATTCTTCAGGATGTGCGTGCGGGTGATGCCCATGGCGATGGCGGGAAGCTTGGATTTGAAAGAACTAGTTAGGCTGACTACTAGCTTCACTTATGCTACTGACTTGCTTAACTAACATGCAAAATATATGCAAAAGTCTCCGCTACTTTAAACGGCATGCAAGCTACGTAGGCGCGATAAATTTCTTAATCAGTCAGCAAGTGCATCTGATTTGCATGATCGATGCAGTAGAAATTCAGCAAAGTTAATATAGTGAGAAATTCAGCAAAGTTAACACTGGTTCAGACTTCAGACAAGAGCAAGCAAACATATTGAGTAATAGCATCTGATTTGCATGATCGATGCAGTAGAAATTCAGCATGATCGATGTAGATATGTGACTTGCTTGCAATTAAGGAATAATTACCTTGGCTGGAGACTGAATGCCAGCAAGAATAAACGCTCGATCTTCACAACAAGGACATATATTTGGCGAAGCAGATCGGAACCGATATGCGAATGCAAAAGCAGCAGTTTTGGTTGCTGGAGCAGAATGATCAGCGGCAGTAACTGGCTGAAGCAGGCTATCAAAGGCTAATTCTCTGAAGAATCAGAGGCAAAATGAAGAATGGGAGATAGAGAGGATCGAATTCAGTAAGATACAGGAGATCGATCAAGTCGATCGACCACAGAGGACGACTAGTCTACTCTAGCTAGGCTGTGATCATGCTGCTGCATGCATGGAGCTGGGGATCTAGCTAGGCTGTGATGCATCGTGTGCCCTCCCATTTATAAAGCAATGGCGATGCACAAGTCAGCACTAGCTACCGAGGCATGTATCACGGCGACGAGTGTGAAGAAAGCGTGCACAAATAGCTGGCCCGATCAGTCGCCTCACTCACATGCATGGAAAGATGAACACAGTGCTAAGCTATTTGCTTACGGTTTTTATTTTACGGGGTGGCTACATGCTTACGTTACGTTGTCAGTCCATGTACCATGGTTAATAAAGCCAGATTAGCATCCGTAGATTGAATCATCGCATTGTGAATTATCGCCTCACATTGTTTGCCTGGTTTGTTAACAGGAGATGGTGAGAGCAAAGTATCTGAAAAAAAAGGTACTTTTACTCAATGCAAACCGGTCCCTTGCACTCACATTTTTGGTCTGGTCTTGTTGCTGCCATAGATATCTTCTATAGATGTTGTAAGCGTGTTATAGGAGACAGTAAGAGAACAAGGTTTTGTAATGACAGTTGTCTCGGCCAAAACCTCTCTATCAAAGTTTGACTCTAAAATATATGATACGATCACAATGTTACTATTCATCGGGTCTTTACTTCAGGTTTTGGTTGTCTAAAATTTAGAAGATTTCTTCGTGAAGAAAGCAAAAAAAAAAAAAAAAGTGGTCACTTGTATTATTTCTTAGCAAAAAGGCAACCTTCCCTTATAAGAAACTTTGGATTCTAAAACTTCCTTTGAGTATCAAGGCATTTTGTTGGCATCTGATCAGGAATAAGATCCTGACCAAAGAGAATCTAAAAAGGAGGGTATGGAAAAAGATAGAATCGTGCGAGTTTTGTGATAGACATGAAACACCGAGCATTTTCTCTCTTTGTGTACTCTAACTACATATGTGTAGAGCATAGCCGGTGTCTCTAGGGATCAGTTATGTCCTTGAGGTTTTTTCTAATTTTTATGATAAGTGGTTTATATAGAATTGGTGCACTAGCTAATTTGTATAGAATTTGTGTCAACCTCACCCGCATCGATCAATCACATTTGTTTCATTCATTCCTCTGCTTTAACTTGACGTAGAAAGTTGTCCTGGTAGTAATTAGCAACGTGACAAGCGAACACTAGCACCTAGTAGTAGTATTGATCTACGAGCATTTTAATTTCTAGAGAGGAAACTACATGATTCCACAAATAATGTCAAACACGTAGCTTGAACCTTTGCTAATCAAAATGAGGGTACAATGCAGTGTGCCGTCTCCACTGCGAGATACAAATGCATAATGCGAAGGGACGAAGGAAAGGACCAAAAGCGCTGCCTGCGTTGCAGCTAATCCAAGCTAGCACGTTGGACCACCGCCATTCGTGGATCTCGAGACAATGCAGAGGAGCACCGGAGGGCATGTCGCGTGTGTGTACGCGCTGCGATCGAGCTTGCTGCATTTTCAGGGCAAAGATGCTAGTTTTGCTTCCAAAACAACACATCTTCGTATAGGTCTCCGTGCCAGCCAGCAAACCAATCGATTGGCATACAAACAACACTGCCTACGGTAAAATTACTCACTCTATCTAACTTTGCACCCTGCATTTTTCCTCGGTCAAAGTTGAATTTTGTACAATTTGATAAAGTATATAGAAACAAATATCAACAACTACAGTATCAAGTCGATACTATTGGAATCGTCGTGCACAAAATTTTTATAGTAGCATTGGGATGTTAACATTTTTTCTTTATATTTGGTCAAACTTTAACACTTTGACTTTGATCAAAGCTAAAAAGGCGGGTAATTCGAAAAGGAGGGAGTATGGAAAAAAGGCCGCCATCTTGAAGTGTCATTGGCAGTGTCTTGACCAAGTAACTATATAGACAATTTTCAGAAGCCATTTATAGGTTGGATGATTGTACCTCGATCTTTCGCAAAACAAAAAAGATTGTACCTCGATCCAGCCCCCACTATAGATCATCAAAACCCATTTTTTACGTCATGTGTGTCCTCTGAAAGGCACTTACATTCTCAATCTGCGTGCTTCACGAATTTTTTGATATTGATGTGTTTGCATTGTGTCTAGGGGTGGGAACCGGTAGCGGATAATCCGAATTATCTGACATTTGTATTCGACAAATTGAAAATGGAAGTGGTAAATATCCGAATCCGAACGAAATAGAAATGGAAGTGGTAAATATCCGGATTCGTTTTGTACAAATACAAAACAAATGTGGCATTGAATTCTGAAACAAATATGGATATGGAAATGGATATATCCGTATCCGAATACAATTATGTTGGACAATTTTGGTAATTCTAACTTGATATGTCAATTAATCAAACTAAAAAACATAAAGAAAGTGGTATTTTATATTCTGTGTTTGAACCTTAAACTATTGTGTATTATATAGCTATATTTATCACTGTACCATTCTATAGTTGACACATTATAAGGCATAGGTCTATTATTTCATTGTATTCGTATCCGTTCCGAATTTAGAAAACATCTGATCCACATTCGTATTCGAGTAACATCCGATCCACATTCGTATTCGACAACATCCATATTTGTATTCATATTTGTTTAAAAAATATGGAAACGGATGTGGGAAGGGCACTATCCGATCTGATTCCACCCTTAATTGTGTCTAATGTTTGAAAAAAAACTTATTTGGGTGGTTTGACTATGAAATTGTTGCACAAATCTCAAAGAGATGGATGATCAGGATAAGCCGTTCGGGTCCAACTAGTTGTGGTTTTGCATTCCTGGCGGTAGCTTCTCCACCACTGATTTGGGTTATGTGATGGTGTTGGCGGAGTTGGGAGACCGGGTGCAGTTAAATAAATTCCACACCCCTAGGAGAAAGAGAAATCCTTAAGTCAAGTGATAAGTACAGTGTAATTGTTTGTTGAGCAAATAACACAAAAATATAACTTTAGAAGTAGTTTTAGGGAAACTAAACCTCACGATTTAAACCGTTTACCGTTTCCAATAACTTGAAACCACAAGTTAAGTGCCAAGTGAAAGAGGAGGTCATTCTCTCAAAAACAAATCCTCCACACGATACTGGATCTGAAACAAACCAACCAGAAGATTTCACATTTTTTGTCCAAATTTATGTTTTTCCAGAATCGAACTTCAAATTGTGAAACAATCTCAGTAATTCAAACTACAAGTAGTGAGTAAAGTAAAAAAAGTCTGAACTCATTTTCCCCTTTGCAAGTGTTCATAGATTTTGTGAATTTCGTGCAATATCTGTTCAAACATGTCTTTTTAGTCTAAAAATATTCCAGCAATTCAAACTATATCTAGTGAGTAAACTAGGAAATTCTCGGTTCACATTGAGCTTTTGCTGTTTTTGTAAAAATTCGCCCAAATTTCATTAAACTTTGTGAGATTTAAAACAAAGTTGAAACATTACAATACTTCTTCCATCAAGGAACTTGGGTTATCATAAAGGATTTTAGTAGATTTTTTTAATTACTTGGAATTTGTTATCAATTAGTTTTTGAAGGTACAAAAAATATGAAAACTTCCAAATGGTTTGGTTCACTAAAATCGACGGATCATCTCACTGGATGTTGCAAATGGTAAATATGAGATGGACTCTAAGTCCTCCCACCACTTGTTTGGGATGTGCGATGGTGTGATGGGAGTCCGAGGCTTGGGTTAACCAAATTCCACACCTCATGCGAGAAAGGGCAATCCTTATTGACATGTGTCCTCTTTTTGTTGTGAAAATATCATAAAACCACAATTATTAGGGTTAGCGTCTCACTGAACAGCAACCAACACAACTTTAATTAAAATCCACGTTGTTTGGTGTAAATTTAATATCACAAATATTTTGGCTAATTTTTTTAAAAAAAATCTATAAAATATGAATCAATTCACTTAATCCAAACCAAATGTAGTGAGTCAACAGGAAATGCCTGAGCACATTTTTCCTAACCATTTAAAACATTTTTTTGACTTTCATCCAATATTTGTTCAAAATTCAAACTAATTTAAAAATCTGAAAAAAGGTTATAGTTCAAACTACATCTAGTAAGTACTAGGAAATTCTCGCCTCATCTGAGACGTTTCAAAGTTTTTGTCACATTTGACCAAAATTCATTCAAGATTAAAATATCAAAAATAAAATAAAACTACAGTAGTGTGCCCATAAGTCAACTTGATTAAAGTACTAGATTTTTCAGATTTTTAAAAATGGTGTATATGAGATGTACAATACCATGGCGAGCCTTCGTGTCCAAAGCGCCCCCGGTAAGTCCTCCCACCATTGATTTGAGTTGGAGGTGGCAGGAGGACGAGGTGTGAGGTTAACACATTTCCACATCTCCTGTACTAGAGGGCAATCGTCACTGCA
The DNA here is from genome assembly GCA_947311845.1 of Poa pratensis. Classification (NCBI taxonomy): domain Eukaryota; kingdom Viridiplantae; phylum Streptophyta; class Magnoliopsida; order Poales; family Poaceae; genus Poa; species Poa pratensis. The sequence goes on along the minus strand of CAMZMU010000087.1, from coordinate 6,392,154 downwards.
TGTGCTATGTAGATTGTAATTGTCATGTATTTGTTGAACTTTTTTTCTTTTTTTAAACGCCGCCAAAAAAAATCTTGTCTTTTTTAAAAGAAAAGACATCCGAAGGCATCTTATATCTGACATAGAAGACAAACATAATCTACATTTAGGGTTTTTTTTCAGGTCAAGACAACATAATCTACATCTAGCATTTTTCATGAAACTCAAAATATGATTTTCAACATTTCTAAAATACCGTAAAAATAAAGGGGCTATGTGTAGCCCGAGCTCGTTAAGTTTGGCACCTCCGGGATGCAGGGGTCAGATTTTGTTCGGCCCAGCCTGTTCTCGTTAACACGGCACGCTCTGCCATGCTCATGTTACTTTTTTTTTTTTTTTTTGCTCATGTTACTTCACTCGCCTACAGACAGACACAGTATGTGAACTGTACTGCTGTACTGCATATGCATTAGCGTGCAAGCATGAGGCTACGTACTTATTTCTTTACTATGGCCAACTAACTAAGCTGCGTGTGTGTTGACTTTTACTGTAGTTAGGAGGCGTCGACTTGCGGTGACCGTGGGATCGATTTCTCAAAAGACTGAAGTAGTACGACGACGGAATGCATATGCAGCGAGTCAAAGGGGGCGTATACAAATACAGGATACACGTACGCCGGTACAAGCATGCTATAGAGCTTTTCTTTTTGGCCACGCAGGCCGCTGGGCTACTCCATGTTCCCGTCTTCAAAACTTCAATTAAATCTTGGGGTAAAAGCAGTGTGTCAAGCTTTTAAATTTGGTTCAGAGTTCAGTCTGCCCGCTAGCTGCCTCGTTTCTGCGGGAACTTCACCGAACGATCCAAAATCATGTACATTTTGTCCAAAGGCTGAGTACGTGTTCAAGATCGTTGTTGTTAAACTGTTTCAGTCCCTTTTTCTGTTGCCGTGTTTAAATCTATGAGAAAAGGATGGAAATCCCATGTACATCAACCGGAGACAACATACATAATCACTACATGTGTACCCCGAGATAGCAACGGCCTGCTGATTCTGGGTACAACACCATGAGAGCAACTCAGATTTCTAGGTACAACGGACGCCAAGGAGAAATTCACGACACAAATTCAACAAAATCGTACAGCCTTTTATTTTTCTATCCAGCAAGAATGCTGAAACAAATAATACGTGTGTACTGACAAGGGTAGCCTACTGCAAATTATACAACTACATCCAAGCTTTGTAATATCATGCGGCTCCAGACACTCCAGACACAACACGGCAGTTGTGGCACTGCCCGCATTCGCATGTCAAAATACATTTTGGTAGATACAGTATCCAACATGGATAGAAAAAAAGAAAGAATAGTGGTGAAAATTATACCCCCCAAACAAAAGAAAATCATACATAAGGAAAACCCAGGTGAGCAAAATACAAATGCCTGCTAAACTGTCTCTCAAACCCTCGCTGTGTAATCCATCACCGTGTAATCTCACCTGTACCCACCGTACTGCTGCTGCTGCTGCTGCTGCTGACCACCATATCCAGCACCCATCTGATTGTAGCCGGGAGCCATTCCCGTCGGAGGCCGCATCCCCATACCCTGGTTCATGCCCATGCCCATCCCCATCCCCATTCCCATGGGTTGTTGGTTCATCCCCATCCCCATCCCCATTCCCATGGGTTGTTGGTTCATCCCCATCGGTAGCTGGTTCATCCCCATCCCCATTCCCATGGGTTGCTGGTTCATCCCCATCGGTTGCTGGTTCATCCCCATGGGTTGTTGGTTCATCCCCATCCCCATCTGTGGGTTCATTCCCATTCCCATCCCCATCGGCCGATTCATTCCCATTCCACCACCATAACCAGCACCGACACCCCTGCCAGCACCCATTGGGTTGGAAGGAGGTGTGACGGCACCCGCACCAGCTCGACCGATGCCAGAGCCAGAGCCCATGGCTTTGCCCATGGTGATGGTAGATACTACAGGTGCTTGAGAGATTTTCTTTTCAAACCTTTTGTCCTTGCGATTGATTGAATCGAAGTCCACTCCAATATCTGCATGTTTATTGGTTTTTGCTGTAATAACAAAATACAATCAAGTCAGATCACAAAAAAGGTAGAATGTGGGCGTTGCAGAAAAACGAGGCCATGATGCAGAGACTGGGCACTTACATCCAGAAATGTTAAAATCGACAAGACCCCGGGTCAATGTGTCAGACCAAACTGTAGATTTGGGCTCGAATTTCTTCACTGGCTCGGTCTGACTAACTTGCATAGCTGAAATGAATGTTTCTGGGGGAGCTGACGAACTTGACTGCAACTGAATGTTGCCACCAGAAGACATCGAATTTGGTGCAATAAAAGGCTGAGATGCCACTCGAGAAATTGATGTTGGCTGTGGCGCTGCTGCTGCAGTTTGTGGGGGAAGCTCTGTTGAGGAGGATATTGATTCGCAGCAGCTGGAAGATGAGAAAACTGTGGAGGAATATAGGATGGTGCTCCATTCTGTGGAGGAACCCCAGAAAGGCCACCGAAGTCGGTGCCTGAAGCTGGTTGCATATAAAAGTTTGATGGGCCTGATGGTTGACTAGGAGCTGCAGGTTGAGGTGCCTGTGCAGGAGCAAAGGATGTCGCAGCAGCTTGAGGAAATGAAGATGGGTTGGTGGCCACAGGATGTGCTGGTGGATGAGCAAACGTGGGAGCAACATGAGTACCATGTGAAACCCCCGAAGGTAAGGAGGATGTGCTTACAAAAATATCTTGTTGTCCAGGTGCAGCGTTGGATGCAAAACTGAGATCGCCTAGAGTATCTTCAAAACCAAAGCTAGCGGCTGAAGCAGCCTGGAAAGGATTTGCATCTGCAGCAGGTCCAGTGGCCTGGAATGAACCAGCAGGTGCCACATTTGTCTGAGAAACTCCATGATTTTCCTCATGAACTGCCTTGAAAGGAGTTGGATCCCCAAAAGGATTTGAAGCATCGATTTCCTACAATGTTTTACAAGATAAAAAGGAAAAGCTGAATGTTTGCTTGCATTAGCTATTACAACTATATATCAAAAGAGAACACTAACAGCCATTGCATCATCAAAAGAAACTCAAACTCTTCACAATTTGAAACAGTTCTACTGACGGAAATTTAGCCAACATCACTCCTGTTGCATAAAGCTATATACATTACTAGCGCTTAACTTATCCAGTTTGTTGAACTCCATGGAATCATAAGCAAGTAGACCAGTAACAAGCAAATTTAAGTACCGGCCTATTGTAAAACTGCATCATTATCCCCATACTATGATCACTAATATACGCAAATGAAAGAATTTTGCAGATCCATACCTCACTGAATCCAGTAGAAGCTGGTGGCATGCCCATGAAAGTATTTGCCTCGAAACCTGAATTTGCCGGTGGCTCAACATTTGGGATGGCAGTCGGCTGAGGCACAGAAACCAAAGCCAGCTCACCAATAGGATCAGATCCAAATAAATCCATCTCAAAGCTATTCACTGCCGGTGAGGGGTTCTGTGGAGGTGAAGCATCTGAAAGGATACAGATAAGCAAAAGAAAAATTAGTATATTTTATTTACCATAAACGAAATTGATAACAGCAATGTGCCAGGTTAGTTAAACTTTCTCCATGCCGCTGTTCTTGTATATAAAGAAGCAAGAAAAAAAACTTGCATGGCTATATTTTCCATTGCTTTGGTTTATCGATGAGCACGTTGACTAACAAAAGAGTAAATTATACCTGGTCCTGATCCACGTGGATCAAACTCATCAAAACCATTAGGTTCAGCAGGAGCAGGCGATTGTGCAGCCACCACTTCGACAGGCTTATCATGAACACCATTCACCTGTCCTGCGGGAGAGCTTGCTCTAGGAACGGAGGGAGAAGACACCTTTGGTGCAGCAGCTGGCACACTCACTCCATTTCTGAGATTGATGGATGACTCAGGTTTTAGAAGTCATTACTTGATCTATGGATTATATATTTAGGATTGAACCATCACCTTTCGTCATGATGCTTGTCTTGGGCATCTCTTGCCACATCTTCGTAGCTTGGTGGTGAAGCAATCTGCTGGTTAGAAGACTTCCGCTCAATAGGCCTGTTGAAGCAGGTCAGACTTAAGACAACTAGCCCAGAAAAACTAACTAAAAAGTATGAACTTAACAAAACTCCATTGTTACCTTTCATCCTGAGTAGGCGCATCAGCGTTGCTGCCGCGGCCACTGCACCAGAAACAGAAAATTGTTACAATAAGGGGGACTATATTAGGCAACACAAATGGCAATCATTAACATTATTTGTTGGCCCTTCTACGAAAAAAATTAGGTTGAAACAAGCGGTGAAACAGACCGCGATGAATAAGCCTCCTCATCCCCGTAGCTCCTGCGACCTGATCCTTCTGCATATTCAGGGTTGCTATTACTTCCTCTGTTGTATTCATCTTCTCTGCTGCGTTCATTTGAATCCCTAGAATAACGATCTCCTTCCCGGTTGGGCGTATCTCCAGCACCACTGTGTCTGTCATCATCTCTATATCCATATTCTCTTTCCCTCCCATAGCCATTCCTGTTATCATATTTACCACCTTCATAGCGATCATTGTCATATCCACCTGGACTCCTGTGTGTTCCGCTCGTGGCAAATGCACTCCGATACCTATAAAGGAACAGCGGAAAGTAGTCAGCGCAATGATGCCTGTCTAGAACAAACTATGCGCAGACGACACATTTGAAGCAAACATAGTATGATGTTACACTCACTTGTCTCTGGTAGCAAGTGCTTTCTGCCTAACTTCTTGTAGTCTTTCCTTATCATTAACTAAACTAACGAGGCTCTGGATTTCCGTCGTACATTGCTACCCTGATCTCTCCCGCTAGAATCGATATACTGGAAGTCAGCCAGTGCCTGCAATTTTCAATGATACTATTAAAGCATCAACCAAGTATGATACAGAAACCTAAGACGCAGGCTCTTGAAGCAGGTATTACACTAAGCATATGGTGAAGAAAAGAGGATTACCGATATCTGATAAGCATGCTCCCTTATGTCATCAATAACTCGCTCGGTGCCATGTGCTACCAGGTAATCCAGGACAATCAATCCCTACATCTCAGCAAAAGACAGCATCAGACTCAACTGCCCAACTCGTTATCAAGAAGATTTTCACGATCCGCTCATATTTTTGCAGATAAACCCATACCTTGTAAACATGCCGCCAATTTTTACCAGTATCACTGACCCTCTTCCACACAATGTTCATGATCATCTGATACTCGTGACTGCAAACACACAAACCACATCAGCACCCAAAAAAACAGGGCTCCATTCCGCGACGAGACAATCAAACAGACAAAACCGAAAGGCTTACTAGTTATGTGTTGCCTGGGCAATCTCCGCCAGGAGGGATCCATGCGGGCCCCACGGCTCGTTGCTTGTGGCATCAAGGATCTGTTTCAGGTCATCGAGAGCAAGGTCATGCTAAGTTGATGCTTCATTTCAAACTTTCTACAAGTAGGAGCAATCTAACAAATTTGGCAACAGCAAGCTTTGACACATGTTTGCGCAAGGAAGGGGCGGCTGAGAATGAGATCTCACCTTTTGCTCTGTGCCAGGCACCTTGAGGACCTTTTTATTCACCCCTCTCTTCCTGCAGAGAGGATGAGAAGAAGAGATTAGTACTAGCAGCAAAGGGAACGAGCATCAGAATTGAACACGACAGATGGCGTGTAAAGCGCGTACAGGTCCCGAACCGTCTGGTCGAACACCTTCTTCATGGCGCCCTCCCGATTCCGAATCTAGCTAGCTTCTTCTCGTGCCCAGCTCTCCCCTTCCTCCTCGGCCGGAGACCTGCATAATCAATTGGTAAGATCCAAGCTGTCGTCGACCGCAAACATTTCGACTCCGATTGCGAAATGAAGCATCGGCGTAGCATCCGCCGTGAAGCAGGCTCAAAACAAACAAACCAACAGACAGGCAATCAAACGATCCCAACGACCAAACAGAGCAGGGAGAATCCGGCACGAAAAGCGGGCGCAGCCCCAACAGCAACAACGGATATGAGATCCACGTGAACAGCTGGCCGTACGGCGCGCCTCAGATCTAGCGGCGCCGCCGACAAGCTTTGATTTCCCGGGCGGGATCCGTCCATTCTCCGACCCCGAGACGGAGCGCGGATCCGGTGGAAGGGCGCGCTAGCAATCGCAAGCAAACAGCAAGCGGCAGGAGCTCGGAGGAGGAGTACGAACCTGAGGAGGCAGGACGAGCGGCGGGATCGGCCCGCTGGTCGGACCCGCCTGCGTCGGCGGCGAGGGAGCTTGCTGGCGTCGGCGGGAGGGAGTCAAAGGGGATTCCACGCGGGGTGGGAGGAGGTCGGCGAGGAATGGTGGGCGGGCGCTTTCCTCTCGGCTGGCTCGTTTCTTCTTCTCCCTCCCTGATGAGTTGTCGCAGCCTACCTACGACGGAGGCGAGCGGGCAAGGAGAACAATTATCTCGTTTCTTTTGTGTTTCCCTTTTGCTGGTTGGTTAATTGATTTCCGGAATTGATAATCGAGGGTTAGCGACGCGTGATTAGTTGTGCACTTTGAAAGTCGGATGGTATGGTGATTTCGTGTGTGCACGTGAAACCGAAAATGAGCTGGAGCTGCCCTAAAACATGAGTAACCGTGAGCTGGAGAAAGAGAAAGGACAGCCATGATTTGTCTATTGTCTTCTGCGCCCAAAAAAAAATCTCATGTTTCTATATATTCCGTAATTTGCCTCGTGTTAATCGTATTATTTGTTTTTATTGTGTAACTGGAAAGTGTATTTGACTCCCGAGCACCACTGGTTCTGATGTTTTAAAAAAATCAACAAAATATTTAAAAAAATCTCGGACGTATCTAATGATATATCCCACAAAGGTGCAAGAAAAACAAATTCAAATACTTTGTATTATGCGCTACACAAAAAAGATAAAATCTGATAAATTTGGAGATTTTAAATATGCATATTCAGATCCAAACTTTTGTCGTTTTTGTATAGCACAGAATTCAAAGTATTTGAAATTGCTTGTTTTGCATGTTTGTGGAATACCATTGGCTACATCCGTAATCTGTTTCACAAAAAAAGAAACTCGTACATATTTATTCATCCAGAATTACTGAAGCTCGGGAGCAGGAATTCTCATCTCAACTAAAATTACAAACGCACGTGCACACGTTTACTGAACTCACAGAGTTCCAAGTTAAACGAAGCCGCCACAAAACCTGTGGCTAAATTCTACTCCCTCCGTTCCAAAATACTTGTCTTTCATTTGTCCAAATTTGGATGTACCTATACACAAAAACATGTCTAGGTACATCCGAATTTGGACAAATGGAAGACAAGTATTTTAGAACGGAGGGAGTAGATCTTTACGAAAATGTCGTCTACCGCAAAGAAAAGGATAATTTTCTTTGACGAGACACCCGGGAATTAAATTTGGAGTTTGACAGCACGTCTTGAGTCTATGAGAGCCTAAGACGACTGTGTCAACTTTCAAACATGTCAAGTCAGCATGCCTTGTGCTAACAATCTAGTGGTAATAACTTTCTAGAAGGACAAAAAACGAACCACTATGGTAGTACCGTAGGAGTATCTATTGCTGTCAAGAGGGAACGAGGCTGGCGAGCTTGAAATTTCGCGTTGAAAAGGAAAGCGTCTCGTCATCTCATGTGTGGAGAAAATTCGCACGAGAGAGGCTTAGGGCTCATTTGATTCAAAGGAATTGCAAAGGATTTGTGCAGGAATGAATCCTATAGGAAATTTTCCTATCATGATCATTTGATTTGTAGGATTGGATCCTATAGGAAAAATTCCTATAGGAATCATTGTACTACTTTCCATAGGAAATCTAACATTCACTCCAACCTCATTTTACAATTCCTTTGGTGGAATCAAACAAACTTTGGTGCATGCAAAATCCTATAGGATTGGAGTGTGCATGACATTAGAATCCTATCATTTTCCTACTCCTACGATTTTCCTATCCTACGAATCAAACAGGCCCTTAGACCACGGGGGGGGGGGGGGGGGGGGGGGGGGGGAGTAGAAAGAAGTTCAATTTTCAAAAACAGAGAGCCTAGAGTCCGGTTAGGAAATGGTTGGGTGGCAGCTTGCAGGAGGAACCGCATGGAAGGTGACAACCGACAGAAATGCACCCAACAGCGGAAGGTTGGAATGGGATCTATCAACTATCACTGCTATCTTTTCCCAGAAGAACAGATCCCAGCTGAGCTGAGCTCACACCCAGTCCAGGAGGCACAAACCACAAATGCAGGCATTTTATTCCTCCTCTTTTTCTGCAGTGCGCCACTAGTTTTTTTTTTCGAGGAAGCAGTGCACCATCAGTTACCATCAGTTACTCACTATTCAGCCGTCCCCGTTAGAAAAACAAAAACAATTCAGCTGTCCCTGTGGCTGTGCGCCGACGCAGACGCCATGATCCCAGGCGCCGAATAAATCTTCTTTTCTTTTTGATCGACACCCGAATAATATTGTTCCATTGTGAAAGTGGCATTTGGTGGCAGTACGTACTACTGTACGTGCGTGGCTGGCTCTCCTCTCTCTGTCGCTTTTGTTTTTAGTACGCGCGCAGCCAGCCAAGGCCAAGCCAAGAGGATCCCTGGTCCGAGGAGAGGTGATGATGCGCAGCGCGATGATGATGTCCGTAACGTGATCATAATCTGCTGTGGTAGCGGACTAGCGGTAGCCATCTCGATCGGTCGGTGGTACTGTAGTAGCAGCGTGTTTGGCTGCTTTAGGGATAGGGAATGAGAGTTTAGAGAGGGAGTTTGTTAAAGGGATTTGTACCGGGAAGTAGATTTTTAGTCCCAATCCCACGCTTGGTATGCGGTGGGAGTTAATGGTGGGAGTTTTGATAAATGATAAGCTTTTTTGTTGCGGTCCAGCTAAACACACGAGTCAGGCGTACGAGTAATATCAGCCAGCCGGACGGCGAGTGCGACGAGAGGAGCAGCCAGCCAAACAATGCTACCTGTGCAAAGCTAGCTAGTAGTAACATAAACTTGATCTGATTTGTATATGTACACGACCAAATAAGCCACAACGACACGGCAACACAAACATCCGTATCAGTTTTCCGTTGCCTCCGATTTTGGGACTTACGCAACTGTATTTTTCCATCAATTCCCTATCCCGCTTCAATTACCAGGGGTCCCCAGGGAAGAGATACGTGGGAGTTGGCATCGTGAATTCCCTTTCCTCTACCCTGCTAAACTCCCATGACCTCTTAACAAACAAGGGATATTTAGTCTCCTAACCCTTAATTTCCCATTCCCTAGTCTCAATTCCCTCCAACCATACACGTTGTAGGTGGAGGAGCGGCACCGCCACCAGCAGGCAAAATGGACACGGGTGACCTTGAGGCAAAACTATAACACAAAATGAACCTCTGGCAAAACTATTTCACGATTCTAACCCTTTTGTGTAGCGCCCAACGATCGAGCGCTACACTACGCGGGGCTATACTCATCGCTGTTTTCGGAGTTTATTAGGAAATGTGCTCTAGTGTAAACATACGAATCGACTTGTCTAGATGGTCACATCGGTTCATGTGGTTGTCCTTGGTTGTGGGTTCGAGTCCCAGAATTTCACAATTTTTCGTCTTTTTTTTATTTGGACAGAACTGCTGGATGGGATCAAGATGAGAGCACGCAGCGGCAGGGTCAAAGACGAGCACGCACGCGGCGGCAATCGGGGCAAGGACGAGTACGCGGAGGCAGGGTCAGGGGCGGCAGCGGCCGGGGCAAGGACGGGCGGCGACGGCCCGATACAGGGGCGGCCGAGGCAAGGACGGGGACGGGTGGCCCGGCGGCGGCGGCCGGGGACGGGCAGCGGCAGCCGGGGCAAGGACGGGCGGCCCTCGCCTGATGTATCCAGCTCGTCGTCTCAGGCCGCCGCTGTTTCCAGTTCGCCGTCCGGCCTCAACTGCGCTCGTACTTCCCGTGGGTCTCGTACTCTCGTTCTCGATCCACCTGTCTCGGGCGTTGACCGAGAAGCTCCGGCAAAAAAAGAAAAAAAAAAAAAAAAGTGTGTTGTGCATGACTCGAACCCGCGACTGACCCTTCTACGGAATTTTTTTTTTAAATAATATTTTTTTGAACAGAAATTCGGAATCTAGCACGCGTTGGGGAAGAATTCGAAAACTAGCGCGGCTTCGGCACGGCTCGTGCCGAAACAACTGGTTTCGGCACGGCCAGGACCGAAACTAGCCCCTGCATGTCGGCCTGCGCACCGGCAGACGTGGCCCACATCTCTTGGCGTGGCGCGTACCGAAACTTGTGCTTTTTGCGTCGCCCGCGCCGAAACCCGCGCCTTTCGGCACGGCCCGTGCCGAAACGAGGCAGACGGCCATCTTCCTCTCGCTCGACGCCTCTTCCTCCTCTCGCTCGACCAGTCTTTCTTCTCTCCTCTCTGTGTTCTTCCGCTTCCAGGAAAACAGCAGCGATTCCTACCCCAAAAAATTCCCACAAACCCATATATTGAAGAAATAGAGTAGAGGAGGGTTAGGGCATCATCGATCTACTGATGGGATAGTTGTTCGTGGAGGCGTTTGGGGGAGTGGAGGTGGAGCAATGGTGGTCAACAATGGTGGATAGTGGTGGTGTGTGCCGGTGTTGGGGAAGCTAGAGGCGTGGTGCGGCGGTGGTGGTGCTAGATTGAAGCCGGGCAGCGAGAGCTACGCACGCGTCAAGGGTAAACCCTAATCTCTAGATTTTTTAGGTTAAGTGTTAATATAATTTAAGGGTGGATGCATGACATATGTGTGGATTAGTGTAGATATATTTTAGTTAGTGGTCATATTTTAGGTGGTGGTAATATTTTAGTTGGTCAGCATATTTTAGGTGGTCATATTAGTATATGTTGTCGGTTAGATGTTAATATAGTTTGCCGGTGGATGTGTCAGGATTAGTGTATGTTGTCGGTTAAATGTATTGTATATTTTGAGTAGTCTTTATTTTACGGGGGGTCGTCATATTTATTTTCGGCGGTCGTAATATTTAGATATTGGAGTATTTAATGATTGAATAAATTTGTTTAGGTAATGGAAGTGGTCAATGTTGTTGTGCACTACGGTGCCGGTACAGTCCGTACATCTGAGTCAGGGGTTGATCTTAGTGAATTTGAAAATGTGGAGATTCAGTTGACAGAGCCAGAGAAAGTGAAAATCAGCGGTGTCCAGTGGTATTTTACGGTGAATTTTGGGTATGATCCTAATTACTGGACTGTTAGGATTCAGTCGGTATGGACCAAATCCCGGTCGAATATTCGCTGGGAGTTGTTGCCGCTTGATCGGACAAATCAGTGGGTTTCTTGGCTAGCATCATGCAAACGCCGAGGGACAAAACCAGAAGTCCTAGTGTCGTTTGTTCTGAAGCAGAATAATTTTGAAATAGGTGGCGGTGCTGTTCAGACTGGAGAGACTAGTGAAGCAACTAGTTCGCATTGTGCCCAAATGCCTGGTCATTATGAACCGTCACCGTCTGCAGGACATGCTCAAATTCCTGTTGGCTATGAACCATCACCGTCAGCAGGACATGCTCAAATTCCTGTTGGCTATGTACCATCACTGTCAGCAATTCCTCTTCATTATGAACCAGCACTGTCAGCAGGACCTGCCCAAATTGGGGAGGCTGATGCGGATGAGCACGAAGGTACAGTACAGGCTGAGATATTGGCGGAAGACGAGGAGGATGGCGTCGCAGAAGATATTGATTCTGATTATTCTGATGAAAATAATGATGAAGATGTGCCTATTCCCAGTTACTGGAATCAGGACAACTCTGCCATCACGGCCGTGCCTGATGTCCATGAATCGTCCTGGGAGTACCACATGAATAACATTCAAATCGGGGCTCAGTACAGCACGAAGCAACAGTTAAGGGAAGCCGTGATTCAGTGGGCATTGTCCACGCAAAGGGTTTTCCGCACTGACGTGTCAAATAGGCAATATTTGACAATGAGCTGTGTTGACATTGGTTGTCCGTCACGGGTGCATGGTCACTTGCCGAAGTATGACGTGGTGTGGGTGGTGACAGACGTCGTGCCACACACATGTGAAATTAATAGTTTGCTAACAGATCACCCAAACCTAACGTCAATTCTCATTGCACGTCTCTTGTTCAGTGAGATAGTGAACAAGAAAGACATGGTAGCAAAGCACATCATAGATACAGTTCACGCAAGATGGAAAACCACCATTAAGTACGGAAAGGCCTGGAGAGCTAAGCAGAAGGCTCTAGAGGAGAGGTTTGGGTCTTTCTATGACTCTTATGATAATGTTATTCGTCTTGTTAGCACATTGAAGGAGAGGAATCCTGGCACATATGCTTTAGTAGAATTACAACGGTTCCCGGAATTTCCTCAATATGGTGTATTCGGCCGACTGTTCTTCTCATTCGCTATTTGCATCGCAGCTTTTACCCATTGTCGTCCAGTGCTCTGCGTGGACGGCACGTTTCTCACAGGCAAGTATAAGGGGCAGATCCTGACCGCAATAGGTGTGGACGGCAATGGGCAGATCGTCCCGATTGCCTTCGCCTTCGTCGAGGGTGAGAATTATGAGAGCTGGATATGGTTCTTCAGGAAATTGAAAAAGGCAGTTGTGAAGACTCGACCAAATGTGTGCATCCTTCACGACAGGCATCCTGGTATGCTTAAGGCTATAAAGCGACTGCAGCACCCCACCGAGGATGAACCAGCACCATGGACTGACATGCAGAGCCGCTGGTGTATGCGTCATCTCGGCGCTAACTTTTACTCATGCTTTAAGAGTAAAAGGCTGATGAATCTGTTTAAAAGACTGTGCAATCAGAATCAAGAGAGGAAGTATCAGTTTCTGTGGGAAAGACTGACTGAATTCACTGGGCAGCAAGTGAAGGAAAGGAAAGCTGCGCAGGCACAAGCGGTAGCTACACAGCTTGCTGCGGCGCAGGTAGCTGCGGCCCAGGGTACTTCGGCACAGGGTACTGCGACAAATACGACAGATTCAGAGCCTGTTGGGTTGTGTGACTTGCCTGGAATTGACCCTCCTGGTACGAAGAGAAAGAAGGGAAAACGAATCAAAAAATCTGAAGAGTGGATAGAGAAGGAGCCTCCCGTGAAGTGGTCTCTGTTGCACGACCAATATGGAGCAAGGTACGGCATCATGACTACCAACCTAGCTGAGGTGTATAATTTTGTACTCAGAGGGAATAGGAGTTTGCCACTGACAGCACTGGTGGAGGGTATTTTGCACGGAACATTGACGTATTTCAGAGATAGACGTCGTGAAGCCGTCGAGCATATTGAGAATTACCCCAACACACCTTATTGCCGCAAGATAAGACAGTACATGGACAAGAAGATAAAGAAGGCACAGATGCACACGGTGATTCGTATTGGTAATGAAAAAGCGAGGTACGAGGTACGCTTACCAACCTCAAGATTTGGTGGGGGTGAGCTGAAAACCCATGAGGTCATTGACGAGGTGGGGGCTCGGCAAATCCCTGGGTTGTGTACCCCGGGTTGATTGAGGGGGAGAGAGATGGCGCGCTGGTAGTTTCGTCGGCTGACAAGCAAGGATTTACCCAGGTTCGGCCCCTCGTTGTGAGGTAAAGACCTACATCCTGCTTGTCTGATCTGTATAGATGATGATGATATTACATGGTGGCCGCGAGGGCGATGAGAGACGTGGTCTCGTGGGGGATCCGATCTATGGGGTGCCCCTGCCTGGCTTTATAAAGGGAGCCAGGCAGGGTTTACATGAGTTTCTTGTCTTGTACTCCAAGTTGTAGCTTGTTGGGCTTCATTGGGCCGCCAGGTGGGCCTTTGTTGTCATCTTCTAATAGGCCGCATGTCGGGTCCTAGTCTTGGCGTGCACCAGGTATCTTCACCGTGGGGTAGTCGAAGGGTAGCCCCACGACAGGAGCCCCCGAGTGCTTGGTCGAATCGAAGATTCGGGTAAGGACTCTTTCCTCCTGGGCACGCCGTCGGGTTCCTGAAAGGGACAAGTAAAAATGATTCGACTCCGGCCGTTGAGGGCTTACAGAGGATGGTTTAGTCGGTAATGTTTCGACTGAATATTTATCTCATGCTATCGGGGCGCGACAGCGCTCCCGATGGGAGTAGCCCCCGAGATTAAGCTGAATTGCTTGTAATTGAGGTTAATCTTAATTAGCATTCAGTCGAAAATAAGGTTGTGCTTCACTCCCGATGGGAGTAAATGGAGGACTCGACAATGAATGGAGTCTTGCTCAGCTAATGGGCTTACTGTATGTTGTTTGCTCAGCTTGTTTGCCTACTGTTTTGTTGTCATTCAGCCTGTTGGCCTACTGTTTTGTGAGCACTCGAAAAATATTCGAGTTCCTCTTCAGCCTGTTGGCCTACTGTGTTGTGTTCATTCAGCCTGTTGGCCTACTGGATTGTGAGCACTCGACAAGTGTTCGAGTTCCTCTTCAGCCTGTTGGCCTACAGCAGTTGCTTGGGATGTTGTTTACTTAGGACCTGTGTGGCGCAGCCCCCAAGCGTTTCGAGTGCGGCCAAGGCTTTTTGCCTGAGATCTTTGCGGCGCAGCCCCGAGTGCTCGAGCGCGGCCTAAGATGTTTAATGAGGTGAACCTGTGTGGCGCAGCCCCCGAGCGTTTCGAGTGCGGCCAAGGCTTTTACTTAGGACCTGTGCGGCGCAGCACCCGAGCGATTCGAGTGCGGCCTAGGCTTTTACTTAGGATCTTTGCGGCGCAGCCCCCGAGTGTTCGAGCGCGGCCTAAGATGTTTGATGAGGGGAACCTGTGCGGCGCAGCCCCCGAGCGTTTCAGGTGCGGCCAAGGTTTTGAATTTGAACCCGTGCGGCGCAGCCCCGAGTGTTTCGAGTGCGGCCTAGGTAAAATTTTGCGGCCTGTAAGGCGGTGCACCCGGAAGAACATCAGGTACGGCCAAGGCGAATTTGTTTGCGGCCTGTGCGGCGCAACACCCGGGAGAGCATCGGGCGCGGCCAAGGCGAATTTGTTTGCGGCCTGTGCGGCGCAACACCCGGGAGAGCATCAGGTGTGGCCAAGGCAAATTTGTTTGTGCGCGGCGGACCGGAGTCGACGCGGCGGAGTTGTGCCGTAGAGACAGTCGACGCGGCGGACCGGAGTCGACGCTGAGGAGTTGTGCCGTAGAGGCAGTCGATGCGGTGGACCGGAGTCGACGCGGCGGAGTTGTGCCGTAGAGGCAGTCGACGCGGCGGACCGGAGTCGACGCGGCGGAGTGGTGCCGTAGAGGCAGTCGACGCGGCGGACCGGAGTCGACGCGGCGGAGTTGTGCCGTAGAGGCAGTCGACGCGGCGGACCGGAGTCGACGCGGTGGAGTGGTGCCGTAGAGGCAGTCGACGCGGCGGACCGGAGTCGACGCGGCGGAGTTGTGCCGTAGAGGCAGTCGATGCGGCGGACCGGAGTCGACGCGGCGGAGTGGTGGATGTCGTAGTGGACGGAGTCGACGCCGTGAAGTGCGACGGAGGGAGTCGAAGCGGCGGGCCGGAGTCGACGCGGCGCGGGCAACACTCAGCCCCCGAGTCCCTTATTAGGCCGGCGAAGGGGAGTCGATGGTGCCGAGTCGATGAAGGCACACGAGTCGTGTGTCGAGTGCAGCGATGAACTTGTCGTTGACGAAGCGCAAGCCCTCGAGTATCGGAGGCGGAGTCGATGAAGGCGAGGCCGCCAGCCCCCGAGCGTCGGAGGCGGAGTCGATGAAGACGAACGAGTCGAGGCCGCCAGCCCCCGAGTGTCGGAGGCGGAGCCGATGAAGGTGAGCGAGGCCGCCAGCCCCCGAGGGTTTGTTTCGCCCTCCTAGGGAGCCGGTTATATGTGTCGGCACCGACGACGTTGATCGTTGTTGCCGTGGTTGACGAAGTTGAAGGAGTCGAATTTTGCCAGCAGCGGGGTCGATGACGATCGCGATGTCGCCGAGCTGGTCTTGTGCGTCACGTCTTCTGGACGCCTGCATGCATGCATCCGCATGCAAAGGCATGTCTGGCTGCTGTTCGCCATGGTTGGGTGCTTGGTCCGTATGCATGCCGCAGTCCTGGCCGGCAGGGTCGTCGAGATCGGAGTCGAGGGAGCGCCTGCTGCCGGTATGCCGGGTTTGCAACAGGAGCCGACGGCCGTTTGGTTGTCTGTGTACATAGTCGAAGCAGCCGAGTCAGCAGGTTCCGGCCGCTTGGTCGTCTGCGTACGTAGTCGACGCGTCACCGACCAACATGACTCCATTGCTCCAAACGGGGCATGCAATGGCAGGCAAACATGAAACATGCACGCATGTGGAGGATGATTAGATCTAAGTAAAATAATTAATGCATAGAATAATCCAAGAGAGATGATCAGATTGAGTAAGAAAAAACCGATCATCCATGGGACAAGGTCGCGTAGTGGTCAAATTTTCTCGGGACTTGATGAACCGATCTGTCTTTTTTTTGCTGCTTTTTAGGTCAAGGCGCCTGCCGCCATACGAGGAGGCTGCCTCGTAGCTTCCTCTCCGGATTTGATCTTCTTGTGGTGACGAAACCGCCGATCATTGCGGCGAATAATCCGGCCGCATGCGATCTGGTGGATTTGACCAGACGCACATGAGGGCGATGGTGTTGTTGAGCCCCCGCGGACGCTGCGTACGGCGAGTCGCCGGTGTTGGCGTTGTTGATGAAGATTGTATCTCGCGAGGCTGCGCACTCGAAGCATGACCGCCGCCACAGTTGTCGATGTAGATTGGAGCCGCCGGAACCGTGGATCCAGCGCGCGTTCTTTCCCACAGAATGCGCCAATTGACGAGGTGGGGGCTCGGCAAATCCCTGGGTTGTGTACCCGGGTTGATTGAGGGGGAGAGAGATGGCGCGCTGGTAGTTCCGTCGGCTGACAAGCAAGGATTTACCCAGGTTCGGCCCTCGTTGTGAGGTATAGACCTACATCCTGCTTGTCTGATCTGTATAGATGATGATAATATTACATGGTGGCCGTGAGGACGATGAGAGACGTGGTCTCGTGGGGGATCCGATCTATGGGGTGCCCCTGCCTGGCTTTATAAAGGGAGCCAGGCAGGGTTTACATGAGTTTCTTGTCTTGTACTCCAAGTTGTAGCTTGTTGGGCTTCATTGGGCCGCCAGGTGGGCCTTTGTTGTCATCTTCTAATAGGCCGCATGTCGGGTCCTAGTCTTGGCGTGCACCAGGTATCGTCACCGTGGGGTAGTCGAAGGGTAGCCCCACGACAGTCATAATTAGTGCTACTGCACCCCCAACGTGCGAGTGCACGTGCAACAAACCGAGACTGCTTCACCTCCCATGTTCTCAAGTCCTTGCTGTTTCTGGCCAGTTGGGGATGAACCCAATCAGTTTTGTCTCTCCGTATTACATGAAAGAGGCAGTGGTTGAAACTTGGACCGGGGAGATGACAGGATTTAGAGTAGTTGGCAACTTCAACAAGGTGAATGAGATGGAACGAGAATATATTCCAGATCCTGCTCTTATGAGAACTGGCAGAGGAAGACGAACTCGCGTCGAATCCGGAATGATATGGACGAGTCTGAAGCTGGTGGATGTACTAGACAGTGCTTACTTTGCAATCTTTTTGGGCATAGAGAGAAGTATTGTCCCAAATACGGCCTAGGACCTGATCCTGATCCTGCAGTCATTCCTGATCCTGTGCGTGGTCGAGGAAGTCGAGGAAACCGAGGAAACCGAGGACGTGGCCAACGTGGCTAGCACTACATTCCTATTTCTATGTGTGTAACCCTATGGTTTAATTTGTATGTGTCCGAACTATGTTGTAATTTGTATGTGTCCGAACTATGTTTTAATTTGTACGTGAATTTGTATGGTGTAATTTGTATGTGTCCGAACTATGTTTTAATTCGTACGTGAATTTGTATGGTTTAATTTGTATGTGTCCGAACTATGTTTAAATTTGTACGTGCCCGAACTGTGTTTTAATTTGTATGTTTGTTAATTTTTATGTTTTAATTTGTACAGATGGCTGCACATGCGTTGCTCAGTCAGGTGATCGATGGAAAACATCGTGCAAAGATTTGGGAGGGTGGTGACAAACCGAAGATCTTGCGTACGCGGGGTCCAGCATACAACTGGATGATACACCCTGATTGGGTTGATCGGTACGTATAAGAGAATATATTGATTATTTCGTTATGTTGTACGATATGACGAATAATTTATGATAGGTCACTGACGAATAATTATCAACAAACTTGTTGCAGTTTATCTTGGTCTGGTCTCTTACCTATAGCGCGCCTAGTTGAGGCGACTCGGCGGGAGTGGCAACATATTCCACCAGATCAGCTCGGGGCCCCAGATATTGATGTGCAGGTTGATGCATCTCGACGCATCAACCCAGACAGGTCACTGCTCTGCTTACTTGATCGATGGAGGCCCGAGACCCACACTTTTCACTTCCCGTGCGGAGAGATGGCACCGACTCTTCAGGATGTGTCATATCTGTTGGGTCTCCCACTGGCGGGCGCGGTCGTAGGTCCTTTACAGGCTCCAGATAATTGGCGTGACGAAATGCAGGCACGTTTCGCAGGGATACATCCGGAAAACCCGCTCTTAGAGTACCAGCGACACGGTCCTCGGGTTTCATGGTTGAGCAAGTTTCAGGTAAGACTGTTAGAATTATGAGTTTTATTTTTTATTATCAACAAACTTGTACTTACTCAGTTCGTTTTGTATGATCAATGCAGATTGGAGTTCTAGGATACCCGGATGCCGCGTTGACTGAAGCGCAGATTACTAGATGTCTGGAGGCATACCTGATGTGGCTGTTCGGCAAGGTAATGTTCATTGACTCCCACGTCGACACTATTAGTGCGCGCTTCATCACTATGGCGCGAGAGATTGCGGAGGCACATCACGTTGAGGACATAGTGCCACGGAGTTTTGGGTCAGCTGTCTTAGCCGCCACGTACCGAGCTATGTGTTCGGCATGCACGAAGAATAAGCGTTCCGCTTCGCTTCTTGGCTGTCCACTACTGTTGCAGTTATGGTCTTGGGAGAGGTTCCCTATCGGTAGGCCTGACGTCGACGCTCAGACACCCTGGGAGTACAGGCTCGTTGAGACAAACCTAGTCGCTTTGCCTACTATTGGTAGTATGTGGGCGCGTAGAGAGGTAAACTTGCACATCATTTAATTTTTCAAACTTCTTATTTTGGTAAACTTGCACATCACTTACTTACTAGTTTATCTATTTGCAGAGACGGTACGCGGGCCAGCAGGTTAAAAACTGCTACGAGTCCTTCACGATGCAGTTTGATCAATTGCAAGACAATCAGGTTATATGGGAGCCGTACCGTCCTGACAGGGTGCAGGCGAGATACCCCGGCGGGATTTCTAGCTTGTGCCGGAGGGATGAAAACTACTGGTTCACTCGAGCCCGCATTGTTTTCGATGTCACGGTGGAGGAGATGGCCCAACAACGTGTCATGAGACAGTTTGGCAAGCGACAATTGCCGGAGCCTCCCACTAGAGTTCCCGCCCTTCCTCCGCACATCCACAAGTATGTTTTTAATCAACTGTGTTTACACCAAGGAATTTGGAATGTACTTTTCTAATTACACTACGCCTACATGTTTCAGATTGTCGCGACAAGGAGATAGATCTCTGGCATCTTGGCTACAGGCACTTAATCCGTACATAGCGGAATGGGCGAACGCGACGGCTAATGTATGGCCCGCGGATGAGCCATTTCTGCTACATGATTTCAACTTATATCTGCGGACGTACAGACAGTCCACTCGACTTCGCTTAGTGCCCACGTCCCAGCCTGATCAGTTGCCACCTCCTTCTGTTACGGACATGTACCCACTTGAGGCTATTGGGGGAAGCAGATACTACGCGGTATGTACTTCACTAATATTGGTAAATGCATGTCTCAATAATCGACACTAACATTTTGTTTTCCTACAACAGGCAGCTTGATACAAGACATTCAGAGCGACGTTGCCGACTTTGCCCCACTGCCGCAACAAGTGTCTTGGTTCAAGCGTCTGGAGGACAAGCTACGACGTGTGTACTCTGTTCTTACTTGTGCCGGCGCTGCAGACGTTGCGGCACACGGCCCAGCACCGCGCCCCGCGCGCCCGCGCGCCAGTCACTCTCCCGGACTCCACTTATTCAGGATGCACAGGTATCACCCTCCCGTCACTCCACAGGTCGACAGGACCCCCGACCACGTCATACAGTAGTACAGAGCCCTCGCCCACGACCTACATACGAGCATGGTAGTTCGTCCCACCAGCCAGATCCTTCCCAGTCCGGTCCATCACAGCCAATTCTGTACGAGCAGCCAGATCCTACCCAGCCTGGTAGTTCGACGTGGCAGCCGCCACCTATGTACGGGCTCGGGATGCCGCCTTCGTACGGGTATGGCATGCTGCCTGGTTACCAGTTCGCGATGTCGCAAGGTTACGGGATACATCCACCTCAACATAACGTGTGGAACCCGTCTGCTATGCCGATGTCTCAGATTCCGGTCCACCTCCGTAAGTAGTTTATAATACTCTCATTTATTTATCATGTCCACCTAGACGGAGTACTGACGTAACATCTACATGTACAGGTGGGGGTGACGACTCTACACACGGAGCTGTACGACGACCCGATGTACCAGACTCCACCGCCGGCCCCGACGCAGGAAACCCAGACACAGGAGGAGGAGCCGTTGCGAGGCCGAGGGATGCGTGACCACCGCGCTCCGAGACGCTTGTCACCTTCTGGGCCTCGACGCGTAGACAGCCGCGGACACGTCCTCACAGAGATGAGTGATACTACTATCTACTACTATCTGTGAGACATATTTCTATCTAGGTACTACTATCCGTATTTCTATTTCTATGTGAGACATATTCATATTTATGTTTGTATGAGACATATTATCTATGTACGAGACATATTCATATTTATGTTTGTATGAGACATATTATCTATGTATGAGACATATTATTATCTATGTACGAGACATATCAGAGGAAAATAAGTTGTACGAGACATATTATTAAACAAACATTGCAACTTACACAGACAGCAAGAAAAGTGGTAGTACCGACAACACAACATAAATTGAAAAAGAAAAGTCATCTACCATCGACACAGCCTCCCGCGTCACTCTTCCCCTTCGACGATGCTGCACCCTTGCCCTTCGACGACGCCGCACCCTTGCCCTTCGACGATGCTTCAGCCTTGCGTTTCGACGACGCTGCACCCTTGCCCTTCGACGCCGCCGCCGCTGCTGCAGCTCTCTTGCTCGCTTCAGTGGGCATGAAGATATCATCTTCGTCCTCGCTCTCCTCGACCCATAACATCGGATGATGAAAAGCATCCAACATATATGCTTCAGTGGGATATGTTAGCTTCTTCTTCTGCCACCTAGCATGCAGCCTCACGAGTTCTTTTTCTATTTCCTTGTAATTCCTCCATGGCCACCCATGCCTAGCTAGCTTCGCTGATAGCTCACGGAGATGAGGTGGATGACTAACAATATCTTCGAATGGGATCTCCTTATTGTCTACCTTGAACTCGGCCGTAAACTTCAAGAGGAGTGCCGACATTCCTGCCGGGAAACTACCATCTGAATTGTATCTCGACATGTTCGAGTGAGTGGACTATGCTTACCAACTCGACATCTCCTCCCGGGGTTTTTATAGGACGAGCACAGACCAATTGGCGGGAGAAATAGGCGGGAGCAAGGCTGGCGGGAAAATACAAGGCGGGAGCAAGTTTGGCGGGAAAATTAGGCACGGCAGAAAAATGGCGGTAGAAGAAGGGCGGGAGGAAAATGGCGGGAAGAAAATGGCGGGAGAAAAAAAGCGGGAAAAATTGACCGCGAAACAAATTTACTCGAGAAAACCAAAATATGCGCGGTGCCGGGAAATATGAGCGGGAAAATAATGACAACATTAGCGGAGGCGGGAAATATGAATATATGGGCCAACAGTTGGGAAAAACAAAAAAAAAATTGTGAAATGGGACTTTCGGCACGGCCAGAGCCGAAACTGGCCTGTCGGTCCCGCCGTTACGCGAAAGGTAGGCGTGCATGCAGTTCACCGGACTTTCGGCTTTGGCCGTGCCGAAACATGATGGTTTCGGTTTGGCCCGTGCCGAAACCTTTGTTTCGGTACGGCCACTGCCAACGCCGCGCTATTTTCCAAATTTCTGGAAAACGCGCGCTATTTTCCGAATTTCTGTTCAAAAAAATATTTTTAAAAAAAATTCCCCTTCTACGAACATGGGCGAGACCGGCCGGGCTGTGAGATTCATGTGTCCATACAGGAGTACAGCTTCTAATAACCTTTGAAATCAGTCACGCGTGTAGCGCCTTACCCTCGGGCGCTACATAATCAAATGTGTAGCGCCTGATCTCTAGACGCTACCACGTAGAGTGTAACGCCCAATCGTTAGGCGCTACCCGAAAGGGTTAGAGGCTTGAAATAGTTTCGTCAGAGGTTCATTTTGTGTTATAGTTTCGCCTGGAGGTCACCAGTGTCCATTTTGCCCCACCGGCAAGCTAGGCGGCGACAAAAACTCAAATAAAAAAATACTATACTAATAAGTCACATACCGCTTCGTTCCCTTTTTTGTGGAAAAAACTAAAATTGACGAAAATTATCCACCACTGCCACCCATAAGTCACATACCGTTTCGTTCCCTTTTTTTTGGAAAAAACTAAGCGCTCGTAAAGCAATGACATGACATAGAGTTGGGTACGAACTCTTCTGCCGAATCGATTTCGATTCCCGTATAGATTGCTCTGTTTCATTTTGTGCCTCCTCGCTCACGAAAATCCACCCACATATAGCCTCGCTCTTCCTCGTGTGATTGTCACCAAATTTATCGCATGAACTCGTCGAAATTCGCTCACCATTGAAGCTCGAAACTGATCGGCAGTGGAATCCCGGGTCGACGGATCATGTCTACAAAGGCTGCGACGCAAGTGGCCCGATTCGCCGCCTCGGTGCCAGTTGCGGCTTACCTGTGGGTGTTGGGCGGTTTTGGTTCTACCTCTCGCTCAGCTTGCTGACGGGGATTGCCGTTGTCGGAGGCCATCAAGGTGCAGTCGGAGGTCGTCGACTGCTGCTCCACATCTTGCCGGCCGGCCGGAATTCCGAGCTCCCCAAGAAACGTGCGTGTGTGGCCACTAAGGACCCGAAGCGCAACACGTCCTTTTCGCCTGGCATGTCCACTTACGGATAGGGCCGCCTCTGGCCCTAGGCGACCTTGTGCGGCGCACAAGGGCCCACATTGGTGGGGGGCATCAACACATATGTTCTTCACATATTGCCCTAGTTCTCTTGATAATTTTGCATTCAGAAATGGCCGGAGAAGATATTTTATGAAGCACTGAAATATTATTGTCGATGAACTTATTTAAATTTGGTTCTTATTTGAGGTAATCAAACTAGGATGGACTATTACTTGTTATATTTTGCTCCTCTTTTAGTCTTTCTGTCGTTATATGACATCAATTAGTTATAAACGTCTCGAATTAAGAATGTGTTGCCGAATGTAAACTTTTAATATTTTGTATATATATTAGACGGAAGGCTCGATGAGCCCAGCTTTGAATTAACAAAGCCAACAACCGGTTAACAGTTACAACAAACAACACCAGAAGCCACACACGCACCCCCTACAAGCAACAAAGTATTACAAGCGAGAACAACCAAGCAACTACAAGAGGCACAAACTAAAAGAGATTGCTTGATCATGGAGACGCCTTGACTTCTGTTCCCCAAAGATGACGTCGGAGGTATCAAAACCAACAGACCTCCACTGCGCCATCCCCGTCACCACCAAAGACACGCCGTCGAGGAGCCTAGCAAAGCTTGGGAATCCGAAGGCAAGGGCTTGCAGCAACGCCTCCAAGAAGGTAAACGGCGTCCAAGACGTCGTCGTTGCCGGCAGAGATCCTGCAACGCTTTCGGCAAGACCCTGAGACACCAACCCTAGAAGTAGGGCGATACACAAGCCGCTATGAGAGCCCACACCGGACACACGCACTTGGGAAACGGGGCAGAACAGAGAGACGGTTTCCGACCGTCCAGTAGAAGGAAGATCTTCATGGCGATGCCTTCAACAAGGGAGCGACACCCGAAGGTGTCGTCATCGCCATCACTGGACAAACCAGTGCACGGTTTTCACCGCGACCCGTCCAACACCAGACGTCGGCCACCCTCACGAGGACGCGAAGAAGACACCAAAGGATGACGCCACCGATCTCCGAACCTCGGGAAACCTCGGTGCGCTAGCCCTAGCGCACCGGCAAAACACGTCAGATCGGCACCAAGCCGGGAAAGACGGAGAGCAGGAGCTCGCCGCCGTGCTCCTTCGAGGGGAGGTAGGAGGGACACCCCACGCACACACGTGAGGGAGCTCCCCGCCGCCACCAACAGCCGCAGCGTCGGCGGGGGGCGGGAGGAGGGGCACGGAGCACAGCCGCCATCGGGGCCGCCTCGGCCTTCCCGGCCCAGATCGGGCCCTTGGCCCAGATCGAGCCCACCGGCCTGCGTTGAGCCAGCAACAGAGCCAGCGACGCCCAGGCCACCCTCCTGCACTGCCGGAGCAGCCAGGGACGACCGGGTCGAGCACACCGGCCCCGCCCAGATCCGCCGCCACAGCACGGGACGCTTGACGCTCCGGGGCGGCGAGGCGCTGGGCCGCCGGCCGCAGGCAGCACGCCGTCCTGGGTGGCCTCCGCACAAGCGGGAACACAGCCGCCATGGCACAGGGACGAGCGCGGCCCGCGCAGCCAGATCGGGCCCTCCGGCCGCCACACCTCCGCCACCCAGCCGACGCGCCGGCGGTACCACAAGGCGGTGCGCCCCGAGCCGAGGACGGCCGTTGGCCATCCATTCGAGGACGAGTACCGCCCCCACGTCGCGCCCGAGGAGGACGCCGACGGGAAAGCGCGTTCACCGCGAGCTCCCCCCCCCCTGCCGCCTTTGTGGAGGAAGGGGGCCGCCGCCACCGCGGCCTGGCCGGCGGCAGCGGCGGGGTCGAGGCCGGCAAGGAGGGAGGCGGCGGCGGCTAGGGTTTGGGGCGCCCCGGGGCCGCCCTGGGGCAGCACGGGAGCGGGAGCGAATGGGGGGGGGGGGGACTTGCTGTAAGGAACTTTATTTTGGGACAAATATATCTAGATATACGGATAAATATATTACCCATAGGGGACAATTTTTCAGCTTTGCCCTAGGCCCCCGCAAAATATAGAGCCGGCTCTGCTTACGAAAGGTTTGCAGGTCGCAACACCCAAAATCCTCGCTACCACCTAGCGTTGGAGGGAGGCATGCAGATTGCAGAACATGACGGTTGCTTGCTTGGGAGAAGCCTAGGGCGCGTTTGGTTGTGCACTTTGAAAGTCGGATTGTATGGTAATTTTTGTGTGTGCACGTGAAACCGAAAATGAACCGGAGCTACCCTAAAACAAGAATGACTGTGAGCTGGAGCTGGGAAAGAGAAAGGACAGGCTCACGGGCATGATTTGTCTATTGTCTTCCGCCCAAAGAAAACCAAATCTCATGTTTCTATTATTCTATATATACCGTAATTACTAATTAGCCTCATGTTAATCGTATGATTTGTTTTTATTGTGTAACTAAAACAGGAAAGTGTATTCGACTCCCGAGCACCATTGATTCTGATGTTTTTTTTTATTACGAGTTTCAAAAATATTTGAAAAAATTCTCGGGCGTAGACTGTGTTGATTCCCATAAAGGTGCAAAAAATACAATTACAAATACTGACGATTTTGGTTGGTTAATTCATTTCTCAAGGTTGGCGATGCGTGATTAGTTGTGCACTTTGAAATGAGTTGTATGCTGTGTAAGGTAATTTTTGTGTGTGTACGTGAAACCGAAAATGAGCTGGAGCTACCCTGTTCTAAAAAAAAAAACTGAGCTTGAACTACCCTAAAACAAGAATAACCGTGAGCTGGAGGAAAGAGAAAGGACAGGTAGAATCTGTTTAGAGAATGTCTAATGCTCAGCTGATTTAGATTTAAGTAAAACTAAATCATTTGCGCATAATAGTATCTCATGTGCAACTCTGGACTCATACACAAATCCAACGACTAAGAAGTCGGCTAAGAATTAACTAAATCTCGATCAAGTGAAGGAATTATGAAATGAGGAAATTATAAAAGGAAAGCAACCCGTTCTAATAAGAAACCTCAAGGAATCATCAACTGAGGTAATTATAAAAAGAAACATGGAGGAATCATGAACTGGGGAAATTATAAAAGGAAAGCAACCCTTGTAATAAGTATGGCGTCTGATCCTCAGCATGGTACAACTGAAGAAACCACCTGATAAAGTTTGGGCCAAACCACCATCCGGGTGGGTGAAACTGAATTGTGATGGTTTTGTTAAGGTAGAGGATGGCTCGGCCGAAACTAAAATGGTGATGATAGATGAAATAAGGATCATCATTTTCTCGGCGTGTCGTCAACTGTTGAACTATTCGGATCATTTTGAGGCCGAAATAATGGCATGTGAGGAAGGATTGAGGCCGACGATGCAATGGAGCGATAAGCCGGTTGTACTTGAACTCGACCGCTAGCTCCTGATGCCATTCAAGAGAAGAGTCAAGACCGATCATGTTTTGCTCATCTGATCTCGCTCATTAGAGGTTTGTGTAAGGCTAAGAGCATCTCTAGCAGTACCCGCAAAACGCGAACCCGCAAAACAGTTTTGCAGGTCGCGCAACTCGCGTTTTTTGGCTCGAAACGCGGCGCGACGGAGCAGAAACCGCAAAGCAGAACCGCAAAACAGAATATGCTCCGCCGCGCCACGTTCAGAAACTGCATATGCAAAACATGAATTAGGCATGAATGTCGTAGTATGCCAAATTGCTTACAAATTCGACATTAATATAGCAAATAATAAAGTTCCTTCAATCTAAAGACGGCAATTAACATAGTTTTCCATCCGTGTGACCAAAAAATTGTTTCCAAAACACCATCGATGATGGGGGATGCCCAACCGGGTAGGCCCAGACCCCGAGTCGGCCTTCAAGGCCGGGTGGCCCAAAGCCCACCCGGTGTACATCTTCCAGGATACCGGGTCCCCGAGGATCCCGGTATGACGGCTCGGGGAGGCGGCAGCAGATATCTTCGAATCAGTCTGCGATTGTGTATCCCGAAGAGTGCGCTCCACGAAGCCGCACTTGTAGGCAGGATAGCTAGCGCCGCCAGCGGAACCCGTCATTCCCTGTAAACCCTAGCCGGCTCCCTATATAAAGCCGGCAAGGAGCAACCCTAGAGGCAGACTCATCTCATTCCATAGCCTCCGGAGCACCCGCAAGCTCTGGTGCGCACACCATTGTACACCCCATTCAGATCCAAATACATACAAGCAGGAGTAGGTCTTTACCTCATACAGAGGGGCCGAACCTGGGTAAACTCTGCGTGTGCAACCTCTCTGTGAATCCTACGTCGCCTGGCTCACACCCGAGTTAAGCCACCCCGTATGGCATCTGCCGTGATTACCCCACGACAGTTGGCGCCCACCGTGGGGCCAGCGATCGCTGGAATTTACTTCATGGAGAGTCCTGAACCCGGCACTGGCGTCTACTTCAGCCCTCAAGCCATGTCGGGTCGCGGTGACATCGTCACCGGCAGCTACTTCGAGCACGGAGGGATCGGCTACGTCGCCGATCCACACACTTGGGGCAGGCCCAACTACGCCCCGATCACTCGCGCGATGGCTATCCCGTTCGGGACCGCCGTCACCGCCTACGTCGGCTTCTGCGGCTCGGATGAGGAAGGAGTCGCCAACAACTACGATGGTACTTCCTCCCCCGTCGACCCGCTTGACGAAGCCGCTGTCGACACCGCGGCTGCAAACCACTTTGCACCCGCCCCATCCGCCGAGACCGTCCAGATCTCGAACGACGACGACACCGGGTCGATCTTGCCCGTTCTCGACTACGAGTCGGAGGGCTCGACCGATCTGGCCTCGGACGGCACGGCAACACCCGCCCACATCTACATGACGGGCGAGGCGGCAAACTCTGCTGCCGCCAAACCTGCGGCAACAAACGCCGCCACAGCAGAGGCCAACGCGCAGAAGCAGCGCGACCAGGCACGGCGCGAGCAGGAGGCTCGCGAAAAGCAGCAACGCGACGAATCTCTCGCCGCCCTGCGAGGACAAGCAGGTCGGGCGGCTGACCCGCTCAGCACCCCGATCACGCCGGCGAACGTCGTCGACCAGGCGACACAGCTCGAGCAGCTGCGCCGGAAGATGGCCCTCCAGCAGGAGGAGATCCGCCAGAAGGAGCTGGAGGTCGATGCTCAGTCGACCGCTCTCTCCGCGGTCACTCGGCATCACAAAAACCGCAAGTCGCGGCTTAATCCTGATGCACCAACTCGCGCGCTCGACAACGCCTTCGCGCGCGAGACAGAGCTGGAAAGGCAGCGCGACGAGTGCCGCAGGGCCCAGCCCGGCGGCTCGAGTCAAGTTCCGCCTCAACCTCGCCCGACGATGCCGCCTCCGGCGCCGCGGCCTCCTCCGAACCCGGCTCGTCCTCAACCCCAGCCGCGGAACGACGACGACGCCGACCTCGCGATTTTCGGCACCCCAGTCGATTGCATGACTGCAGCCGCCTCTCTCTTCAAGAGGATCCGGGTCAAGGACAACCCCTATTGGAGCAAGGGGTGCAAGCTGGTGGACAAGGCGCTGGAGCTGCAGGAGAACATGTCGCAATCTGACGGCAAGCTCTACTCCAGATCGCCACCCAGCGAGAAAACGGCCTCGGCACCACACCGAAGCCAGGGAAACAAGGGTTCCCCCAGGCGTGACGCTGCCCCACAGCCGCCACGCAGTCGGCACGAGGAGCCGGCAGTGTCGAGCAACGCGAGGGCTGGAGGCAACCCGCCTCGGCTCGCCCGCAACGACGCCCGGCACACCATCAACAACAACCAGGCGCAGGCACGCTCCAATCACTCCGCTCCGGATCTGCGCCACCACCTCAACGACAAGCGCGCCGAGGCGACGCGCAACAACAACGACGACGACGACGTCGGCCCTAGATGCTTTGGACCCGCCATCAGAGGCGAGCGTTTCCCTAGCAGCTTCAAAGGACCGAGAGAGGCGCCCAAGTACAACGCTGCCATGAACCCGGAAACTTGGGTCCAGGACTACTTGGCCGCCATGAGCATCCAGAACGCGTCTTCGCTCTGTTGTGCGCGCTATTTTCCTCTCATGCTTGAGGGAACGGCTCGCACTTGGCTCAACAACCTCCCCAGGAACAGCGTCAACTCCTGGGGCGAGTTGAAGAGGCTCTTCATCACCAACTTCGAGGGGACCTGCAAGCGCCCGGCCACGGTCGAGGACCTCAAGCGCTGCGTCCAGAAGGAGGGCGAGTCCACTAGAAAGTGGTATCGCCGAGTCGCCGACCTCATCAACTCGGCAGAACACCTCAGCGTCGACACGGTGCACTCCCACCTCGAGGACAACACCACCTTCGAGTCGCTCAAGCAGAAGCTGCGGCGCTCGCACAAGGGTGACATGACGATGGGCCAGCTACTCGCCATCGTGCACAAGTACGCCGAGTCCGACGTCACCAAGGACGACTCCGAGGAGGACGACGACGAGAAGAAAGGCGGCAAAAACAAGAGCAAGGCCAAGCACTCCAGCGCTCATAAACGCAAGGGTGACGGCGGCTCCGAGCTTGTAGCCGCCACGGCTGCGGGGGGCCGCGGCTTCAAGAGCCAACGCGGCAACTTCCCGCGAAAGAAGCTCACCGCCACGGAGATCTGGCCATGCCGTGTAGGTATCATAGCCTACCCGGCAAGCCAGCCGGCCACACCACTGACGAGTGCAGCTGGACTGCAGAAATCGTCAAGGCCAAGACCGGTGCCAAGAAGCGGGCACCCGACGGAGACGACGACGGTGAGCAGCAGCAGGGCATGCCTCCCACTGCCGGCTTCATGGGCCACACCTTCGTCGGCCTCGATTCCAGGCGGGAGGAGAAGGTCATACGGCGCGCCGTCCACGCGACTCTGCCAGACGTGCCCCAGTGGCTCGACTGGTCAGAGCAGCCGATCACATGGAGCCGTCAAGACCACCCGCCCCGCGTCGATTACCCGGGCAAATTCGCTCTGGTGGTCGCGCCCCAGGTCAAGGGCTACATCTTGACCAAGACATTGATGGACGGGGGTCGAGCATCAACATCCTCTACTACGAGACGTTCCAACGCATGAAATTGCGTGACGAACAGCTAGTACCCACCATCACCACCTTCCACGGCATCGTCCCGGGAAAGAAGGCCTACCCGCTAGGCAAAATCGCACTCGACGTCGTCTTCGGCACCGCCAAGAACTTCCGGCTCGAGAAGATCTGGTTCGAGGTGGTGAACTTCCGTAGTTCCTACCATGCGATCCTCGGGCGACCCGCCTTTGCCAAATTCATGGCAAGGCCCTGCTACGCCTACCTGAAGATGAAACTGCCGGGTCCGAACGGCATCATCACTGTACACGGCGACGTCGACCGCGCCATCGAGTGCGAAAAGGGCAACGCCGTCTTTGCCGAGTCCGTCATCGCCACGGAGCAGCTGGAGCAACTCAAGCTGCAAGTCGACCCCAACGACATGACCATCGTCAAGAAGCCGACTCTGGACTCACGCGACAAGTTCCAGTCGGCACAGGAGACCAAGCGCATCCCGCTGGTCGAGGGCGACTCCTCCAAGACGGCGGTGATCGGCTCGCACATGGACGTCGCATAGGAAAGCGCGCTCTGCGACTTCCTCCGTGAGAATCGGGACATCTTCGCATGGAAACCATCTGACATGCCAGGCGTCCCGAGGGAGCTCGCAGAGCACAAGCTCAACGTTGACCCCAAGCTGAAGCCAGTGAAGCAGTTCCTGCGTCGCTTCACTGGTGAGAGACAGAAGGCTATTGGCGAAGAAATAGCCCGGCTCCTAGCTGCCGGGTTCATCGCCGAAGTCATACACCCGGAATGGCTTGCCAACCCGGTGCTCGTTCTGAAGAAGAACGGAACATGGCGGATGTGCATCGACTACACCGGCTTGAACAAAGCCTGTCCCAAGGATCCATTCGCATTGCCACGCATCGATCAGCTGATCGACTCGACGGCAGGGTGCGAGGCGCTATGCTTCCTCGACGCCTACTCCGGGTACCACCAGATCAAGATGGCGCCCGAAGATCAGGAGAAGACGTCTTTCATCACGCCCTATGGCGCGTTTTGTTACGTCTCCATGCCCTTCGGCTTGAAAAATGCCGGAGCGACTTACCAGCGGTGCATACAGAACTGTTTGCACGAGCAGATCGGCCGCAACGTCCACGCATATGTGGACGACATCGTCGTCAAGTCCAAGCTGAAGACAGACCTGATTGCCGACCTCACGGAGACATTCACCAACCTCCGCAAGTACAGGATAAAGCTCAACCCGGAAAAATGCGTCTTCGGCGTACCCGCGGGCAAGCTCCTGGGCTTCATCGTCTCCGAGCGAGGCATTGAGGCCAACCCAGAGAAGATCAAGGCGATCGAAGCTCTGAAGAAGCCGGAAAACCTCCGGGACGTGCAGCGGCTCACAGGCTGTGTCGCTGCCCTCAGCCGTTTCATCTCACGACTCGGCGAGAAGGCCATGCCCTTGTACCGGCTCCTCAAGAAGTCGGACACGTTCACCTGGAACGACGAGGCAGACGCCGCCTTGACGGCACTCAAGAAGACGTTGGCCGAGGCGCCGATCCTCGCATCTCCACTAGAAAAGGAGCCGATGCTCCTCTACATCGCTGCGACCAACCGAGTCGTCAGCGCGGTGGTCGTCGTCGAGCGCAAGGAGGAAGGCCACGAGCAACTGGTCCAGCGGCCAGTTTACTACGTCAGCGAAGTCCTGACGGATTCGAAGCAACGTTACCCGCACTACCAAAAACTTGTATATGGTGTTTTCTTTGCTTCAAGAAAATTGCGACATTACTTCATGGGCCACCCGATGACGGTGGTCAGCTCATCTCCCTTAGCTGAAATAATCCGCAATAGAGAGGCAACTGGGCGCGTCGCCAAATGGGCCTCTGAGCTGCAGCCTTTCGGCCTCAGCTACGCAGCCCGCACTGCGATCAAGTCGCAGTCACTATCCGACTTCCTCGTCGACTGGATGGAGACACAGTTGCCGGCTCCAACCTATGAAGCCGGCAGATGGACCTTGTTCTTTGACGGGTCAAAGATGTATGAGGGCTCGGGGGCTGGAGTCGTCCTCACTTCTCCCCAAGGCGACAAGATGCGATATGTGCTGCAGATACACTTCACGTGCACTAACAACGTCGCCGAGTACGAAGCCCTCCTACATGGCCTACGCGTGGCCAAGGAGATGGGAGTTAGCCGTATCAAATGTTACGGCGATTCCGACCTCGTCGTTCAGCAAACGATGGGGACCTGGGATGCAAATGATCCCAACATGGCGGCTTACCGCCGGCTCGTCGATCAAGTCGGCGGCCACTTCGCCGGCATGGAGCTGGAGCACGTCGACCGAAGGAAGAACGAGGCGGCTGACGCACTCTCTCGCTTCGGGTCTAAGCGGGACCGAGTCCCACCCGGCGTCTTCCTCGACCACCTGCACAACCCGTCGGTACGCCCGCCGGCCGAAGTCGACATCGCCAACCCGCCATCATCAGATGCAATTCTGGTGGCGGTAACCCAAGAAACAAACGACTGGAGGGAACCCTACATCGAGTTCCTCACCACCAAAAAGCTGCCAGCCGACGAGGTCCTAGCACGGCGAGTCGTGCGCCGGGCCTCAGCTTACGCCATCATCAACAGCGAGCTCTACAAACGCAGCACATCGGGAGTTTTCCTCCGCTGCGTCGAGCCGGAAGAGGGAAGGCGCATCCTTCATGAGATCCACTCGGGAGATTGCGGCCACCACGTCGGCGCTCGCAACCTGGTCGCCAAGGCGTTCAGGCACGGTTTTTTCTGGCTCTCTGCTCATCAGGATGCAGTCGACATCGTCCGTCGGTGCATCGGGTGCCAGAAGTACGCCCGGCAGGATCACCTACCCGCCGCGGCTCTGAAGACCATCCCTCTGACATGGCCATTCGCAGTCTGGGGAATAGACATGGTGGGCAAGTTCAAGACAGCTCGCGGTGGCATGACACATTTGCTCGTCGCAGTCGACAAGTTCACCAAATGGGTCGAAGTTGAACCTATCAAGAAACTCGACGGCAAGACCGCAACCAAGTTCCTCCAGAAGCTCATCTTCCGATTCGGCTACCCGCACAGCATCATCACTGACAACGGTACAAATTTTGCCGAAGGAGAGATGAAGGCCTTCTGCAAACAAAAAGGCATCCGTCTCGACTTGGCGTCCGTCGCCCACCCGCAATCAAACGGGCAGGCGGAAAGAATGAACCAGACAGTGCTAGCCGGGATCAAGCCGCGACTTCAAGTTCCACTGGAGCGAACACCGGGTTGCTGGCTGGACGAGCTACCAGCCGTACTCTGGGGCATCAGAACGACTCCAAACCGTTCCACCGGCTACACGCCATTCTTCATGGTGTACGGGGCGGAAGCCGTCATGCCGACCGACCTCGAGCACGACTCGCCTCGGGTCGCCCTCTACAACGAGGAAGAAAATGAAGAAGCCCGCCTGGTCGGCGTCGACCTCCTGGAAGAAGCTCGCGAACTCGCACTCTCCAGGACGGCGATATATCAGCAAAGCCTGCGCCGCTACCACAGCCGCCGGGTTAGAAGTCGCTCTTTCCAGGAAGGCGACTTGGTTCTTCGGCTCATCCAAAAGTCGAAAGGGATGCACAAGCTCTCGGCACCATGGGAAGGACCGTTCGTCGTTAGCAAAGCGATGGGCAACGGCTCCTACCACCTCGTCGACTTGCGTGAGCCGAACAAAAGCTCCAAGTCGGAAGAGGAGACCAAGCGTCCATGGAACATCAGCCTGCTTCGCCCCTATTATACATAGTATCCATTGTAATACTGTGTAATCAATCAAGGAAATAAAGTCGATACACACCCGGCACGCTCGGGGGCTATCGTTTCGATTCAATTATGCTTTCGAGTCTTTATTCTTCCTACTCACACGTTATATGATTGATGGGTTGTCAAAGAGAGCCGGATGCCACGATGCGCGGCTCACCACTGGACCCCCTGCTCACGAAGCAAAATCACAAAAATTGTTGTTTTCTCCCAAGTCGTCAGCTACCCGCACAAAGTGAAGAAGTAGTGCAGCCGGTTCAAACCTAACTTGACAATGAAGCCGCACTCGGACTTTGTCACCATGGGTACCGCGCGCGTCACGAAAAAATCACGCGAAGCACACTTGGCGAGGTCGCACGATCGACTAGCTTACAAAACAAGCGAAAAACAAACAAAGTGACGGAAAGCGCACAAAAAACAAGCATGGGAGTGCCAAAACAAA
Source organism: Poa pratensis (assembly GCA_947311845.1). Taxonomy (NCBI): domain Eukaryota; kingdom Viridiplantae; phylum Streptophyta; class Magnoliopsida; order Poales; family Poaceae; genus Poa; species Poa pratensis. Next base: position 6,357,740 of record CAMZMU010000087.1, on the reverse strand, counting down.
CATTAATAAGCCGCAGAGGCGCACGCTGAAACGCGACCCGGCACATATCATACTTGTTTCATTACATAATATTTTTCGCCCGCAGGCGACAAACCCTAACTACTTCAAAATAACCCCTCTTTTGAAAGCAGGGGAGCAAACTTCAAGACGGAGGAGCCGCCCGAGCAGAAGACGTCGACGCCTCGTTCGTCGCAGCCGGCGGTGGCAGAGCTGAAGCCCTTTCGAAAAGGTACTCCGACGCCGGCTCCCTGTCCGCCACCTCGCCAAGGTCGTTGCCCTCAGGCACCACGTCGAAGACGAAGTCGTCGTGGTCGACCATCTTGGCAGCCCGGCAGGCGTAAGGGGCGCAGTACTGGAGCACCGGCTGCAGATCGATCTCCCGGCCGCTGCTATCGGTGGGGATGCTGGCCGTGATCTTGTCCACGTTCGTCTGCCTATACCGGCCTCGCACAAGCCCGAGGGCAATGCACGCGCCGGCTCGGGCCGACGACTCCCGCACCCAGGTGATCACCTGGGGCATCAGCTCCAGAACCCGCAACACCTTGCAGACGGGTGCGGGGACGCCTTCCTTGGGCGACAGCATCTGGACGACCTTGCTGGCCCGGCCGTGAACGTCACGGGCGAAGACTCCGAGCCGGTGGACATGCTCCGAAGCCGTCAGGCCAGCCGTCTCCTCGCCTGCTCAACAAAACAAAAATCAACAACAAGGCCACAAGTCAAGTAGGCACAAACTGCAAAGGGTCGCATGAAATCTTTACCCCAGATGCCAACGGCGAGGGTGGCAAGCCGCTCGGTCAGCTCCTTCATCTCGCGCTCAGCCTCGCCGGATTTGCGCTCGAGCTTCTCGAGGTCCTCGCCGTACCCCTTGGTCGCCTGGGTGAGGGCGGCGTCCGCCTCCTCCTTCTGCTTGCTGAGCCGCTCGCAGGATTCCTGCACCGCGGCAAACGCCTGCGTGTGCCGGCTCTCCTGCGCGGCCAGCAGTTGCTGGTGCTCAGCGACGGAGATGAAGCCGTCGCGCGCCTTCTTCAGCTCCTCCTGCAGGCGGCGGGTCTCCTGCTGTTCGGCTTCGAGGAGCCAGGACAGCTCCTGCAGTTCACAAACAATAAACAATCAAGAAGAGGCATGGGGGCTACGCCACGGGTTACCTCTACACCAACATTTGCTAACCCGGGGGCTAGCCCCAACAAAAAAAAAATAATACGCCGGGTCAGGAACCCGGGGGCTACGTTCCGAGTGGCATACACACCCGCCACCGGCCTGCCTCTACATCGACATTGGCAAACCAAGGACTACACTATTCGCCAAACTTTGCATCCAGAAAACTATGAAGACCCAAGCCGCTTTCTACGAACGCGACTCGGGCCTTGGGGGCTACATATACGCTACGGACGCAACAGGTGCAAGAAGGATTCTACGTACCTGGTGCGCATCCATCGCTGTCTGGATGGCGGCTCGGAAGTCAGGCCGGGGCGCAGATGCACCCGGGACGGAGCTCGGGGGCTGGGCAGTCAGCCCACCCGACGAGGAAGCCGTCGCGGTGGCGCGGGTCGTCGTCACCACCAGCGCCGTCTCCGGCTGAGGCGTGGCATCCACTGTGCCAGCCGGCACGGTGTCATCAATAGTGGCCCCCTCGGGTCGAGGGGGCACAATAACTTCGTCGCCTCCGCCGGTGGAAGGCGGAGGACTCGGCGCTCTCGTGGTCGGCTCCGCGACGTGCGCGGCAGGCTCCGCCCGCTGGGAGTCGCTCTCCAGCGCGTCCTCCATGTCACTGAGGGACGCGTCCTCAGCCCTGCGACACTCGCACGGGTCAAACTCAAGATAGCGTTTCCAGTGGAACTTTGGATGAGGATCAGCAGCAGACCTGTCACCCGCAGGTGGAAGAGTTGAGGTCCGAACTCCTCGGAAGCGAGGCGCAGGCGGCGAGTCGGCGCGAGCCCTCGCAGGGATGTCCCGCAAGGCCTTCTGCCTCCGCTCGGCAACGACGGTGCGCTGCACGGCAGCCCCAGCCGATCGCTCCGGTGGCGGCGGCGTCGGGTTCGCCGACTTGGAGCGCTTGGAGTTGGGCCCGGCGTCCTCAGCCGCAGGCCTACGCCTCCGCCGGATGCGGAGCGGCTGATCATCTTCATCATCTTCTTCAGCAGGCGCCGGGTTCTTGGACCCGGCGCGTTCTTCTCTTCCTTCTTCTCCTTCCTCCTCATCCTCAGACAGGATGGGGATCGGTTGGCGGGAGGAGAAGGCGGCTTCGTTGCCCATGGTGGCGCTGTCGGCTTCGTCGTCAGAGTCGCGCTCGACGACGTCGTTGGGGCCGGCAAGCACCGTGGGAGCGTCTCCGCGGATCGGAGGCAACCCAACAAGCGATCGAAACTCCTGAATTCGACAAAGCAGGAAGGATCGGTATAAAAAGACCAAGAAAAGGAAAGTGTTTCGAATCGTCAAGCAAAGGGACTCACCTCAGGAGCCGGATGCTTGGCGGAGTAGGCCTCCAGGCCGCCCACGATCCACTCGGGGCCGGGTGGACCGTGACACGCTTCATCCGCAGCGTGAATTGCTCTACCGACTCGAACAATGTCGGGTCATGGCGCTGCGGGTCCTTCGTCCCCTTGTACTCGCAGATCAGCGAGGGCCGGTGCTGCAGAGGTGCGATCTTCCTCTTCACCCAAGTGGCGATGAGGTTCAGACCCGTCAGCCCTCCGTTCTTCAGCTCCTGAAGCCGCGCCATCAGCCGGCGCACCATGGGCAAGTCGGCGTCGCGCGGCAGCTCCTGAAGATTGCGAGGCCGGCTCGGCGATGGCGAGAAGCAGGGGATCCCGATCTCGCCGTCAGGCGCCGGCTCCCGCATGTAGAAGCCCGACTTCCTCCAATACACTTTGGAGGGGAGGCCGAGATCCAGGTAGTCGACGTCGCCGCGGACCTGGAAGTTGAGGCCGCCGCAGGGCGCCATGTCGCCGCCCTTCCCCAGCTTGCCGTGGAAGATCCACAGCCACAGCGGGAAGAACGGGGCGCACCCGAAGTAGCCCTCGCACAGGGTGACGAAGCAGGCGAGATGGAGGATCGAGTTGGGCGTCAGGTCATGCACCTGAAGCCCGTAGAAGTCCAAGAATCGCCGGAAGAACTCCGACGTGGGGAAGCCCAGCCCGCGCTCGAGGAACGCGAGGAAGGCGACGAACTCGCCCGGCGATGGCCGCGGGCGAGGATCCGCGGAGGCGATGCGCCACCGACGCTCCGACGCCGGCGGCAACAAGCCCTCGTTGGCGGCTTGCTCCAGCGCCTGCGCCGTCACCGACGACCTCTCCCACTTGTTCTTGGGCGCCACCATCTTGGCCGGAAGAGAGGCGGAGGAGCAAGAGTGTCCAATGGCTGCGGCGGCGATGCGGCGAAGAACTCAGGCGCGAGCTGCTCGAGAGTGGCGGCGAGCGCGAGGAAGAAATGGAGAATGAACTCACCAGCCGCACTCCCCTGCCGTTTTAATAGGCACGGTGAGTGGAGCCGTTACCGCAGTAAATGGCGCCGCCCACGTCGTCCACGTCGCCCACTATCGCCACGTCGCACGACGCCTCGATTCCCGCGCGACGCCTCGGTTTCCACGGGAGCGTGCCGAAAAATGCGGCTCAGATTCGGCCACGTCGCTCTGTCACGACGTTGTGGACCGATGGATCGGGCGCGTGCGGGTCAAGGAGCGTCATCATTGCCACTGCTCCATCCCGAGGTGGAGGCAGTCGATGCGCCGTCAAGTCCCATCAATCGACTCGGCGCCAGACAGACAAACACTACAGGACAAACGGTCAAAGATGCCGTGACGTCAGACGGAGAAGGCGAGGAGACAACCCGCACCGAGGCGAGTCGGGATGGCAAACGTCCCGACGGGCACAAGCCGGCATCAAACAAAAACTTGAGTTAGACCGGACGTTAAAAGCCAAAATCCACCACTCCGAGCCGTTGTTTTCTTTTCTCTGTTTCAGGAGTTCGTTCAACGACACGACCCGGCAATTCGCAAGACGAAGACCAAGCCGGAGACGAGTCCCTGACGAACTCGGGGGCTAATGATGGGGGGATGCCCAACCGGGTAGGCCCAGGACCCCGAGTCGGCCTTCAAGGCCGGGTGGCCCAAAGCCCACCCGGTGTACATCTTCCAGGATACCGGGTCCCCGAGGATCCCGGTATGACGGCTCGGGGAGGCGGCAGCAGATATCTTCGAATCAGTCTGCGATTGTGTATCCCGAAGAGTGCGCTCCACGAAGCCGCACTTGTAGGCAGGATAGCTAGCGCCGCCAGCGGAACCCGTCATTCCCTGTAAACCCTAGCCGGCTCCCTATATAAAGCCGGCAAGGAGCAACCCTAGAGGCAGACTCATCTCATTCCATAGCCTCCGGAGCACCCGCAAGCTCTGGTGCGCACACCATTGTACACCCCATTCAGATCCAAATACATACAAGCAGGAGTAGGTCTTTACCTCATACAGAGGGGCCGAACCTGGGTAAACTCTGCGTGTGCAACCTCTCTGTGAATCCTACGTCGCCTGGCTCACACCCGAGTTAAGCCACCCCGTATGGCATCTGCCGTGATTACCCCACGACAATCGACATCATCGAAAGGCCCTACACCGTGCTAGTACCATCAATACCGATCTTTGGTTTGATCAACGCCGGCAGTTGCATCGAGAGAAATACTCTCCCAAGCACGACCAAGGTTTGGTCCTCCAAGATGGTTAATTCGTACCTCTCCGACTCAGGCCTGCCCCGTCCACTTCCTCGACCTCGTTGTCTTCTTCGCCCGTGCCACCATCGACGCCACCGTCGACCTCGTTGTAGCCGTAATTGCCGAGCGGAGGTTGTCGATATCAACCGACCCAAGCATGTCCATGAAGGCTTGCGTGCTGCAAGAAGAACGGGCGCGGTGGATGCAGCAGCGGCGCCGGGGACGGGCGCGGTGGATGCAGCAGCGGCGCCGGGGACGGACGCATTGGACTTCGCGGCGGCGGCGGCGCCGACCCTGATCTTCCTGCCCGCCTGCCTCTTTGGCTTCGCGGCGGCGGGAGTGCCCGCGGCAGCCGCGGCGGCGTTCGTAGCCGCAATCAAAACTTGGGCCGCGCCTGCGGTGCCCAGTCTTCTCCGCTTCGGCGCCACCAATGGAGCAGCGGTGGCGGCGGCGGTGCCGAGCTCTCCGCGGCCCGCTGGATCTGTCGATGGCGCCTCCCCGACGCGGACGTCACCAGGGACGGGTCGGAGGCGCTCATGGCCGGTCCGGGGCAGGGCGCGCGGTGGCCGGAGTGGGGGAAGAGAAAGAGGTGGCGGCGGCGGCAGTTCAAGGGCTGAAGCTTCCCTCGCACCAACGATACAAGGGATGAGGTTCCGGCTGCGGTCGGAGGTGGAAACCTAGTTTTCTCGGTTTCGAGGGCTAGATTCACGGGGCCCTGCAAAATCTTTTACGGGTCGGGTAATTTTGCGGGTTCTGTTCTCCGCCTTTTTGCGGTTTTCAATCTGCATCGGGCGGTTATTATGCGAGTTTCCCCTTTTACGGGTTCTGCTAGAGATGACGAGAAGCAGGTTTGAAGTTTGACAGCACCATCCAACGAAGAAAGAGACACGTAAATGGGTTGGGTTGCAGGCAGCGGTGTGGAAGGTGACAACCGACAGGCGACCGTCTCTTCCACTCCACCAGAGTACACCGCACGGACCACCGGAGTAACGGAACCCACCGCACAGATCCACCCTGTTGTGTACGGTTCTCAAGTCTGAACGAACACCGTAAATGCACCCAACATTTGAAGGTTGGAATGGGATCTATCACCTATGCCCTCCCTATCTTTTCACAGATCCCAGCTGAGGTCAGGCGCAAAGCAGGCATTTTATTCCTCCTCTTTTTCTGCACTAGTTTTACACTTTTACCGGCAGCCATCAGCCATGGCTGCATTCAGCGAATAAATATTTCTTTCTGATTGATTGACACCCGAATAATTTTGTTCCATTCTGAAAGCGTACGACCTTCGTGTCTTTCCTTTCTCGATTTTGTTTTAGTGCGCGCGCAGCCAGCCAAACCAGGAGGATCCCTGCTGGTCCGAGGAGAACTGACACGCCATGATGATGATCATCATCTGCGGTGGCAGCAGTAGCCCTCTCGGTCGGTCGGTGTAGTAGGTGGAGGAGCGGCACCGCCCAGGTCGAGGCGTGCCCCCCGCCGATGTGCTATCTTCGACGCCAAGATCTCGCCGAGTTTGGCGAGTGGCAGCTGCGGCGACTCCAACGGGATTGAGTTCCTAATCGGGTTGTGCAGGTGACTCAGCGGCCGTCTTGTTCATCCTCGTCATCTTATCGGATCGGTGCTGCGACGGCGAGGTCGAGGACGGCGGCGGAAATGGTGATGCAGAGCTTCCCAGGGACGCGTGCGTTATTTCTTTTTTCCTTGGGGTGGTTTCTGTAAAAGAGGGACAGCTGTGCCGTCTCTGGATGAATCGGGTGTACTCCAATGTAATATCTGTTTATTAATCCAGTTGCGGTTGTATCAAAAAAAAACTTCTACTCCCTCCGTGCATGAATATAAGACATTTTAGCTATCCAACATGTTGTTTACATGAATACTAATATGAGTGCACATACACACTAAAATATGTCTACATATATGCGAATGTGGACAAATGCTAAAACATCTTATATTAAAAACGGAGGGAGTAGATGCTTGCGGAAATGTGGTCTCCCACAAGAAAAAATAATTTTCCGTTGACGAGAACCAGTTTGGAGCTTCACAGCACCATCCTGTTAGAGCCAAAAATTAGAAGACGGTGTCAACTTTCAACCATGGAGAGCCAGCATGCCTTGTGCGAACAAACTACCGGGTACCATTCGAGAAGGAGAAAAAATGAGCTTGAAATCTCGCCTAGAAAATGAAAGCGTCTCGTCATCTCACATGTGTTGAAAATTAGCACGCGAGAGAGGCCTGAAGACAGAGCAGTAGCGAATCGAAAAGTTCATTTCTAGGTCTCCAAAAATTTCTAGAAAAAAACAACATAATATTATATATGCATGTCTAAAACGTACGACCAAATTTGCATCGCAATATTTATATATTTATATATATATATGGCCTGCACACAAAAAAATGTTGGAACAGAATTTAGCTAGTTTTTTCCCTTTTTAGAGCCACTATTTTACGATTTTTGTGTAGCCTACAATAGAACATATTGTCTAGTAAAATATATAGATATGTAAATAACATGTGTATGTTTATACGGATTTATTTAAAACAAAAAAAACTATAGTTTCGCATTTTAGAATTTTTTAAAAAACTATGGAGACAAAACACCTCACTCAGTAGTAGAGAGAAAATTAAATTTTTTCGAAGTACCAGCCCTTTGGCCAGCGTGCATGCCTAGACTCGAGGCGGAGGTGAAAGCTGGTTTGGCCAGGCCAACGGAAGCGTCACCGACTCACTGGCCACCAACGAAGAAAGAGACCGCACGGATCCACCCTGTTGTGTACGGTTCTCAAGTCTCAAGTCTGAAGTTTGAAGTCTGAAGAAAGAGACATTTGGAATGGGATCGATCCCTGCAGCTCTCCCTATCTTTTCACAGAAGAATAGATCCCAGCTGAGGTCAGGCTCAAAACAGGCATTTTATTCCTCCTCTTTTCTGCACCCAGCAGCCATGGCTGCATTCAGCGAACTGTCCCTGTGGCCGCCATGATCCCATCCCAGGCGCCGAATAAATATTTCTTTTTGATTGATTGTTGACACCCGAATAATTTTGTTCACTTTTGTTTTAGTGCGCGCGCAGCCAGCCAAGCCCTGCTGGTCCGAGGAGAGTTGATGCGCGATGATGATGATGATGTGTGTAGCGTGAGGTCAGGCTCAAAACAGGCATTTTATTCCTCCTCTTTTTCTGCACTAGTTTTACCAGCAGCCATGGCTGCATTCAGCGAACTGTATCTAGATGATGATGATGATGATGATGATGTGTGTAGCGTGATCATCATCTGATCTGCGGTGGTAGCAGTAGCCCTCTTGCCTCTTGGTCGGTCGGTAGTAGGTGGAGCAGCGGCACCGGCACCCCGCAAGGTAGGCGGCGAGCGACAGCAACCCAGAGTAGTATGCTTTCAGCGTCCGTCGGTCTACCACCGATTCTACCGAGTCTAGAACACCGCAGCTGCCGTTGAAGTATTTTTTTTTTGTACAAGGGTGGGGTCAAAGACCCGTGCTGCAGTTTATATTACCACGTGGCAGGAACAAATTATAGAAAAGCCCTTTACATCACTTGCCCTAAAAGACCTACTATTCGAAAAAAGGGGTTTCACTTTTACATAAAACACCCTAGAGCTAAAGAGTAAAAAGCAATCAAGCCCTTGGGCATCTCTGCCACTCGCCGCCGGCGATCTCCAGGCGAGAAGCTCGCCGAGATCAGAGCACAGTGCATCACACAGACTCTCCCTTCCGGCGGAAGATCCTCGACGTCGGCAATCACGAGGCAAGCGGGGACGAACCACTTGCTTGCTTCACGAAGCCGGGCTCCGGCGTCGGATCGACAGGGCCTCCGCAGTGGAGGTTGAAGAAGAATGGCCACCCTTTTGGCCAATAATCGCGGTGGCTAACATGTCCACCGCGTGTGGAGCTCGGATCTGCAGCAAAAGCCACTCCGTCGATGCAGAGGAAGAGCAGCATCTCCTTCTCCTCCCCCCGCCGCCACGGCCGGCCAGAGGAAAAAGGCGCCTTCCCATCTCTCCATCTTCAGAGCAGGTGATACAGCTCGCGAAATTATTGAAACGGCGGGGATCATCTTCAAGCTTGCAAGCCATCCACCTCGGATCCATCCTGCAAAGAAGAAGAGATCCGTCTCCGGCGTCGCGGCGAGTCGCCAGAGAGGCACCGAGCAGAAGAAAGAGGAAAACGAGACGGGCATCCGCCACGAACATCAACACAAAGCTAGATCTACACCTAATCCTACTTCTACTATCTACAACCCTAGCTACGCATCCTCTTCCATCACGACCGGCCACGCCGGCGGCGAGGAGAGAGGAGCGAGCTGAGGGCGAGATCTGGAGGTGGGAAGCAACTCTCAACAGAAAGGGGAGGGGAGAGGAGAGGGGAGAGTGGGGGTGTTAGCTGCCGTTGAAGTAGCAGCACCCGAGAGCGCCAACTGAACCGACCGTCTGCATCCAACAACCAGCCGTTCTATTATCCATGGGCTCCTGGAGGCCCAAATAACGCGGGCCTACGCCGCACGCATGGGTTGGTTTCATTTGCATCAACCGCCGTTCTATTATCCATGGTTAAATTTGAACATTTTTTAAAACCATGAACCATTTTCAAAATCTGAACATTTTTTCAATTTGAATATTTTCGAAATCATAAACCATTTTCAAAATCTGGAAATTAAAAAATAAACCAAAAAAATGAAACAGAAAACCGAAACAGCAAAAGGAAAACAAAAGATACCAAAAAAACGGTTGGTAAACCAGCCCGGAAAATCTTTATGGACCGGCCCAACAAGAGAGACGCAGCGAGTGACTAGCGTGGGCGAAAAGCTGATATCCTTTGCAGCGGGCGTAGAATAGGTTTTGCCCCGTCAACCGGACCGCCGCCAAGCCAAACTATTATCCATGGGCTAAAACTTTCCTAGTCCTACTATATTCTTCCCCCATAATAGGTGCATGTTTAGTTGGGGTGTGTTTTCATCCCCTTGTGGATGGGAGGGGATTTAGTGAAATTTTTATTTCACCCAATTCTCACAAATCACCACAAATATTCTCCCCCCACAATAGGTGCATGTGCTAGAGTTTCCAGTTTAGACAAAAATGAGATAGTTGGTAAGGGATATTTTGGGATTATCTCATCCAAAACTGGATTAATAAACGGATTATTAGGGGGATTTTCTCACCTGAATGTCCAGATGTTGCCATCCAGTTATTTGGTCATGAGGGAGCAGAACATGGAAATCGTTACTCTCTTCCTGCTGCACCTGAGTTGGCTGCTTTAATTGTTGATGATTTTTCTGTAGAAGCGAATAGGTTTGATGTGATTGTCCAAAAAAATGCAGGCTATTTTCAGCGTGTGTCCCCACTTAATCCTTCCCTTATGGCTTTACAGTACCCGCTTTTATTTCCTTATGGTTCAATGGGATATCATTTTGGAATTAAATATCGTTCTGTCGACGGTGTTCCTGCAAGCGGTAGAGAGGATGTAACCATGCTAGAGTACTATTGTTATCGATTTCATTATCGAAAAGGAGAGCCAAATCCTTTTACATGCTGTGGTCGGCTATCTAATCAAATTATGGTAGACTCTTATTCATGTGTTGAGTCGTCTAGACTTAATTATCATTTTTTAAACCAGGATACTTTGCGTTCTGAGACATATCAAGGTTTGTCTGATGCCCTTGGTGAAGGCACTTCCACTGGGAAAAATGTTGGGGTCGAATATATTTTGCACTCTAGCTACACTGGAGGACCGCGTTATATGATTCAGAACTACCAAGATGGTATGGCAATTTGCCGTGTCTTCGGAGCTCCCGATCTTTTTATTACTTTCACATGCAATCCAAAATGGGATGAGATCGCTGAGGCATTGCTTCTTGAGCCTGGGCAAACATATGCTGACAGACCAGATATGGTTACACGTGTGTTCAAGATGAAAGTTGATGAGTTCAGGAGTGATGTAAAAAGTGGAGAAACCTTTGGTCCCATTCATGCATGTATGTATTTACCTATTTTACTGCTGTCTCCATAACATACTGCTACATGTTTAAGGCTCTACTACACTAAGTAAAACTATTTTCCTATTCATGCTGACCTACACTTCTGCTTTCCAGATTTCTTTCCGCATAATTGTTTTTCCCAAAACTTGCTTCATATTTATCTGTTATACCCTTTTTTTAATACTGTGGATCACAACTTTAATGTCTTCTTGCATTTTTTTTCCCTTGGCTGCTACTTCTTGAGCTCCTGCTTCATCATTTTATTTATGTTTCCATGTCCGCATTCTTGCTGTCTATGTGTTCTTATCTTTTTGTTTGCACTTATTCATCTGTTTGCAGATTTATATGTTGTGGAGTTCCAGAAGAGGGGTCTTCCTCATATACATTCGTTGGTCTGGTTACAAGCTGATACAGATGATCCCACTCCGTCCTTCATAGACTCTTTTATTTCAGCTGAAATACCTGATTTTCATGAAGATGCACTCGGCTATGCTCTTGTGGAGGAGTTCATGGTCCATGGTCCTTGTGGTGATTACAACCCGCATGCACCATGTATGAAAGATGGAGTTTGTACTAAGCATTATCCAAAAGAGTTCAATGAAGAGACTACTATTGATGGGCTGGGATTTCCAGTTTACCGCCGGCCTAACAATCGTCGCTACGTCACAAAAAATGGACATCGCCTAGACAACAGATGGATAGTTCCCCACAATATGGCTTTGCTTAAGAAATTTCAGGCTCATATTAATGTCGAGTGGTGTAATAAGACCAACCTTCTGAAGTACTTATTCAAATATCTTGCCAAGGGACCTGATATGGCCCGTGCACGTTTACATCCCATGTATGAGCCGACAGGGTCTCAGTCCAAAGGGAGGAATGAAATAAGTGACTATGCCAAATGCAGGTGCGCATATGTGTTTAATGCTTGATGTATCTATTATTTGCCACTGTTTGCATTTCTGAATCTTTATTTTACCTTAACTGTTACTGTGTGTCACATGTTCTTGCCTTTTTCCTCCTTAGGTATTTATCTACATGTGAGTCATGTTGGCGGACGTTTGCATACGATATTCACGTCCGAGAACCATTTGTTGAAAGACTAACTGTGCATTTACCAAATATGAACCGTGTTATTTACGGCGAGAATGACAGCATTGCATCGATTGTTCGTAATCCTAATAAGTACAAGACTATGTTGACAGAATGGTTTGTCGCCAACCAGCGATATCCAGATGCTCGGTGTTTGACATATGAAAACTTTCCAACTAAGTGGACTTGGAATGGCCAAGCTAAGAAATGGAAGAGAAGAGTTCTGAAAGGCAAATTTGCTGTACCCATTGGTAGAATCTACAACTGCCATCCCACTACAAACGAGTTGTTCTTCCTACGGATACTATTGACTAAGGTGGCTGGTGCCACAAGTTTTGCTGATTTGAAGTCTTACAACGGAGTTTTATTTGCTACTTTTAGAGAAGCCTGCCAAGCACGTGGATTGGTAGGTGATGACAATGAGTGGTTCCTCCTTTTTGATGAAGCTGTTTTGTGGGCTTCTTCTTTCCAGCTGAGACACCTATTTATGACCGTTCTACTATTTTGTGGAGTTATAAATGCTCAAAGACTTCTCGATAAATATTCCGAGTATATGGTCGATGATTTGGTTGCTCGAATTCGTGATTCTATAGATGATCATGATCTGATTATTCCTCCAAGGTATCTCTACACAGAATTGCTACAAGAGCTCTCCATCATGTTTAGCAAGAATGGATATTCATTGGAATCTTTCAATATATCTACAGATTTTTTGCATGGAGCGCGGATTATTGGAAATAGATTGATATTAGAAGAGCTGCAGTATGACAATGATAGCCTCAAATCTACAGCCTGCTTGCTTTATAAAAAGCTGAATGCAGAACAACTTGCTATTTTTGAACAAGTTACAAAAGCTACCAGTGAGCCAGTTGGAAAACTATTTTTTGTTGCTGGACACGGAGGTACTGGTAAGACATTTTTGTGGAATGCTATTATCACATCTCTCAGGGCAAATGACCATGTTGTGTTAGCTGTCGCCTCTTCAGGAGTTGCTTCTTTACTTCTTCCAGGAGGTAGAACAGCACATTCCCGATTTAGAATTCCTCTTGATGTAGGCCATCAGACTATGTGCAATATGTCCAGAGGCACGAATCTAGCTGAGTTAATTGAAAAGGCAGTACTAATTGTATGGGACGAGGCACCGATGACTCACAGACGTTGTTTTGAAGCAGTTGACAGGAGTATGAGAGACATTCTTTCTATGAACAACAGTTCTAAGAAAACTCTTCCTTTCGGTGGCAAGACAGTGCTGCTAGGTGGAGACTTCAGACAAGTACTGCCTGTAGTTGAAGGTGCAAGTAGACGTGAGATCCTCGATTCATCTCTTATCAAGTCTCCTATTTGGCAGCATGTCACCGTTCTAAAACTAGAAAGGAACATGAGATTGTCTAATCCTAATTTGACTGACACTGAAAAAGCCAGGTTAGATGAGTTTGCACGTTGGGTTCTTTCTGTTGGTGATGGGACAGTACCAATGGACACAAGAGAGGGTGAAATAAGCCCTTCGTGGATTACGCTGCCACCTGATATTGCCCTGTTGCCAGCCTCCAATTACATCTCTGCTATCATCAGCAATACATATGATTCGTTCGAAGATAAGTTCTCTGAAATTTCATACTTAGCACAGCGTGCAATCATTTGTCCTACCAACAAAGTAGCTGATTCTATTAATGACATACTCTACGGATCTGTTCCTGGAGAAGAAGTTATATTTGAGAGTTGTGACGCTATTTGTAAGAGTGTAGACCATGTAGCTGATGCTGATCTACTTTATCCTCCTGAGTTTCTGCACAAGATTGAACCGCCCAATTTTCCAAAACATAGAATTGCTCTTAAAGTTGGTGTCCCTGTTATGTTGCTTCGGAATATTAACCAATCTATTGGCCTATGTAATGGTACTCGACTTCTGGTTACTCGATTAGGCCAGTGGGTCCTTGAAGCTAAAATCATGACAGGAAATAATATTGGTCAACATGTCTGCATACCAAGAATCGTCTTGCATACACCGTCGAAGAAGTGGCCTTTCATTCTTCAACGCCGTCAGTATCCAATACGACTGTGTTATGCAATGACGATTAACAAAAGCCAAGGTCAAACATTGGAAAAGGTTGGTGTATATTTACCGAAGCCTGTATTTTCACATGGCCAATTATACGTAGCTATATCACGTGTGACGTCAAGAGAAGGGCTAAAAGTGCTTGCTCTCGATGAAGATGGACATCCAACTTTTATAACCAAGAATATAGTCTACCGTGAAGGGTTGAATTTCGATTGCAGTCCAATTCCTCATACCGAAGCTACAGTTAAGTGAACTCCCTCTCTGGTGCTGCATAGGCTTTAACACATTCGGTTTGCTATTGTGCTAAGTACAAAGCTTGCTAACTTCTTCTTCTTAGCAGGCACACTGAAGCTGCAATTGTGGATGGACCTTTGGTTGTTCCTATGTTGCTACCTCAAAGGTAACATCAAGAAAAGGTCCGAAAAATACTTTTACCATATGAGAACAACATACTGCCCATGAAGACAAGAAACATTTTGTATGAACAAATGCTCGCGTTTTTTCCTTTTTTGAAAGAGGTAGAGCCTCAGGACGATGTGTACCTTAGACTGAATTTTTTTATGTTTCTCATGGCTGATCTGTAGGCTTACCAGTAGTTGATCTTCCTGTCTATAAGTTTGATAAAACTTGGTTTGAAACATCTATGTAACATGTACTCTGCACTGAAACCTTATAATAATGACTGCATATGCTCAATAATTTATTGCTGGTTTTGCTATCGAATTTTAGCAAGCGTACTGTCAACCTACTATTCTTGCCCTCCGATCTGCGGGAAAGCTGCTCCATAATTGACATAAATCAGATGGACAGTAAAGCTGAAACAGTTCCAGCCGCAAGATTACTATTCCAATGAGATTGCAACCAGTTCCCATTTGTTATTTTTCACTTATTATATAAAGGTATACCTTGGTTTGTTACTTCTATCTTAATTACTTTCTGTTGGTCCTTACAGTTGTAATTGGTCTGCTATGTATTCGCTTGCGTTCCCTTTGGTTTTCCTTCTTACTTTGCCAAATGGTTTTCATCAGTTTAGTCAGCCTAAATGTCCTTTTTCGCGGACATAACCGACCAATTTTACATCAAGATTACTTAAATGTACCTAATTATGTACTTACATTTATAAAAAAAAATACTTCATTGGAATAACATTTAGAAAAATGCAAATTCATTCCCACTAATTACAAATTGATTTCAAAATGCATTTCAACTAAGTACATTATACAAATTAAAAGTACCTCCTTTTCCTTATAATATACATAACACATCTAAAATAAACAATAAAAAAATTACATAAATTACTACATAATATTCTCAGCAAAGGCGCGGCGTGCCGTCGCGCCAAATTTACCTAGTATGTTTTAAAGAGATCGACGAAAAGTAATGCATCCACAGACCTTTTCGGTGCACACTAATACGTGCTCTCAGCAATCAATGAACCTTTTATCGTCGTTTTGTACCACCCCATGCTTCACCCTTCGCTACCCTACGTATTCCACATCTTCGTTAGACTATATATAATAGTGAAGTGGCAAGAACCATAGTAAGCAATAAGAAGAGAAAATGGTCTAGTTAAGAAGTAGCAGATGTGTCCAAGAAACTAGAAGCTAAAATGGTGGAAGAAGAACACACAATTCAGAATCATAGGGATTTGTGGGTTGTTGTACATAAGAATTGGAGGCATCATGGGAAGGCATCGTGGGAAGTAGACGGGAACAAGTACAGAACCATATTGTTCTCGTGCTTAGGAGAGCTCTCTCTTTCTCCTTCGCCTCTCCCTCTCTCCACCTCGCTCGTTGAGAGTCGCGACGGCTTCCCCTGTGACTCTCCCCCTCCTCTCCGGCGGTCTCGTCGGCCGGAGATGCTGGCGGAGGAGCGGCCGGCCTCCTCTGTACATAGTAGTAGGATGAGGCATCGTAGACGGGAACTAAAACAACTAGAGAACCATATTATTCTCTTGCTCCCACCTGGTTCATGTTCTGCTACAACCTGTTTCCAGTTCTGCTTTGGAATGTCTACACATCTATTTCAACGGCCCACATCTGTTCATATTGTTGTGTTCATCCTGTTCCTTTTGTGGTAAAGCATATAAGGGTTCGATTTCTCGTCGAGGAGCCCCATTTTTCTCATATGATCATACACTCTACCCGGCACCTCCACGAGAACAGCGGAATTAACATGAAAGATGGTGGCCTTAGCCTCTTAGGCTGATTGATAATGTTTGTTAAAAAACCAGGAAAATATTATGTGAGTACATGGGTACTGGCGTCTGATTAATTGCAAGAAATCATGCATTGTTAATTGTTTGGATTTAGTAGGTGGAAAATTAACGCAAGCAAATAATGGATGAAAATTATACAAATCCTAGTTTTTGCCTATTGCTTGATAGTTCTCCGGTGCAGACAGAATTATTCTAGGAAAAAACTATCGGAAAACACTAAAAAAAATTATGGGAACACACATGAATGAATCATGAATATTCCGCCACCATATTTTTTGTGAGATGATTCCGCCACCATATTGATAGCTCTTTCCGCTCCATAGATCCAAACACTAAAGAAATACACCAGAAAAAATTACGAGAAGGAAACACAAAGAGCACTCTAAAAAATTCACAACATATCAAAGCCATCAAACACTGCTTCAAACATTCATCAGCGCATGAGAAACAAATTGACAAAAGTTCTGAAGAAAATGAGCAACACAAAGACCGGGATTGAGAGCTTGCATATTAACCTCGTTTAGAGACACATACAAATTAACCTTGCAAAGATCAGGCATCCATCCGAATTCAATCAAGTTGAATTCAGTTCAGTTCACAAATGTATACCCACTCTTTATGTACATCAGCAACCACCACACAGAGGAGCTAGCAGTACAATACTAACTTGGAGTATACCATACCAAGTAACCAACACAACACATCACGCTCTTCTCCCATGTCCCATTTCCGCAACTCACTTATACCAACCTCCCCCTCTCTAACCCACTACAGTACAGAATTACCTCAACACTCTCTCCATTTACCCCCACCACCACTACCAACCCCCAAAATAAATTTACATCTCCTTATACCACACCATTTGTACCACCCCCAATCCCATCCCCTCCCCGCTCCACAAAAACCAAGAATCGAACTGACTGACACCACTACTGCTTCCATAGAATCTAAAGTTACCTAAAAATCCTTATTGGCATCGTTGGCGACGCCAGGCCGTACGGTGGTTTTGTACCTACCTAGGCTGCGGGCGCGCCGGGAACGACTTGGCGTGCCTCATCTGCGGGGTTTGCCGCTGGGTCGACGAGCGGGTCAGCGTCTGGGAGCGCAGCACCATGTCGACCATGGATGTCGTCTGGTAGGCCTGGATCAAGCTCTCGCTGTCGGTGGAGTCACCACGGGCGGTCGCCCTCTGCCACGAGTGCGAGCTCAGGCCCGACAGGACGTAAGCCCGGCCGGACGCCTCGTACCTCTGCCGGTTCGCCATCCTCTCTTGCATCTCCTTCAGCTCAGCGTCCAGTGACTGGCATAGCCTGTCACCGGACTGCCCTGACGCTGACGCCATGATCATCCTCCGGCAGTCCTCAAGCAACGACACGGCGTGTGTCAGGTCACCCCGCTCGGCAGAGAACCTTGCCGCAGCCATCACCTCTGCTGCGTGAAGGCGGTTCTTCTGGCGGTCCACCTGGATCGACACGGTCTGTACCGAGACAAACGCCGGCCTGGAGATCTTCACCTGCACCTCAGCCATGTTGATGGTCTCCTTCATCAGTGGATCTTTGTACACACAGCCGACTTTGAGGAGTGTCGTTTCGTCGCCACAGCCCTTGGGAACGTTGATAGACATAAGGAAATCCCTCTCCTCTTCAGCATACAGGTCACCAACATCAATGGACCCGTTCCTCTTGTCATCTGTGATCCTGCTAGAGTAGCTGCCTGATCTGATGCTGCCAAAGTGCACATCAGGGTGGAGGCTCTCCACCTTTACACGCAAATCCTGTGCAACGACACTCAGAAGTCCACCAATGCACTGGGCAAATGCATCTTGGATGGTAGCCTCGGTCTCTATGAACGAAAAAGTCCCACCAGAGGTTTGTGAGATCGAATGGAGTGCAGCTGCATCATGGTCAGCGCCGAACCCAAAGACATGAACTGGTACCTGCTGGCTACCATTAGTCGATGGCAAGAGCGCGCAATACTCCGCTGCTGCTTTCTGTGCGCCGGCGGTCGTCGAACCTGCATATACTTTCTGTGCACCGGCAGTTGGCGAGCCTGCGTGCGCTTTGTGTGCACCGGTAGTTGGTGAGACTGTATATGTGTCTTGCCCGTCTGATAAAAGGATGATGCTGCAGACTGGATTCTTGGCCTGCCGTTCTTCGATCACTTTGGACCCTTTCCTCAGACCCTCAGCAATATTAGTCCCACCATTTGATGTCAGAGAATTGACTGCTTGCAAGCTTTGCTGGCGACCAGATTCGGTCATCCGACGTAGAGGGAAGAGCCTGCGTGCAGATGATGAGAAGGCGATGACAGAAAGGCGGTCTGAGGAGCCAAGGTTCTGAATGACAAACCCCATGGCCCTCTTCAGCAATGCCAGTTTGGTACCAGCCATGCTGCCGCTGACATCAAGCACTGTGATAAGATCAATTGGGGCTCTACCCATGTTCGGGCCATTGTCACCTCCAAGACTGCCAGGTTTGAGCAGGTTCTGAGCAAGAGGTGCCTTTAGATGAATTAGAACGGTGAAGTTCCTTTCTGAAGTACTTTCTGGTATTTCATTGAACTCCGGATATGTCTCTATCTCTACTGTTCTTGAACATCCCTGTTGATGGCCCTCAGCTGCATCAGATAAGTCCAAGGGTTCATCATCGTTGAAAATACTTCGGTCGGTGTCAGGCAACAAACAAGTCACATGGTGAAGGCGGCCAGAGGAACGGGCACGAGGGAGTGGTCGCAATAGCGGCATGTGGCCACCATTTTGGTGCCCATTAACAGGACTTATCCTTGCACTTCCTTGAGGGATTTCAGCAGACAAGGGACCACGAAATGGAAGTTCCTTCCATTCGGTGCGGCAAACTGGGCAATTGTTGCTTCCGTGCTTAACATTTGCAGCTATACAGTGGAAGTGAAAGGTATGCGAGCACTCTGCTGTGAATAGAGCATGACCCTGACCAGGTTTCATTATGGTCAAGCATATTGCACATGTTTTCTGCAAAAAAAAAAGTATGAGGACATCAAAAGATTAATATAGGGACATTAAACGGTGGTCAAAATATGAATCTGGGAAGGCATTTTTCGCGGTATATAATAGTATCAGATGATGGCGCAAACAGGAGTAAAGAAGACCAAATAAACATTTTAATAGTAAATGCACAGACCAAAGTTATCATAGATAGTTCGGCTGCAATGAACAAGTCATGGATTGCTTAATACCTAAAGAAATCTACCAGTATTGTCAAACACCCTCTAAAAGTCTTTGCCAAATGGCACGGTTTGAAAGCGTCAGGCTTCCATTATAAACCTTGTTCAGGCGCCGCACTTTCAGACTTCCAGTTTAGAAGACAAACTTGCGCAAGATATCGGTAGTCATGTGGCAAGCGAAGCGCATGGTCAATCTAATTTACAATGGGAAGTAATCTTTAATATTTTGATTTTTTGAGTGATGTAGGTGCCTTAATTTGAATAATTCATTGCTGACCAACCAATAAACCTCATCCTGTTAGACCAGAAGATCAAAGAGCTGACCTTCCCCAAAAAACATTTCAAAAACCCAAAACCAACTGTGTCCACGTGTCTGCTTAAAACCCTTACATGCTGCCGGTGATTTAAAATAACCAGGGATGCTGCGATTTAACAATTACGAATGGGCATGATCTGATACTAATTACTCTTCCAATTATATGGCCTATGGCTGCCCGAAAACGAGATGCTGGTGTGCTCTCAAGTCATGTGGCAAGACAAACTGACGGTCAAGCTAGTTTACAGACAAGTGGTAATCTTGAACATTTTGAGTGATGTATGATGCCTTAGTTTGAATAATTCATCGCTGACTAACAAATACACCTCACCCAGTATGACCAGAATATCAAGGGGCCGCCTTCCCGCCTGCATTCCAAATCCCCGTGCTTACCGCGCCGCGGGAAATGTTCAGCATGCCATTACACGCCGCAGAAGCGGAAAACGTAGGTAGGATGCTGCAATTTCATCACTTGCAAATGAATGGGCATGATCTAATATACTAAATTTATTCTCCAATTCTGGCCCCTGGCCCCTGGGCGTCCTGAAGCGGGTGGTGGTGGGCTCTCTGATATGGCAAGGCAAAGCCTACGGTCAAACTACTAAGTTACAAAGTCAAGTAGTAATACTTTCTAGATAAGGAGTAATCTTTTAACATTTGGAGTGGTGTGGATGCCTTAGTTTAGAATAATTCTCCACGAACTAACCACTACGCACCTCACCCTACATAACGAGACGATCAAAGGGGGTAAAGGGCTGACCTCCCACATACATTTCAAAACTCAATCCAAACAGCGGCAGCGTGCCCGTTTAGCAACACCGTTTACAAGCCGCTGACGCCTAGGATGACAATCCTAGCATACATTTCAAATATTTAGTTACTAGTAGCAATTAATTTAACAATTGTAGCTGGGCATCATCTGAATACTAGCGACAGATGGTGGTGCGCTTCCTGTTCAGGAACCCAATACCCCCCTCCACCCCTGTTCCGAAAAACAAGATATGAAAGAATACAAGAAGGGATCTGGGAACAGTAGCAGGCGGCTGTTTCTGAAAAGGGTGCTAGCCATGGCTAAGCTATGTCGCTGCCCCCTCTTTATGCCTCCACGAAAAGAAGTGAATTGAGATGAACGAGACTAGAGAGGCTATCTATCTAGGAGGAAAAGGTGAGTGATGAAGGAAAAGAGGTGTGGACTATGGCTGGGTGTGACAGGAGGAGGAGGACCCCATGGCGAAAGAAAGACAAACTCCCCCACTTCCATGATGATATTCCTCCCCACCACCATTGCCTTGCCCCCATCTCGCCTCCCTCCCTGCGTCTCCTTTTTCACCCCGTGGCTCTGTGTATGTGATGAGAGAAAGCTAGTTGCGTGCATCATTGGAAGCAAAAGAGCAGCGTCACAGGTGTACAACCTGAATCGAAGCTTTGCTTAAACTTTGTGGGGGCAGATTAAAGCTTAATTAAGAAAATACAGGTAAAATCAAGAAAAGATTATTCTGCGGATGGATCTTGGCAAGCTGTTCTTTGAATGCTACCGGAGAGATGATAGTTGTACCTTGAAGGACTTGCTGCCGGATTTAGAGAGGCGGAGGCCGCCGGAGGTGGGCGTCGGGGTTGTCGGCATGAGCGCGCCGGGGCCCCTGGCGCTTCCCTGGTCCGCTGTGGGGGTGGTATTGGTGCTGGTGGCGGCGGAGGTCGACGAGGAGGCCGCCGGCGACACGAGCGCGGCCGTAGAAGAGCCCGTGGACGGCGGGCCGCCGTAGTCGTCCAGCGTCCGCGGCACGTACACGCAGAGATTCAACCCCAGCGACATCTTGGCCTTCCTCCATCTGCTCTCCATCCGCGTGAACCCAACCAACTGCTTCCACTAGTTGAGCAGCTCAACTTGAGCTGAGCACAGAGAGCTGAGGAACTGTACTTGTAGAGTTGTAGGTAGGTGGGTGGGTGAGTAAGTGAGGTCAGAGCCTCAGAGGCGGGGCTGGCGGCTCTTTTGCTCCGTCGGGTTGCTGGCCGGAGTGGAAGCCATGGACTTTGTGGAACAGAGCAACCAAAGAAATGGAGGTGAGGTGAGCTAGGCTTGGAATCTGAGACAGGAGGTTAAAAGAAGAAGATTGTGCAAGAAAGAGAGCGAAAGAGGGCGGATGGGTATTTGACCTCAGGCAGCCATGCCAAGGCAGAGAGAGAAAGAGACTGTGTTTAGAGAGATGCAGAGGAGGGAGGAGAGAGGTGTGAGAGAGGGAGGGAGCAGCCTTTTAAGAAAGAGGAGGAGGAAAAGGCAGGGGCACCCGGCACAGTCCACAGGGCAGCGACGAAAAAAAGCTGGAAAGCGGGGAATGATGGAGAGGAGTGAGTGAGTGAGCTCTGCTCGGCTCAGGTCGTCGATGGTGTCTCGGTGGTGGTGGTGGCGCACACTGGCGGGCGAGTGATGCGAACGGACGGCTCGAGGAAGACGACGAGGCGGTCCGTGTTTAACCCCTTGGCCTCTGCTCTACGCGACACGACATGTTCGTCCCGGCCTCTCGTTTTCCTTGGCAGGCTGGGCAGTTTATTCTGCCAAATTAATTTTGTTCTGATATGTATTGTTTCTTTCTTTTAAGGGACGATGATTTCTTTTATTTATTTTTCTGGTTTGGTGACGCGGTTCCATGTTTCTTGTGTAATTGCCGGTGGTTCTGTTTTGGAGTCACGGGCTTCCTCGTGTCGCCGTTGATAGGCACGGGCATTTCGATTTTAGAGTAGCACCACATGCCGAGCAGTTGATGTTAGTCTACTGCCACCACTGTATCCGTGGATTTTTTTTTCTTTGTCTACTAGTAGTACCACAAGTGAAGAAAAGTACTTGGACTTGGCAATTTCTCAATAATAATAGGAGGTGCCCAGTTGAACTTATAAGTTTCTCAAATAGGCTGAAATATTTACATGTCCATATTCACATAGTATTTCACATAGAAAGGAGATGTCCAGCTAAATTTGTATTTTTTCTTGGCAAATCTAAATCCAGTTGAATTATAATCTAGGGGTTCCTATATTCAAACGCCCCTGTGTAGCTCTCCCCAGGACGACCCGGGCATCTCCAACACTAGACACCATGGGGCCCCCTCTCCGGCCACGTCTGCGGCGGAGATCAGATGTCGGGGCAATCGCCACGGATCGGTGGTGGCATGCCATCTCACTCACTCACGCCGTTAGTGCTTAGTTGTCTGGTGGCGCTAGGCTCGTGGGACGGCGTTTGGAGTCTGTTTTCGTGAAAGTACGACACGACTGTTGGAAAGTGCTCCCTCTCAGGTGAAAACATCGCCCCGGTTTTTGCTGGAGCCGACGATTGCGACGCCTTCGGGCGTCGTATACCTCGGTGGAGGCATCGTTCGTGGAGCTGCACTACGTCGACCCAATATGTGAGTCTCGTGGAGAAACCTCAAATCCTCGGATCATTCTATAATGGCGCGCTGAGCGTCACTCCCCTCAATGGAGGCATCATCTTGCAACTCATTTCTTTGTTACAGTTGACGCATCATGTATCCTCACTCGGGATGCTCCTAGGGGAAACCCTAGATTCGGGACTCCCCGATCAGATAATGGCGGTGCCCGGCGCCGTTCTACCTCCTGGGGGGTCGCTTTAGGAGCAATTGCTATTTAGAGGGAGAAGGTGGTGCAGCGTGGCATCTTCCACGTCAATGACGACAAGTCTCGGCGCCATATGCGTATTGATGGGCGATGGCGCTATCTGGGATCGTGGCGACGTTGATGGTAGGCATGGCAAGGCCAATGAAAAATGATCATTGTCGTGAAGTTGGGTTGGCAGAAGACGAAGGCGACGACTTCTGGAGTGTGCGCATCCGGTGCGCGTTGAGGGTCTGTTGAACCGGTTGTGCTCTCGTTTCGCCATTGGGCGGCTTGGTGAGACATTTGGATTTAGATGATGTGTGTAGTGTAAGATTAGGGCAAATGGCTCTGGTAATCGTCCCCCTTTATCAAAGTTGTAAGGTGTAGCGACAGTTGTCGCAAGAAAGCTGGATTTGGTTTGATCGGTGTATTTGTTTTTTCGTTTTGTTGAATAATATAATAAAATGCATCATTTTAATGCAAAGGTCGAGGCTCCGTTTCCCCATTTAGAAAAAAATTGAACTTATAATTTTCTGAATTAAGCTTAACTATGTACATGGAGAGCGACGCTATGAGGCCGAGCTCCACGGAGTTCATTATCTTAAAAGTTCAAAATTCACATTTTGTAGTTTCAAAAAATCCAAAAATAATATGTAGATGTATATAATAATATAATCTACAAGTGCGCAAAAGTTCAATATGAAATTCTTTATATTTTGAGCTGTGTAAAAAGACAAAAGGGTGGATCTAGATTTGTGAACACTACACATTTTGGAAAACTTCAAAATTTTGTCTGATTTGTCTTTTTTGTGTAGGCTAAAATAATATGAATTTGCATTGAGATTTTGCACAGAGTTAGATCTTGACATGAACTACATATAGATTTTTTGTTTCGAGTTTTTTATAAAACATAAAAATGCATATCCATGGAGCTCAGCCTCCAAATGCAGTTTTATACATGCCCATGTTCACATAATATATTTCATATTTTTTGGGGGAAGCAGAGTGGCACCTTTCCAGAGCTGAACCTAAAACATGTCCCGATATAGGAACCCAAACCGGGCGGCAGACCGCCGGTGCCCCAGCTGGGAGGAAAAAAGGCAGGAAAAACTCAAAAAAATTGGTCATGGAATAAAAAGCATGCAGGCGGGCGGGCTCTCCTCCCTGACTTTATAAAGGAAAGGAATGAGAGCAAATGCATGGAGTGGGTATTTGTGTTGCGTATGTGGCCGGGCCGGCCACTTTCTTGCTCCTGCGCCGTTTGTCGATGGAATCCATCGAGCACGGCTGAGGTCAACTCCAACTTTGGTCCTTGTACTTCGTACGAGATGATAAAAGATAGGCAGGGTGTGCTCAAAGAAAGCTCGAGCTCATCGCATCATTCGAATTCAGCACCAAGGATTAGATTTACTTAATTAGTCAGAAGAAAGCATCAATGTGTACCTGCTCCTGCATAGCCCAAGTAGGATGCCCACAGTACTGTAGAGTAGAGGCATCAGCTTTGAGTGTGCAGTGTGGCAGTGTAGTGGTGGGGAGCTAGCACCGGAGAAGGGACCGCTCTCCTTGGCTCAAACATATGCACGGCCCGGTGGCAGGCAGGGTGGTGGCGTACGACGCCGAGGTAAAGTCAAAGCCGATGGTTGTGTTGTGTCCCGTGTTGTCAATGTCAATTCCCTGCACTGTGCAAGCACGGTTCACGGTGGCGCCGGAGCAGAATGGTCCAGCGGCGTCCCACGTCGGCACCACCCGCCGCATGCGCACATTCCGGCCGGGGATTTTACGTGTCGCCGAGGCAACTCCCCGGTGACGCATGCGCGCACGGGTCCGGCGCCCCGGTGCGCCGTGGCCACAGACACGATAGTACTACGACGCAGCGGAAGTCATCATTGGCCTTTGCTGTCGCACGCACGTCGATCCTTTTTGGTGCATGCGGTGTCCTTTCGTTTGGCCTCCATCGGGAGGTGAAAAACGATTTCTTTTTCACCGTGAAACAAGAGAGCGAGATGAGGTTTTTTTTTTGTCAAAACTAGTGGTATTTGGCGCGGCGCACGCCGCGCCCTTGATGTTAAATTTTGATGACGGTTTGGATTTAAAAAAAATGTTCAGATTTAAATTGTTTGAAATGAAGACAAAATGTGTGAGTCTTTTGTAAGGCTTTTTTTTGGAACTTTCGAATTTGATTTCCGGCAATGTGGCACGTAATGTTAGTATTTTTTGTGTGTTGTTATGTTGGTATGTCTTCATATTTTTTTCGGTGAGTATGTTTGAATAGAAAATTCTTGATGAATTAATATATTTACATTTTTGATATATGTAGATAATGGTTTGTCTATAGCATTTTTTTATTTATTTTATGGAATATCGGAATATTCGCGTAAATGTTGGCCAATTTAGAATATTCAAACATGTTTTTACTTTTGTGTGAGTCTGTAGCAATTTTGACGATTATTTTTTTATATGTTTTGTACAATATTCAAATGTTTAGTAGTTTGAAAAGTCCAAACATGTCTGTATTTCGACGTTAACATTTAATCGAGATTAGGAGAAGTGCACATGAACTATGAATAAGTAGCATTTTCTTTTTTGCTAACCAAAATGTTGGCTAAATTGGTATGTTGGAACATGTTTTTGTTTTGTCATGAATAGGTAGCATTTTTTGTGAGCATTATTGTTATATTTTGTGAGTTTTTTCTGTGATTTTTTGTGTACGATGTCCGAAATGTTGGCGAAATTGAAACGTTGAAATATATTTGTAATCTGCTATAAGTATGTTGTAGGTTTTGTTTATAATCTGCTTAAATAAGGTAGGCCTACATGTCGAAGTTTAACAGTTCCTTAAATTGTTTATGAAAAAAAAAACTGATATATCTTAGAATATGTTCAATGTTTAAGCACGACCTTGGTTTTTTTTTTTTTTGTAGTATATCTATATTTTTTTAACCAAAATGTTAGCTAAATTTGTATGTTGGAACATGTTTTTGTTTTGTCATGAATAGGTAGCATTTTTTATGAGCATTATTGCTATATTTTGTGAGTTTTTTCTGTGAATTTTTGTGTATGATGTCCGAAATGTTGGCGAAATTAAAATGTTGAAATATATTTGTAATCTGCTATAAGTATGTTGCGGATCTTTTTTAGGAGCATTCTTGTCATTTTTTGTGGAATATTAGGAAAATTCGCTCAAATGTTGGCGAAATTACAATTTGTAAACATGGTTTTAATTTTGCTATGAGTAGATAGTAATCCGTTAGAGCAATTTTTTAAAAATATTTTGTAAAATATTCAATTGTCTAGTAGCTTAAATGTTCGGACATGTTTGTATGTGTATGTTAATATTTCATTGAAATTAGGAAAATAATGCATATGAATTACTTCCAAATGGTAACAAAATTTGAATGTTTTTTTAAAAAGATTTTAGCATAAGTAGCTTGCATGTATTACTGTAGGTTACTTTAATTTATTAGTGAGATCTTATATACTATTTAAAATTTGTAAGGTTTTTTTTGTTTTTTTTGTTTGCAGAAGTATTTGGAAACAGAAAAAGAAAAAGGAGAGAGAGTGCAATATGCGAGATAATTTGAGAAGTATATGTGTCTTTAGAGATATTTGAATTTGGTGTTAGGTGTTTTGAGAAGTATATGTGTTTTTAGAGATCTTTGAATTTGATGTTAGGTGTTTTAAATTTATGTCTGGAAATTACAAAAGTATTTGGAAATAGAAATAGAAAAATGATGGAGAGTGCAATATGCGAGACAATTTGTGAAGTATATGTGTTTTTAGAGATCTATAAATTTGGTTTAGCAAGTTGAATTTTATCATGCGTTGCATGTATTTTTGTTGAGGTTTGTGATATATTTTGTCGAAATATTTAGGAATTTGTAACTGCGAGCATGCTCCTATATCTTAGAGCTTTCTGATTTTTTTATGAGTAATTTCAAATGTTTAAATGTTTTCTTTTTTATTTGCTTTCCGTGAATTTTGATGTAGTTAAATTCGGTTGGAAGTAAGTAGTATTCTAATTTATCTGCAAATAAGCAGTACAAATAAGTAATACATTTAATCTCGAGGGCAATCTTAAATGTTCAAATGTATTTCATTTTTTTTTTTGCAATTTTGGATGTATTCCATTTTTTTTGGAAGTAAGTAGCATTCCATTTTTTTTTCTTGGAACTAAGTACTACAAATAAGTAATATTTTTTTTTGTTGGAATGAGTTTGAAGACGGATATACAGGAAATATATGCCATTTTTTTGTATTTGAACAGGTATAATATTTTTTTTTTGTTGGTGGGAAAAGGAATTTAGGGGGAAAAAAGGAGGAAAAAAAATAAAATAAAAGATATTCGAATGTTTTTTTTAATCTGCTTTCCGTGAATCTTGATGTAGTTAAATTCGTTTGCAAATAAGAAGTATTCTATTTTTTTTAAATAAGTAGTGCATTTTATCTCGTGTTCAATTTCAAATGTTTTTTTTTCTTTTTTGCGAATTTTGATGTATTCCAAATTATTTGGAAGTAAGTAACATTTCTTTTTTTTTTCTCTTGGAACTAAATACTACAACTAAGTAGTAATTTTGTTTGTTTTTTAAATGAGTTGGAAGATGGAAAATACGGGAAATAGGTGTATTTTTTTTTATATTTGAACAGGTGTAACAATTTTTTGTTTCCTTTGTGAAAAAAGGAAAATAGTAAAAAGAAGGAGGAAAAACAAAATGGCCGAGCCAGCCGTGCATCAGCCGGCCCGGCCCAGCAACGGCCCAGCTGGCCACCCCAGGCCCACGGGAACGTCAGCATGACGTCACCCGTGGCCGGGGTGCGGCAGCACTGGCGCGGCGGCGACCGCGTCGCCGGCGACGCGTCACTGCGCCCTGGGACGCGAGCGTCCGCGC
Source organism: Poa pratensis (assembly GCA_947311845.1). NCBI lineage: Eukaryota > Viridiplantae > Streptophyta > Magnoliopsida > Poales > Poaceae > Poa > Poa pratensis. Next base: position 6,329,693 of record CAMZMU010000087.1, on the reverse strand, counting down.
ATCGGGTGCGCGCCGTCGCGGGGAGTCTGTAGACGGCGGCGCCGCCCATTTGTGGTCGCCGGAGCGGCCGCGGCGGAGGCGGCGGAGGACGGCGGGAGCGGCCGCGGCGATTACGGCGCCCAGGCGGCGTCCCGGGACGCGATATGCGGCGAGGAGGTGCGGGAGACGACGGCCGACCTCGCAGCGGTCATCGATCTGGACGGCGAGCGGCGGAGCGGCGAGGACGTGCGGCGGCGGCGTCGGCCACCTCCGGCCCGCACGTGAGAGAGGAGGAGGAGGAGGGAGGTCGTGGCACTTTTACAGAAAAGATCCCGGAGTTTCGAGAAATTGCGAACAGGTCCCTGGAACGGAATTTTCTGAGAAGAGTATGGAAATTTCGGCCGCCCGCGTGCTTCTCTGCAAAAATCCGCAGCCCGATGTGACGCTGACGCGCGGGACCCACCGATTACTGTAGCGTACTGTAGAATTCTACAGTAACAACTGTAGCTAGCTACAGTGACGCGGGCGTCTCTCAGGCTGAGAATTTGCACGCTCATTATACAATCGATGATGATGATATGGCCGATGAACAAAACTAATCTCACTTCTGACCCCTCATCCAAAACTATTTTCAAATTCGGCCCCTGAGGTCGGCTCCAGATAGGTCGGCTCCAGATAGGATAGAGCCGACCTTACACATGTCAGCTCCATTCTCCCTTACGTCGACCCTGTTTTAAATTTTTTAAGTACTTAGAAAAATTATGGGACTTTCGGCGACAAAAGAGGATGGCGCCGAAGTAAAACAAGTTCGGCTCCATCCTATTTGGCGCCGACCTTCAGAGGTTAGATTTGAAAATAGTTTTGAGGAGGGGCCACATATGTGTTTAGTTGCTCAAAAGGATCATATTTGTCAAAAAATACGAACGACAGGTCCCTACTAACGGTTTCTATCCTCCCGCTCATGTGACCCTAGTTCCTGTCGGTAATAAATTTCGCAGCCTCTTCGGTTCCCCTCTCCCTCTATCCTTTGTACTCCCCCCCCCCCTGGTCTGGTATTCTGGGCTTATTAGGAATAGCAGCGCGGCCAAGGTGTAAATCTACTGGCTACGTTCGATCTCCCCATCTCGTACATTTCCATCAATGTGTTGGCCGTTTTGATCTTTCAGTTAATTCTCGCTATCAAGTTTGTTCGATGTGAAATATGGGAAACTTGGTCTTCTGAGCTATGCCAACAGGTTGATTGGACATGGACATGAGCAATGTGGTGATTGTGCGTACCAGGATAAGGACCTTGAGTTCGGGGAATGGATTTATGCTACTCCATGTACGTGATTGTGGTGCTGCTATCATAAGAGATGAGCTTCAAGGGGCTTCAACAACGCGGGGTTGTTGAAAGGAGGTAAAAAGTCGACTAGAGGGGCTGAAATGCGACTATAAATTGTATTCTTTTCTAACAAGTTAGGATTAACAAGAATATAGGTTCTCTAAAGTATGCAACCAGGTGAACAACATATATTATGACAAGATACAATCTAACTTAAGAAGATAAATAAGGATACAAGTGAGTAAAGAATTTAGAGATAACCACGTAGTGGATGCGAGGTTTTATCCTGAATTTCACTTCTCAGGTAACTAATTAAGTTACTCCCTCCGATCCGAAAAGTCTGTCGTTGGTTCATCATTGAATTATACGTACGTAGTTATGTTTCTACGACAATTAATCCGGATCGGATGCAGTAGTTTTATTGGATATGTGTGGATGCATCATGCCTTCAATAGCCAATTTGACTCACATATTCTAATGGAGCCTCCATGTGATGTAGAGTGACTCGATCCACTAAGTGGTGCCCTCAAAGGCGGCAACTCAATCTTTATGAACAAGTTTGATGCAATCGCATAACTTAAGTGGAGGCTCTCAAAAATATCCTAAAGTTTTAAAGAATTAATATTAAGTTTGGAAAACCTCTTTTGTCTAACACGCACAAACCACACATGAGTAACAAGATCCACATTGGAAATTCTTTCAGTAAATCACTAGATCTGATCTCCTCAAGCAAACACTAAAGTATCAACAAGATTGGAGCGCTGTAGTGGGCGATCTCAAAAATTGTGATCGTGTTCACCGAGTTTGTCGTAGCCATCATCCTATCGTCTATCGTGTTTCTCCCCCACCATTTACAGTCACTGCTGGTCTGGCCTCAATCCCGCCTCAACCACCAGTGGTGTTACCTCTGTGGCCCACCCTGATCTCTTGAACCATCTAAAATTATTTTTTCTCCACTTCATGTACGTCAGCTAATGTATTTGTTAATGTATTTCGAGCAAGCTCACGACGCTAACAACTCCGATAATGTTTCAGCAGAACCATGAGAAAAGAAGGGGAAGTGGTTAGCCCCATTTTTGTGGGGTTAGAAGTCTCGAGGCACATCATGTCCAAATGGATCTGTGCGGACTAAAATAATTATACTTTGTACTGAAGTTTTATACTTCTTATAGAAAAACATTATGTTTATTATAATTACGATCGTAGCTTGCTTAGTCGTGCGAATGCGCGGGCACAACCCTGTAGGCTACTGTAGATATAATCGGTGCGAGAGACACATTTACTCTTCCCATTAGTTTTTCTGCTGATGTAGTGAAATAAAGACGTGGTGGAGTAGCAGTGTATACCCATCTCCTGTCAACCCATGATAAATGGGGCCAGGCTTCATGCACCTTCTATGCTAGATGTAAACTGTTTTTTCTTTTCTTCTTATATGCTCTCTCTCTCGGCAGTAGTTATGTTGCGTTTTTGTGTTATCGCCATGCTCAAGTTCGCATTGCTAATGACTCCGACAAAGTTTCTGTGGCACCACCAGAAAAGAAGGATATGTGACTGGCCTCATATTTTCGGGGTTAGAGGTATGCGGGGATAGTCCAAATGGATCTGATGTTGACTAATTATATTTTGTACTAAAGTTTATACTTTTTTTCTAAAAACTAGCATAATTTCTTGTTATTTATTTGGCATATTTAGTTATATAGAAATGTTGGTAAATGTTAGTTAAAATGTCCTTTATAATGCACTTGTAATGTGTATCTTCAAATGAATTGGGTTCTCCTAAGATTAAACTTTATTTTATAACAAAAGTTGCTTTAATTTATTTTCTAACAACTGCATAATAAACATAGTTTCTACATATTCATGGTAAATATCTAAAGTGTATACCTAGCAAATATCTCATAGAGGTTTCTATATATGACTAGATAACTTTATTACTAAAACTTCAAGTATAAGTTCAACCAATGCCATGATTTTCTAATGTTTGGGTGTATTACATGCCTAAATCAAATTGTTAACTTTTATAAACTTAAACACGGTATAATGCACATTTTATGTTCACCGGTGATTGCTACAAGCCATACTATTTCCATAGCAAGTACAGAGCATTTGTATTGCCAACTTATTGTTAAACCCGTTGTTTACTTGTATGGCACATTTGAAATGCTCTTGTTATCATTCAGTGTATGTGAGTGCCCCACCAATTTTTAGAGACATTGTATGACATTGTACGTTTAAGTATGGCCTAACTCGATGTCACCAATTAGATTGTACTTCGGGTCATCAAATACAATATTGGTATTGTCTTCGAGTAACTCAGTCGAAACATGATCCAAATTTCTTCGTTCTTGACGGAACGATCCCAACCATACATATGCAAGAGTAAGTCTCTTGTTCTAATGAGTGCACACATATGGAACACGGACTACATATTTCCAGGTGTTTTCCAATATTTATAGGTTTCAGAATTATGGTTTTTTCCACAAAAATCTCGTCACAATATATGTGTTACGATTGTTGCAATAATTTGGGATGATACAAACATTCTTACTGGCAGCATGGCTTGACCTGATGAGATAAATACTTATGATGGTAAGTTCTACCTAGTAAAATGTTGGAGGTGCATGTCGACTTGTGGTTCTTCCACCCTTTAGGAAAACTAGGTACTATTTTAATGAGTTGAACACAAAGAATTGTACATTATATCCATGTGACTCTGCAATCTCGACACACTAACCTTATAATTACGATCGAGTGCATATCTTTTTAGGAACATATTTAAGATTTGTAAGGAGATATTCACCCTTTTCCCAACCAAGTAAAGTTTTTTCTTGCGGGTTGCTCTCTTCGTAACCGAACTTCTAGTGTTTGGTCTTGATGAGCGTGTGTCGGATGAGGCCGATGTCACGGCTGATGGCACTAAGCAAAGCCATGGTGTTGAAGCACATGTTAATGAAACTTGAAAGTTGAAGAGACTGGAGTAGGTTAAGGCGATGTGAGCAGTCAGAGATGTTACAATGATTTGAAGAAGAAGAAGAAGAAGAAGAAGAAGAAGAAGAAGAAGATGGTGTTGTCGTCCTGCTTTACGAAGTACCACTTGATTGTCATTGATGAACTCCCCCTTTGATCTATTGTAGTAATGCAAAACTCTCATTTGTTAGCAACTAGATATGTCATGACGATCTGGCATTTGTTTAGTACTCCTTCCGTTTCTAAGTGTAAGATGTTGTAGGTATTTCACATATTATCTAGGTACATGCTAAAATGAATGAACGTACACACTAAAACGTGTGTAGATATATTTGTATACATTTGAATGTGGACAACTGTTAAAACATTTTATATTTAGAAACAGAAGGAGTAGATAGGATTAAAACAATGGTATTTGGTACCTTGTGTTAAATCTATGTTTACTTGTGTAGTTTGTAGTAAGAAACCACTTGTTAGAAGAGGTGACCACAACCTGACAACCATAATACACAATCAACCAAGCATGTTGATTGGCTTCCTTACGGTATCTAACCTCGCGTATTGGCAACTAACCTCCAAGTATTGAATGATCTCCTCATATTAACTCCATTTTTCAAAACAAGATATACGTATATTTCTTCTAAAAAATCAGTTAATACTCTAATGGACGCATGGCGCGCGGAAACCGGAAAATGCGGGTGACAACCAAACCCGCCCTAACTCCATCCTCGAATGCGGCATTGGTATTTGTTTCGAGTAGCGGTAATCACGATCCTAAGCTGGGACATACATCCCAAGTGAGGCTACGCACTACAACCTCTGTTCCATATTATAAGCCGTTTTGACAAACTAAAATTTACTTAGCCAAAACGGTTTATAATACGGAATGGGGGAGTACTAATCAGTAAATCAGGTGCGCACGTACATCCGTCCACCGCATTATTTGACCCCGGAGAAGATTTAGTAGTTAGTTCGATCCCACCAGCCGGCAATTCCGACGATCCTTGGACGCACACAGACGGCAGCGACACTCCTCATTCACCACAGGCCATCACAAGTGCCGCTCGTCAGTGGGCGGCATGTGGAGTGCCCACTAGCTAGTAACCCACAGGTGTCAGCCCGCGCCACAGTGCGGAGATTGTCTTGTTGGGGTTCGTCTTGGTGCGTTGCTGCCGCTCCTCGGTGCTGCGCCGAGATGCCCCATGCCGCCTCTGCCTGATTGACCCATCCACTCCACTCCGCTACATCACCATCACCCCCATCATGCATACGGCTACCCACTCCGACATCACCATGTTGCCCCATCCATGCATATTCATTCATTTCAGTCACCTGTTTTCGTACTATTTTTTTATGTTTATTTATGTATTTGCTCGTACAATGTCGCACATGCTGTCTCGATCCGTCCTGGATTAATCAAACAGAGATAGTAGTATCAAGATTCAGGAATAACTGGGGATTGTGTCTGTCACCAAGGCTTATTTTTCTCTGGTCGTCTCTGAAAGATAGATTAAATAACATAGAGCCTTTTATTTCTGCCGGATGCAAGAAGGAGTAGAATGCGGACGTCGATCTCCTCTCGAGCTTCCCAAGTAGGATTATACTCTACTACTCCGGCGACGGCGACGCAGAAGACGGGTCAAAGTTCTTTCACAGCATCCGATCCAGATGTTGACTCCCCTCCTCGTCTACTGTTCAACCCAGGCACATGCGTGTCGCCGAATCCGGCTTAATTGTCAGGATAATGCAAGGGAAGAAAATCTTGTGTTGTGTCCCTGTTTGCTTCTTTCGCTTTCTTATTTACTGGGTGTATATCCATCGGGCATCGGGAGCATGTGTGAAGGTCCCTACCATGGCAGCTTCTTCCGGCGGTGGATTGGACGATCGATCGAGCCGTCTCTTTCACCACCGCCGCTGTTACCTCCAGTCCAAGTGTAATCTCCCCTAATCTAATCTAATCCACCCCAAATAAAGCAAACTAATCAGGGCGTCAGCATTGCACGCAGTAGTGGACAGATTAGTGTGCGTTGTGTCGCCTTCGTGACAACTCATTGTTTCGTAGTGAATTTAATCTGCGGTGCTAATTAAGCTTTGCTAGAGACCAAAAGAGGAGTCCACAGACCTCCGGATTTTAAGTACACAAGGGTCGTCTTCAACGATTGGCTGTGAAGATGCCAAGCGATTTTTAAGCTACCTTTGGTGGATCGGGTCGGGTCGCTGTTGAATCCCGTGAAAGGAGGCGCGTATTCTCTTTGCTTTTACGTGATTATTCTGAATTTTGGCCATCTTCTTTCTACTACCACTTTGGATGTGGCGTCTCCCGGCCGTTGCGGTCAGCGACCCGGCGGTGCGACATGACGACCCCAGCACCATTTTTACTCGACGACTATAGCACGGGCACCAATGCGCTGCCAGTGCTCCTACTTAGCTGTTTTTTCCCCCTTATACTCCATGTATAATTATATTGCGTTCTTTGTTTAGTCAAAGGTAAATTAGGTTATTTTTTAAAAAACAATAATATAAATTTAATATTATCGGCGACATCCAAAATATGTTTTCATATATATATATGCATTTGATATAATAAATGTTGATATTGTTTCATATATTTGGTCGACTTTTAGATGTTTGACTTCGAAAAAATGCAGAACGTGAAGTACATAAACCACCTAGCGACGACTACAAGCAGTGAAGCAAGTACATATGCTTATATGTACGTGTAATGTTTTGCTCAATTATGCAGAAAAAACGTCTTGCATTTTTGTGTTGTTTTGGTAACAACGCACACGCGGGCTCGGTGGTAGTGAGAAGTAATCTGAATTAAGTCGAGAGTTTCGGTAGAAATAATCTGAATCCAACGGACTAAAATTGGACTATAATTGGGAAAGTGAATAGAGACTTGGCAAAGAAAAAGAACACGTAGATACGATTTCTATGGTCTAGCACTACGTAGCTACTCCTATCTTAGCTAGTGCTGCAAAGAATACTAGTCTCCGATCGAGATGCCCTTTTATTGTCTTCCACATGCGCCACTACGACTACGTAGGTAGCTAGTGATTGACTGGACCGACGTGGTTGCCTGATGTGCACGCTACGAATATGCTCCTCCCATGCTCGCATTTATCCGTCTCGCATACGGTTAACATTAGGGTCAGACAGTTTAACTAACGTAAGAACCACATCACTAGGAGTCACACTTTCAACTCTTAAGACGTCCTAATCATGTATCTAAGCAAGTACTCTACTAGATGCATAGATGTCCATCGTTTTGTATACAGAGTGTGCAGTCACAATCTTTCAGTTCAAGTTGGGACCTTACTTACCACTGAATTCACCGGAAAAAGATAAGATGATGTACACAGCACCTGTTAAATCGTGCTACAGGTTACTCTATCATATTACGACAGGTTACCTCTTGACCAGGCTGTTCAACCGCTGATCGATCGACTGTGTGGGTCGCTGTAGGCTTATCTACTTGACTAGACTGTAGTACTATCGGACGAGAAAACGTTCGTGTGGTCGTGCTCCCAGGTGAGGTCAGATCGGAAACAGGAGCTAGCATGGCCGGCCGGCCAAGGACGCCATTGCCTTCAAAGAAAAGCGCACGCATGGCATGGGTTTTAGGCTTTTAGCCCATGCTTGGCCGCTTCCATGAAGGAATATCGATAGGGAATCTCCCTCGTAGCGTACAGCAGACTAGTCGTCTTCCTGGTAGTATATGTTCTTGGACGGTTGCAGAGTTGCTTCTACGCCAACGAGATGTGTATATTCGTTCCAGGATTTGTCATCGTACAGACAGACAAGCGATGTGATCAACAGGCCTGCACTTGTGAACAAATACAGAGTCCTGCTGTCCGTTTTTGATAAATCTTGCCTACACTATCGTGTGAATTGCACTGAATTTAGTAGTTCTTGACATTTTCCTTTCTATCTCTGACGATCTGCTCCAGTTCCTTCCATGCTGACGGGAGAAGAAAACCAGAAAGGAAGCTGAGCTGCATGCCACTGCAGGGCAGTGAGATCAGTGGAGGAGTGATACCAGCAAACTAATGAAGACCGAATGATTGCAGGTGCAGGCAGTTAACCCGCTGTTCCAAGAAAGCGGCCGAGATCGATCGACGCGCAGGAATACAATGCTCGATCGGTCGTCACCAACATGTTTGCATCCGATCCCCATTTTCTACCCCTGGACGCATGCATCCGTCACATCGTCTTTTCCTTCTTATTATTCTCTCTTTTTTCCTGCTGCTGCTATCTCCCGGTCCATCCTGAAGAACAATGCTCATATGCCAACAAAATATCATGAGAATCCTATGGACGCCGGTACTTTTCCTTCCAGGTAGGGGCAAAATAGAATTCTCTTTTGCAGAGACATGTACCAAAGTTCAGATTAGTGGAAGACAGATAGAACATAGATCTAGCTCTGTCTAGCAATGAGGATCTACTAGCTAACTAGTGTAAACCATCTCATTTCCTTCTATTTTAAAAAGAGCAGAGAGCACTATCCCATGTTTCCTCTGGCTACAAGTGTCATAAAATTGTTAGCACTACTCTATCTGTCTGCTAAAAGTGTGCACTTGTTTATGCCAAAGTGCTGGACTTCATAAGCTGGGACCAAAAACCAAAGGTAAGGCGACATTAAACGTGGGTGATGCAGCTGATCAACTATTCAACGGAGCTTGGCGTTTACTCAAGCCGTACCGTAGAGACCACTACTGTGAATAAGCAGCGTGATGTGGAACCCAATGTGTGTTATGCGAGGTAAGCATAGAGAATAATAGGCAGAATATGTTGGCATAAAACATAGAGTAAGCTATTCTTTTATGAAAAGTTAACAGACAAGTGTTTACAGAATCCAGTACTTGTTTCATCCACTAAATCATGCATGCAGTACTTTATAATATTAATAACAAAGTTCTGGACTTCGCAAGTTCGCAATGCATGCTTCGAGTTTAAGTGGGACCAAAACCAAAGGTGATTACATTAAGGGCTTGTTTACTTCTAATGTATTTGGAGTGTATTTTAGGAGATTGAAGGAGATTATGCTGGCCTGGAATACCCACAATAGTCCGTTTACTCATCCGGTATTTGAAGGGATAATCTCTAGATATCCTCCACCAACCACCTTATTTTTGCTTAGATTAAAAACTCTGCATCATCCTTATGTAGTGGGGATTGGGTGAAACAAAAATTTTAACCAAATCCCCTCCCATCCCCTATCCCATTGGGGGTGAAAATACACCCCTACTAAACAAGGCATAAACGTGCAGGGTGCTGCGGCTGAACCGAGCTTGACCTTTATTCAAACTAGATCAGTGACCACTAGGTATCGATCTGAGAATAATCAGTGTGATATGAAACCCAATGTGCTCTATCGGAGTACTACTATATGAAGATATAAGCTTCATAAGCATGCAGGTGAAGCTTTTATTTAAGTTAATATTAGAAAAGTATCTTCGTATCTTCTTCTTTTTTACATCAGAAATCCTCTTTTGAGTAAGACTGTATTTAGACGTGCATGGTGATGGAGCTGAATCAAGCTTGGCTTTACGCGATCTAGAACAGTGACCACCTAGAAGGTGAGCCTGTCTGTTGGGATAAACGTAATTTTTTTTTAACTGGGCTACTCTCTTTTCCATTAAATTGCTTCAACGGAAATACACGAGTCAGTTTTTACAAGCAATAGAGGGGACATAAAAGAAAGAGTAAACAAAACGGTAGGAAAACCCTCTGCGTGACCTCGGCATCGAGAACCACACCACAGGGCAAAAAACCTACCGCCTAAACTACAACAAGTTCCAGGTGCAGACATAACCATCCGGGTACAGGAAACACAGCACACACGAACTAAACAGGACGCCAAACCACCAGCTATCAAACTCCAACTATCCCAGGAAAAGAAGCATATGAACCTACAAACCTTGTTTTAAATCCTAACGGACGTGAATTTGAATTCTGTTTTATTCTTGATGACATGGGCAAATCCACCAAGGGCATTGGTGTACAAATGTATTTCGTACACTAGGTAACATTTTTGGCACTCATACAATTTACCTTAAGGATTAGACTTTATGCGTAACCAACGATTAAAATCTTGATGCTCATCTTAAAAGGATGCACGCATCTCTCGTTGGTACAACGGCCAAGAGATGTGAAATTCTATCCCAAATTTAATTGCCCGCCTGCATTCTCAATTTCTTGACTGAATCTTTCAAAAAAAATCTTGACTGATGATAAGCATACATCTGTCTCTTGTGTTCATGTCAATATTAGAAAACTATCTTCTTCAATTTAACATCAGAATCCTACATTGCAAAAGTTGTTTCATGAGCTCACGCTTCAGAAACAGAACGAGGAGGAAGACAGGAAATGCTCTGTCAAGTTAGATCGGTCGGTTAGCTAGAGTGTCATCAGCCGGGCGTGACATGGTGCGGCTGGTGGCGATATTGGAGTTGGGGAGCAACCGCACGGTGCATATGCTGGCGGAACTGAACTGAACGGAGAAGATGGCGATGATGGCGACGGTGCTTGTCCTTTTGCTGTTTGCGTACTCAAAGGAGGAGGAGGATTAGGTGAGGAGTTGTTTTATTGTGTAAGCAAGCGGTGATCTCATGAGCAATCAGATGTATCACAGTTTTGTTCTATACGATGATTATAGTGTACGGCGCTGATCAGTACTGTAGTTGCAAAGGTATCTTGGCCTTAGGATACATTACTACGATTTGACTACGAACGGGCCGGGCTGCGGGCCAGCGGTCGCCTCCGAGTTGGATCGGGGTAACCCTAGCTCCTATACATGTGTATTTCTCGTCCGTAGAGGAGACCGATGATCCAGAACCGACGGCGGAAGTTGAGTCTAAAACTAGTAAAATCTGAGAGCGAAACAAACAAGAGGCACGATCATAGATGGCGGCGCTTCGGTTTGTGACGAGGAAGCTCTGCGGCCGTGTCCTCCAGGAGGAAGAACGGCGGCTCCTTACAAAGGATTCGCCAGGGCGGTGGCGCCCCACTTCGCCGTCTCATCTCCTCCAATCACCAAAACCTCTCATTACCAAAACAAAGAAGCGGCGAACACTATCGAAAGAAAAGTAGAAGCGGCGTGGCAGGTCGAATGGATGAAGCACGAGCTAGCACGGCTGATCCGTGTGTTGGGCGCTGACAAAGGGAAGCATAATGAAGAAGTTCTCGAATGTTATTTTGTGGTGATCCAAATTCGTATATACTGATAAAGGCCAACTTGTGACGAGGAGAGCGGAGCGTCCCGGAGGTCACGTTACCGACCTAGATTAGGTCAGGCCACCTATAAATATATCTTATAAGCCGCCGTCATGAGATAAGTCGCATTGCGTAAATCCTCGACGTTTGTAACCTCAACCGATATAGTGAAGTATTGCTGGCTGACGCCGTGGTTTTTTCTCCTCCATTGTTGGAGGGGTTTTCCGCATTAAATTTCGTCCCCGTTGGTTTGATCTTTCCGCTCTTCGTCGTTTCTTTGCTATCGGTTTATAACATCGAAGTGCTTGAGCAAACCCAGAGGCCACCGCGGATCACCGACTTGCTGATATGTTTGGCCGGAAGGTCCGCCGTGGGTTATCTTGTCTATAAACTGAAGGTCAAAATATTCGGCGAGTAGCAGATTGAATAATGAATTGTGCATTCAAATCTACCGTTGTCGTTCTGTATCGGAAATATGTAATCTTGATTGATCAGTGAACATCAAGAAAGGCTGCAGTTTATTGCAAAAAAAAGAGGGAGATTGAGGAAAACTTATTCCTGTGCACAATCGTTTGCCAGTTTCGATTCTCCTAACAGCCCAAGGCCCATGTTCCCAGACTCGATTGCCACTATTGGCTCAAGGCCTATGTTCAGTTACTGTTCGGTCCATTAAGTCCCCAGGCTGGGTCGTGCCTCTCCCTACCGCCCGAGCAGGGAGGTGTTGTTCACCGCCAGCTTGACCGGCCTGTCCATCGCAGAAAGTACTGTAAAACGTGGATTTCGAAATGTGTTCTGTAAATACCGTTCGGGCGAAGTGCATATTCTGAATATATCTGTACAAAATATCGTAAAACACAGATCGATGATGACAAAACCGCGTGGAAGTATTTGGAGGCATGACAATGTACAAATCCGTTCTCACGTCATAGGCCATCCACCACCTCAACGCCACTCATGGTGCCCCATGGTGTTTTAAAGACCGTCACTAAGATTGACTGGACTTTCTTTCGCGGCTACCAACAAAGCTACTGGCAGCCTACTAACTTGGGACACTACGAGTACCTAGTAGGTAACTGAGAAGAAATCACAAACTGAATTTGAAAAAGAATATAAAACCGACTCACGAAACTCCAAAATGACATGGCCAAAAGAACAAGCATTTTTTATGGCCGTTGAAATATAAATATATTGCTTAACCCTTTCCATCGATTCGGACTTTTGAAAAAATTGACCAGGTGTCAATTCTATCTATATGGTATCAGACCCAAGAGGTCTCAAATTCAAGACACTGCTCATGCGGTATGCAAAAAAATATGTGGCCTGCACTGAACCCACGCTAAATACTAAAATATCTTAAACGTGAGGGAGAATGTTGAAATAAAAATATAACTCTTTCCGTCAGTTCGGTCTTTGATCTATATGGTTAGTGCATCAATTTTGTAATGGCTCCACTAAATCATTCATGCGATTTCAACTCATCCCCATCTTCAATCAATCGCACTAGTTTACCACCGCTGCAAATTTAAGTTAAGCGGAACTACTAACACATTTGCAATGCTAAGCTAACTTTCAACAAACCCTGAGGCCCCCTTTGATTCAAAGGATTGTTGTAGGAGAAGTGTAAGATTTCTATTCCTATAGGAATTTCTACTGTAGCAGCATTTGATTCAAAGGAACACACCAAAGAAATCTGAAGGATTTTTCCCTTTCGAGCCAGATTCTCAGGAAAAACACGGGACAGAAATAATCCAGTCCGAGCTCCTTTTCTCAATCCTGTGCAAGGAACGAGGCAAACAAAGCGTACTATTCAGTTAATACCACTACATCACCACCACATATGCCACTAACGCTGCTGCCCTGCTTTTAGTTACGCTGATCAAGTTGCTTATGTAAGAATGTTATAAATTCCTGTACCTTTTCTTTCCTGTGTTTCGAACGACTACTAAAGGACATATTCCTGTATTCTCCAATCTGCTGTGTTTCCGGTTGTATTCCTATCCTATACCTATGACTTTCCCTATTCCTGCATTTTGAGATCCTACGAATCAAAGGAGGCCTGAAAGAATAAGTATCAAGGAAGGATTTTTTTTACTTATTAAGGAAGTAATATATTATGAAACAACTAATGATATGAGCAATGATTCCTGAAGTCTTATAGGATCCTAACGAAGCCCTTGGAGTCCTCCTTGGACTTGATCAGTAGCAATATCACTTACTCTGCCAGTTCCTGCACCTGCCTACTCTTTTATGACATCACATAATTATAGGTTCTATTTGACTCCGGAGCATCTAAATTCTATTGCCATGATGTTTAATACTTATTTTGAAGACAAGGGTTGATGACAGATGGCATGCTATCTTACTGTGCTTTAATATATAGATCCATCCTAGGCATTAGCATGTCGTTACATACTCTCATGTTGCAATACGTGAGCTCCCGATGCCTCTGAAGCCTACCATATCAAAGCCACTGTGGTGAATCATATGACGAGCTTTCATCTCTCACCTTCTAACTTGATGCTTATCAAAATCATTCACTGGCCTATAGCTTCTCTTTTATGGACTAAAGGAGATCAAAGTCGACATCAAGGGAATGTACTATTTGATTCCTCGCAATTATACCAAATGTGTAGTACATTACCTTTATAAAGTCATCATAGCTGTTATGGACATGTTATGTATGTAGTATGTCCATTTAATTGAAGCAGTGGACGCATCAGTCAATAGTCGGGGTCGGTTGAGTTTAAATGTGGAAGTTGGAGGAAACTAGATGGATGGGTAATGCCTTCCCATACCACTTGAGCCAACTATTTGAGGGCAACCGTACATTACATTGCCTATAGTTATGAATTATTTAACGGTAACTTGAAATGAATACATACCCACTAGTGGAAAACGGGACAAATCGGGACTAAAGCCCCCCCCCCCCCCCCCACCCCCCACGGTAACTTGATCTCTAATCGCCCCTAATCTCAAGTCAAAGTTCCCCTAGACGGTCACCCCATCCTCACACTTCCCGATCGGTCACCCATCCTCACACTGCTCCATCCCCAACACGCTTAACTTTTGAGTTCCTTTCCAATTAGCTTACAAGATTGCACTGATAACATCTTGGTAATACTATGGTATCAATCTTATTATCCCCTAGACTTTGATGTCACATGATATTATTTTTTGAATTCCAAACCTATATTAACATAAATATTAATGATTAAGTAATAATAATTATTAATTCAAATAACAAAAAAATGAATTTTACATTATTATTGCCATTTTCAATTTAATATGGAAAAATTCATATCTTTAAATCCATAAATCGAAATTCGACAAATAATATGTATAAATCGATAAAAAAATGATAGGAATCGAAATATTGCATCCATATCATCTTTTGCATAATGCGCTATGTCTTTTAAATAATGTACTGCTAAGTGTTTTTTTTTTGATTTTGTAGAAAAAATCATCTTTTTGAAATAACTTTTTTTCCTTTTGGAATTTCGAGGATCTGAGAAAAGTTCACCGGGTAAACCTAACTACATCTCAAAGGATTTTATTTTTTGAAGATTTTATCATTTTCTTTTATTTTCTACAAAACTAAAAAAGGCGATCCACGGGAGGGGGGGGGGGGGGGGGGTAGGCATGAGAAGGAAAAAAAACCTTTAGTCCCATTTGAAGACACCAACCGGGACTAAAGGCGCCGCAAGCTTTAGTCCCGGTTGGTGTCTCCAACCGAGACTAAAGGTCTTGTTTGAACCGGGACTGATGTCGTGCGGCGTCCTGGCCGTTCGAACCGGGACTAATGGTCCCATTAGTCACGGTTCGAAACATTGCCGGGACTAAAGGGCCGTATGGAAGGTCCTTTTTCTACTAGTGACCGTTTATTCATCCCAATCAATCAAATAGCTAAGAAATCGTTTGGTAGCCATCATTTAGAGCCAGAATATGTAATTCATTTGTAATTCCATGCCCAACCTGTTTGACTGTCATGAAGTTGGACATGTCATTTCATTTGGAATTCTAGCAAATGCCTATTGTACCATTCATGGACCAAACCACACCATCATCAACATTAGACTGTGGTACAACATATGTAGCCATTTTAATCTCCTTCTAATATAAAAGGAATATCGAGATCAACTTCTAACACTTTATCGAAGGTATATTCTTGAGCATGAGAAATATCGAACACCACAGGATATCGATCTTTCAAAGGGATATTTTGAAACCAGGGATCGATCCAGAATCTCACAAT
Source organism: Poa pratensis (assembly GCA_947311845.1). Classification (NCBI taxonomy): domain Eukaryota; kingdom Viridiplantae; phylum Streptophyta; class Magnoliopsida; order Poales; family Poaceae; genus Poa; species Poa pratensis. The sequence continues at coordinate 6,313,956 of CAMZMU010000087.1, read as the reverse complement.
ATTGACATCAGAATTCTGAGTACGAACAAAAGTTGCACTGCAGAAGTTGTTTCATGAGCTCATGCTTCGGAAAGAGAACGAGGAGTGATTCGAAAAAAAAAGAACGAGGAGGAAGTGTTGCATGTAGGGTAAGTCAGATCGGTCAGCTGTGTAGAGTCTTAGCATCTATGCGTGACATGGTGCGGCTGGTGGTGATGGTTGAGTTGGGGAGCAACCGCATGATGTATGCTTTTGCTGAACTGAACGGAGAAAAGACCAATGATGACGACGATGCCTATCCTCTTGCTGTTTTGCCTACTCAAAAGAGGAGGATTAGGTTAGCGAGCTATTTCATCGTTTATCAAGCAAGCGGTGATCTCATGGGCGATCAGATACATCACAGATGTTGTCCATATTTGTGAAGATGTGATACATCAAGAGATTGATTACAATTTGACTAGGAGCGGGCCGGGCTGTGGGCCAGTGGTCGTATTCGTGACGGATCGGGGTATATCCCTAGCTCCTACTAATAAAAAATTAAAGTGTGTATTTCTCGTCCGTAGAGGAGATTGAGGATCCAGAAGTCCTGAACCGACGGCAGAAGGCGAGACTAAAACTATAGGCTTTTACTAATGCTCGGTCAACCGAGATTTATGTTACGTCTCGGTCGAGGATTATCAGTGTAATCCCATTTCCCTTGTAGTGGGGAGCAAGTAACTCGGGCACCATATTCAAAAGGAAATGGCTCACCACTGGCAACCTGGACGCCCAAGATAGTAGCCTGGATCGTTTCTCTAACAATCTGCACGCAGAACTCGATCGTGCAGAAACAATTCTTAAAGCAAACAGTAGATACACCATCACCAAATACTCCATGGTACTCGCACCCTTCAGTGATCAATGACTTATCTTGATACGCTGTTGCACCTTTTACTTTTAGTTCCATTTCAAAGTTGACCTCGTCTGTGAATACAACAGCACGAGACGGGCCAATCAAGCGTAGAAAAGGATCCTACGAGTATTAACGATAGATAAAAACTCCATTAGTCAACAACTCATGTAGGCATGCAATTAATCCAAAAGAAAAAGGAATATGTACGTTTTGTGTTAGTTCTTGAGACTTGTTCGTCCTATCACAGGAGAAGAGATAGTTGCGGTTGTGATCCACGACGTCTCGGACGGCAACCACACCATACACGGACAACGGCCATCGGAGGCCACCGGCTACTTCCGCGAGCTTGATGGAGAATATTTGCAAGGTGGCAGGAGTGGACGCGGCGCTGTTGGGTGCGAGGCGTCCAGGCGTGTAATATGTAAATTGCATGGAGCTCAACACCGCCGCTTGCAGCACCCAAGTTAAAAAACCGTGTGTTAGAAACCGGACATGAATTAGTGGAGCACCAGTTAAGCAGAAAAAAAGTAGTAAGGAAAACAGGTGACAAAGCAGCAGGATGGTACGCACTCATGTGGTTGAACGAACCGCAGGTTTTGCCCAAAAAAGATTCCCAGTCGCGACGGTATATATCGAAGTTCTTCGCCTCAGAAGCCATCTCCTCGTCTACCGTTTTCTTGGCCAATTGTGTGGCTGACGATTTGCCTCCTTCATGATCCAGATCATCTTCGACTACTCCCAGTGTGGTCATTGAACTGGTGGCGCTGGGATCTGCAGGTTGGAGTAACAGCTTGTCTGATTCGAGCATGGGCGTGTGCTCCTCTATGGCTGACGTACTCCTCATAGATATGTCGAATTTGTCACACAAATCTTTAACCAGCTGCCGCAAGGTCTCCCCTTGGTCCATGGCTGATTTACCACTCGCTTTTTCTTGCCGCCGCCGCCGACTACCATGTTAGGTTTAGCACTAATTCGGTCTAACCCCTTTTTCTCGATCCTTTTCCGTGGTGCCGCTCACAATGATCAATTTGAGGCTAGGGGTTAGGAACCTTTATATAGTGCTAATTCCGGTTTTATTTAAACCGTAATTCCGCAGATATTTATTCCAGAAACTACAGGTAACCAAACCAACCACGATCATCAGTAACCATCTAGGAGTTTCAATCTACAATTAGTCCCACGAGCACACGTGTGTGAGTCACGATTCAAATTCGCAGGCTTTAATCAATTCATATAGCCAACATATGAACAACCTGACTTTCCACTCTATACTGTCCCGGGTATAATTCCAGCATATTCACATACACTGTATTTCAGTATAGACGTACCGGCTTCCTTAAGTATATTTCCTTAAATACAATTCCACATCATTAGTTCCCTGTTATTTCCATGATACTTCCACATGAAGTTTAATTCCGGAGAATGTAGTGTACAAATAAAATGTTGCAAGACACAAATTGCTACATCTCCCACTTGACTGAAAACATTTTATTTCAACAAGTGAATTCCCACACAATTAGCATGGTTATAAAATAATTCCTTCCTTCAGAGTATTCATGTTGCATATAAACTTTGTGACTTTAGCACTCATATTATCACAAAGTAACAGGTTATGATGCGTCTTTCTACGACCTTAAGTTTACGAAGAAAATTCCTTAACCATAGACCTTCCTTCAATGCTTGAGATGCATTGAAGTATTCATATTTCGTAAATAACGAGTATCTAAATCATGTTTCCTTTGTACGCCATAAAGACCTACAAAAGTAGATATTAACATATAACATAAAACAAAATTACCTTTTAGCGAGATCCTCTTTTCGAAAGTAGCGTCAATATATCCACGCGGTTGAAGGTTGAGATCGCCAAAAAAAGAATAATCCACGTTTCCTTGGCATTGAGCAACAAGTCTTTTATTTGATTGCAGCTATCTTTCCAAGATTCATATTCCATTTGCTAATAATTCCAGCAAATCATTTTCCGTGCTAATCAAAAGCAACAATTATAGCGCAATGGCTAAGTTCAGGTCGCACAAATAATGTCCCACAATAACAGTGGTATGACAATTACTATTCCTTTTTCCTCACGAGTTATAGTATAATTCCTCGCAGAGTATCATTCCCTTTACCAAAGGTATTTGACAGGTTTGCAGTTTTCCATAGAAAAATATATCAAAACATTCACTATGTAATTCCACTCCCAAAACGCAGGAAGTTTTGAACATTCCTTTCATAAGAAAGTTAGAACCAAACCAAGCTTTCACTTCCATCAATGTGATATTTTAAAATCAATAAGAACATAGTTAGCACATATAATGATAACACAAAAACAATTCACACTAACCTTTGTATATGAATATCTTCCATCAGTAATAAAACCGTATGGCCTGATATACCATTGATGTGAAGCTTGTTCCAAGAACATGAATGAACCTAATCAGTTAGCAAACCATATCTTTATTCCCACTTCCTCTAAATTTTAGAGTTTCCATTATGTAAAGAATAAAACAACAACACATTCCTCTAAATTTCAGAGTTTCCACAAAGTATAAATATTTCCTTTGTGTAAAGAATTAAACAACAACAACTTCCTCTAAATTCCAGAGTTTCCACAAAGTATAAATATTTCCTTTGTGTAAAACTTAAACAACAACAACTTCCTCTAAATAAATACATTTACAACCTATAGGCTTGCGGTTATTCGGTAAAATAATAAATTCCCAAACTTGTATTCCTCTCCATTGAGTTTATTCCTTTCCGCAATACTTTCACCCATAGTTTATAATAGTAACAATTTTAACCGTTTACATGTTCCTCTAAAACATAGAGTGACTTCCCAAAAAAAAAGAACAATTATAGCCAAGATATGATGGTACATGTTAATTCCTCCCACTTTTCCTAAACATGTTACTGTTGGGAGTTTACTTTGAGTTTATTCATATGATATTCCGGTGTGACAGTAAATACACCCTTCATCACAAAATACCAAATTCCTACTTTCCACCAATTTTTCTATTCCCGGATCAAAAACAAAATACCATTTGATCCACTGGAATATGTACATTAAAATAAAGGGTTGGTGTTCTATGTAGTAAATAATCTTCCCAATTCCATACTAACCAAATATATATAGAACACTTCCATTCCAGTTCACAAAATATAAACAGTGACTGTGATAAATAATGTCTTACTGAACACATAGTAGTATGTAATGTTTTTCCACATAATCAAGGAAATAACCAAGATTAATATTCCTCCATTCAACCATGGAGTGTATGACATAAGACAACGGTGAATAATTCCATGCTCATTACACTAGTTTTATTATAATTCCTGAAGTGTACTTCCCCCACCAATCAGTTTTCAAACTTTTAATTCCTTTGACGAACTGATTTTCCACTTCAGTGTCCGATATTAATACAACAAAAACCTTCCGACTTGTATTTTAAAAGATGTAAATAACCATTCAAAGTGTAATCATGAAACATAATACATATATTCACCTCAAGTAGGAGTGTCCAAAAAATACCGTAAATATATGCCGATGAAGTATCATAATCCTCCCACTAAAGTTTGGAATTCCAGAATTAATAATCCACTTCCTTGATATGCGACCAAGTCGTAAATTTGATCAACAATAAATTTCAGAGCATGTGTTCCTATTTCAAGTATTCCTCCATATGGAGTGATCTTCACAAAATGTACAGTTTGTACACGAACTTCCAATGGATTGTCGAGATAAATGAGTCCATTGTGTTAAATTCCATAATGCACTAACTTTCATTGAGCAATAATTCCACTCTTTCCTTTTTAAATAGCATACATAACCAACAAATTCCGATAGAGAAGTATAAATTAAATTCCTTCTCATCGTAGGTGAATATTCATGTCCTACAAAAAAAAATGATACCTTCCCTCCACAAAAGAGTATAATGACATAATTGCAATTCCAATAATGAACTATAAATTCCTTCACATTGTAGGTTAATGTATAAACAGTAATATTTTTCCTCCACAAAAGGAGTGTGATGGCATAATTTCCAATTCCAAAGTTACACACATATATTTTCCTTTGAAATTGTTCACATATCACTAAATTTGCCATTTTATTCCACCAAATTATGATGCAGAGACAAAGTCCATAATCCATCTATGAGGAAAAGTAGTCACAAACAAATATTTATTGCAAACAAAAATAATGAACATACCGTCGAGTAAATATTGATTTCCTTTTCCTTGGAGTGCTCTCCCTTTTCCTCCAAAAATAAGTGATACCAATTTCAATAAGAATTCCCATGAATTATTAAGTACTCCAAAAGGTTCCAAATTATTTCGACGAGTTCCACATATATTCCGGTGACAAAGTCACTCCATAGCAGTTGAACAAATCAAAGAGAGAATAATATCCATCCGGCGAAGATTACAATTCATTTTCCTCATTGTCGTCGTATCGGCATCTTGGATAGGAGACGGGGTCCTGCTAGCCGAGGGTGAACGTAGGGCAAGAAGGTGGACGTCGTCAAGGTCGGGATTGTACACGGCGGTTTACCCAGCTTCAGGCACCACGGCGGTGGCGGTGCCCTACGTGCTGCTATAACTCACTATAAGGCAATATCGCCGTGAACAGGTTACAATGAGTTGGTTGTGTTAAATCGTGCCCTAAAGGCGTCCCGAGGTCCAGCTTATATAGGCGGCTGGACCTAGGGTTACAAGGTGATTACGTATCCAGCAAGTATACGGAGTCCTAAACCTAGCCGGCAAGTATGCCGCCTTCCATCTTGGTCTTGGTGGCTTCATGGGCTTCAGTCTTGGGCCTCCTCCTTGCCGGCATCCGCCTTCCTTGGTCGTCAGCTATCTGGGCCGCCCGGTAGGCAAAGCCTTCACCACCACTGCGGGCCACCCTGGACTAGCCGGATTGATCCATGCTGGTGATACCCCTAGTAGGTATATCCCCAACATTAGCCCCTGGGAGGGTTCGAGTTCTTCAGGCGCCGTCTTCTTTGTCGGCAACGTCCGCCTTGTCTTGTAAGCGTCTGAAGAGCTTGAAGCATTCCAAGTTGAAAGTAAGCGGCGGTCCGCCTAAAGTAGTCGGACAATTGCCGCCATCATGGGAAAGACGGCCTGACCATTGTCAGGAATCTTCCTGGCACCAGTCTTGTCAATTGACTGGACCGTCAAATGTTGACGGATGACGCCATGCAGTCCACGACAGTTTGGACTTGGGCATGCGTCATGATGGTTTCTCCACTACGCACAGAAATCGGAGCGAGGCCGCAGACGCCGTTGCCACGACGTGCAAATCGTGGGCACGTGGCGGAAATCTCGCGTCCCCCCAATCTCAGGCACGGATCTTGGCGCGTGGGGATAAATACCCCAAAGGGCACATCGATGCACTTCTTCTCATTCGCACACCCACCGTGGCCTCCTCACCTTCCCGAGCTCAACTCCTCCTCGTACTCAACTCCGGCGAGCACGAGCGCGCCTCTCCCCCAAATGGCGAGCACTCAGCAGGATGCGGCGGCGACGGCGGCACTGGCTGCGGCTTCTGCGACCCCCGCCGGATCTGGATCTGTCCCAGCGGCGGCGGCGGTGCCCGTGGGCATCGATGACCTCTCCCGCGCCACCGTGGCCACGGGCGGGGTTTCTACTTCTTCCCCAGCTCCGGCGGCCCTGCAACCGCCGCTCCAACCTTTCCCCTCCCATCCCTCGCGGCGACCAGCTCAGAGGCCGCGGCGGAATCTGCCGCCGACGAGGATGACGACGCCGAGGAAGAGGAAGAGGCTGGAGACCTGGGTTCCAGGTACTGGCTGCCGTCAGTTATGACGTCAGCATACTGAAGGAGCTGGAGGAAGGCGGATACATTCCGCCAAAGACGGAATGCTCCTGGAGGGTTCCAGGCGACGAGGCGGTGCCTGACCCCCAAGACGGCGAGCGCGTCATGTTGGCTCGCATAGCCTTCGCGGTATGTCTCTGCCGCTTTCCGCCTTCTTCTTGGCGGTGCTTAGTTTTTATGGGCTGCAGCCACACAACATAGCGCCCAATAGTATTCTAGTGCTAGCCGGCTTCCAGGCTTTGTGCGAAGGGTACTTAGGCATAGCTGCGTCCATAGAGCTGTTTAAGTACTGCTTCCTGTGCCGCCGGCAAACCATACCAGGCGGCCACCTAGCAACCTGCGGTAGTGTTACGTTCAACTGCCGCCAACCCGACTGGTACCCAAAATACCATACATCGAGTCGGTGAAGCACTGGACCAGCACTTTCTTCTACTGCAAGGACATCCCGACACCTGGCAGCACACAAGGGATGCCAGCCTTCGTCAACGGTCCGCCAACCCACAAGGCTGCTGGACGCAAAGTGCCGCTCAGCAGCTTGCCGGCGAACTTCGAGTTGCCGTTAGGCGGATCGAGTTCTTGACGAAGACGATGTTGGCTCCACGACTTGACGGAGTTGACACCGTCATTGCTGGGTGTCGAGGAAGATTATGCCTCTCCGCCATCGCCCACTGAAGATGTGCGAGTACAAGGCGGACGACGCCGGCAACAGCACCCTTGATCAGGATGCCTTAATACCGGCTTAGAGAGCTTATCAAGCCTCTGTCGGTGAAGGCGGCTGAAGGCGTCGCCATGTTCACCATACAACCCAGCCCCAGCGGTAAGTCAAAGCTACTTTGTTATTTCACTAACATCCTTGCCCACTAGGTACTGATTAATATTGTCTTGTTCCTTTTCAGCTACAAACCTTGGAGAGGACGAGTGGCCCAAACTGGTACGATACAGGTGCCAGCAAGTCGAAGAAGCGCAAGCTGAGCTCCTCCACCAAGGATTTGGAGAAGAGGAAGAAGGCGGCCACCTCTGCGATGCAGAGGATGAGACCGTGGGGAATGTCCCTTGAAGCGGTAGCAAACTTTGGCTTCCCTGACTTGGATATTTTAATATGTTTGTGCTGACAAACTTGCATGTTTCTGCTTACAGAGGCAAGCCTGCCATGCCCAAACTCCGCTCCAACTTGAAGATTGCTGCCGGCAGGGGCAAGCCACCACGCTTCTCCAGCTGCTGCGCCGACAACGCCCACAGTTGGCGTTCCCGTGGTTGTGTGCCAGGGAACGTACACAGCTGCCGGTACCGCAGAGGCGGCTACGAGAAGATGGCGGGCAAGAAATCAGTTGCCGGCATACTTTTTCCAAGACGGCTGAAGCTTCGGCTAGTGATGCCGCTCGATTTATTGCCATGAAGCAGGAGATGGATGACCAGATGGCGGCCGAACAAGGCGGATCGTCCTCTCATCCTGGCTCCCAACTGGCAAAGGGTTGCAAGACCCCCGGCAAACACTGAAGACCATGCGTGACGGTACCCGCAACTGGTACGCACACATGGACGAACTCCACGACACCCTGCACGGACAACTTGAGGTAAAATAGCCTATGGTCCCAGCCCCCGAGCACTTTGGCGGCTGAAAAATTTAGCCGGCAAAGTGGTCTCGTTGACTAAATAGTGCTAACCATAATGTTGCTTTCGTGCATGCAGGCCGTTCTTGCTTCCAATCTTGAGCTATTTCGTGCTCAAGAGATGAAGAAGAAGGAATGCGAGGAACTGCAGCAGGACGTGGAGTTGAAGAACGCCCAAATTGCGAGTTGGAAGAAGCTCGCAAGAAGGATGAAGGTGACAAAGCTTTCTTTGCCTTCTTTTCGTCCGACTTCTTTTCCTTTTCCGACAAGTATTTTAGTCGTCTTTTCTTTTTATTTGTAGAATTATAAACACTGCGCAAGATATTCTCAAGAACTCCACTGACATGCAAGCTTTGATGAACGAAGCTGCAGATCTTGCCGGGCTGGTGACCAAGCTGAAGGCGGATCACGCCAAGGAGCTGGATGAGTGCGTTGGCCATGCTGCCGAAGTTAGCAAGTTGACTGGACAACTTGAGGCCATGAGCAACAACCTTGACCAGGTGAACAAGAACGCCAAGGAGCAGCAGGACCAACTGTCAAAGGCGGTCCAGCTAGCCAAGAAACGCTTGAGAACCATCTGGATGAGGTCAACGCCATCCACGACCATGTCTTGGGTATGCCTCCAATCCTTCATTTTGTCACCTTGCTTTCTTGAACTTGAAGCTGCAGTGTGTAACTTTGTGTTTGTGCAGTGCCGGCTAGCTTGGGAGATGACCTGGCTACAACGCCGCGCCTTGCCGATCTTGAAAGTTGGCGAAATCGTCAACCAGATTGTCGGCGCAGGCAAAGCATTTGCCGCCAAGTTCTACCCTGGGGAAGACGGCGATCCCGTCATCTTCGATGCTCTGCCGGACCTGCTGGAGAAGGCGGCAGCTGAACACGACAACACTACGCTCAGCAGCACGAGGCGGCGCCAAGTTGGCATTGGCAATGACGGCGGCGTGGTACCCGGAGGCTGATATTCATCAAGTCACCGAGTACTTCCCCACCGAAGACGAAAACAACCAAGCCATCGTGATGCAGGACGTGCTGCGGTCTGTTCGCGGCTATGCGACCCGGGTTGCCAACATGGTTGACATCCGCAAGTTCTACAAGGAACACCCGGACCCGCATGTTGCCGTAGCTGATCCCTCCTTGGCGATCCTGAAGCTTCCCGAGGCGAAGAAGGCGAAGCCGGAGCCGACAAGCGCAGCCCCAAGGATGGCGGAGCCAGCCCCAAGAATGCCGGCGTCAGCCCCCAGGATCTCTCCACCAGCTCTACCAAGGCGGCAATCCCTTAGACTCCTCCTGCAAAGGCAGCACAAAACACTGCGTTAATCTGTTAACGCATAAAACTTTATTTTGGGTTGTAAATATTTATGGGCCAACTTTTATGCTACACTTGGCGGTAGGCTTACTTAAGTGGCCCGCCTTAATATGTATCTCGCCTGCATGTTTAGCTTTTTCATATGTTGGCGGAACCTCATCTTAGTTACTTTAGCTGAGCCAACCAGGTGCAATACCAACTAATTTAGACTCAGAGACCAAAGCCAGCATGTTGGTGCCAACGACATACTACTAGGCGACCCACACACAAACAGACAGATAAGCATATTAGGCGGTGCAAAGATTGTTTGCGTTTTTAGCCGGCAGACGGCAAATGTCAAAAAAGTTTGGACCTTAGCACGGAGCAAAACTTATTTTGTTTGGTAACTTTTATGACAACAGATATATGATTGCGAGAAAAGACAAAAGATGGCATGATCCCAAAACTGAATGAGCAAACCACAGACTTTTATTTCATAATCATATAGTACTTATTACAATGTGGAAATTGCTAAGTGTAAAAAGGACGTAGCTGCTCAATGTTCCAGGGTCGCTTGGTTTCTTCGTACTTGTCGTCAACCTTCCTTTTGCGCTTGCGACCTCGCTTCTTCTTGTATCCGTCTCGTGCATCGACCAAGTAATAAGAACCATTGAGCAACACCTTACTGACCACAAAAGGTCCTTCCCAAGGCGGGGATAACTTATGCAAGCCCTTTCTATCTTGGATTAGGCGGAGAACCAGGTCACCACTCTAAAACTTCGTTGCCTCACCCTTCTGCTGTGATAACGCCTCAAACTTTGCTGATAGATGGCGGATCGCGCAAGGGCAACATCTCGTTCTTCATCAAGTAGGTCAAGGCCATCCTGTCTTGCATCTTCTGCGTCTCCTGGACGTAGGCTTGGATTCTGGGAGAATCGTACATCATGTCGGTTGGCAACACTGCTTCTGCGCCATAGACTAAGAAGAAAGGAGTAAACTTGGTTGATCTGTTTGGAGTTGTGCGTAAACTCCAAAGGACAGACTGCAATTCATCCACCCAAGCCCCAGCCGCTCTGTGCAATGGTACTTCGAGACGTGGTTTGATTCCTTGTAGACTAAACCATTTGTACGCTCTACTTGACCGTTTGCCTGCGGATGCGCTACGAGGCTAGATCTAGGCGGATACCATGCTTATAACAGTATTCCTCGACTTCGCCTTGCGACAAGTTAGTGCCATTGTCGGTGATAATGCTATGAGGCACCCCGAACCGAGAGATTATTCCCCACAGAAAGTTTGCGGCTGTGGCGCCGTCTAGCTTTTTGATAGGCTTAGCTTCAACCCATTTGGTAAACTTGTCTACAGCCACAAGTAAATGTGTGTAGCCACCAGGCGCCGTTTTAAACGGACCAACCATGTCCAAGCCCCAGACTGCGAAAGGCCATGTGATGGGTATTGTTTTAAGCTCTTGAGCCGGCATGTGTGATTGTCTGGCATAAAGTTGGCAGCCCCTGCACCTTTTAACAATGTCTTCTGCATCTTGCTTGGCTGTCAACCAATAGAAACCTTGTCGGAAGGCTTTTGAAACAAGGGCGCGTGAGAAGCATGATGTCCACATACGCCGGCATGTATCTCATCCAACAATTCTCTGCCTTCTTCGGGCGAAATGCAGCGTTGGTAAACACCAGTGGTGCTACGCTTGTACAATTCACCTTTGATTATTGTAAATGCCTTGGCTCTTCTTATTATTTGCCTTTTCAAAACCTCATCATCCGGTAACTCCTGATTGATCAGGAAGTCCAAATATGGCGTCGTCCAATCCGGCTTTACCAAGTAGACGGCATAGCTAGCACTATCAACTGGTTCTGCCGACTCTGGGTCAAGGAGGTCTGCTCCTTTAATTGACGGCTTGTGTAGGTGTTCCAGGAAAACATCTTTTGGTACCTTTTTGCGTTCAGACCCCATTCTGGCAAGTGTATCTGCCGCCTCATTTTGAGCTCTTGGGATGTGGCGGACCTCGTAGCCTAGAAAACACTTGGCGAATTCGTCAACGGTAGCTCGATATGCCGCCATTGTTTCGCTCTTTGTGTCCCAAGTACCACGTATCTGTTGCGCCACCAAATCTGAATCTCCGTAGCAGAGGACACGCTGGACGCCAAGTTCCTTGGCAATGTGTAAACCATGAAGGAGAGCTTCGTATTCAGCAACATTATTAGTTGCCTTGAAGTGAATTTGTAACACATAACTAAGCTTGTCTCCTTGAGGGTTTCTTAAAACAATGCCAGCCCCCGAGCCCTGGAGCATTTTTGATCCATCAAAGTGCATGATCCAGTATGCATCTTCAGGGAGAGGTACTTCGTCCATGGCCTCCGTCCAATCAGCTACGAAATCTGCTAAGGCTTGAGACTTAATGGCCGTTCTGGGCTTATACGAGATGTCGAAGGCGGCAAGTTCAATGCCCCATTTGGCAACGCGGCCTGTTGCATCTGTATTATTGATGATATCCCCCAGAGGTGCCTTGCTCACCACGGTTATTGAATGTTCCTGGAAGTAGTGCCTTAACTTCCTGGCGGCGTAAAAACACCGTAGACCAATTTCTGGTAATGCGGATAACGCTGTTTTGAGGCGGAAAATACTTCACTGATGAAGTAAACCGGACGTTGTTCCGGCAAGTCTGAAATTTCCGTCTTGCGTTCCACAACCAGTACCACGCTAACAACCAAGTTAGTTGCGGCAATATAGAGCAGCATTGGTTCCTGCGAACGAGGAGCTGCCAAAATTGGAGCAGACGTTAACGCGTCCTTGAGTTGCTGCAAGGCGGCGTCTGCTTCGTCTGTCCACTCGAAGTTGTCGGATTTCTTCAGAAGCCGGTAGAGAGGCAGTGCCTTCTCACCAAGACGGCTAATGAAACGACTGACGGCAGCCGCCGATCCGGCAAGTCGCTGCACGTCCTTCAGGTCCTTGGGCCTGGATATGTTGAGGATCGCTTTGATTTTTTCTGGATTCACTTCTATCCCTCGTTCGGAAACGATAAAGCCAAGCAATTTGCCGGCAGGAACCCCGAAGACGCATTTTTTCGGGTTGAGTTTCATCCTATATACCCGGAGGCTATCAAAGGTTTCTCTCAAATCGTCAAGCAAATCTGCCTTCTTTCTTGACATGACGGCAATGTCGTCAACATAGACGTGAACATTGCTGTCACGCCCCGGCTAGCGGAGAAATAATCGCGACAGCCCGCCGTATACTTATGAAATAAAAATACCTCATAAGCATACAAGGCGTAAGTAGTATTTCTCTAAAATTATGAGCACAAGACAACATCAGGTTCCATTTATTCATAGTATAGCATATCTTACAAAGGAAAATAGCTGGAATAGAAGGTACACTATTCCATCGTACTAGGCATGCAACAAAGGCATCCTTCATTTATTCATGCATAAAGTAAAACTGTAGCTCAACACCATGGACTAAGTATCTATTTATTTCTTATGACTTCCATTGCTTCCCCATCAGACTCATGTTCCTTAAACACTGCACATACCAGAGAAAAGAAGTTGGCCGTGAGTATGTGAGACATACTCAGCAAGGATATAAGAATGATTAATTAAATGGAATTAACAATTGCTAAGAAACATGTTAGAGAAAATTGATGAATATTTATGCTAATGATTAATCAACGGCGCAGCAATGCAAATGAAAATATGCATCACAAGTCACGCAAACGACCGTCGTAATCTCCACCAATGGTAGTACCCATCTCTGAGAATCACGACGCCGAGTCCCCTACTTGTGTGAGGCAAATCCATCCCACACTAGTACCGGCTTTTAACCGCGTACCGTTATTTCAGGTATCGACCGTCTCGGGCTTGATACACCATACATACCATGATCACGACGGTGTCATTCACAAACAAATCATGCATAGCATTCAACATCACAAAGTATTCTTCACATCACAAATATTCACAAGCCATTACGTTTATATCACATGTAACATATAAGGACATTTTATGTTGTTCAATCAAGATTATATATTTTAGGGATTATTTGTAGAAGAAACTGGTATGCACAGCCTTGCCTGATCCGATTCTTCTCTGCTACCCTTGGCTCCCACCTAAACAGTTTGTACAATTACATTAGCTATAATTTTACCAGTCCAAACAACCATTATTTCATGCCGTCTGCTAGTAGCAATAGGATGAGACATGATAAGACATGAACAGCTAGTTGCCTCACTAGCCCTGGCAAGAATCAATCCACCATCCATCGATCACACATGCATGCAAGCTAGCTAGCATTTCACACGATGCATGTACAACACCAAATAGTACTAGTACTCCTTTCGGTACTGTTTCATAATAGTTTGCACCATGGATCATGCATGCGCACACAAAATACTAGCTGTATTTAGCTACTAGATTTTTGTACTAGGTAATGGTACAGATTTAATCGAAACAAGTTTGATTCATTTAGTAAGTACAGTAGTATTGCGTTAAACTCTGGATCTAACCATATTTAGAACATCTTTCTTTAGCGCATAAATTGCACAGAGTTTTGAGATCCACTCTAGCTGATGCAAGAACTAGCAGATCTATGGAAAGAGAAAGAATGGAGCTAGAATAGATAACTACAGTACACTTGATACTAGACTAGGAGTAGGCTCATGCGGCTGGCCATACCTTTCACTGTCTTTCCTTTTCAGATCGAACCAGCAGGTTAGCAAGCAAGGAAAGGATTTAGGAGATTTGCACTGTGTGCTGTGCTATGGGATGGGCGGCCGGCAGGGGCTATTTATAGGTCAGGAACATAGCTGAGAGAGTGACATCTGTGCAGCTCAAGGCAGAGAATTAATGAGGTGGATGAGAACGACGGTCGTGTTACCACCGGTCCGCTCACACCTGAGTTTATCCACAGGTTTATAGTCCTAGATATTTTCAGGTTACGTGGGTGCTACTCTTCCTTTTTCTTTAAAGCTAGACTTATGTGTAAACTGCACATTTTGCTACATAAATTAAAAAAATGCACAAATATTCAATGTCAAGGTCCAATTTTTATCATTACTATTATTATTTTATTTTATTTTATTTTGGATATTACATCCTTCCCTCCTTAGAAAAATTTCGACCTCGAAATTTTACGTACCATTATTTTGCAAGTTGTCATTAAACTTCGGCTTCTTTGAGGGTTAGTCCCTATCAAGTCCTACCTCCCAATATCCCTTTTCTAGTAGTTGTGCTTTACTTACTACTTCCCTGAAAGTATTTAGCTCAAAGGCTTCCACGCGCCATTTAAGTGGCTTGCGTAATCCATTTTCAAAACGCCTTGCCTTGGAGCCATCAGTCTGGACAAATTCTGGAGCAAATCTTGCCAGCCTAGAGAATTCAATTTCATAGTCGGTCACAGATTTATTCCCTTGTTTTAGCTCAAGGAACTCTCTTTCCTTCATGCGCTTGACACTCTCCGGAAAATATTTCTTATAGAATTCATCCTTGAATAATGCCCATGAAATTTCAGTTCCTTCGGAGTAAGACTTTTTATGGGCATCCCACCACTCAAAAGCACTCGATTGAAGCATATAGACCGCGTATGACACTTTCTCCTTATCGGTGCATTCCATAGCATCAAATGCTTTTTCCATGGCAGTCATCCAGTCTTCGGCTTCCAGCGGGTTTGCTGTTCCGGAGAATGAGGGTGGTTTGAGCTTTTGAAATTCACCAAGACCGCTACGGTGAGTGTCATTCTTTATAACACGCTCCAGAATATCCATTTGACGCTGTTGAGTTTCCTGCTGCTTGCCGAGTATATTGGTAAGCAGATTAGCGAGCGCACCCTGATCTCCCAGTTCATGAATCATTGGTCTAGCGTTGCCGTTGTTTGCCTCACGGCTTGTACCGTTGCTATGATCATCAGCCATCTATTACAAACTTAAATAAATTAGCTAAGTTAGCCAAGGCAGAGAATAGTCACATCAGGAAAAAGAAAGATCTTTGGAATCAGAAACTTCACACATGCTTGATTCGCTTAGGTAAGCAGCTCGTACATGTCTACTCAAATAGTATGTCTAGAAAAGCAGTGTAGACCACAGTCTAGACATCGATGGACACATGCATGTATGCATGCCAGGCAAGTTTTAATTCTCACCGATGCCTTGCAACTTGCATGCATGCCTCTCAACTTGCATGCATAATGAACTACTAGGTGGAAGAGATGGGTTATTACATATTCCTCACCTAGTCACGTTCCAGGTTTCACAGCTTATCTTAGCAATCAAGGAAAATCTCAACAAAGAGATGCATATGTACATCTTATAAAGTGTCAGGTCTGTACACATGCCACTAAATATTTTTGAGTCACATGCCGAGCAAGAAATGTTCACAGGAAAGGTTTTCAGTAATACTACAAAGAACAGTAGTGCCAAGTAGAACAAACGATAGCAAAACAAGCATCATTCTTCCACTTCATGCAGATTAAAGACTAGATTCTGAAAAGGAAAATGCACACATAACTTGGCTAGTAGTTCCATAACATCGACCATCAGACTAGGTTATTTCACAGCATGCAAAGCACAGTGCTAGAGTACTATTACAGGTACTTTTCCTTTCCAGACCCAAGACGCATGACTAGTGACATCCCCACCACTCTTCCACCGTGTCTTGCAGCCCCAAACTACTGCACCACACACACTCTACTCCCTGCAAGACTTCATTCTATAAGATACTAGGTACGACATAGGTACTGCTTAAACTGCTGCTGCCCTAGCTCAGGAGCTACCTCCAGAGCTTCCATCTCCATGCTGCAGAGCTGCAATAGTGTTCTTCAGGCTACGAATGCGACGGTAGAACCTGTGGGACAGACGCTCCAGAAAGGCTACCTCCCTTTCACTAGAACGAACAATGTCCATCAGCTCGATACACAAGTGCTGAATCTCGGTCAGCTTCTGGCGCAGTTCGTTATTCTGCTTCTGCTGGTACTCCAACACGGGGAAATTGATATCTCTTATCTGGACTTGACGTTCAATAGCTAGAGCTTAGGTGACCATCAAGAACGCCGTCTGCTCGGCCTCCGGCATGGTTGCACCTACAGCCTCGTAGCGCAGAAATGTAACACTATCACCTGGACCAAGGTCAACATGAACCCCTACAACAACCATCTCCTCCGGGCCAGGCCTCCAGCTAACAACTGGTGCCCCAAGACAAAAAGATGCGGTCAACTCTACCAAAAATTCCTTGGCTGGAATCTCCACATACGCCATGCCCGATTTGACAACACACAACCTGCATGTTAGTAAAACAAACAAAACATCCATGGCTACACCTTTTACCCGTAAACTACTACCTAGTCCTATCATGCAAACAAAATGCTAAAGCACAAGCAAGGACAGAAACTTTAGACAACCCAGTACACATCCTATCATACTAGCGCAGCATGGCCACCAGCCTACCCCAGATGTTCCTACCTTGTTATTGACCTTCCAAGCTTCCTATTTCTTTTCTAACCCTAAATATTATTTAGTTAAGTTTATATTTTAGTAGATCATGTGGAACCTGTGCTCTGATACCACAAAACTGTCACGCCCCGACTAGCGGAGAAATAATCGCGACAGCCCGCCGTATACTTATGAAATAAAAATACCTCATAAGCATACAAGGCGTAAGTAGTATTTCTCTAAAATTATGAGCACAAGACAACATCAGGTTCCATTTATTCATAGTATAGCATATCTTACAAAGGAAAATAGCTGGAATAGAAGGTACACTATTCCATCGTACTAGGCATGCAACAAAGGCATCCTTCATTTATTCATGCATAAAGTAAAACTGTAGCTCAACACCATGGACTAAGTATCTATTTATTTCTTATGACTTCCATTGCTTCCCCATCAGACTCATGTTCCTTAAACACTGCACATACCAGAGAAAAGAAGTTGGCCGTGAGTATGTGAGACATACTCAGCAAGGATATAAGAATGATTAATTAAATGGAATTAACAATTGCTAAGAAACATGTTAGAGAAAATTGATGAATATTTATGCTAATGATTAATCAACGGCGCAGCAATGCAAATGAAAATATGCATCACAAGTCACGCAAACGACCGTCGTAATCTCCACCAATGGTAGTACCCATCTCCGAGAATCACGACGCCGAGTCCCCTACTTGTGTGAGGCAAATCCATCCCACACTAGTACCGGCTTTTAACCGCGTACCGTTATTTCAGGTATCGACCGTCTCGGGCTTGATACACCATACATACCATGATCACGACGGTGTCATTCACAAACAAATCATGCATAGCATTCAACATCACAAAGTATTCTTCACATCACAAATATTCACAAGCCATTACGTTTATATCACATGTAACATATAAGGACATTTTATGTTGTTCAATCAAGATTATATATTTTAGGGATTATTTGTAGAAGAAACTGGTATGCACAGCCTTGCCTGATCCGATTCTTCTCTGCTACCCTTGGCTCCCACCTAAACAGTTTGTACAATTACATTAGCTATAATTTTACCGGTCCAAACAACCATTATTTCATGCCGTCTGCTAGTAGCAATAGGATGAGACATGATAAGACATGAACAGCTAGTTGCCTCACTAGCCCTGGCAAGAATCAATCCACCATCCATCGATCACACATGCATGCAAGCTAGCTAGCATTTCACACGATGCATGTACAACACCAAATAGTACTAGTACTCCTCTCGGTACTGTTTCATAATAGTTTGCACCATGGATCATGCATGCGCACACAAAATACTAGCTGTATTTAGCTACTAGATTTTTGTACTAGGTAATGGTACAGATTTAATCGAAACAAGTTTGATTCATTTAGTAAGTACAGTAGTATTGCGTTAAACTCTGGATCTAACCATATTTAGAACATCTTTCTTTAGCGCATAAATTGCACAGAGTTTTGAGATCCACTCTAGCTGATGCAAGAACTAGCAGATCTATGGAAAGAGAAAGAATGGAGCTAGAATAGATAACTACAGTACACTTGATACTAGACTAGGAGTAGGCTCATGCGGCTGGCCATACCTTTCACTGTCTTTCCTTTTCAGATCGAACCAGCAGGTTAGCAAGCAAGGAAAGGATTTAGGAGATTTGCACTGTGTGCTGTGCTATGGGATGGGCGGCCGGCAGGGGCTATTTATAGGTCAGGAACATAGCTGAGAGAGTGACATCTGTGCAGCTCAAGGCAGAGAATTAATGAGGTGGATGAGAACGACGGTCGTGTTACCACCGGTCCGCTCACACCTGAGTTTATCCACAGGTTTATAGTCCTAGATATTTTCAGGTTACGTGGGTGCTACTCTTCCTTTTTCTTTAAAGCTAGACTTATGTGTAAACTGCACATTTTGCTACATAAATTAAAAAAATGCACAAATATTCAATGTCAAGGTCCAATTATTATCATTACTATTATTATTTTATTTTATTTTATTTTGGATATTACAATTGCGGCCAATTTGCTCGTGAAGGCATCTTTGCATACACCGCTGATACGTTGCGCCGGCATTTTTTAGACCGAAGGGCATCGTGATGTAGCAGAAGGTCCCATAGGGCGTAGTGAACGTTGTTTTGATTTGGTCGGATTCTCGCATTTTGATTTGGTGGTACCCGGAGTACGCATCCAAAAAGCACAGCAGCTCGGAGCCAGCTGTGGAGTCTATGACCTGATCTATACGAGGCAAAGCGAAGTGGTCCTTAGGACAACACTTGTTCAAACCGGTATAATCAATGCACATTCTCATTTCCTTATTAGGTTTTGGAACCATTACAGGATTTGCCAACCAATCAGTGTGTACTACCACCCTAATGAATTTGGCTTCTTGCAGCTTGATGATCTCCTTCCCTATTGCTGTCCGCTTCTTCTCACCATAGCGTCTTGTTCCTTGCTTCACTGGTTTGGCTCCTTCGTAGACGTTAAGAGAGTGCTCGGCAAGTTCCCTCGGGACACCTGGCATGTCAGCTGATGACCATGCAAAGATGTCCTGATTCTCACGGAGGAACCTGACGAGCGCGCTTTCCTATTTGTCGTCCAAGCCAGCCCCTATGGTGACTTGCTTGGAGCTGTCACCTGGGACCAGATCCGCCTTCTTTGTGTCTTCGGACGACTTGAAAGTGTTCTTTTGCTCAGCGGTCTTTACATGCTCCGGCAACTGCGACGTATCGAGCTCTTTCTTCAACATGGCTAACTCCTCTGCGTGGAGGACTGCCTCAGCGAAAGCGGCGTTGCCACGCTCACACTCCTTTACTTTCTTGAAGTTGCCACTGATGGTAATTGTACCACTGGGTCCCGGCATCTTCAGCTTGCTGTATATGTAACACGGGCGAGCCATGAATTTGGCGAAAGCTGGCCGTCCAAAAATGGCGTGGTAGGCACTTTTGAAGGGGACTACCTCGAACCTGAGATACTCCGAGCGGTAGTTTGTCTCAGGCCCAAAAGTAACCTCCAATCTGATGCTTCCCATTGACTTGGCTTGCTTTCCCGGAACAATGCCATGAAACTTGACCTTGCTATAGTCAAGCTGGCTTTCCGACAAGTTCATGCGCTTCAGAGTGTCCGCGTAGATGATGTTGAGGCTGCTGCCGCCATCCATCAACACCTTGGTGAGCCTGAAGTTATCGACAATTGGGTCGACGACAAGGGCGTATTTGCCGGGGTGAGGAACGTGATCTGGATGATCATCTCTATCCCAAGTTATTGGCTCCTCTGACCAGTCTAGATACTGGGGAACGTCTGGTACTGTGGCGTTTAGCTCGCGCATCTCCGCCTTTTCTTCTTTTGCCGAAGGAGTGCCTAGGAAGCACACCAATTGGCCATGTACCTTGGGATATTTCCTTTCTTTGCGCATCAGCTTGGGTTCCTCATCCTCGGACATGGACACTGCCCCATCATCGTCTTCCTTCTTTGTCTTCTCAGCCTTTTTGCTCTTTTTTGATTTCCAGCCAACCTCGGGGTCCTTCTTGAAGTCCTCCATGAACCGGCATTCCCCTAATGTGTGGTTAACTTTGCCTAAGGACGCGTGAATTGGGCAGGGCAAGGCTTTCGCCTGATCGTATGTCAGGCGCTGCTTGCTGGAGCCGCCATCTTTACCCTTTCCTTTCCACTTTCGGCCGCCGCCTTTGCCTTCGAAGGCGGCGGCGACCTCGTTTGATGGTCCGGTTTTGTCGTCCTGGGGAGCCTTGCGTTTGTGACTTGCTCGCCTGTTTGGCGCCATATCATGTGCGCCATCTCCATCGCGTGCATCATCATCCGCCTGTGTGTACATGGCTGCTACTTCGAGCATGACTCCGAGATCCTTGACTTGCATGCGTACGAGCTTATGTCTGAGACTTGAGCCCTTCAGGAGGCCCGTGGTGAAGGCATGGATTGCTTGATTGTCGTCTACGTTCTCGCAGCTTGCATTTGTTTGAATCCACCTTGCCAAGAAGCTTGTAGCTGTTTCATCTGGCTTTTGCACGCAACGAACCAGATCTGTGTATGTATTGGGTCGCTTGTACGTGCCTTGGAAATGCTGCGTGAACACCTTTTCCATATCATGCCAATTATGAATGCTTTTCTCCGGCAAGTTTTCGATCCAGCTTCGGGCTGTCCCCTCCAGCATGAGGGGAAGGAAGCGTGCGGCGACAAGGCCATTGCCTCCGGCAATCTCAACTGCCAGCGCGTAGTCCGACAACCATGAGTTTGGCTTGTCCGCTCCATTGTACCTTTGATGAGTTTTTGACACTGATGTCATGTCTCTGGGTACTTGAACGTTGCGGATGGTTGGGCCAAAGCACTCAGGTCCTAGGTAAGCATCTTGCTTTCCAGCCTTGATGTCATTGAGACGATGTCTCGCGTCTTGCGGACTGAGCTGTTTGCCAGATCTATCAGCATGGGGCTCGTCCTGCGCTGCCCGGCTGTGCCTGGGCTCGTTGTTGTGTCCCCGGCTTCCGCCTTCGTGCCTGGGCACTGGCGGTGGGGACTGCGTGCGGTCCCTGCTTCTTCTTGGCGGTGGGGCGTCGTCGCGGTTGCCGCCACTCCTTGGCGGCTGCTTGCTGCCCCTGCTTCCGCCTTCATCCCGCCTAGGCGGTGGAGGTGAGGCCTTGCGCCTGTTGCCGGTCCTGGATGCCCCATCACGCTGCCTCTTGGGAGGTGGTGATTTGCGTGGGTCTTTCTCCTTGTCCTTCCCTTTTCCGTGGCTACTGGAGCCTGACGGATCTTCTGGGTTGCCACCGACCGCAGCTTTGCAAGCGTTGGATTTTGATTCCAACTTTCCTCCCCTTGCGTCCGCCATGTCGGCGCGAGAATCAGCACGGGCCTGCTGCTCTAGAGCTTTGTGAGCAAGGATCGATGCGTAGTAGATCTTCTCGTCCTTGTCATAGTCATCATTGTTGAGGATGTCCAAGGCGGCTGCAGTGTTGAGGACAGGTGTTGCGAGGATGACATCCCCATTCTTGTCCTTACGCTGCGGCGCTGTAGCCCACTCGAAACCAAGCTTTTGGGCAGGGGATTTGAAGGTGTCATGATCCCTGCCTTTCCTACCTTTCTTCTCCGCCACTTGTCCTGCCGGCTTGGGCAATGGGGTGGTGGTGAAGAGATTGCGCTTGGGGTCGCACTTGGCGGTTATCTTAGCGTTTTCCTCCTTGGCTTCGTCGAGGAGGCTCTGGACCTCTGCTTGCTTGCTTTTGAGGTACTCAGTTTGCTCCACCAAGGTGTTCCGAAGTTTTTCCAAATCAGCCGGGTTGGTTTTGTCGTTTACCGGCGTGTGAAGAACTTCCGCCAGAGCCGCCATGCTTCCTATCTTGCTGGGCTCGCCCTTCTCCAGGATTTTCTTCTTTGGAGCCCCAGGAGGCTCTGGAAACTGTGGATCGGTTGCCGGGGTCCCCAGGTTGGCGGCGTCAGTTGCCGCCTTCTCTGAAGCTGCGCCGGTGACATCCGCCACAAAAACCTGCTGCATGTTGACGGAAGAGCCCGTAGCCGACTCAGATGGCGGAGGATCAGGTGTAATAAAACACTGCTTGACCCGTTGCTCGAACATGCTGGCAGAATCTTCTTCGGAATCAGAATCTACGTTGACGTGAACGGTAGATCTGGATCCGGCATCCGACATCGCATCACCCTGGAGTGCAGGAAGAATAGATTCGGGATCTTGACTGTTGGGCTGGGAGTCTGATCCCAGTCCCGTCATGCCGACAAAGTGTAGATCTGAATCTGCGGACTCCTCAGAGGAGGCAAACTCAGATCCGTCTTGATTGTAGGGCGGGTGGGATGGTGAATAAATTCGCGGCAACCCATACGCCTCAGAAGTGTAGCCGATGAACACATCGACGCCGCCAAACGGCACAACTCCGCATCCGACAATGTAGTCGTCTGCGGGGATGTAGGACTCGTCGCAGCTGATGTAGTGGTTGTCGCCGTAGCGAACAGCGCGGCCGACGGCGATTGTTTCGCCGATGCCGCCAAGAGTTCCCGCCTGGAACGTGACGCCTGACGCCTTAGGCCCCACGGTGGGCGCCAACTGTCGTCGTATCGGCATCTTGGATAGGAGACGGGGTCCTGCTAGCCGAGGGTGAACGTAGGGCAAGAAGGTGGACGTCGTCAAGGTCGGGATTGTACACGGCGGTTTACCCAGCTTCAGGCACCACGGCGGTGGCGGTGCCCTACGTGCTGCTATAACTCACTATAAGGCAATATCGCCGTGAACAGGTTACAATGAGTTGGTTGTGTTAAATCGTGCCCTAAAGGCGTCCCGAGGTCCAGCTTATATAGGCGGCTGGACCTAGGGTTACAAGGTGATTACGTATCCAGCAAGTATACGGAGTCCTAAACCTAGCCGGCAAGTATGCCGCCTTCCATCTGGGTCTTGGTGGCTTCGTGGGCTTCAGTCTTGGGCCTCCTCCTTGCCGGTATCCGCCTTCCTTGGTCGTCAGCTATCTGGGCCGCCCGGTAAGCAAAGCCTTCACCACCACTGCGGGCCACCCTGGACTAGCCGGATTGATCCATGCCGGTGATACCCCTAGTAGGTATATCCCCAACACTCATAGTGAGTTCCAATTTACCCCGGAAGCCAATGAATGTTCAATCAAGGATTAGTTTTAACAACAACAAACCTTTTCCAGACGACGCACAATATTCCAGGTAATCTGTTCACTCTCATATCCAACAGCTAAATTATCAAATATGGATTTAACTATGTGAACTAGTATATTTCCCTTAGTCAAATTCCATAGTTTTCCTTTCCCTTTGGCTTTCCGGTTTAGGCAGGTTAATGACATAAATATTATTCTCAACTGAAACAATACATGATTCCCTTTCCAAACCGTGTAATTAGAGATTAAACATGACTGGAAATATGGTTAGATGCCATTGAGAGAAGTGTTACCGATCTGTAGACAAACCCAAAAAATAGGTGTGGTTGACTTTGGCGTAGAAGAACGCCCAGATTAATTCCGTGTGCTGGAGAGTCCACTAGCCCAGCAAGTTCCGTGAGAAATTCCTCCACGTGACAAGAAGAGAATAATAAAGCGCAGAAAGACAAATTGATTTCCTGATTTAGTCCATAATATGGATCGATGGTTCCTTGATTACTTGGTCAGAGTGCACCAGCAAATACAGTAGTCTGCTGCCCAAATTGTTCACAACTCCCTTCTTTCTCTGGCGTGCGAACAGGTGTGAATGCATTGCAGAGCAGCTAGCTTCCATGCACTGAATAATACGGTGAGCAGATGATTTCCTAGCGATCACCAAGGAGCAGGTAGATCTTTTTAACCAACTTCTTGCAAGCTCGTCCGAGAGGGAGTTGTAGCCGAGGCGGCGAGGTGTTCCGGGACGGAGGAGAGGACACGGTAATCGTTCCGCAACAGAGTCGCGTAAGTGGAAGTCGAGACCAACACGCAGGCATACCCTCGTCGGGCACTCTTGCTGCGCGATGGATTGCAGCAGAACCGGCTGCCCAGCTGGTCCCGGCCAGATGCAACAGGGTCGCGAAGCTCCTCCTTCCGGCGGTCGCGACGCTGGACTCGGTCGGGGGTCAATCGATCTGGTGGACAACTTGCAGGGAAACTTTGATTCCATCAAATAAGGTGCGTGGACAGCGATTGCACCCCTTCTGGCTTGATCCGTCCGTGCACAGCGAGAACTTGCTCTTTCCAGATCGAGCGAGGCTTTCATGGACTTAGCGCACGCCCGCGCACATCGGCACCAAGGTCGTTGGATGAAGACGAGTTTGCGTCGAAACTTGGCGGCGATCGGCAAGAGTTGCACGGCGGATTAGACTTCCGGCCGCACGACCGAGACGACTACGCAGCGGATTAGACTTTCGGCCGGCGACGAAGATGAATATGCAGCGGATTAGACTTCCGGCCGGCGACGAACCATCGGCTCTGATACCAATGTTAGGTTTAGCACTAATTCGGTCTAACCTCTATTTCTCGATCTTTTTCCGTGGTGCCGCTCACAATGATTAATTTGAGTCTAGGGGTTAGGGACCTTTATATAGTGCGTAATTCCGCAGATATTTATTCCAGAAACTCCAGGTTAACCAAACCAACCATGATCATCAGTAACCATCTAGGAGTTTCAATCTGCAATTAGTCCCACGAGCACACGTGTGTGAGTCACGTGCCGAATTTGAATAATTCAAATTCGCATGCTTTAATTAATTCATATAGCCAACATATGAACAACATGGCTTTCCACTCTATACTGTCCCGGGTATAATTCCAGCATATTCACATACACTGTATTCCAGTGCAGACGTACCGGCTTCTTTAAGTATATTTCCTTAAGTATATTTCCACATCATTAGTTCCCTGTTATTTTCATGATACTTCCACATGAAGTTTAATTCCGGAGAATGTAGTGTACAAATAAAATGTTGCAAGGCACAAATTGCTACATACCAAACGTCGAGGCGTTCGATCGAGTATATAGCATGCAGACTCAGATCCGTAAGCCCGCTCAACCTAGACCTATACGGAAACCGTCTACAAGTCACGTAAGGCAGCAATTGCCGCATGGTATGTCCGACACGCTTTGGTTACTCCTACTCTATGTCCGACTCGAGCACACGTAGAGTACTACTAGGAAACTAACACGTGGAAATTAACTTGACACTAATCCTCACTCCAGGTGGAATTGGGGCAGTCTGGATTATTCATGAATTACCAGTTTACCACCTAATCAAACACGACCAAGTCGATGAGTATGGTGTACTCCGTCCGATCTTGAATAAAATAGTGTACGTCTAGCTTTTATACTAAGTCAATTCTTTAAAAATTGACCAACTTTATAGAAAAAGGGTATCAATATGCATGACATCAAATTGGTATATTTTCAAACTTTATTTCAAGACGAATCTGTTGATACTAAATTAGTTTATTAAGTATTGACACTTCTCCCTATAAAATTGGTCAAACTTTAATAAATTTAACTTAACACAAAAGATAGAAGCAACGGACTGAGAGAGTAAGTGATCTACAAGATGATTCCGGTCCGACAGTTCTTCTGGGCCACGAGATGGGCCAGCAATCCAGAGTCCGACGGATCGATTTGAACAGGGGCGGACCCAGACAAGATATTGAGAGGGGGCACAAGAGGTGACCGGGGCATTTCTTGTATAACTTTATGTAATTTGAATATTTTTCTTTAAAAAATGAATAAATTCTATTGAAGTTTCAATTTTTGAGTGGGGGCCAAGGCCCCCACAAGCCACTACTTGGGTCCGCCCCTGGATTTGAACGCCATACAGATATTGGATCGGAAGTGTCAGACACTCAGAGGTATAGCAGCGTCTATAGTTCCTCTCCAATCTTCTCGCGTTGGAGTACACTTTATAAGGATGCACATAGTTCAAAAAAACTTATTTTGAATATTAATTTAATGGTATGGCTTTTATGACATATATCTCATATTTTGTTCAGGAATTGGTGGTCACGTCTTTTTTGAACTACATACAAGCATTATAAACTGTACCGGAATTCGTGGGCAAGGTTGTTTTATCATGTCTACTAATTCTGAGATCAAATTGCTAGATTTGTTTGAATTTACTTTCTTCTGATATCCAGTTGATTAATTGCATCTCCTGTGTTATTTACGTATGTTGTCGACATGTTGGTCAATGATTTCTGATTTCCTATGTATCAATCATGTTGTGCTTTTGGCCTTGTTGACATAATCATATGTTAATGTGTACATTTGTCTCGTAGAAGAAACGGCCCAAAAGATACTACAAAAATGATTTAACCCATAGCAACGGACGAGCATATTCTGCTACGGTATTATGACGACTCTCATACACTCTCTCCTCCACCGATTTTGAGCTCGGTTTCCCAATCTGAGAGAAATGCTACAGTTTTCATGGTAGGCCACTGGGCATATTTTGGATTGTTTATTATTGATATAAAATATTTTGTATACTAAAACGAAACAGCAATAAAATATCGTTATTTTATAAACATTCTACATAGATCATTTCCACACATATTCGGATTGTTTAAGTTAACTTCCAATCAACTTATAATTAATATCGATGTGTGAAAAATTGATTCCATTATGATTTTAACTAAGTGGAAAATTATCTTCGCCTTAATTAATTAATCGATGAAGCAAATATTGACTCCATTTCCAAAAAAAAAACCATTCGGGGGGTAGAGTACAAGATTATATTAGCTGCTCCTTTTCCAAAAGTCAAATCCTTCTTGGATTGCATATTAAACGCAGTGCAAAGACGCAGATGATCACTGACCTGTCCAGATTCCTCGCAACCTAATTGCTGATCGTGACCGCAGATGTAAAAAAAACCGCTATACGTACTGCACGACTATACAGTGTAGACTGCTTAGTCGCTCCAAGAAAAAAAACTACACTATATATAATCGGCGTCGAGCCTAAGCATCCATTAAACTAAATCCGGCCGGCCAGCGTATTCAAAACTACACTATACGTATTGGGAGCCTAAGCAAGATCGAGATACATTTTTGTCTGATCAGTCACGAGCTTTGGCCGGCGTGCACCTGCCAAATGCATCGATACAAGCCCCGCCGTCAGGCCACCACCAAACTCACGCTCCGGGTAGGCCACGTCGCCCGCATGCCGCATACCGCAACCAGTGCAGTCTGTGCAGACATTTGTCCCATGTTTGCATCTGCCTCTGCAATATCTTATCCTTACAAAACATTCCATTTCAATTAAGCGTGTTAAAAAAGGAACACCCGTTGGCCAAACCAACACACCCACTACCCTCAGCCTAAACTAAAACTAATACTCACTCCCTAGTTTGATTATTGAAGCTGTTAACAACGTCGAGCCGAAATTAAACAATGACAGTTTGTTAGCTTCTGAAGTTGCAGACCAACATGAACATGATAGAAGCGGGGGGGAGGGGACGATGATGCTGGTGCTCACGTGAAGGGATGAGTGTGTGTGAGAGAGGTGGAGCGGGGATTGCCTTAAATGCTAGACACGCTAAATTAATGACAAAACATAAACATAATTTGGGCACCTTTATTAAAGTGTGAAGACTAATTGTTTAGAGCTCCAATTTTTGTGTTGCTGATTTTTGTATCCACTCTTTGCGATCCATGAATTGTAACACGCTACTTAAACTTTGAAACTTGGCAATAAAGCGGCCGTGTGTATCAGTTTGATGCAGACGCTAGGTAACCTCCCCATTTCAAAAAAAAAGTTGGGTGAGTACGTATGCCCAACTAGTAAAAAGTAGAGGATACTAATAGAGTTCTTATGATAAATGCAGATTAACAACTTATCAACTGTCCTAGTACACATAATCCCTATGCTTTGGTAGCCAAACTGAACAAAACACAAAACAGTGAACGTTGCTACCACGATGGCGAGAATATTCCTGATGTCGGACTCTGCTCGAAGAAGAAGGGCACGGTGTCGTCGCGATGGTGTGGTGATGGAAGGCCACCGAAGATGTGCCCCCACCGGGCTTGAAGGTAGTCGATGTATGCGTCCTCCCACTTCCAGGAGCTGCATCCAGACGACTATGTGATGGGGAAAATAGGAATCTGTCAGATCAATGTGGATTTGAGAACTTACTCCCTGGAACTGGCACTTGAAGAAGTGCTTCATTGTATGCTTGACTGTGATAGATACCCACCACTGTGTGACACCGATGGTGCATCGAGTGCAACATATTAGTGGAAGTGGAGCGATGTCCTCCTGGGCGCCCTGAGTTCCTGCAACACCAGATGAAACAAAGTTTTCCATGGCTGGAGCTCGCAAGGAAGATGGGGCCGGCCGGCGGGATGAAGGGAGGAGACAAGATGTGACTTGATTTTTGCCTTTTTAGAGCAACGATCTTGTGATTTTTGTGTAGGCTACAGTATAACGTATTATCTAGTAAAACTCTATAGATATGTAGATAACATGTGTATGTATACACATAATATTTTTATATTTTTGAAACTTTAATTACCAATTCGAATTTTTTTAAATCCCGGAAGAACTGGAACTCGGTAACCAAAACACATCAGTCGAGCTTTAAGCATGTCGAACAATTTAAATGAGGAATCAATCGGAGAAGGCAATCATTCATCGCATGAAATGGTTCTTCTGAAAGGAAAACATGGACTCCGACCTTGGGTTTCTTCGCTAAAATTTAGAGTGTATCTTGCTTTTCTGCATCCTCTTATCGACTTATCCTATCCTTAAAACCCTTGCATTGACATCTAAACATGGGAAACATCTATTGATTCCATCCACTCTAATTAATCTCCGATGTTGTGCAGAGGCTCCCTACGAAAACACCTAAAAAGAAAATATCTTATGAAGAACATAGAAAAAAAAACAAAAGGAAGAATATTTCTTATGCGCAATTCCATGTCAAACATTGTAAATAGAGGAAGCGGTTGGAGAAGGTAATAATTAATTCACCGCATGGCATGTGTTCTTTCGAAAGGAAAACATGGAAACTAAATTTACTGAGTGTATCTTGCTTTTCTGCATCATCTTATCCTATCCACAAAATCTTAACTTTGCATTGGCATCCAAAAATGGGGAACATCCAGTTGAATAAAAAAGGGAAACATCCATTGATCCCGTCCACTCTAATTAATCGACGATGTTGTGCATAAGCTCCCACGAAAACATGAAAAAACAAAGAGTTGATGTCCGTCAAACATTGTAAAAGGCGCAATCGTTGGGTAAGGCAGCCATTCATTGCATGAAATTCGGCCAGGCTTTGATGGAAAACATGGAATGCATATCTTTGCTTCCCCCCGCTCAAATTAAGGATTGCCTTTCCTTGTTAGTAATCCATTGATTGATTGTCTATCTAATAACGCTCTCCCAAATATCAATTGCTGTCGTGGCGGTTTCTTCTACTATGAGGAAAATCTGAATATCCAAATAACGCATCAGGACATGCCAAACTAGCAGCCAAAAGATTCCGAGCTGAATATTCGCTTTTCGCCTCTGCATCTCTCGCATTTATAAGCAAGCCGTCCGAGGAAGCGCGACCACCACCAACAGTCACAGAGACCACCAGACCATCGCGTAGCATGAGCAGCACCGGCGGCGAGGAGGTGCTCCGGCAGCAGTACGTCCTGGGCGAGGAGATCGGGCGCGGCCGCTTCGGCGTCGTCCACCGCTGCTACTCCGCCGCCACGGGGCAGTCCCTGGCCGTCAAGTCCACCCCCAAGGCGCCGCTCTCTGACCCGCTCGACCTGGCCTTGGCGGAGCAGGAGCCCAAGCTGCACCTGCTCGCCTCGTCCCCGCCCTGCAGCCCGCACGTGGTCGCGCTCCACGCCGCCTTCGACGACGCCCACGCCGTCCACCTCGTCG
This sequence comes from Poa pratensis, assembly GCA_947311845.1. Taxonomy (NCBI): domain Eukaryota; kingdom Viridiplantae; phylum Streptophyta; class Magnoliopsida; order Poales; family Poaceae; genus Poa; species Poa pratensis. The sequence goes on along the minus strand of CAMZMU010000087.1, from coordinate 6,283,555 downwards.
TCGACCTCTGCGATAATAGAGTATTGGAGTATTGGTAGGGAATCGTACAGCCCTAGGCTGGCTCGTACGTGATGTATATATAGGGTATGTTTACATTGACCATCTTTATATCTTTCAATGGAACCGTCAGATTTTTTCTTGATTTTGAACACCCACTTGGAATCAATAACGTTAACTCCTGGAATGGGAGGAACAAGACGCCACGTCTTGTTATTCTGAAGAGCAGAGAACTCAGCTTCCATTGCATCACGCCAATGTGGACAGGACATAGCCTCACGGTAATTACGAGGCTCAGTCTGAAGTAGATCAATCTGATGAGCTAGACGAACAGCTGCCCAGGCAATCGTACCATCTTTTCTGTCGAGTGGTTTACGAATACCATGCTGAAGACGCGTCATCACGCGAGAAGGAGTAGGAGGCACTGGCGCTGGTTCTGGCGAAGGAGCAGGAGGCCCATCTGGCGAGGCAGAAGGATGCGACCCAATAGTAGAAGAGGCCGAACCAGGCGACGCGGCATCCGAGCGAGGCAACGAGCTGTGGCGCGCGGACGTAGTTGGGCTGAAGGCAGCGCGCACAGGAGTGGACGGCGCCTCTCTTTCTGCATGGTTGTCAGGATTGCCATGCAAAGGACCAGGCTGATCAACGTGAACAGCACCATCAGGAGCCACATGTACAGAATCATCAAGGATTTCAAGTCTAGCGCCACGCACTGAACCTGCACCATGGTTAGTCAAAAGCAGAGGCATATTTGCAGCATCATCAAATTGGTCAGGGTGTAATGGGAAAGTGGAGGAGGATGGTTGTGTGGAATCCGATGGCATGGAGAAAAAGGAAAAACGTTCTCGTCAAAAATGACGTCACGAGATATATACACCCGATTTGTAGGAACATGTAAACATTTATACCCTTTGTGAAGAGAGCTATAGCCAAGAAAAACACATTTTTTAGAGCGAAATTCTAGCTTTCGTTTGTTGTAGGGGCGAAGATGTGGCCAACATGCACACCCAAAAACTTTGAAAAAAGTATAATCTGGTACTTCGCCTAAGAGACGTTCAAGAGGAGTTTTCATGGATATGACACGACTAGGAAGCCTATTAATAAGGAAACATGCAGTCGAGAAGGCATCACTCCAAAAACGATATGGAACAGAAGCATGCGCTAAGAGAGTAAGACCAGTCTCAACAATATGACGGTGTTTACGTTCAGCAGTACCATTTTGTTGATGTGTATGGGGACAAGACACACGATGAGAGATACCAATATCCGAAAAGAATTTATTTAACCTATGGTACTCACCACCCCAATCACTTTGAACATGTAGGATTTTTTTATTCAAGAGACGTTCAACATGCTTTTGAAATTGAAGAAAAATTTGGAACACATCAGATTTATGCTTAAGAAGATAGAGCCATGTAAAACGACTATAAGCATCAACAAAACTAACATAAAACTGGTGTCCAGTGACAGAGGTTTGAGCAGGACCCCCATACATCAGAATAAATAATCTCAAGAGGTGAGGTAGTAACTCGAGTAGACAAATAAAATGGCAATTGATGACTCTTGCCTTGTTGACAAGCATCACAAATTTCACTAATTTTATTGGACACTGATGGAAGTTCATGACGATGTAAGACATGCTGAACAATCTGGATAGCTGGGTGACCTAAGCGTGAGTGCCACATCTCACGCGACACCTTGATACTGCTAAAGACTTGCTTAACGGTGGACACATCAAGATTATAGAGGCCGCCACGACACCCCCCTCTAAGAAGAACCTCTCTCGTACCCCGATCTTTAACAAAGAAATGTGAGGGGTGAAATTCAAAGAACACATTATTATCTAGAGTGAACTTTTGACGGATAAAAGATTACGTGTGACGGAAGGAACGTGAAGAACATTATTGAGGTGTAACGAATGTGACGAAGTGGGAATAGTAGAATGACCAATATGAGTAATGCGCATACCTCCGCCATTGGCGGTGTGAACACGATCCTTGCCGTTGTATTGCTCCTTTGTGGTAAGCTTATCTAGCTCATTGGTGAGGTGATCCGTAGCTCCGGTGTCAGCATACCAAGTAGGATCAGTGGGGTAGGAAGATGTAGCCCCCTGTGATCTATGAGTGACCGAGAAAGCAGCCACTTGACGCTCCATATAGCGTCCATCATTACCGGCACCAAGGAAGTCGCATTGGTAGCGCTTGAAGCAACAAGAAGCAACGTGGCCAACCTTCTCACAGATTTGGCATATGGACCGATTGCCGTTGTTATTGGGAGGAGGACCACGCCGAGTATCACCGCGGTTGTCACCACGCTGGTCCGGGCGAGACTGGTATTTCTGCTGCTGGAATCCTGCCGCCTTGGAGCTGCTGCTGCTGCCCGCCCGTGAGGTGTAATGAGCGGAGTGCTGCATGTCCACGCCGATCTCAGCTCGCCGTGCCTCCATGCGCTGTTCGGTGCTAAGCAGCTGGGCATATATGTCCCGTATTGGCATAGGATCAGTAGCTGCCCGAGCCCCAACAAGAGCCACGATAGGATCATAGTCCCCATCAAGCCGGCCATCAGGTATGCCGAGAATTCTTGAGGTCGCAGAGGCTCGCCAATGGACGTGAGGATATCCGACAAGGACTTCACCTTGTTGAAGTATGTAGTAACACTCATATCAAGTTTCTTGACCTTGGAGAGGGCATCGCGGAGCTGCATCATACGCGCCGTCGATTGTGACGAGAAACTTGCCGCCAGGGTGTCCCACGCTTCCTTGGATGTGGTAACAAGCATGACCATACCAATCACGTTCTCGGCGAGAGAGCACACAATGGCGGTGAGAATCGCTTGATCTTGTTGGTGCCAAGCCGAGTACAGCGGGTTGACGAGTAGTGGAGGAGCGCCGCGGTCAGTTGACAACGCTGGGTTGGGAAGCATGGCGGAAGGACAAGGGAGTGTCCCATCCACGAAGCCGTACAAGAGATTGCTCCGGAGAATCGGAACGATCTGGGCGCGCCAGTAGAGGTAGTTGTCGGGGTTCAGTCGGATGGTAATCTTGTTGGTGAGATCGATCGGGGACGCGGGGATAACCGACGCCGCCGTCGCTGTAGCTCCTGTCATCACCGAGACAGCAGAGGAACGGATCATGGAGAGGGCACCGGAGGAAGCAGAGGTAGAAGAACTGCTTGCACTCGACGGGGAGGTGGCCATGGAGATCGGGGAAGCGATCGATCAAGAGCGGAAGCGATCTAGGTTTTGGAGCCGTCATGCTTGATACCATAATAGAGTATTGGAGTATTGGTAGGGAATCGTACAGCCCTAGGCTGGCTCGTACGTGATGTATATATAGGGTATGTTTACATTGTACAATACAGAGTAGGAAACGGACGGTTTATACAACACCGTACCGTGTACAGCTAGAGTTAGTATCTAATACAACACACAGTTTATCATGCGACGGCGGGGACCTCTTCTCCCTCCTCTCCGCCAGCGGCCGCCTCCCCGAGCGCGAGGCCGCCGGGATCGCGGCCCAGCTCGCCGCCGCGCTCGCCGCCTGCCACCGCCGCGGGATCGCGCACCGGGACGTCAAGCCCGACAACCTCCTCTTCGACGCCGCCACGGGCGCGCTCAAGCTCGGGGACTTCGGCTCCGCGGAGTGGTTCGGTGACGGGCGGGCGATGACGGGGCTGGTGGGCACGCCCTACTACGTGGCGCCCGAGGTGGTAGCCGGGAGGGAGTACGGTGAGAAGGTGGACGTGTGGAGCGCCGGGGTGGTGCTCTAATGATGCTCTCCGGGACCGTGCCCTTCTATGGCCCGAACGCGCCGGAGATCTTCGAGGCCGTGCTCCGCGGCACCCTGCGCTTCCCGCCGCGCGCGTTCGCGGCCGTCTCGCCCGAGGCCAAGGACCTCATGCGTCGCATGCTCTGTAGGACGTGCTATCCGCCGAGCAAGTCCTGAGGCATCCGTGGATTGTGAGCCGTGGGGGGATTGCGGCGGCGGACTGAAGCCGATCGACATGATGCATGCGCTCCAACTGTAGGTATTCACAGACGTACTCCAGACGTCCGCTCTGTTGCTGCCAATTTCTGCCTGTTAAATTCAGGAAATCGGCGATGGACAGCGTAGAGGTGGTTGCTTGTTCCTCCGTGATCCCTTAGGTTGATCTCTCGTCTCGTGAAGTTGGAATTGAATCTTTCACCTGGCCAGTTAGTCATGTTTGTTCTGAATCTCTGGAGTCAGTCCTTGTATAGTCTTGTTCAGTTTTTTTTTTTTGCGGTAACAGTCTTGTTCAGTTGTAGCTGAAGAATTGAGGGTTAGTAGACACACTTTGTTCAGACGAAAATGGAACAAAGAATCTGAATGTTCTTGTACAATCCAGTCGCGTGTGTTTCACCTCTCGTTAATTTCGTAACACTTTTGGTTCGTAACCAAATGCATCTCTAGCAGATCCCGCATAAAGCCCCCGGCCCGGAAAATAACTGCTTTTTTCCGGGTCCGGGGCGAAATCTAGGGCCGTTCAGTCGCGGCATAAGCCCCCGTACAGGAAAAAAAT